>CM057482.1:58794202-59439327 GCA_030035585.1 Dugong dugon
ATCCCCATTCGACTCGCCTATTTGGCCTGTGCAAAAAACAGATGGATCTTAGAGAATGACATGGGTTATTGAAAACTTAACCAGATATTGACTCCAATTGTAGCTGCTGTTCCAGATGTAGTTTCATTGCTTGAGCAATTAATACATCTCCTGGTAGCTGGTATGCAGCTGTTGATCTGGCTAATGCCTTTTTCTCCATACCTGTTTTGAAGGACCAACAGAAGTAGTTTGCCTTTACCTTTTCTGTCCTTCCTAAGAGCTATATTAACTCTCCAGCCTTATGTCATAATTTAGTCTACAGGGAACTTGATCCTCTTTGCCTTCCACAAGTTGTTGCAGTGGTCCATCACACTGATGAAATTATGCTGATTGAATCTAGTAAGGAAGAGGTGTCAATGACTCTGTACTTATTGGTAAACCATTTGCCTGCTAGAGAGTGGAAAATTAATCCAATAAAAATTCAGGCTTCTTCCACCTCTGTGAAATTTCTGTGGAGCCAGTCGTGTGGATCATGTTTAGATATTCCTTCTAACATGAAGTATAAGTTATTACTTCTAGCCCCTCCCCCAACTAAAAAGGAGGCATAATGCCTAGTGGGCCTCATTGGATTTTAGAGGCAATATATCCTTCACTTGTGTTTGCTACTCCTGTCTATTAATCAAGTGACTCGAAAAGCTGCTAGTTTTGAGTGGGGCCTGTAACAAGAGAAGGCTCTGCAAAAGGTTCAGGCTGCCATGCAAGCAGCTCTGCTACTAGGACCATATGATCTGACTGATCCAATGATGCTTGAAGTGTCGGTGGCAGATAGAGATGTTGTTTGGAGTCTTTGGCAGGCTCCTATTGGCGAATCGAAGCACAGAACCTTAGGATTTTGGAGCAAATTCTTGCAATCTTCTGCAGATAACTGCTCTCTTTTTCAGAAACAGATTTTGTCTTGTTACTGGTCCACAGTAGAGACTGAACGCTTATCCATGGGACACCAAGTCACCATGTGGCCTGAGCTGCCCATCATGAACTGGGTGTTGTCTGACTCACAGAGCCATAAAGTTGGATGTGCACAGCAGCACTCCATCATTAAATGGAAGTGCTATGTATGAGATCAGGCCTGAGCAGGACCTGAAGGCACAAGTAGCTGCATGAGGTAGTGGCCCAAATGTCCATGGGTGCCATTCTTGTCACATTTCCTTCCATCTCCCAGTGTGCACCTATGGCTCGTGGGGAGTTCCTTATGATCAGTTGATTGAAGAAGAGAAAACTTGTGCTTGGTTTACAGATGGTTCTGCGTGATATGCAGGCACCAATCAAAAGTAAACAGCAACAGCACTACAGTCCCTTTCTGTGACCTCCTTAAAGGATAGTGGTGAAGGGAAACTCTCCTAATGGACAGAACTTCAAGCAGTGCACCTGGCTGTTCACTTTGTCAGGAAGGAGAAATGGCCAGATATGTAACTGTATACTGATTCATGGGCTGTGGCCAATGGTTTGGCTGGACGCTCAGAGACTTGGAAGGAACATGATTGGAAAATTGGAGACAAGGAGGTATGGGGAAGAGGTATTGGATAGACCTCTCTGAATGGGCCAAATAAATAAAGATATTTGCTCATGTGAATGCTCACTGAAGGATGACCTCAGGAGAGGAGGATTTTAACAATCAAGCAGATAGGATAACACATTCTGTGGAAACCAGTCATTCTCTTTCCCCAGCCACTCCTGTCATTGCTTGATGGGCTCATGAACAAAGTGGCCATGGTGGCAGGGATGGTGATTATGCATGGGTTCAGCAACATGGACTTCCATTCACCAAGGCCGACTTGGCTACAGCCACTGCTGAGTACCCAATCGTACAGCAGCAGAGACAAACCCTGAGTCAACAATATGGAACCATTCCTCAAAGTGATCATCCAGCATCCTGGTGGCAGGTTGATTACATTGGACCACTTCCACCATGGAAAGGGAAGTGTTTTGTTCTTACTGGAATAGACATGTACTCTGGATATGGATTTGCCTTCCCTGCTTGCAATGCTTCTGACAAAAGTGCCATTCATGGACTTACAGAATGCCTTATCCACCATCATGTTATCCTACACAGCATAGCCTCCAATCACTGCAAATTAAGTTCAGCAATGAACCCTTGCTCGTGGAATGCAGTGTTCTTACCATGTTCCACATTATCCTGAAGCAGCTGGTTTGATAGAACAATGGACTGGCCTTCTAAAGACACAATTACAGCCCCAGCTAACCTGCAATACCTTAAAGTGTTGGATCAATGTTCTCCATTAGGCTTTATAAGTGCTAAACCAGCATCCAATATATGGTGCTGTTTCTCCCTTAGCCAGGATTCATGAATGCAGAAATTAAGGTGTGGAAATGGGAGTGGCACCACTCCCTATTACCCCTAGTGACCCACTCACAAAATTTGTTTCCTAGCTCCTCAATCCTATGTTCTGTGCATCCAGAGGTCTTAGTTTCAAAGGGAGCAATGCTCCCATCTGGAGACACATTACTGAGTCCATTGAACTGTAAACTAAGAGTGCCACCTGGTCGATTTGTGCTCCTTATACCTCTGGATCAACAGGTAAAGAAGGGAGTTACCATATTGGCTGGTGTGATTGACCCTGATTACCAAGAGGAAATTGGATTGATAATACATAATGAATAATTGATAATACAAGAAAAGTATTTCTGGAATGCAGGAAATCCCTTAGGGTATCTCTTAGTACTACCATATCCTGTGTTTAATGTCAATGGAAAACTACAGCAACCCAATTCTGATGGGACTACTAATGACCCAGATTCTTCAGGAATGAAGGTTTGGGTCATCGCCCCCACCCCAGGCAAAGAATCACGATCAGCTGAGTTGGTTGCTGAGGGTAAATGGAATTCAGAATGGGTGGTGGAAGAAGGTGGTTCTAAATACCAGCTACAACAATGTGAACAGTTACAGAAACGAGGACTGTAATTGTTATGAGTATTTCTGCCTTGTATGTATGCATCAAGCTTTTTTGTTTTCTTCACTTATAAAATATAAGATGTAAACAGGGCTAGTGGGATTTCAGTAGTATATGTGTTCGTTATATCATGTTAGGCGCAAATATGACTTTTTAATTGTCTTTATTCAGAGATTGTGTATGGTTTAAGGAGATGTGTGTAGGTGCCAACTCGACAAGGAGTGGACTATGATCATGAAGGTTGTGTATCAAATTGGCTGGGCCATGATTCTCAGTGATTTGGCAATTATGATGTAGTTTGGAAGTCATATAATGATGCGATCACCTCCATGGTGAAACTTAATATAATCTGATCACCTCTATTTTGAGATCTGCTGTGAGTAGCCAGTTAGCTGAAGGAGAGTTTCCTTGGGGGAGTGGCTTACATCCAATATCGGTGGACTTTCTGACAAGGCTTGTGAGCTTTTGTTTGATCTGCATCCTGCAGCTGGCTTCTGTTTGTCTCACCTCCAGTTTTTGGAGTTTGAACTGGCAACTTACTTGTCGTCTTGTCTGTTAATTTTGGGATTCATAAGTCTTCACAGCCTGTGAGCCAAAGCCCGGCTTATCTTGGGTTTGCCAGCCCCTGCAGCTATGTGAATCAAGAGAAGCCTCTAGCCTGACCTACAGTCTTGGGACGCTCCAGCCTCTACTACTGTGTGAGCTATTTCCTTAATACAAATCTCTCTCTAGATATACATTTATACACTTTACTGGTTTTACTTCTCTGGACAACACAGCCTAAAACACTGGTCATGCCTTACTTTTCTTATCATATATTATTTTTTATCAGTTTTTTCATTAGGCAACATATAGTTTAAAAATCATTAAAAAATGTATATACAAAGAAAATATTTACACTCAAGTTTTCTCTCTCCATATATCCTTTCACACTAACCACTAATATATTTTTCTTACTTTTTCCCCAAAACTTTCTAAGCAAATATGAATGTCATTTCTTCTGTTTCTTATATTCTTTTTTACAAATGGTTGCAAACTTCTGCTATACTCTGCACGTAGCTTTTATACATAAAATCTACTTCTTGGGCAACTTTTCATCTATTTATATCAGAATATCCTCACTTTCTTTCAATTGTGTGATGTTTCATTTTATGGATTTTCTACAATTTATTTAACCAGGCCCCTACTGATGGGCATTTGGGTTGTTAACAGTTGTTTATTTTTAGAAACAACGCTATAATGCATTATTTTGTATTTATGTCTCTACAAATGTCTATATATGAATATTAGGATAATTTCTAACAGTAGGGTTTCTGGGTCAAAGTGTATAATAAGCATGTTAACTTTTTATAGATATTGCCAATTTGTCCTTCACAGAGAGTGCCTTCTCCCAGTTTGCTCAAAGGTTGTAATACTTTATATTTTCTGATAGTCATTGATAAAAAGGTATTGTAGAATCATTTTGATTTGTTCATTAATATATTTTTATATATTTATGGGTTATTTGTATTTCCTTTTCATTACCTATCTTTTACTCAATTCTGCATTAGATTCTTGGTCATGTTATTAATTTTGAGAGAATCTATATATGAACACTGAAATAATGGTGTGGGGGTGGCATCTGACTTCCTGTAACTTCACAAGGAAGGAGGAGAATCAAGATCAACAGCACAAGGCTGACTCGTATGAGGCACAGGTCAGACATGTCTCCTTTCTTCACTGTCTTTACCAATTCTGACACCAACTGTCCCTCCCACAGCACTCTCTACTTCTATGCTAGATTTGATAATGCATTGCATGGCCACACAGAACTCACAGACAATATGATTATGGGTTTATTAGGGAAGTAACAGGTTACAACGCAGGTTCAGAAATGCTCAAGATACTGTTCTTTCATAAGGACAGCGTCTTCTCAGCCAAGACCACAGGCACACCCCTCTCTTGCCTCTCAGCCTCTGCCCTACTCAGGCAAGTGTTACATAGCTCTATTAGCTCTTATGATCCCTGAGCCACCCTACTCCACCAGTAAGTCCGAAGGCACTCAGGTTTCTCACTCTGTGAGCTGGGAAGCCCACCACACTGTCTCCAGATGGTCTCTTCAGCTGCCTTGTGTCTGCCACTGCTTCTCACTGTGTTCATTGTTACACCTCTCTCTCGATCCCAGGTCCAAAGGACATGCTCCTCTCTTGATTCTTCTTCCATGGTAGTGATGGGATTCATTTCCAATCCAGTGGGACGGCAAAACCTACCAATCCTTTCCTTAGGGTTCCATAGATCTTATTTGCATGGTTCCACGTAGTCTCTTGGGTGAGAGTTACAAAACCAAGGCAAGAAAGGCCATGCAAAAGTGATCCATTGCATCGCAAGTACTTTGTGATATGAGTTGGAAATATTTTTCTGTCTGTTGAGTTTTTTACAAGTTGGATTATCTTATTTTCTGCCTACAGAAGTGATAGAGTTTTATGAAGTAAAAAACTGTATATGTATATAATATACATATATACCCTCACTCGTCTTTCAGTTTTTGTGGTGGCTTGCATGATGCTGTGATACTGGAAGCTTTGCCACAGGTGTTTCAAATACCAGCAGCGTCACTTTTGGTGGATAGGTTTCAGCAGAGATTCCAGACTAAGACAGACTAGGAAGGAGGACCTCGTGGTCTACTTCTGAAAATATTAGCCAGTAAAACCTTATGAATAGCAGCATTGTCTGATATAGTGTCAGAAGATGAGCCCTTCAGGTTGAAAGACACTCAAAATATGACAGAAGAAGAGCTGTCTCCTCAAAGTAGAGTCGACATTAATGACCTGGAGGGAGTGAAGCTTTCAGAACCTCCATTTGCTGATGTGGCACAAGTCAAAATTAGAAGAAACAGCTGCAAACATCCTTTAATAATCGGAACACGGAATGTACGAAGTATAAATCTAGGAAAATTGGGAGTCATCAAAAATGAAATGGAATACATAAATATCAAAATCCTAGGTATTAGTGAGCTGAAATGGACTGTATTGGACAATTTGAATAGGACAAACATATAGTCTACTATGTCGGCAATGACAATTTGAAGAGGAATGGAGCTGCATTCATTGTCAGAAAGAACATTTCAAGATATATCCCGAAGTACAATGCTGTCAGTGATAGGATAATATCCATATGCCTACAAGGAAGACCAATTAATACAACTATTACTCAAATTTGTGCACCAACCGCTAAGGCCAAAGATAAAGAAATTGAAGATTTTTACCAACTTTTGCAGTCTGAAATTGATCAAACATGCAATCAAGATGCTTTCATAATTACTGGTAATTGAAATTCAAAAGTTGGAAACAAAGAAGGGTCCATAGTTGAAAATATGGTCTTGGTGATAGAAATGATGCTGGAGACTGCACAATAGAAGTTTGCAAGATTTGCAAATAACCTTTTTTCAACAACATAAACAGCAACTATGCATGTATACCTTGCCAGATGGAATACACAAGAATCAAATCAACTATATCTGTGGAAAGAGACAATAGAGAAGCTCAATATCATCAGTCAGAACAAGGCCAGGGGCTGACTGTGGAACAGACCATCAATTACTTATATGCAAATTCAAGTTGAAGCTGAAGAAAATTAAAGAAAGTCCATGAGAGCCAAAATATGACCTTGAGTATATCCCACCTGAATTTAGAGACCATATCAGGAATAGATTTGACACATTGAACACTAATGACCAAAGAACAGATGAGTTGTGGAATGACATCAAGGACATCATACACAAAGAAAGCAAGAGGTCATTAAAAAGACAAGAAAGAAAGAAAAGACCAAAATGGATGTCAGAAAAGACTCTGAAACTTGCTCTTGAAATTAAAGTAGCTAAAGCAAAGGAAGAAATGATGACATGAAAGGGATGAACAGAAGATTTCAAAGGGCAGCTCAAGAAGATGAAGTAAAGTATTTAATGACATGTGCAAAGACCTGGAGTTAGAAAACCAAAATGGAAGAGCATTCTTGGCATTTCTCAAGCTGAAAAATCTGAAGAAAAAATTCAAGCCTCGTGTTGCAATAGTGAAGGTTTTTATGGACAAAATACAGAAAGACGCAGGAAGCATCAAAAGAAGATGGAAAGAATGCACAGAGTTACTGTACCAAAAAGAATTAGTCAAAGTTCAACCATTTCAGGAGGTAGTATATGATAAAGAACCTATGGTATTGAAGGAAGAAGTCCAAGCTGCACTGATAGCATTGGTGGAAAACAAGGCTCCAGGGATTGAAGAATACCAACTGAGATGTTTCAACAAATGGATGCAGTGCTGGAAGTGCTCACTTGTCTATGCCAAGAAATTTGGGAGACAGCTACCTGGCCAACCAACTGGAAGAGATTCGTGTTTATGCCTATTTCAAAGAAAGGTTGTCCAACCGAAAACAGAAATTACTGAACAATGTCATTAATATTACACACAAGTAAAATTTTGCTGAAGATCATTCAAAAGTGTTGGAGGCAGTACATCAACAGGGAATCGCCAGAAATTCAAGCTGGATTCAGAGGAGGACCTGGAAGGAGAGGTATCATTGCTTACATCAGATGGAACCTGGCTGAAAGCAGAGAATACCGGAAAGATGTTTACCTGTGTTTTATTGACTATGCAAAGGCATTTGACTGAGTGGATCATAACACATTATGGACAACATTGTGCTCATGAGGAACCTGTACATAGATCAAGAAGCAGTCGTTTGAATAGAAAAAGGTGATACTTTGTGGTTTAAAGTCAGGAAAGTTGTGCATCAGGGTTGTATCCTTTCACCATACTTGTTCAACCTATATGCTGAGCAAAAATCAAAGAAGCTGGACTACATGAAGAAGACTGTTGCATGAGGATTGGAAGAAGACTCATTAACAACCTTTGATATGCAGATGATACAACCTTGTTTGCTGAAAGTAAAAAGGATTTGAAGCACTTACTGATGAAGATCGAAGACTACAGACGTCAGTATGGATTGCACTTCAATGTAAAGAAAAAAAAAAATCCTCACAACTGGACCAATAAACAACATCATGATAAACGGAAAAAAGATTGAAGTTGTCAAGGACTTCATTTTACTTAAATCTACAATCATTGGCCTTGAAAGCAGCAATCAAGAAATCAAATGACACATTACATTGGTCAAATCTGCTGCAAAACACATCTTTATAGTGTTAAAAAGCAAAGATGTCACTTTGAGGACTAAGGTGCACCCGACCCAAGCCATGGTATTTTCAGTTGTCTAAGATATATGTGAAAGCTGGGCAATGAATAAGGAAGACTGAAGAAGAATTGATGCCTTTGAATTATGGTGTTGGAGAAGAATATTGTATATACCATGGACTGCCAGAAGAACAAACAAATCTGCCTTGAAAGAAGTACAGCTAGAATGCTCCTTGGAAGTGAGGATGTCAAAACTTCTCAAGTACTTAGGACGTGTTATCTGGAGAGATCAGTCCCTGGAGAAGGGCATCATGCTTGGTAAATTAGTGAGTTAGCCAAAAAGAGGAAGCCCTTAAGGAGATGGATTGACACAGTGGTTGCCACTATGGGCTCAAGCATAACAACTATTCTTAGGATGGCACATGACCAGGTATGTTGTACATAGGGTTGCTCTGAGTCAGAACCAGCTCGAGGGCACCTAACAACAGCGTAGTATGTGTATATAGTATTATATAGATCCCTGGTGGCTCAACAGTTAAGAGTTTGGCTGCTAATCAAGAGACTGGCAGTTTAAATTCACCAACTGCTTCTTGGAAACCCTATGGGGCAGTTCTGCTCTGACTTGATGGCAAGAGGTTTGGTTTGGAGTTATGGTATTATTTTATGGCTTCTGGATTGGAGCTTTTTAGTAAAATAGACTCTCTTCACTTTATGACTATAAAAGAATTTGCTCATATCTCCTTGTTACACATTTTTCTACTTTATTCTTTGTTCTAATTTGAGTTTGTGTAGGTGGAAATAACTTTATTTTTCACCTGGACAGTTTACCCAAGGAGTCTCTGGGAGGCTCAAATAATTAAGTGCTTGACTACTAGCCAAAAGGTTCATGATTCAAACCAAACCCACTCAGAAGTGCCCCAGAAGACTGTACTGGGAATCTGCTTCTGCAAGGTCACTGTCTTGAAAACCCTATTGAACAGTTCTACTCTGCTGACACAGTCTCGCCATGAGTTGGAATCAACTTAACCACAACTAACAACAACAAAGTTTTCCAAGTTGTTCCAAAAAGAACTTATTAAATAGTTTATCTAATTTGAAATGCATCTTTCATTAGCTAATAAATTTCCATTTGTATTGGAGTCTATTTCTTATCTTCATAGTGTTTCACTATTCTCTATGTCCTTCTATATGCCACCACAGAAATGTTTTAGTTATTCAGATTATAAAATATCTGATAATATTACCCTTCTCCCCCCCCCATCATTGCTGTTTTTATATTTTCCAAAGATTTCTTGCCTATTTTTCTTTGTGTGTTTTTCCATATAAATGTTAGACTTGCCTGGTTCAAGTTTTGTTGTTGTTTTTTTTTTTTAATTTTAGATTTTGTCTTAAGTGTTCTTATGTAGGTATTAAACATTTCCTGCTCGCTTCTTATCAGGTT
The DNA here is from genome assembly GCA_030035585.1 of Dugong dugon. Taxonomy (NCBI): domain Eukaryota; kingdom Metazoa; phylum Chordata; class Mammalia; order Sirenia; family Dugongidae; genus Dugong; species Dugong dugon. The sequence continues at coordinate 58,803,757 of CM057482.1, forward strand.
AATTATTAGACATTTTCTCTTATTTTGTTGTTGTATATCCATCTCAGAACATTAATGAAGTCCCAGGATAGTTGGAATGCAGGAATCTTCAAGAATAGTTGCACTGGTCGGACTAAACTTAATAATGAAGGATTTCAGTGAAGATAGTGCTAGAAAAAGCCCTGATGTCCTAGATTTAAGTTGGTGGGCTAACTTATGGATTAAAACACACACAAAGCCTGAAAGTATCAGGTAAACATAAATACAAACAGAAACTCCAGAGGGCAGGAAGCCTTCAGAATGAAGACATACATATTAACAGCCTTCTGAGTTAAGCAATGAATCTTATTTACCTAGTTACAAATTGGAAGAAGATGATGAGAGATAAAGACAGGGACACTGAAACCTCATCTTAATATGTGGGAAGCCCATTGATACTGTATACATTGTTGCAACTAAAATAAATGTATACATACCTAATTTACATTTAAAAATGTAAACAATAGAGTAGTGTATTTCAACCTGTGAGTCACAACCCATTAACAACAACAATGAAACTTCTTGAGGTTGAGTCAATTCTGACTTATAGTGAACCTATAGGACAGAGAAGAACTGCCTGATAGGATTTCCAAGGAGTGGCTGGTGGATTCCAACTGCCAACCTTTTGGGGAGCAGCTGAGCTCTTAACCAATACTAGTTCCTAAAATCAGTTTTGCTGGTTTGATTACTTTTTTTTTCCTAGACTCAGTAATTTTTTGACATATTTCCTTTTTCTCTACATACATAGTTTTTTTTTTAATTGCACCATTTGAAAGTAAGTTGCAGATATCATGTCATCACCTCTAGATACTTTACTGTTATCATTGCTGTTGTGTGCTACGGAGTCAATTCCAATGCGTAGCGACACTATAGGACAGAGTAGAACTGCCCTGTAGGGTTTCCAAGGCTTTAATCTTTATAGAAGCAGATTACCACATCTTCCTCTCACAGAGAAGCTGGTGGTTGAAACAGCCAACACTTTGGTTAGCAATGGAGTGTTTAACCACTGCACCACCAGGGTTCCTTATTCATCTACTACCCAAGAAAAAAAAAATCCTGTTGCCATCTAGTTGATTATGATTCATGGCAACCCTATAGGAAAGAGTAGAACAGCCCCATAGGGTTTCCAAGGAGTGGAGGGTAGATTTGAACTGCCAACCTTTTGGTTAGCAGGCCATATCTTAACCACTGTGCAATGAGGGCTCCTATTTATTTATCAAGAACCTTTATTTCCTAAGAATAAGGGCCTTCTCAATACCATGATTTCATTCTAGAAAATTAACAATAATTTCATAATAACATCTGATAATCAGCCTGCATCAAAAGTTCCCATTTGAGAGAATTGTTTTTTAACTAACATGTAACTTAATAATAGTGGGAAAATGGTAAGAAAATATGGACATCAAAAATAGACAAAATTTTTTAAAATTTAATTGTCCACTTGTATTTTGAAAGATTTCAGAAATAAAGAAAAGTGAAATAAAACCACCCACAATTAAAAAGGAAAGAAAGAAAGAAGGAGGAGAAAGTGAGGGAGGAAGGAAGGAAGGAAATAGAAAACAAGGGTATTGCACACAGGGTAAATATTGTTTCATTGATACATAGATAAGTAGAAACAGATCATGTATATGTGTACTGTGTATTGACGTAAATTGTGTATCTTACTATGGGTCACAACCAAAAAGAGTTTGAAAAATATTGCCCTTAAAACGAGCCCTTAAAGACTTAACCCACTGGCATTGGTCACCAAATTGCAAACTATTTGTGGGACTACAAAGACAGCCAACCCCCCAAACCCGAGTGAGAGTACAAGCCACTAGAAGACTTAAAACTACTCTTTAAGAAACAACTTCAACCTAGAGATAAGTAATACATATGTGCCTTTTTCTGTTAGTAGTTCTTTTCACTATAATAGTTCTCCTTTCCCACCTTGTAAGTCTTCTTTGCCTGCTACCCCTAGGAGCTAATCATTCTTTGCCTGTTAAAATTCAACCTAGGTCCCTAAACTCCACCCCGTGTTAGCAGGAACTAGACAGATGAGTTGCTGACACATCCCTTAAGGTTAAGGAATTTCTATAACTCAATGGGGGATTGTAACCTGACCCTATGAATGCCAGTAAATTTCCGTTAGTCAGAAAAGACTGCTTTAAACTAGCCCAAGACAGATTTGGGCCAGCTATGATCATTAGTTGACCTCAGCAGAGGACATAGCAACCAGTGGAACTAATCAATAGGAAAATCATCACCCGGACCCCATTCTGAAGTGAGAAGTCTGACAAGAACCACGTCACCCCCTGTTTCCGGGCCGCCATAATTCCTGCAACGTTTTGCCTAAGTATTCCTCCTAGAATTTTCCCTTCCCAGTAAGCCTGTGTGGCTTCCATCTTGCTACCCAAATCACATATAAGCCCGGCTTCCCCATAGTTCGGGGAGTTGGATCTGAGGAACTTCTTTTCCGCTCCTTGCTCAGCTCATTGCAATAAAGTTACTTTCTCTTTCTCAAAGGCTAGTGTCCAGATTTTGGGCAGATCTGAGCACGTCAGACAGAACCTACTTTCTAAGGTTTGGCAACATATATGTGTACTGTGTATTGATGTAAAACGTTTATCTTACTGTGGGTCACTACCAAAAAGAGTTTGAAAAATATTGCAATAGAAGAACCAATAAATAAATAAAAAGTATTAGAACAATAGAAGGAAGGTAGATGATGGCATAAATGAGTAAATTCCCCACTTCACATAAAATCCATCAATCAATAGAAAACGTCTACCTTGAGAAATTAGGAAATAATAATTTTTGCATATTAGCTGTTGCTGTTAGTTGCCATGGAGTTGATTCCAACTCATGGCGACCCCATGTATGGAAAGTAAAACTGCTATAAAGGATTTGTAAGGCTGTGAATGTTCAGAAGTAGATCACCAGGCCTTATTTCCTAGGAGCCTCTGGGTGAGTTTGAACCACCAACCTTTCAATTAGTAGTCCAGCACTTAACCATTTGTGCTACCCAGGGAGATATAAAAATAACTATCAGAAAAACTAAAATAAAAAGTTGAAAAGGTTGGAAACCATTAGTCATTCAGGGATGTTCAAAGGAGATCTAAGGGTTAGGTTTTTCAGTACAGATCCTTCTGGAAATCTAATGTTTAAAAAGCACGTTGATTTATTCATTTGATTAAAATATACTTTTGTCTAAAAGCTAATGAAGATATTAAGTGGAAAAGACAATATAGAATTGCTATATGTGAATATAAGAGTGAAAATATGTTATATATGCTGTGAACATATACCTGATTACTATTGTCTATGCTAGAGATTGCTTTTTAAATTTTAATTTTAGAGGAGATTTAGGTTGCATGTTTTCTAAAGAGTATATTTATTTGAGATCTCTCCTATCATGTCATATGCATTATTCCTCTCTCTAAAACTCCAATCCTACATTTTGCTGCTTCTTTTCCTGTTTAATTTTCATTCTTTCAGGTTGCTCGCCAATGTGCTCAGCATTACGTGTTGAATATGTGTGACTCCTTTTGACAACAGATTTACCTCCTGATCTGCACCTCGTTGACTGAATTAAATCACTTTTCATCTCTTCATTACACATTGAGTGATCTAAAGATAATGTCATGGATTGAATTGTGACCCCCCAAAATATGTGTCAACTTGGCTAGGCCATGATTTCCAGTATTGTGTGATTATCCTCCATTTTGTGATCTGATGTGATTTTACTATATGTTGTAAATCCTACCTCTATGATGTTAATGAGGTGGGATTAGAAGCAGCTATGTTAACGAAGCAGGACTCAAACTACAAAATTGGGTTGTGTCTTGAGTCAATCTCTTTTGAGATATAAAAAAGAGAAGTGAGCAAAGAGACAGGGAGGCCTCATACTACCAGGAAAGAAGCACCAGGAGCATAGAGCATCCTTTAGACCTGGTGTCCCTGAGCTGAGAAGCTCCTTGACCAGGCAAAGATTGATCACAAGGACTTTCCCCCACAGCTGACAGGGACAGAAAGCCTTACCCCAGAACTGACATCCTGAATTTGGACTTCCAGCCTCCCAGATGGTGAGAGAATAATTTTTTTTTTTTTTTGTGAAAGTCATCCACTTGTATTTCTATTGTAGCAGCATTTGATAACTAAGATAATAATTTTATAATTTAAGCAAAATTTTAATTTATGTCATTAAAATCTTGAAAAAATGTGTACATTCTATATCCATCCACACATAGTTCCATCCAATGAACTTCAGTGGAAGATGTGTCCTGTGTCAGATGCTGCCATGGGAGCTGAGGATTTAGACACCATCTTAGCCCTTGTGGAGGTTATAACCAACTAAAAAATTTTTTTAAGAATGCAAATCTCATTTGCCTTTAGGAAACTATTTTCATTTTTATGTATTAACTCCTGATCCTTAATGATGCATATATTTTATTTTAGCAAGATATTGCTGATTTTAATTGCAATCATAAAATCTTTACATATTTGACTTTCTGTCTCGCTGAAAATCTAAACATTCTGTGGCAAACGTGTTCCCATCTTATCACTAAATATCTGTGATGACCCAATATTATTTAGCTACAAAATACTGCATTCTATTGATTTCAGTATACTTATCAAAACAGGAAGCTCCATTCAGATATTGATATTACCAAGGTATATATTTCTTGTGCCTATGAAAACAAATGTTGTTTTAAGATAGCATTCAATTTAGGTTCACTCAAGAGAAGCATTACAGAACAGTATTAAAATGTTGTTGTTAGGTGCCGTCAAGTTGATTTTTTACTCATAGTAACCCAATGTGACAGAGTAGAACTTCCCACAGAATTTTCTGGGCTGTAATCTCTACAGGAGCAGATTGTCAGGTCTTTTCTCCCTCAGAGCCACTGAGTGGGTTCGAACAACCAACCTTTTGGTTAGCAGCCTAGTGCTTAACCATTGCAATGCCAGGGCCCCTAATATTAGAATAATTACATGTAATTGAGAAAAATTTACATGGGCATGGACAAAAGCCTAGATTAAAATTTATAAGACACTTAAAAAATAGATTTAATAATATCATATAACACTTTTATTTAATATTTCATTGTAAAACTATTAGTATACCCACCTTTTAGGTCTCCTTCACTCACACACACACACACACACCCAAAACACACTTACTGCTATGGAGGCTAGGATATTTTAAGTGACTAATTAGTATTTGACAAGGAAAGAAAAAAGAGAAATAGGAGGGAGGGAGAGCAGGACAGAGGGGAAGAAAGAGAACAGAAGGAGGAAGGGTATTGAAGCAAGAGCAAAGAGATCCATTATAGATAGTTCATGGATCATAAACAGTGCTGTGAAGCTAATAGTTTGATAGAATTTTTTTTCCTTTTTTTTTTTTAATTGTACTTCAGGTGAAAGTTTACAGAAGAAACAGTTCTCATTAACAGTAATACACATATTGTTTTATGACATTGGTTAACAACCCCATGACATGTCAACCCTCTCCCTTCTCGAACTTTTTTTTTTCTTTTTTTGGTGAAAATATACGTAGCCAAAAATACACTATTTCAAAAATTTCTACATGCACAGTTCAGTGACATTGACTACGCTCTTCCAATTGTGCTGCTATTCTCACTTTATGATGATGGTTTACAGAACAAAATAGTTTCTCATTAAACAGTTAGTATACGTGTTGCATTATGACAATGGTTAAAAACCTCACTACACCTCAACACTGTCCTTCCTCAACCTTGGGTTCCCTATCACCAGCTTTCCTGTTCCCTTCGACCTTCTAGCCCTTGTCCCTGGACTGCTGTGCCTCATTAGTCCCATTTGGTTTTATGGGGCCGTCCACTCCCCGGCTGAATGGTGAACCTCGGAAGTGACTTCACCACTGAGCTAAAAGGGTGTCTGGGGGCCGTAATCTCAGAGTTTCTCCAGTCTCCTTTAGGCCAGTAAATCTGGCCTTTTTTTTTGTGAGCTAGAATTTTGTTCTACATCCTTCTCCAGCTCTGTCCAGAACTCTCTGTTGTGATCCTGGTCAGAGCAGTCAGGGGTGGTAAACGGACACCATCTAGCTGTACTAGACTCAGTCCGGTGGACGCCTTGGTAGCTGTAGTCCATTAGTCCTCCTAACTAATCTTTTCCTTGTATCCTGTTCTCTGCATTCTCCCTTGCTCCCGAAGGGATGAGATGGCTGCTCACAGGCTTTTAAGACCCAAGATGCTACTCACCAAGGTAGAATGTAGAACTTTGTCTTTATAAACTGTGTTATGCCAATTGATCTAGACGTTTCCTGAGACCATGGTCCCCACAGCCCTCCACCCAGCAATTCAGTCCCTCAGGGAGTTTCGATGGGTCTATGGAGCTTCCATGACCTTTGTTTGTACAAGTTGTGCTGGTTTCCCCAGTACTGTGTACTGTCTCACCCTTCATCCAAGATACCACATATCTATTGACTATTTAGTATTTCCCCCCCACCCCTCCCATCCCTAGTAACCAACAGAGATTGTTACATTTTGTGTGTGAACTCTTTCATAGGTTTTTACAATAGAGGTCTTATACAATATTTGTCCTTTTGTGATTGACATATTTCACTCAGCATAATGTCCTCCAGTTTCATCCATGTTATGAGATGCTTCACAGATTCATCATTGTCCTTTCTTATTGCATAGTACCCCATTGTGTGCATGTACCATGGTTTGTTTATCCATTCATCTGTTGATGGGCATCTAGGTTGTTTCATCTTTTTTGCTATTGTGAACAAAGCTGCCATGAACATGGATGTGCATATCTCTATTCGAGTGATGACTCTTATTTCTCTAGGATATATTCCTAGGAGTGGGACTGCTGGATCGTATGGTATATCTATTTCTAGCTTTGTAAGGAAGTGCCATATCATTTTCCAAAATGGTTGTATCATTTTGCATTCCATACCAGCAGTGCATAAGAGTTCCCATCTGCCCGCAGCCCCTCCAACATTTGTTATTTCCAGTGTTTTTGATTCGTGCCAGTAATGCCGGGGTGAGATGGTATCTCATTGTGGTTTTAATTTGCACTTCTCCAATGGCTACTGATTGCGAGCATTTCCTCATGTGTCTGTTGGCCATTTGAATGTCTTCTTCGGTGAAGTGTCTGTTCATTTCCTTTGCCCATTTTTTAATAGGATTATTTGTCTTTTTCTTGTAGAGGTGTTGGATTTTCTTGTAGATTTTAGAGATTAGACCTTTGTCGGATTCTTAATGGGCAAAAATTTTTTCCCAGTCTGTAGGTTCTCTTTTTACTCTTTTGGTGAAGTCTTTTGAAGAGCATACGTGTATGAATTTTAGAGGATCCCAGTTATCTAGCTTATCTTTTGTGGTTTATGCATTGATGGTTATGGTTTGTATCGTGTTAATGCCATGTATTAGGGTCTGTAGTGTTCGTCCCAATTTTTCTTCTATGAACTTTATAGTTTTTGACTTTATATTTAGGTCTTTGATCCATTTTGAATTAGTTTTTGTATACGGCATGAGGTATGGGTCCTGTTTCATGTTTTTGCACATGGACATCCAGTTATGCCAGCACCATTTGTTAAAAAGACTGTCTTTTCCCTGTTAGATGGACTTTGGCCCCTTGTTGAAAATCAGGTGATCGTAGGTGGATGGATTTACATGTGGGTTCTCAATTCTGTTCCATTGGTCAAGGTATCTGTCATTGTACCAGTACCAGGCTGTTTTCACTACCATAGCTGTATAGTAGGTTCAGAGGTCAGGTAGTGTGAGTCCTCCAACTTTATTCTTCTTCTTCAGTAGTGTTTTACTCATTTGGGGGCTTCATCCCTTTCCATATAGAGTTAACAATTACTTTTTCCATCTCTTTGAAGAATGTTATTGGTATTTGGATCGGGATTGTGTTATGTTTGTAAATTGCTTTGGGTAGAATTGTCATTTTCACAGTATTGAGTCTACCTATCCATAAGCATGGTATGTTTTTCCATTTATGTATATCCCTTTGGGTTTCTTGCAGTAGTGTCTTGTAGTTGTCTTTGTATAGGTCTTTTACACACATGGTTAGATTTATTCCTAAGTATTTCATCTTTTTAGGGGCTATTATAAATGGTATTGTTTTCCTGATTTGATTTTCATCGTTCTACTTATTGGTGTCTAGGAATCCAACTGATTTTTGTATGTTTATCCTGTATCCTGCTACTCTGATGAATCTTTCTATTAGTTCCAGTAGATTTCTCATGGAGTCTTTAGGGTTTTCTAGGTATAGCGTCATGTCATCCACAAACAGGGACAATTTAACTTCTTCATTACCCATTTGGATGCCCTTTATTTCTTTTTCTTGCCTTATTGCTCTAGCTTGAACTTCCAACACAATGTTAAATAGGAGTGGTGTTAAAGGGTATCTTTGTCCTGTTCCTGTTCTCAAGGGGAATGTTTTCAGTCTCTCTCCATTAAGAATGATGTTGGCCATTGGTTTTGCATAGATGCCCTTTATTATGTTGAGAAGTTTCCTTTCTATACCTATTTGATTGAGAGTTTTTATCAGGAATGGGTGTTGGACTTTGTCAAATGCCTTTTCTGCATCAATTGAGATGATCACGTGATTCTTTTCTTTCCTTTTATTTATGTGGTGGATTACGTTGATTGATTTTCTAATGTTGAACCGTCTTTGCATACTTGGTATGAATCCTACTTGGTCGTGGTGTATTATTTTTTTGATATGATGCTGAATTCTATTGGCTAAAATTTTGTTGAGAATTTTTGCATCTATAGTGATGAGAGATATTTATCTGTATTTTTCTTTATTTGTGGTGTCTTTGCTTAGTTTTGGTATCAGGGTAATGCTGGCTTCATAGAATGAATTTGGAAGTAACCTTTCCTTTTCTATGTTCTGAAGTAGTTTGAGTAGTACTAGTATAAACTCTTCTCTGAATGTTTGAAAAAATTCTCCAGTGAAGCCATCTGGGCCAGGCTTTTTTTCTGTTGGGGTTTTTTTCTATTACTTTTTCAACCTCTTCCCTTGTAATCAGTCTGTTCAGATTTTCAACATCACTTTGTGGTAGTTTCGGTTGGTGGTGTGTTTCTAGAAATTTATCCATTTCCTCCAGGTTTTCAAATTTGTTGGAGTATAGTTTTTCATAATACTTTGTTACACTCCTTTTTATTTTCGTTGGGTTTGTGGTAATGTCCCCCTTACATTTTTTATTTGGGTTATTTGCATCCTCCCCTTTTTCTCTTGTCAGTCTGGCCAGTGTTTTGTTGATTTTAATTTTTTCAAAGAACCAGCTTTTGGTTTTGTTGATTCTTTCTATTGTTTTTCTGTTCTCTAATTCATTTATTTCTGCTCAGATCGTTATTACTTCCTTTTTTTCTGGTAACTGTGGGATTTTTTTACTGTTTTCTTTCTATTTGTTTGAGTTCTGTAGTTAATGTTTTGATTTTGTTGCTCTCTTCTTTTTGATGTATGCATCTATTGCTATAAATTGTCCTCTGAGGACTGCCTTGCTGTGTCCCAAAATTTTTGGTATGATGTATTTTTATTCTTGTTTGAATCTAGGAATTTTTTGATTCCATCTCTAATTTCTTCTATTACCTAGTGATGTGTAAGCAAGGTATTATTCAGTTTACATGTAGGTGATTTTATTTCCCTTACTCTTTCTGTTGTTAATTTCTACCTTAATGGCATTGTGGTCAGAGAAAATACTTTGAATTATCTCAACATTTTGGATCTTGTTGTGGATTGCTCTGTGGCCTAAGATGTAGTCTATTCTGGAGAACATTCCATGTACATTGGAAAAGAATGTGTACTTTGCAGCGGTTGGATGGAGTGTTCTATATATGTCTATGCAGTCAAGTTGGCTAATTGTGCCCTTTAGGTCTTCTGTATCTTTTCTGAGTTTCTTCTTAGTTGTTCTGTCCTTTAGTGAGAGTGGTGTGTTGAAGTCTCCTACTATTGTTGTGGAACTGCCAATTTCTCTTTTCAGTGTTGTTAGAGTTTGTTTTATGTATTTTGGAACCCTGTCATTGGGTGTGTAGATGTTTATTATGGTTATGTCTTCATGATGGATCATCCCCTTAACCATTATATAGTGTCCTTCTTTGTCTTTTATGGCAAATTTTGTTTTAAAGTCTATTTTATCTGAGATTAGTATTGCCACTCTTGCTCTTTTTTGGTAGTTGTTAGCTTGATATATTTTGTTCCAAACTTTGTCCTTTAATAAATTCACATCTTGTTTCTATGCTGTATATCTTGTAGACAGCATATTGATGGATCCTGTGTTCTTATCCATTCTGTCCCTCTCCATCTCTTTATGGGTGCATTGAGTCCATTTACATTCAGTATAATTATTGATAGATGTGAGTTTGTTGCTGTCATTTTGTAGTGCTTTTTTTTTTTTTTTTTTTTTTTTTTTTGTGGTGCTGACGTTTTCTTTATTGTTTTTACCCTCCTGTGCTGAGTTATTTTTGTTTGCGGGTTTTTTTTTTTTTTATTTCTTTTGTTTTTGTAGGTTTTGTTTTTACTGAGACTTTATGATTTTCCTCTTTATTTTTATGAGTATGTTTGTTAACTTTCTTTGTGGTTACCATGAAGTTTACACTTATCTTTCTAAGATTGAAGCAGTCTATTATTACTTGGTATCACCTTGCCTTCCTCTCCATTAGAAGGTTCTATACCTACACTGTTTATTCCCACTTGTGTTGTTCTAATGTTGTTGTCATTTACAGATTAACTTCTTTGATTCCCTGTTGTATTTCTTTGGTTTTGGATAGTCCTTGAGAGTTCATTTCCTAGATTTGTATCTGGCTGGTACAATCCTGCATCCTAGATTCTTCCTGTGAGCCAAAGTTGTTTGTTCTCAGATAGAAGAACTCCCTATAATAATTCCTGTAAGTTTGGTTTGGTTTTTACATATTCCCTTAATTTCTGTTTATCTGTAAATGTCCTAATTTCACCATCATGTTTGAATGAGAGTTTTGCAGGATATATTATTCTTGGCTGACAATTTTTTTCTTTCAAGGTTTTATATATATCATCCCATTGCCTTCTTGCCTGCATGGTTTCTGCCAAATAATCTGAGCTTAGTCTTATTGTTTCTCCTCTGTATGTGACTTCTTGTTTTTCACGAGCTGCTCTCCGGATTCTTTGTCTTTGGTTTTGGCAAGTGTGATTATGATATGCCTTGGTGATTTTCTTTTGGAGTCTATCCAATATAGGGGTCACTGAGCTTCTTTGATGGCCAGATTTTCATCTTTCATGATATTGGGGAAGTTTTCTGTCAGGAGTTCTTTGATGATCCTCTCTGTTTCCTGTTTTCTCCCCCTGTTCTGGAACTCCAATCACTCAAAAATTTTTGCTTTTGATTGTATCCCACATAACTCTCAGGGTCTCTTCATTTTTCTTTCTTTTTTTTTCTTCTGTGTTTTCCTCATAGTTGTGTCCAAGTGTTTGTCTTCAATTCATCTGATCCTGTCTTCCACCATTTCAAATCTGTTACTCAGCCCTTTCATGACACTATCCATTTCTGAAATCTTGTTGTTTATCTTTTGGATTTCTAATTTTTTTTTTTTGTATAATTTCTAGTTGTGAAATTATTTTTGCATTTTGTTCCTGCATTATTTTTCTGAATTCTTCCAATTTTTTGTCTGTATTTTCCATGAATTTGTCTATTTTTTCCTTGTTTTTGTCTGCTTTTTGCTTCACCTCTTGGATAAGTCTAAGTATTAGAGATTTGGATTCTCTATCAGGTAGTTCTAGTGCCTTTTCTTCTACTGGAAAGTCATCAGGTGTTTTGTTTTGGATGCCTACTAGAACCATCCTGTCCTGTTTTTGTAAATGTTTTGATATTGTCTGCTGTCTTCGGGGAATTCAGTAGTTATTTTTCTTATTTATTGATTGTATATTTGTTTGTTTCATCTTTTTTTTTTTTTTTTTTTGGCTATGCCTTAGCAGGAGACCTGTGTGTTCTTTGTTGTTTGCTCGTCTGTGGGCACAATATTTTTCATCCTCTTCTCCAATTGACAGGGTCAGTCACTCAGATATGGTACAGCAGTGCAGATCTAACAGAAGAGGAGTTACTGGCATGCTTGTTTGTGGCACTTACTACAGCAACCAGGGTGGGTCAGTAATCAGTGCAGGGCAGGTTCTGGTAGGCCATGCCTGTGCTGCTTGGTGGTGTGATGTAAAGAGCACGGTTCAGGTAGGCAAGATGTAGGGGAGAGATTGTTATGTGTAGAGCTAAGATGGATATGGGAGAGAAGAAAGAGGAACAGGAGCCCAAAACATACAAACAAACAAAAAAGACTGCTAGGGGGGCTTCCCATTGGAGTGGATAGATGAGAAACTATGAAATGGAGAAAAACAAAAAGGGGAAGAAGAAGAAAAAAAGAATAGAAATAAATGAATAAATACATTCAGAAAGGAAAAAGAACAGCAAAGCTCCCAAGGATCCCACCGGTGCAGCTACGAATTCTAGGGAAGTTTTCCTCAGGTGTTGCAGTACAGCCTGGCCAGAAGGGTATTCAGTGAACAAAAAGAGAAGGAAGGTATAGAGAGACGAGAAAATGAGTAATGAAGAAAGACAAAAAGGGAAAAAGAGGGGAAAAAAAACAAAACAAATTTAAAAAGAAAAGAACAAGAAAGATCCCAGAAAAAAATAAAAACCCACGAAGAAAGAAATTCCCTCAGGGATGCCTCTGCGCATCTGCACAAGCCGAGGGGGTAGGTCCCAAGCTGCGCAGCACCGCCTGGCCAGAACGGGCTCCCGACTCAAGAAAAGGTAAATAAAACAAACAAACAATCAAAAGCCCCAGGATCCCCAGCATGGCAGCCCAGACCAGGAAGCAGTTCCACCCTTGGAGCTCTGCAGCCCCTCAGGAAGAAGCAAAGATGTGCATGGAGCCAGGTATTTGAGCAAAAGGAGGGGGAGGTGGTGAGAGGTAAGGAAGAAATCAAAAGAAGTGGAAAAAAGCAACACCAGCAATCAACAAATAGCACTCAGAGAGTCGGCCAGTGCAGGCAGGTGGAATCCAAGCAGCTGGTGCTTCCCGGACAAGAGACTGTGGCCATGGGAAGCAGAGGAGGTTGAGTGGGAGTAAAGAAGGGTGGGGGATGGGAAAGCATATATGGAAAATTACCAGTTGTTTTGTGTCTTGCTGGAAGTTCCGTGAAGCTGCTGTCTCGTACCCTTATTTGCTGGTCTCCTATAGGCGTCCGAGATGGCGGATCTGCACTGCGTTAGCTGATAGGGGGGCTCTGCATGAAACTCTCCTCGCTCTCTGTTATCTGTCAGTTTTTTCACTCCGTTTGGTGCTTGCCTGAGTTCTTTATCTCTTCATTTGATGTTTTAAGGTTTCAGGATTGCTGTTTTTTCTGTTTGGCTTAGTTTTTTCAGATATTTGCTGTGGAGGGATGGAGTGGTGCTTCTACTTAGAGAGCCATTTTGCTGGAAGTCCTCATTTGATAGTTTTTTAACTTAAAAAAAATGTGCTTAATTCAATTTAAATTTTAAAATGGAATTTATTGGTTAATTTGTATTTCTTCAATAAGCTATTGCATTATTATTGTTTTAAAACAAAACCTTGTCCTACATTCTGAGGTCTTTCTTCTTAAAAAACAAATGGTATATTTGTGCTTTTATACAACAGCTCACTGCATACTTTTGGAACAAAGAAATGTTCAAGTTTTTGATCACATAATCAATATGACTGCATTTGTGTAATTTAAGTCTCTTCTCCTTGACTTTAAAATAGGTATTGGTGGCAAATATTTGCACAGAAGGTAGCGCTGAGTCAACCTCTGTACAGCACAGGTGCCAGCCTGTGTGAGGAAAGGATACAATCTCAGAAAAAAATCTCATTATGAGACACTAGAATGTTTTGTTGGTTATAAGACACAAAAACAGGATGACTGCCAATAGGAAAATTTATTTCTTTTCTCTTACAAAACTTGCTAGGAAACGCATGGATGACAGCAGCACTGCCATTTTTATCAGCCCCCCGCCCCCGACATAGATTACATTTCTCTTTGTTCATAATATAAACCCACTTCAGGACCAACACCCGCTACTTTAACCAATTAGACCCCCAAAATTAATTAACCAGAATAAGCAGACTACAATGAACAAAATAAAGAGAGTCACCTAATCATTGGCTTTCAATTAATCAACATAGACACTACCTTAATTTCAGGCAAAAATAGCATCTTAAAAGAAATATCAGTGAGCAAGCTTTTCTGAGTTTCTATGGTATAGTTTACTGCACTTTAGAACGTGGAAGCCAGTGAAGATGTATTTTCAGTTACCTATCCTGCAAGATCATTCCGTAGTTAATTTCTTGATCAGTGTTATAATCCTGGGAACACATGTTAACATATTTACTTTCATGTATAATCAATTCAGCCTTTATTCCTGCCATAAATACTGATTAGGTTGAAAATGAGGACTAACTCTGCTAGTTAGGTTAATTGAATAAGATAAAATGGGAGTTCCAATTTTAGACCTAGGTACATAAGACACACATAAGATAAAATTATTTCATTAAAAATATTTTGTTGGAAATGCAACTAATGAGGCACACCAGCCCAGGGACAAGGACTAGAAGGCAGGAGGGGACAGGGAATCTGATGATAGGGAGGTCAGAGTTGAGAGAGGACAGTGTTGACATGTCGTCGGATTGCTAACCATTGTCATAAGGCAATATATGTACTGTTTAATGAGAAACTATTTGTTCTGTAAACCTCAATCTAAGGTGCAAAAAGAATTATCTATGAGAGATCAAATTGACAACAGCAACTTAAAAATTTTGATGGGAAGCCTGGTGGACAGTGAGTTGAAGATAATGGTGATGGAATAATTTGGAAAAGGATAATGAGAATAGCAGCACAACTAGAAGAATGTCCTCAATGTCACTGAATTGTACATGTAGAAATTTTTGAAATGGTGTATCTTTGGCAATGTATATTTTCACCAAAAAAAAAAAAAAAGAAAGGTCCTCCAAGGTCAAGAACAGAGAGTACTGATATGTTGTGGGGTAGTTAACCAATGTCATAAAACAATATGTGTACTGACTGATTAATGAGAAACTATTTGTTCTGTAAACCTTCATCTAAAGTACAATAAAAAAAATTTAAAAAAAAAATTTGTTGGAAAAGACAGATTACAATTAGCAACAGTTTGATTTTCTGGCTCTTTCTGAGTATATCTAGTTGAACAAGGAATCTTTCAGTGGCCAAAAAACCACACCTGTCTCCGTCGAGTCGATTCTGACTCAGCGATCCTATAGGACAGAGTAAAACTGCCCCCATTGGGTTTCTAAGGAGGGGCTGGTGGATTCAAACTGCTGATCTTTTGGTTAGCAGCCAAGTTCTTTAACCACTGCACTGCCAGGGCTCCTAGGAGATAGATCTAATTAAAGGTTCTTTGCTAATTGTTGTAGACCTTTTTGATGTCCTTCTCAGAAACTGAGTGAGGGGATGACTCTACTGCCTGGGTAAGGACTCCCTTTCCAAATGAAAGTAGTACCTAATTGACTTGTCAAGTGATAAATGATTAAATTTAATATTTTTATAATAATACTTGATTTTGTAGCATATATTGCAATAGAATACCAAATAATGAATTGACATCAGTGTAACACATCTTCTCCCATATTCACATTTATTTATTGATGTGAACTGAGGCTCAACAAGAGTTTAATCTCTCATTTAAGTTACATTAAATGACAGGTATATTAATTACTTCTCAAAAAATCTCATTAATTGAATTAAGGGATAAATTCTCAATAAATATACCTAGTTTATTTACCACCAAATAATATTACACTGATTTGATCAATAGTGTATAATAATATAAAAACAAATTAACCTACAAGTTTTTGACAATTAGAGCCTTAATAGTGACTGGATTTAAAATAAAGTTTAGAGTTTCTAATTATACACATTTTCTAGCAGATATATATGACAAGGTAATTAATAAGTCTTTCTGAAATAATGATAGGTAAATTAAGTTACAATATGGTGAGGAAAGTGGAATGGGAATAAGAGCTCATGGAGAAAAACAAAAGGAACAAAATTTACAACTTAAAAAATCCAAGATATCACATTCCAAGAGAATGAACAGAAAGTAGAAAAGTACTTAAAGAATTCAGGTAATGGAGTAATCATACATGGATTTTAAAAAAACTATGATAAAAATATTGAAATAACTTAAAAATATTTAGAATTGGAGCACAGAACTCCATTCTATAAAAAGAATGTAATGTTAATTTTAGAAGTGAACAACAATCACTAAAAGTAAGAACTTACCTATAACAGATGAGAAAAAGTCAAGAGGGGCAGGAGCACATTGGAAGTCCAGACCCAGGAAGTCCTCCTGCAGGTAGGACTTCCAGGGGCCAACAGCAAAGTGGTCCCTGGGCTGGAGCCAGAGCTCTCAGCAGAGTGCCTCTTGCAGAGGGGCAGCAGGAGCAAATAGTAGCCAACCCAGAAGAGAAGCCCTTAGGCATCCCCTCGGAGGAGAAATACTGACAGGGTACAGCCCCCATCAAAGAAAGGAGACGTTTGGAATTGGAGCCAAGAGGTAGTACACGATGATGGGCACAAACCTGCCCCTGCTTGTCTTTCTATGAGAAAACAGGTTTCTTCTTCTGATTCTCTGGCCTCTGCTAACCTTGAGAGTTACCTCTTGTGTTTATTTTTCTAGGTTGACCCTTTCTCATGGTATCCTCTTTCCTCAAGTTTTCATGATACTCTCTTCTAATCTTTTTCTTCTCTTTTGTTTTATTTATCTTTCTGCTCTTATTTTGAATTTTCATGTTAGCTTGTCAAATAATCTGTTTCTCAGCACCTCTGCCAGCAGACTGTGGTGAGGGTCCTGGTAAGTGAGATGTGCTAGCAGGTGTCCCCCTTTGGTGTGGTTGCCTACTCAAGAACCCTCCCTGCTCCCTCCTGAGCAGTGGGGTCTGCTGTGTGCTGCTTCGAAAACCTCAAACCTCTTTCGAACCGCAAACTTTCTGTTTTCCCCATCACTGCCTTGAACTTGGAGTAGACCCAATGCTACCCTTGCCTTCTAACCTCCAAACTGGTTCTCTCTCTGGCTTGTTCTGTAGACTTTTTTACCTTCAATTTTATAAATATATTTTCCTGTTGTCATTTCTGTAAATCAGGAGCTGGATCAAGTGCTCACTCTTCCTTTTGATCTAATTTCTTGTCTCATGTTTTCAAAATCAAATTGATTTTAAAGATCTCACTTGACCTCTTAATAGCCTTGAGTATAACAACATCCACCTCATGTTGTAACTTGAAGCAGTTCAACAGTATTTGCAGAACTTTTCATCATTTTCTGGGTCAACTGAAAGGAAATAGACTTGAGGAAACCACTAAATTTCAGAAGGGTGGAAGAACAGGAGTCAAAGGTGAGTCTCAGAGCAGTGGGGTTTCTCCTCTAATGGAGACTGGAAGTCAAGGAAGGAGCTGCTCTGTGCTGGGAGATAACAAATACATTCAGTTTGCAGTTTATTATTGTATAATTTGCACCAAACATGTATGGAACATTTAATACTTTTTAAATTTTGGATAGTTTTTCTTCCCCTCTAGGTACAGCCAGAAGTGGATATTTTATTTGTCTTTTTGCATGTATATAAATTTAATTGACTTTGCTTCTCACTAATACCTTTGCTTTAATTAGTAACCTTCCTTATTTTTAATCAAGGAGGCCAGAGCCACAATATGAATTTACATAACAAATGGAAGCTGTCTGAGCTTGATCACAGAAGATGTGCAGTATCTGTGTCAGAAACCCTTTAAGCCCTCTGCTGGAGCTGGTGCATTAATTAATTTTCTGTGTCAGAGATGATCATAGCTCACATGACTTCATGAAGGAGCTATTTTTATGCCTTCACTGCTGTCAAGATCTTTGCTTTTCCTTTCCTTTTAATCTTTTAGATCAACAGGAGTTGCACAAGAATGTAATTCCTTTTGAGGAAAATCTGTGAAAAAGGGAAATGACTCTCAAGGTATTAAATTGGGTGGATGCCCTGCCTGAGGCTGCCTGGATTCTGGTCTCCTGGGAGGCCTGCACTGTGCGCTGTGAGGGTGCTGGGGGGAGGTACGCATCCAGGATTTTCCACGTAATCTGGATGCACAAGAAACGTGTGCGGGAATCTCTCCAAACTTTTCTACCTTGTCACCTCCTTAAAACTCCCAAATATATCTAAAGGTAGTGACAAGGGGTTCAGGACAAAATGGAAAATATGCTATCACAAATTGCTCACTCTAAGAGTTTCTTTCAATATGGGGCAACAATATATTGTTCATGTTATGAACACTTATCTAAACACTCTTGGAGCCCCAAAGAAATATACTGGTGTATAAGGCTGCTTTCATTTGAAATAACATATTTTTTCTTTTTCATCTTGTTAGTTCTTTGCAGTCTTGTTTTAGTTTGTACCTGAAAACTTTCTTTATTTAACTGGAGTTCTTTTTTTTTTTTTTTCATTTTTTAAAAAATTGTGCTTTAGGTGAAAGTTTATGACACAAATTAGTTTGTCATTCAAAAATTTATGCACAAATTTTTTGTGGCATTGGTTGCAATCCCCGAATTGTGTCAGCAATCTCCCCTATTCCCTTGTTACCCCTGGTTCCCCATGTCCATATTTCCAGTTTTCCTGTCCCTTCCAGCCTTCTCGTCTTTGCTTTTGGGCAAGTGTTGCCCATTTGGCCTAATACGCTTGATTGAATTAAAATGTATGTTCCTCATGTGGGTTAATTTTTGTTTTATTAGCCTGTCTAATCTTTGGCTGAAAGGTAGACTTCTGGAGTGGCTTCAATTCTGAGTCAGCAGGATATCTGCGGCCATAGTTGGAGATTTCTCCAGTCTCTGTCAGACCAGTAAGTCTGGTCATTTTTTTGTATGAATTTGAATTTTGTTCTACATTTTTCTCCCACTCTGTCCGGAAACCTCTATTGTGATCCCTGTTAGAAATATCCATCGTGGTAGCTGGCCACCTTCTAGTTCTTCTGGGCTCAGGCTGATGGAGGTTGTGGTTCATGTGCTCCGTTAGACCTTTGAACTAACGTTTTCCTTGTGTCTTTAGTTTTCTTCATTCTCCTTTGCTCTGGACTGGATGGGACCAGTAGATGTATCTTAGATGGCCACTCCCAAGCTTTTAAGACCACAGACACTACTCACCAAAGTAGGATGTATAATATTTTCTTTATGAACTATGTTATACCAGTTGACCTAGATGTCCCTCGAGACCATGATACCCAGCCCTCAGCCCCAGTAACTCAGTCCCTCAAGGTGTTTGAATGTGTCAAGGAAGCTTCTATGACTTTGCCTTAGTCAACTTGTGCTGACATTCCCTATATTGTGTGTTTTCTTACCCTTCACTGAAGTTAACACTTGTCTACTATCGAGTTAATGATTTCCCCTTCCCACTCCACCCCTCCCGCATAACCATCAAAGATTTTTTTTCTGTGTGTAAATCTTTTCTGGATTTTTATAAAAGTGGTCTCATACAATATTTGTCCTTTTGTGATTGACTTATTTCACTCATCATAATGTCCTCCAGATTCATCCATGTTGTGAAATGTTTCACAGATTCATCAGTTTTTTATTATTGAGTAGTATTCCATTGTGTGTATGTACCATAATTTGTTTATCCATTCATCTGTTGATGGGTACTTAGGTTGTTTCCATCCTTTTGCTACTGTGAATAATGCCACAGTGAACATGGGTGTGCATATGTCTATTCGTGTGATGGCTCTTATTTCTCTAGAATATATTCCTAGAAGTGGGATTACTGGATCATATGGTATTTCTGTTTCTAGCTTTTTAAGCAGGCGTCATATCTTTTTCCATATTGGTAGTACCATTTTACATTCCCACCAGCAGTGTATAAGAGTTCCAGTCTCCCCAAATCCTCTCCAACATTTATTATTTTCTGTTTTCTTGATTTGTACCAGTAATGTCAGAGTGAGATGGTATCTCATTGTAGTTTTGGTCTGCATTTCTCTAATGGCTAGTAATCGCAAGCATTTCATTGTGTATTTGTTAGCCGCCTGAATGTCTTCTTCGGTGAAGTGTTTGTTCATATCCTTTACCCATTTTTTAATGGGATTATTTGTCTTTTCATTGTTGAGGTGTTGAAGTATTCTATATATTTTAGAGATTAGACCCTTGCTGGTTATGTCACAGCCAGAATTTTTTCCCTGATTGTAGGTTCTGTTTATACGCTCTTGGTGAAATTTTTTAATGAGCATAAATGTTTAATTTTTAGGAGCTCCCCGTGACCTAGTTTCTCTTCTGGTGTTTCTGCATTGTTAGTTATGCTTTGTACTGTATTCATGCCTTGTATTAGGGCTCCTAGTGTTGTCCCTTTATCATTTTAGGTTTTATATTTAGGTCTATCTTAGTCATCTAGTGCTGCTATAACAGAAATACTACAAGTGGATGGCTTTAACAAAGAGAAACTTATTCTCTCAAAGTCTAGGAGGTTAGAAGTCAAAATCGGGGTGCCAGCTCCAGAGGAAGGCTTTCTCTCTCTGTTGGTTCTGGGTGAAGGTCCTTGTCATCAATCTTCCCTAGGTCAAGGAACTTCTCAGCACAGGGACCCAGGGTCCAAAAGATGTGCTATTCTCCTGGCTCTTGTTTCTTGGTGGTATGAGGTCCCCATGTCTCTCTGCTCACTTCTCTCTTTTATATCTCAAAAGAGATTGGCTTAAAACACAATCTAATCTTGTAGATTGAGTCTTGCTTCATTAACATAACTGCCACTAATCCCATCTCATTAACATCATAGAGATAAGATTTACAACCCATAGGAAAATTACATCAGATGACAAATGATGGACAATCATACAATACTGGGAATCATGGCCTGGCCAAATTGATAGATATTTTGGGGGGACACAATTCAATCCATAACAAGGTCTATGATCCATTTCAAGTTAGTTTTTGTGTGTGGTGTGAGGAATGGGTCCTGTTTCATTTTTTTAAGGATGACATCCAGTTTTGCCAGCACCATATGTTAAAAAGACTGTTTTCTCTATTGAATGGGCTTTGGTTTTTTTGTCAAAGATTAGCTGACCGTAGGTGGAAGGATTTACATGTGGGTTCTCGATTCTGTTCCATTGGTCTATGTGTCTTTCACTGTACCAGTACCAGACTGTTTTGACTACTGTGGCTGTATAGTAGGTTTTGAGATCAGGTAATGTGAGGCCTCCTACTTTGTTCTTTTTCTTCAATAACTCTTTGCTTATTTTGGACCTCTTTCCTTTCCACATAAAGTTGGTGATTAGCTTTTCTGTCTCCTTAAACAGTGCTGTTGACATTTGGATTGAGATTCCATTGTATCTGTAGATTGCTTTGGGTAGAACTGACCTTTTCAAAATGTTGAGTCTTCCTATCCATGAGCATGGTATGTTTTTTCCATTTGTGTAGGCCTCTTTTTGTTTCTTGAAATAGTGTCTTGTAGTTTTCTTTGTATAGGTCTTTTATGTCACTGGTTGGATTTATTCCTAAATATTTTATCTTTTTAGGGGCTATAATAAATGATATATGTCTTAGCCATCTAGTGCTGCCATAACAGAAATACCACAAGTGTATGAACTCAACAAAGAGAAGTTTATTCTCTCCTAGTCTAGTAGGCTACAAGTCCAAATTCAGGGTGTCAGCTCCAGGGGAAGTGCTGCCATAACAGAAATACCACAAGTGTATGAACTCAACAAAGAGAAGTTTATTCTCTCCTAGTCTAGTAGGCTACAAGTCCAAATTCAGGGTGTCAGCTCCAGGGGAAGTCTTTCTCTCTCTGTCGGCTCTGGAGGAAGGTCCTTGTGGTTAATCAGTCTTCCCTTGGTGTAGGAGCATCTATGCACAAGAACCTCAGGTCCAAAGGATGCGCTCTTCTCCCAGCACTGCTTTCTTGGTGGTATGAGGTTCCCAATTCTCTGCTTGTTTCCCTTTCCTTTTATCTCTTGTAAGGTAAAAGGTGGTGCAGGCCACACCCTAGGGAAACTTCCTTTACATTGGATCATGGACTTGACCTGGGTAAGGGTGGTGTTACAAACCCACCCTAACTGTCTTTAACATAAAATTACAATCACAAAATGGAGGCCAACCACACACTTCTGGGAATCATGGTGTCATGGATTGAACTGTGTCCCCCCAAAAATGTGTGTAACAATTTGGCTAAGCCATGATTCCCAGAATTGTGTGGTTGTCCTTCATTTTGTGATTGTAATTTTATGTTAAAGAGGATTAGAGTGGAATTGTAACACCACCCTTACTCAGGTCACATCCCTGATCCAAAGCAAAGGGAGTTTCCCTCGGGTGTAGCCTGCACTACCTTTTATCTCTTGTAAGAGATAAAAGGAAAGGGAAGCAAGCAGAGAAATGGGGACCTCATACCATCAAGAAAGCAGCGCTGGGAGCAGAACGTGTCCTTTGGACTGGGGTCCCTGAGCAGAGAAGCTCCTAGTCAGGGGGAACACTGAAGAGAAGAAGGCCGACAGAGAGAAAAAGTCTTCCTCTGGAGCTGACGCCCCGAATTTGGACTTTTAGCCTACTTTAACTATGAGGAAATAAACTTCTTTTTGTTAAAACCATCCACTTGTGGTGTTTCTGTTATAGCAGCACTAGATAACTAAGACACATGGCCCAGCCAAATTTATACACACATTTTTTGGGGTACATAATTCAAACCATGACAATATTGTTTTCCTGATTTCTATTTAAAAGTTCTCTTTGTTGGTATATAGAAATCCAGTGGATTTTTGTATGATGCTCTTGTATCCTGCTACTCTGCTGAATCTTTCTATTAGTTCCAGTAGTTTTCTTGTGGAATCTTTGAGGTTCTCTTAGTATCATATCTTCTGCAAATTCAGATAGTATTACTTCTTTCTTTTCAATTTAGATGTCCTTTATTTATTTTTCTTGACTTATTGCTCTAGCTAAGACCTCCAACACAATGTTAAATAGGAATTGTGGAAGTAAGAGTTCTTGTGGCCAACTTTCCTAAAACCAAAAAACCAAACTCATTGCTGTCAAGTTGATTCCGGCTCATAGTGACCCTATAGGACAGAGTAGAACTTCTCCATAGGGTTTCCAAGGAACAGCTGGTGGATCTGAACTGCTGACCTTTTGGTTAGCTGCCCAGATCTTAACCACTGTGCCACCAGGGCTCCAAAAGTCACTTTAAAACATTTCCCTGCCAAGTGTGGGTTTCTCCAGCCAATCCTATTAAGAAAATACTAGCTTTTTCTAATTTAGAGCACAATCTTTTATCTACAAATGAAAGGATAAAAACTAATACTTATTTTAAGATCATACTGTGAAGCAAACCACACTTGCTTCAGATAAGCCTTTACCTTTCATAAGAGGGCATGTTTATTCACCTAGCAGCATGACTCTGGCTCCCTCCACTGATGTATCAACAACTGAAGGTCTTTCCTCCTTGCAGTGCAGTAAACATCCTCCTGCTTTGCTGTGTAAGCAGAGCCCTGGCCTCTGGTCCCGTGAACCATACCTTCACTCACAGAAAGAGGATTCAAGTCCCAGCAAATCTACTTTCCCAGCAAGTGGTGGGTTGGTAGTTTTCATCTTTAATAATCCTTTGCATTTATGTAGACACTTCATGCTCTAAAGTGCTTCTTGCTCTGTCATGTTTTTGCAATGATAAAACAAGCCTCCGAGCTCATTCAGCCTTGCTTCCATTTACAGACACAAGCTCAGAATGGCTTCTTGACTTATTCAGGATCAAAGATATATGTCAGAGACCTGAAAGGAAAGACCCAGAAGGAGAATCCAGGACTGGTTTCCCTTAATATTTGCTCAAGAAAACATGAGCAAATATGTTTTATAAAAAAATAATCTCCCTCATGGGAAATGGACACATGGATTCCTTGAGTATTAGAAGTAGGCCTTCAACAAAAAATAGGGGATGGTGAGAATTTCTCCCTCCTTTTCCCCTTAACACTTACACGACAAGACACACGTATTAATCAGTCAATATTTATCAAGCAACCAGTATCCATCCCTGTGCACGAATATAAAAATAGTTCCTGAGCTTAGAGACAGCAGTGGTATAGATAGGGGGTTCCCCCTTGCCATCACCCAGGAGTGGACAGAGCAAACTCTCACTATGAAGAAAGGGTGCAGAGCCAGTGCAATCACGTGGAGCCACACTGGCCCATACCAAGGCCCTTGGCCATGTGTATCCTGATATGCATGCCCTGCATGGTGACCATTTGACTGTCATAGTCACAAGCTAGTTCCCTGAAGAGTTGAGGTCTATGGAAAGGAGATGTCCAGGCAGGTTGGAAAAGGAGGGAGAGCTACGTGGGAGGAGACACAGTCAGCCAGGCCCCTGGAGGGAAAGGAGACACATATGGTGTGCTGTTCTCTGGGATACCTGTCTGCTGGGCCCTGCAGGCTCACAAGCCCCTTAGGTGTGCTGTTTTCCAACTTCACTGCTGAGCAGACAAGGCCCACCAAGGAGTGCTAGTGCCAACAAAACCTAGTCAAAATTCAAACCTTGTCTCTCTGAGCTCCATAAACAGTGTGCTAGGTGTTGACCATGGTACCCAAAGGCTTCCAGGAGGAGTTCAGACAGGACTTCATTTTCCCAGGAAAAACAGCATCTTTCTTATTAACCCAATTACTTCTCTCACTTTCTAAAATAAAGGGGAAAAAAAAGAAACAAGTTCTAACATCACCTACGCAATGCACATGGTTTTATAAAATGAAATGTTCACATTATTTAGAAAAATAGGTTTTTCAATAAATATAAAATCTGTAATACCACAGCTTGTATGCCTGCAGCCTCCCTACTTTTCCCGCTATGCATACTGTACGTATGTTAAAACTCATGCCAGGAGAAAGGTTATAGGTGGGAGTAGATTGGACATAAAGACGTAGAGCAGCTGTTGCCATTCTGTAGTAAGCACATTTTTAACTGCCATTTTAAGAAAGCAGTGTGTCAGCCCCAGCATCTCTCTATTCATTTTTATGCTTTTATTTTTGAAATCATAAACCCAAAACAGTACGTGGAATAAAACACATATACTCATGTTTTGCTCTCCCTTTAAAATTTTTTGCCTTTTGATTTTGATAATTTACTGAATATGGACATAATACTCCATAGAGTGCAAATTATTGGGAAACATTTCAAAATCAGTCTATTAATTATTCATGACTGTTTCTGTAAAAACCAGAGTTTAAAAATAGACAATAGAGGCAGTGACAAGATGGCGGTGTAGTCAGACAGCTTCCTATATCCCTCATACAACAAAGACCTGGAAAAACAATTGATTTGATTGTATATGAATATCTAGGAGCCCTGAACAAGGCAAAGTTGAGGAATCAGACTGAGTGGCGGGCAGAGAGGGAGACAGTTCAGAAGAAGTGAGCAGCACCTGAGCAGCAGCAGCAGGACCGCAGCTCTTCAGCCACTCTGGGTTCACAGTGAAGCAGACAAACAGCTGTGTGCGTGCTCAGGAAGCAGTTTCCACATCGAGAGAAATCCGGCAGCAGAGATTCTGCTTGGACACTCTGAACCAGTGAAAAGTAGCTCCCAAGTAGCTAAAGACAAGTACATGCGTGCGGCCTTTCACGGGGATTTAAAAAAAAAAAAAAAGAAAGACCATTTGGGAAAAACCTCTCCCCCTTTAACCTCCTCCCTCCCTGCTCGGCACCTGATCCAGCTGGCTTAGGAGATCTGAGAGTCCCCTGGGCTGGAAATAGATCCCAAAAGGCATCCTGACCAATTCTCCCGGCCTTGGAGAGGGAACAAATAAGCTACTGGCTCTCCTAAGCCAGGAACTCAGGGTCAGCATGGCTCTTCTGCTAGGCACAGGCATAAGGGGTCAGCAGACTTTGAGTATCTTACACCCCTGTATAGACTTGTAGGGACCCATCTCAAAAGCTTTAGCCCTTACTACCACAGAACAATAGGGCAAACATCTGAAGTTTAACTTCAACTGTTTCAGCTGTGAAGTGGCAGATTTGTGACCCTCAAAACAGCCCTGCCCCTTAAGTACGCACTTTTACTGATCCACAACAGGGGCGTGAGGACTGGTGGCGTCACCTAATCCACCTAGTCACCTGCTACAGGAGTCCATGAAAAAGTGGTTCCCTCGAGTCTTTACAGCCAACAGAGTGGTGTGCTCATAGTCTGGCTACAAAACTCACCTACCTACTCGCCCTGGGGAATAGGGACATGCTTTCCTTTCAGACTCTCAGGGGCAGCTGTCAGCGCACTGCCTGGCTCAGTGCATGATCACCTACCACAGCCATATTCCAGTACCTGCACCAATCGCCCATGCCTTTCTAAGACTGTAGGTGAGAGCCTGCACCACACACTTGGTGACAGACTGCCTGGACACCTGAGCTGAACCCATACAGGAAAATTTAATGGACTCTTGTGTGCACATACTTAGTTATAGAACTAACTACCTGGTGACAGGACTTTAAAGCTTCAAAGGTGCCAATAATCAAATTAGCACACACGAGCAACCTATCGGGGCATATCAAAACAAAACAAAACAAGAAAATAGGACTCACTAAACAAATATAAAATAAAATTATAATAGCTTGTTGATGGCTCAGAAACAACAGTCAATATCAAATCACATAAAGAGGTGGTCCATGATGGCTTCAGCAAGCTCCCAAAATAATAAATGCTCTGGAAGAAGAGAATTACTTGGAATTACCAGAGGCAGAATACAAAAGATTAATATACAGAACTCTTCTAGAAATTAAAAAGGAAATTCTACCAAATG
The DNA here is from genome assembly GCA_030035585.1 of Dugong dugon. Classification (NCBI taxonomy): domain Eukaryota; kingdom Metazoa; phylum Chordata; class Mammalia; order Sirenia; family Dugongidae; genus Dugong; species Dugong dugon. The sequence continues at coordinate 58,830,523 of CM057482.1, forward strand.
CAGAAATTTCCAAGGAACATACAGCAAAGTAGTAGCAGAACTTAAAAAATCAAGAACATAATGACAAATTTAATAGGCTGTAAGAATCCACAGAGAGACAGCAATCAGAAATCCAGAAGATTAACATTAAATTTCAGAGTTAGACAACTTGACAGAAAGTCATAGGAGCGGAAATGAGGCAGTAGAACTTAGAATCAGTGACATTGAAGATAAAGCACTTGACGCCAAATTATTTGAGGAAAAATCAGATAAAAGAATTAAAAAGAATGAAGAAACTCTAAAAGTCATGTGGGTCTCTAACAAGAGATATAACCTACGAGTGATTGGAGTACTAGAATGGGGGGGATAACAGAAAATACAGTGAAAATAGTTGAAGATTTGTTAACAGAAAACATCCCTGATATCATGAAAGATACGAAGATAGCTATCCAAGATGCTCATTGAACCCCACATAAGGTAGATCCCAAAACAAAGTCACCAAGACATACAAACTTACCAAAACCAAAGCTAAAGAGAGAATTTTAAGAGTGGCTAGGGATAAAAGAAAAGTCATCTACAAAGGAAAGACAATTAGAATAAGCTCAGACTACTCAGCAGAAACCATGCAGGCAAGAAGGCAATGGGATGACACATACAAAGCCTCAAAGGAAAACAAATGTCAGCCAAGAATTATATATCCAGCAAAACTGTCTCTCAAATATGATGGCAAAATTAGGGCATTTCCAGATAAACAGAAGTTTAGGGAATTTGCAAAAAAATACCCAAAAATTACAAGAAATACTAAAGGGAGTCCTACAGTTAGATAGTCAATAATACCAGATAATAACACAATACTAGAACAGAAGACAGAGTAATCAGACATTGACTCAGATAGGGAAGTTGAAAAATGTCAAAGCTAAAACATTGAAAATAAGGAAACAGAGATATCAATATGTAAAAAAGGACAACATTAAAACAAAAAAGAGGGATGCAAAAAATGCAGACATTGATTTTTCATGTGGAGGGAATGTCAAGGTGATATAAAGTAACAAAAGACTGGTATAAACTTAGAAAAATAGGGGTAAATATTAAGGTAACCACAAAGAAAACTAACAATCCGAGAAGTCAAAATAAAAAAGTAGAAAAACATAAAGACCCAGCAAACAAAAAATCAACAAAAATGAAAAAGATGAAAAAAAAATAAATATTCCATACAGAAAATTAAGAAGGACAAAGAAACTGTGAACAACACACAAAAAGAGATATCAGGATGACAGCACTAAACTCATACTCAGCAATAATTATGCTGAATGTAAATGGACTTAATGCACCAATAAAGAAACCAAGAGTGGCAGATTGGATAAAAAAGCATGATCCATCTATATGCTGCCTACAAGAGACACACCTTAGACTTAAAGACACAAACAGGCTAAAATTCAAAGGATGGAAAAAATATATCAAGCAAACAACACTCAAAAAAGAGAAGGAGTGGCAATATTAATCTCTGACAAAATAGACTTTAAAATACACCACAAAGGATAAGGAAGGGCACTATATAATAATTAAAGGGTCAATACACCAGGAGGCCATAACTATAATGAATATTTACACACCCAGCAACAGGGCTTCAAAATGCATAAAACAAATTCTAAAAGCTCTGAAAAGAGAGATATACAGCTCCACAATAGTAGTAGGAGACTTCAACATGCCACTTTTAGTGAAGGACAGAACATCCAGAAAGAAGCTAAACAAAGACACAGAAGAGCTAAATGCTACAATCAACCAACTTGATCTCATAGAAATATCCTGAATACTGCAGCCAAATATACTTTCTTTTCCAAAACACATAGAACATTCTCCAGAATATTAGGCCATAAAGCAAGCCTTAACAAAATCCAAAACATCGAAATATTACAAAGCATCTTTTCTGACCATAAAGCCATAAAAGTGGAAATCAACAACACAGAAAGCAAGGGAAAAAATCAAACAGATGGAAACCGAACAACACTTTGCTCAAAAACTAGTGCGTTGTAGAAGAAATTAAGGATGGAATAAAGAAGTTCATAGAATCAAACGAGAATGAAAACACATCTTACTAGAACCTTTGGGACACAGCAAAAGTGGTGCTCAGAGGTCAGTTTATAGCAATAAATACACACATGCAAAAAGAACAAACGGCTATAATCAAAACATTAACCCTACAACTGTAACAAGTAGAAAGAGAGCAGCAAAAGAAGCCCACAGGCACCAGAAGGAAAGAAATAATTAGAATTAGAGCAGAATTAAATGAAATAGAGACTAGAACAACAATTGAAAGAGTTAACATGTCCAAAAGCTGGTTCTTTGAAAAGATCAACAAAATTGACAAACCACTGACCAAACTGACAAAAGAAAAACAGGAGAGGAAGCAGATAACCAATATAAGAAATGAGATGGGTGATATCACAACAGACCCAACTGAAACTAAAAGAATCATAACAGATTACTATGAAAAATTGTATTCTAACAAATTTGAAAACCTAGAGGAAATGGACAAATTTCTAGAATCTCACTACCTACCAAAATTAACACAAACAGAGGTAGAACAACTAAATAAACCCGTAACAATAGAAGAGATTTAAAAGGTTATTTTAAAACTCCCAACAAAAAAAAGCTCTGGCCGGGTGGAGTTCCGGCAAAACGGCTCTATAGGCAGAAGCACTATGACGTCCCTCCACAGCAAATATCCAGAAAACTAAGCCAAACAGAGAATACTACAATCCTGAAACCCTAAAACATCAAATGAGGAGATAAAGAACTCAGCCAAGCACCAAATGGAGTGAGAATACTGACAGAGAACAGAGAGCAAGGAGAGATTCATGCAGAGGTCCCCTACCAGCTAACACAGCATGGATCCACCATCTTGGACTCCTATCGGAGACCAGCAAACGGGGGTATGAGAAAGCAGCCTCACGGAGCATCCAGCGGGAGACAAAACAACCGGTAATTTGCAGTGTGCGCTTTCCCACTCCCTACCCCTCTTCGCCCCGGCTCGGCCTTTTCTGCTTCCCACAGCCATGGTCTCTCAACCGGGAAGCACCAGCTGCTTGGATTCTACACACCCAAGCAGGCGGCTCTCTGGGTGCCATTTGTTGGCTGCTAGTGTTGCTTTTTTTTTCCACTTCTTTTGATTTCTCACTTGCCTCTCGCCACCTCCCCCTCCACTCGAGTGCCTGGCTCCATGCGCCACCTTTCCTTCTTCCTGAGGGGTTTCAGGGCGCTGACAATTTGTGATATATGCTTTCCCACTCTTTACCCTTCTTCACCCACACTCGGCCTCCTCTGCTTCCCACAGACACAGTCTCTTGTCCAGAAACACCAGCCCGCACTAGCTGGCTCTCTAAGTGCCAATTGTTGGCTGATGGTGTTGCTGGCTGTTTTTTTTTTTCTGCTTCTTTTTGATTTCTCACTTACCTCTCGCCGCCTTCCCCTCATTTTGATTGAGTGCCTGGCTCCAAGCGCCATCATTGCCTCTTCCTGAGGAGCTCCAGGGCTCCATTCAAGTGTGCAGCTGCTTCCCAGTCTGGGCTGCCACGCTGGTGGGATCCCGGGCTTTTGTTCGTTTGTTCATTTTGAATTGTTTGTTTGTTTTCTTTTCCTTTTCTTGAGTTGGGAGACCTTTCTGGCCAGGCGGAGCTGCATGGCAAGGAACTCCTCTTCAGCTTCCACAGACATGCGGAGGGATCCCTGAGGACATTTCTTTTTTCATTGGTTTTCTTTTTTTTCTGTTTTTTTTCAGGGGCCTTTCTTGTTCTTATTCTTCTTTTTGTTTTTTGTTTTCTTTTTTTTTATTTGTTTTGTTTTCTTTTCCCTCTACTTCCCTTTTTGTCTTTCTTCATTGCTCAGTTTCTTGTCTCTATATATCTTCCTTCTCTTTCTGATCCCCAAATACCAGGCATTGTATGCGTCTGTGCCTTCTGGCCAGGCTGTGCTGCGACACCTGAGAGAGACTTCCCCAGACCTCGTAGCTGCATCGGTGGGATCCCTGGGAACTTTGCGGGTCTTTAACCTTTCTGATTTTTATTTGTTCATTCTTTTCTTTTCTTCCTCTTCCCCTTTCTGTTTTTCTCCATTTCATAGTCTCTCATCTCTCCATTCCAATGGTAAGCTCCCTTCGCATTCTTTTTTGTTTGTATGTTTTTTGCTTCCTGTTCGTCTCTCCTCTCTCTCATATCCATCTAGGCTCCACACATAACCATCTCCCCGCTGCATCCTGCCTACCTTCACTGTGCGCTTGACATCACACCACCAAGCAGTGCAGGCATGGCCTACAGGAACCTGCCCAGCACGGATTACCAACCCACCCTGGTGGCTGTAGTGAGTGCCACAAACAACCAGTCCCAGTGGCTCCTCTTCAGCTAGACCTGCCCTGCCGTACCGTATCTCAGTGACTGAACCTGCCAGTTGGAGAAGAAGGCGAAAAGTATTGAGCGCAGAGATGAGCAAACAATAAAGAGCATGCAGTCCGCCTGCTCAGACATAGTCAAATCTTTTTTTAAAAAAAAAGATGAAACAAACAAATCTACAATCAATAAATGAGAGAAATAACTACTGAATGCTCTGAAAACAGCAGACAATATCAAAACATTTACAAAAACAGGACAGGATGGTTCCAGTAGGCATCCAAAATAAAACAGCAGATGACTCTCCTGTGGAAGAAAATGCATTACAAGTACCTGATAGGGAATTCAAATCTCTAATACTTGGAATTTTCCAAGAACTGAGGCAAAAAGCTGAAAAACTTGAGGAAAAAACAGACAAATTCATGGAAAATACAAACAGACAATTGGAAAAATTCAGAAAGATGATGCAGGAACAAAATGCCAAAATAAAGTCAAAACTAGAAATTATACAAAGACAACAATTAGAAATCCAAAAGATAAAAAACAAGATTTCAGAAATTGATGATGTCATAGAAGGGCTGGTAAGTAGACTTGAAACTGTGGAAGACAGGATCAGTGAAACTGAATACAAACACTTGGATACAACTCTGTTTCAGGAAAACTCAGAAAAAAGAACAAACAAAAATGAAGAGATTCTGAGAGTTATGTGGGACACAATTAAAAGCAGAAATTTATGAGTGATTGGCATTCCAGAACAGGGGGAGAAAACAGAAAACACAGAGAGGATCATTGAGGAACTGCTGACAGAAAACTTCCCCAATACCATGAAAGATGAAAAGCTGGCCTTCCAAGAAGCTCAACGAACCCCTTATAGAAGAGACCCCAAAAGAAAATCACCAAGGCATATCATATTCACACTCAACAAAACCAAAGACAAACAAAGAAACCTGAGAGCAGCTCATGAAAAAAAGAAGTCACATACAGAAGAGAAACAATAAGACTAAGCTCAGATTATTTGGCAGAAACCATGCAGGCACGAAGGCAATGAGATGACATATATAAAATCTTGAAAGAAAAAAATTGTCAGCGAAGAATAATACATCCTGCAAAACTCTCGTTCAAATTTGATGGTGAAATTAGGTCATTTACAGATAAACAGAAATTAAGGGAATAAGTAAAAGTCAAATCAAACTTACAAGAATTATTAAAGGGAGTTCTTCGATCTGAGGACAAACAGCTTCAGCCCAAAGGCAGAACCTAGGATGCAGGTTCGTACGAGCCAGATAAAATCTAAAAAATGAACTCTCAAGGACTATCCAAAACCAAAAGAAATACAACAGGGAATCAGAGCAGTTAATCAATAAATGACAACACCATCAAAACAATGAAAGAGGGAATAAACGGCATAGGTATAGAACCTTCTAATGGAGAAGAAGGCAAGGCGATACCAAGTAATGGTAGACTGCTTCAAACTTAGAAAGATAAGTGTAAAATTCATGGTATCCACAAAGAAAGTTAACAAACCAACTCATAAAAATAAAAATGAAAAACATAAAGTCTCAGCAAAAACAAAACCTACAAAAACAAAAGAAATGAAAAAAAAAATCCACAAACAAAAGTAATTCAGCACAAGAGAGCAAGAAGAACAAAGAAAACTTCAGCACCACCAAAAAAAGCACTACAAAATGACAGCAGCAAACTCACATCTATCAATAATTACACTGAATGTAAATGGACTCAAGGCACCCATAAAGAGACAGAGAGGGACAGAATGGATAAGAAAGCAGGATCCATTAGTATGCTGTCTACTAGAGACACACCTTAGAAACGAAGATGTGAATTTATTAAAAGTCAAAGGTTGGGTAAAAAATTATCAAGCTAACAACTACCAAAAAAGAGCAGGAGTGGCAATTCTAATCTCAGATAAAATAGACTTTAAAACAAAATCTATCATAAAAGACAAAGAAGGACATTATATACTGATTAAGGGGACGATCCATCATGAAGACATAACCATAATAAACATCTACACACCCAATGACAGGGCTCCAAAATACATAAACTCTAACAACACTGAAAATAGAAATTGGCACTTCCACAATAGAAATAGGAGACTTCAACACACCACTCTCAGTAATGGTCAGAACAACTAAGAAGAAACTCAGCAAAGATACAGAAGACCTAAAGGGCACAATCAGCCAACTTGACCTCATAGACATATATAGAACACTCCATCCAACTGCTACAAAGTACACATTCCTTTCCAATGCACATAGAAAGTTCTCCAGAACAGACCACATCTTAGGCCACAGAGCAATCCTCAACAAGATCCAAAACATTGAGATAATTCAAAGTATCTTCTCTGACCACAATGCCATCAAGGTAGAGATTAACAATAGAAAGAGCAAGGGAAAAAAATCAACTAAATGGAAACTGAATAATACCCTGCTTACACATCAGTGGGTAATAGAAGAAATCAGAGATGGAATCAAAAAATTCCTAGAATCCAATGAGAATGAAAACACATCATACCAAAACCTTTGGGACACATCAAAGGCAGTCCTCAGAGGACAATTTATAGCAATAGATGCAAGTATCAAAAAAGAAGAAAGGACAAAATCAAAACATTAACTACAGGACTCAAACAAATAGAAAGAGAACAGCAAAAAAAAAAAAAAAAAAAAAAAAAGCCGACAACCACCGGAAGAAAGGAACTAGTAAAGATCAGCGCAGAAACAAATGAAATAGAGAACAGAAAAACAATAGAAAGAATCAACAAAACCAAAAGTTGGTTCTTTGAAAGAATCAACAAAATCGACAAACCACTGGCCAGACTGACAAAAGAAAAACAGGAGAGGACACAAATAACCCAAATAAGAAATGAAATGGGGGACATTAGAACAGACCCAACTAAAATAAAAAGGATTATAACAGAATATTATGAAAAACTATACTCCAACAAATTTGAAAACCTAGAGGAAATGGATAAATTTCTAAAAACACACGGCCTACCCAAACTACAACAAAGTGATGTTGAAAATCTGAACAGACCCATAACAAGAGAAGAGGTTGAAAAGGTAATAAAAATACTCCCAACCAAAAAAAGCCTTGGCCCAGATGGCTTCACTGGAGAATTCTACAAAACATTTACAGAAGAGCTTTTACCAGTTCTACTCAAGCTATTTCAGAGCATAGAAGAGGAAGTAACACTTCCAAATTCATTCTATGAAGCCAGCATAACGTTGATACCAAAACCAAGCGAAGACATCACAAAAAAAGAAAATCACAGACCAATATCTCTCATGAATATAGATGCAAAAATTCTGAACAAAATTCTAGCAGTTAGAATTCAGCATCATATCAAAAAAATAATACACCACGACCAAGTAGGATTCATACCAGGTATGCAAGGATGGTTCAGTATTAGAAAATCAATCAACGTAATCCACCACATAAATAAAAGGAAAGAAAAGAATCACATGATCATCTAAATTGATGCAGAAAAGGCATTGGACAAAGTCCAACACCCATTTCTAATAAAAACTCTCTATCAAATAGGTATAGAAGGGAAATTTCTCAACATAATAAAGGACATCTATGGAAAACCAACGGCCAACATCATTGTTAATGGAGAGAAGCTGAAAACATTCCCCTTGAAAACAGGAACAAGACAACGATGCCCTTTATCAACACTACTATTTAACATTGGGCTGGAAGTTCTAGCAAGACCAATAAGGCAAGGAGAAGAAATAAAAGGCATCCAAATTGGTAATGAAGAAGTTAAACGGTCCCTGTTTGCAGATGATATGATACTATACATAGAAAACCCTAAAGACTCTACGAGAAATCTACTGGAACTAATAGAAAGATTCAGCAGAGTAGCAGGATACAAGATAAACATTCAAAAATCAGTTGGATTCCTATACACCAGTAAGGAGAATGATGAAAAGGAAATCAGGAAAACAATACCATTTTCAATAGCCCCTAAAAAGATAAAATACTTAGGAATTAATCTTACAAGGGATGTAAAAGACCTATACAAAGAAAACTATAAAACACTACTGCAAGAAACCCAAACGGATATACATAAATGGAAAAACATACCATGCTCATGGATAGGCAGACTCAACATTGTGAAAATGGCAATTCTACCCAAAGCAATTTACAAAACAACGCAATCCCGATCCAAATACCAACAACATTCTTCAAAGAGATGGAAAAACTAATCATTAACTTTATACGGAAAGGGAAGAAGCCCCGAATAAGTAAAGCACTACTGAAATAGAAGAATAAAGTTGGAGGACTCACACTACCTGACTTCAGAACATACTATGCAGCTATAGTAGTCAAAACAACCTGGTACTGGTACAACGACAGATACACTGACCAATGGAACAGAATTGAGAACCCAGATGTAAATCCATCCACCTACGGTCACTTGATCTTTGACAAGGGCCCAAAGTCCATCAAATGGGGAAAAGACAGTCTTTCTAACAAATGGTGCTGGCAACATTGGATATCCATCTGCAAAAAAAAAAAAAAGAAAGAAACAGGACCCATACATTATGCCGTATACAAAAACTACTTCAAAATGGATCAAAGACCTGAATATAAAGCCTAAAACTATAAAGTTCATAGAATAAAAAATAGGACCCACACTACAGGCCTTAATACACGGAATTAACAGGATACAAACCATAACCATCAATGCACAAATCCCAAAGATAAGCTAGATAACTGGGATCTTCTAAAAATCAAACACCTATGCTCTTCAAAAGACTTCACCAAAAGAGTAAAAAGAGAACCTAGAGATTGGGAAAATTTTTTGGACAGTACAAGTCAGACAGAGATCTAATCTCCATAACCTACAAGATAATCCAACACTTCTACAACAAAAAGACAAATAATCCTATTAAAAAATGGGCAAAGGAAATGAACAGACCCTTCACCAAAGAAGACATTCAAATGGCCATCAGACACATGAGGAAATGCTCGCGATCACTAGCCATTAGAGAAATACAAATTAAAACCACAATGAGATACTATCTCACCCCGGCATTACTGGCATGAATCAAAAGCACGGGAAATAACAAATGTTGGAGGGGCTGCGGGGAGATGGGAACCCTTATACACTGCTGGTGGGAATGCAAAATGATACAACCATTTTGGAAAATGATATAGTACTTCCTCAGAAAGCTAGAAATAGACATACCATTCAATCTAGCAATCCCACTCTTAGGAATATATCCTAGAGAAATAAGAGTCATCACTCGAATAGACATATGCACACCTATGTTCATGGCAGCATTGTTCACAATAGCAAAAAAGATGAAACAACCTAGATGCCCATCAACAGATGAATGGATAAACAAACTATGGTACATACACACAATGGAGTACTATGCAACGAGAAAGGATAACAGTGAATCTGTGAAGCATCTCATAACATGGATGAAACTGGAGGACATTATGTTGAGTGAAATATGTCAATCACAAAACGACAAATAGTGTATGAGACCTCTATTGTAAAAACCCATGAAAAAGTTCACACACAAAATGTAACAATCTTTGTTGGCTACCAGGGATGGGAGGGGTGAGGGGGAATACTAAATAGGAAATAGATAAGTGGCATCTTGGGTGAAGGGTGAGACAGTACACAGTACAGGGGAAACTAGCACAACCTGTACAAGGGAAGGTCATGAAAGCCCCATAGACACATCCAAACTCCCTGAGGGACTGAATTGCTGGGTGGAGGGCTCTGGCGACCATGGTCTCGGGGAACATCTAGCTCAATTGGCATGACACAGCTTATAAAGACGATGCTCTACATTCTACCTTGGTGAGTAGTGTCTGGGGTCTTAAAAGCCTGTGAGCAGCCATCTAAGATACTCCACTGGTCTCATCCCTTTGGGAGCAAGGGAGAATGAAGAGAACAGGATACAATGAAAAGATTAGTCCAAAGGACTAATGGTCCACAGCTACCAAGGCCTCCACCGGACTGAGTCCAGTACAGCTAGATGGTGCCCACCTACCACCACTGACTGCTCTGACCAGGATCACAACAGAGGGTTCTGGACAGAGCTAGAGAAGGATGTAGAGCATAATTCTACCTCACAAAAAAAAGAAAGACCAGATTTACTGGCCTAAAGGAGACTGGAGAAACCTCGAGAGTATGGCCCCCAGACACCCTTTTAGCTCAGTGTTGAAGTTACCTCTGAGGTTCACTGTTCAGCCTGGGAGTGGACAGCCCCGTAAAACCAAATGAGACTAACGAGGTACAGGAGTCCAGTGACAAGGGCCAGAAGGCAGAAGGGGACAAGGAAGCTGGTGATAGGGAACCCAAGGTTGAGTAAGGATATTGTTGATGTGTTGTGAGATTGTTAACCATTGTGATAGCGCAACATGTGTAGTAACTGTTAAATGAGAAACTATTTTGTTTTGTAAGCCATCATCTTAAGTGAGAATAACAGCACAATTTGAAGAGTGTAGTCAATGTCACTGAACTGTGTATGTAGAAATTTTTGAAACAGTGTATCTTTGGCTATGTGTATTTTCACCAAAAAAAAAGAAATAAAGAAAAAAAGGTTGAGAATTTAGAGGGTTAATATGTTGTGGGGTTGTTAACCAATGTCATAAAACAACATGTATACTACTGTTTCATGAGAAACTATTTGTTCTGCAAGCCTTCACCTGAAGTACAATAAAATATAAAAAAAATTAAAATTAAAAAAATAAGAAATAAAAATAAATTAAAAAAAAATAAAAGACAGAAAGGGTCACATAAACCAGAGACTTCATCAGCCTGAGACCTGAAGAACTAGATGGTGCCCGGCTACCACCAATGATTGCCCTGACAGGGAACACAATAGAGAGTCCTGGATGGAGTGGGAGAAAGGTGGGGTGCAGACCTCCGATTTTCGTAAGAAGACCAGACTTAATGGTCTGACTGAGACTGGAGGAATCCCAGAAAGCAAGGCCCCTGGATTCTGTATATGTCCAGAAATAAAATATTTCTGAGGCCAACTCTTCAGACCAGGATTGGATTGGACTGTGGGATATATAGTGATATTCGTGAAGAGTGTGACTCGTAGCTAAAGTGATACAAGAGACTAAGTGGGCAGCTTTTGTCTGGAGGTGAGATGGGAAGGCAGAGAGGGGTAGGAGCTGGTTGAATGGACATGGGAAATCAGAGGTGGAAAGGAGGAGTGTGTTGTCGCAGTATGGGGAGAGCAATTATGGTCACATAAAAATGTATGTATAAATTTTTGTATGGGAGACTAACTTGACATGTAAACTTCGTTTAAACTACAACAATAAAAATTTTTTTAAACTCTCAGCAAAATAAGAATAGAATGGAAATTCCTCAACATAATAATTAAGGACATTTACATAGAGCCAACAGCCAACATCATCCTAAATGGAGAGACTTTGAAAGCATTCCCTTTGAGAACGGGAACCAGACAAGGATGCCCTCTATCACCACTCTTATTCAACATTGTGCTGGAGGTCCTAGCCAGAGCAATTAGGCTAGAAGAAGAAATAAATGGCATCCAAATTGGTAAGGAAGAAGTCAAAGTATCTCAGTTTGCAGATAATAGGATCCTATACACAGAAAACCCCCAAGAATCCACAAGAAAAGTAGTGGAACTATAGAAGATTTCAGTAAAGTATCAGAATAGAACATATAAAAAAATCAGTTGGATTCCTTTACACCAACAAAGAGAACTTCGAAGAGGAAATCACCAAATCAATACCATTTACAGTAGCCCCCAAGATGATAAAATACTAAGGAGTAAATCTAAGCAGAGAGGTAAAAGACCTGTGCAATGATAACTGCAAGACACTACTGGAAGAAACCAAAAGAGACCAGTATAAGTGGAAAAACTTACCTTGCTCATGGATAGGAAAACTCAACATGGTGAAAATGTCAGTTCTACCCAATGTAATCTACAGCTACAATGCTATCACGATCCACATTTCAATGACATTTTTTAATGAGATGGAAAGACAAATCACCATCTTCCTATGGAAAGGGAGTAGACCCCAGATAGATAAAGCATTACTCAAGAAGAAGAACAAAGTGGGAGGCCTCACACTACCTGATTTCACAACCTATTATACTGCCATGATAGTCTTAACAGCCTGGTACTCATCCAATAACAGATACGTAGACCAGTGGAACAGAATTGAGAATCCAGACGTAAATTCATCCACCTATGAGCAACTGATATTTGACAAAAGCCCAAAGTCCATTAAATGGGGAAAAGATAGTCTCTTTAACAAATTGTGCTGGCATAACTGGATATCCATCTGTAAAAAACTAAAACAAAATCTATACCTCACACCATGCATAAAAACTAACTGAAAAAGATCAAAGACCTAAATATAAAATCTAAAATGACAAAGATAATGGAAGAAAAAATAGGGACAAAGCTAGGAGCCCTAATACATGGCATAAACAGAATACAAACCATCAGTAGCAATGCAGAAACAACAAAAGAGAAACTAGATAACTGAGATCTCCTAAAAATCAAACACGTTCGTCAAAAGACTTCACCAAAAGAATAAAAAGATAACCTACAGACTAGGAAAAATTTTTTGGCTGTGACAAATGGCATCAGCATCTAATCTCTAAAATCTACAAGATACTGCAAAACCTCAACAACAAAAAGACAAATAACCCAATTAAAAAATGGGCAAAGGATATGAACAGGCACTTCACCAAAGAAGACATTCAGGTGGCTAACAGACACATGAGGAAATGCTCACTATCATTAGCCATTAGAGAATTGCAAATCAAACCTACAATGAGATACCATCTCACACCAATGAGATGCCATCCAAAAAACACAAAATAATAAACTTTGGAGAGGTTGTGGAGAGACTGGAACACTTATACTCTGTTGGTGGGAATGTAAAATGGTACAACCAGTTTGAAAATAGTTTTGGTGCTTCCTTAAAAATCTAGAAATAAAAGTACCATAGGATCCACCAATTCTAACCCTTGGAATATATCCTAGAGAAATAAGAGCCATCACACGAATAGGTATATGCACACCCATGTTCATTGCAGAACTGTTCACGATAGCAAAAAGATGGAAACAACCTAGATGCCCATCAAAGGATGAACAGATAAACAAATTTTGGTATATTCACACGATGGAATACTACACAATGATAAAGAACAACCATGAATCTGTGAAACATAGCATGGAGGAATCTGGAAGACATTATGCTGAGTGAAATTAGTCAGTTGCAAAAGGACAAATATTGTATAAGACCTCTATTATAAGAATTCAAGAAAATATTTAAATACAGAAGAAAACATTCTTTGATGGTTATGATGGTGGGGAGGGAGGGAGAGGGGTATTCACTAACTGGGAAGTAGACAAGAATTATCTTAGATGAAGGCAAGTATAGCACACACTGCAGGGGAAGTCAGCATAACTGGACTAACCCAAAGCTAAGAATTTTCCTGAATACAATCAAACACTTTGAGGGACAGAGTAGCAGGGGCGGGGGTCTGGTAATCATGCTTTCAGGGGATATCTAGGTCAATAGGCATAACAAATTTTACTAAGAATATGTTCTGCATCCTACTTTGGTGAGTGGCACCTGGGGTCTTAAAATTTAGCAAGAGGCCATCTAAGATGCATCAATTGGCCCCAACCACCTGGTGCAAAGGAGAGTGAAGAATACCAAAGACACAAGGAAAATATTAGCACAAGAGACAGAAAGGGCCACATAAAGCATAGACTCCACAAACCCGAGACCAAAAGAACTAGATGATACCCAGCTACCACCAATGACCACCCTGACAGGGAACACAAAAGAGAGTCCCTGATGGAGCAGGAAAAAAGTGGAGTGCAGAACTCAAATTCTAGTAAAATGACCAGACTTAAAGGTTTAACTGAGACTAGAGGGACCCAGGAAGACATGACCCCTGGACTCTCTGTTAGTCCAAAACTAAAACCATTCCCGAGGCCAACTCTTCAGCAAAGATTAGACTGGACTCTGGGACATAAAACAATACTCATGAAGATTGTGCTTCTTAGTTCAAGTAGATACATGAGACTAAATGGGAAGCTCCTGTCCAGAAGTGAGATGAGAAGGCAGAGAGTGTCAGGAGCTGATTGAATGGACACGGGAAATCCGGGGTGGAAAGGAAGAGTGTGCTGTATAGGGAGTATAGGGAGAGTAACAGTATAGGGAGAGTAACAAGGGTCACATAACAACGTGTATGTACATTTTCGTATGAGAGACTAACTTGAATTGTAAACTGTCACTTAAAGTACAATTTAAAAAAAAAGATACGAGGGAAAGATTAGTCCAAAGGACTAATGGACCACATCTACCACGGCCTCCACCAGACAGAGTCAGTACTACTAGGTGGTGCCCATCTACCACCACTGACTGCTCTGACAAGGATCACAATAGAGGGTCCCAGACAGAGCTTGAAAAAAGTGGAGAACAAAATTCTAACTCACAAAAAAAGACCAGACTTACTGGCCTCACAGAGACTGGGGAAACCCCGAGAGTATGACCCCCCAGACACTCTTTTATCTCAGTAATGAAATCACTCCCCAGGTTCACCCTCCAGCCAAAGATTAGACAGTCCCATAAAACAAAATGAGACTAAAGGGGCACAACAGGCCAGGGGCAAAGCCTAGAAGGCAGGAGGGGACAGGAAAGCTGATAATAGGGAAACCAAGTTTGAGGAAGTAGAGTGTTGATATGTCATGGGGTTGTTAACCCATGTCATAAAACAATATGTGTACTAACTGTTTAATAAGCAACTAGTTTGTCCTGTAAACCTTCATCTAAAGTACAATAAAAAAAAGAAAAGCAAGACTGAAACATCATTTAAAAGACTGAAGAAGCCACCTCTTTGTTACAAGACACCCCTTTGTGAAGGGGACTCTGCATTGGCTAGCCCTCTTCTGACCGTAATGCCCAGTTGCCCGAGTCATGGGTGTTCACTCCAGCCTGAGCCAAGGTCACTGGAACAGGCCTGGAGTTGAAGCAATACTCAGATAAACAACTGGAGTCCAGGTCTAACTCAACAAGAGAACTTCAACCTCTTAATCAGAAACTAACCTAAGGTGCAGACACTTTATAGACTTGTCTTCCTTGATATTTCTTAGTGTCTGGTACTTAGGAAATAATGCATGATGGTTAAAATAATATATTTTAGGATATAAAAATAGAGAATTGATTGATAATAATTTTTTTATAAAGGTAAATTTTATTTGTTAGTAATAACTGATATGTAATAGTTTCACAAATATCAAATTCTACGATGATCTATTTGTATGTATTTAGGGGCCCCAAACCATTGGTTTTTCAATGCTATATAATTAATTATATCAATCAACATAATCTTGATGGACAATTAGAACTGACTCATAAAGAAGTCTCTTTCAAAATCTAAACACAGGTCGTTAATAAATTTAATTTGAGGGAAAATTAGCAGAAATTTTTAATTGACTTCTCAGCGTTAGTATTTTTTATAATTTCTAAATATGTTCAATTTCCTTCTCTACACTAAAAATTTCTTTCAAAGTTCACCTTTCTTAGTCTAGATATGATGACAATATTGTCCATTTTCCTTCATTAATCTCCTTTTTTGGCATTTTTAACATAAAAGGAGAAAAACTCATCTCCATAGAGTCTATTCCAACTCATAACAAACCTACAGGACAGAATAGAACTGCCCTATATGGTTTCCAAGGCTTTAATCTTTACGGAAGCTGACTGCCACATCATTCTGCAATATCTATCTCCCGTGGAGTGGCTGTTGGGTTCAAACCACCAAACTTTTGGTTAGCAACCAAGTCCTTCAACCGCTGCACCACCAGGGCCCCTTTAAACGGAGAAAACCAAACCAAACCCTTTGCCATCAAGTGAGTTCCAACTCATAATGACCGTATAGGACAGAGTAGAACTGCTCCACAGGGTTTCCAAGGAGTGGCTGGTGGATTCAAACTGCTGACGTTTTGGTTAGCAGCCAAGCTCTCAGTTTCCCAAAATTCCTTGTAATTTATCAGTATGTGTGTCATGGTTATAATTTTCTTATTTTACATTGATCTCATTCCTTCTTAAAATCCAATTTAGCAACATGAGATATAGGTAGATTACATTTGTTTGACTTGGGCAGCCATTTAATCTCTAGGAGTCGCCAGCCTTGGCTATGAAGCAAAGGGGCTGGGTTAGGGAAGTGCCATGATCCTTACTGTTAGGTGCTGTGGAGTTGGTTCTGACTTATAGCTATCCTATGTACAACAGAACTAAATGTTTCCTGGTCCTGTGTCATCCTCACAATAGTAGATACGTTTGAGCCCATTGCTGTAGCCACTGTATCAATCCATCTCATTGAGGGTCTTCCTTTTTTTCACTGACCCTCTACTTTACCCAGCGTGATGTTCCTTCTCCAGGAACTGATCCTTCCTGTTAACATGTGCAAAGTAAGTGAGGCAGTCTCTTCATTCTTGCCTCCAAGGAGCACTCTGGCTGTAAACACGATCTCTGCCAGGGTTAAATTCTGAGAGTGTCAATATATTTTTTCCTGTATAATTTAAAAAAAAGAAATTGTCATGCATTTTATGTACTGTGGATTTCAAAAGATAGAGGGAGCACGATGTCATTGCTGAGGACACAGATAAAGCAACCTGCCTTGGTGTGATGCTTGACCTCACCAAACACTCTCTGTGACCAAAGGAAAGTCACTAAACCCCTTGAGTCTCATTTGTAAAGTGGAGATAATAGATGTACACCTGCCTCACAGGGTTGTTTTAAGGATTAAATGAGTTCATGTTTACTTTAAAGCACTTAGAATAATGTCTGGCACATAATAACAAGTGCTTATAAATTTGTTAAATAAGATCACACTTATGGAACCAAACCTATCAGAAGGACTACAGGAAATGGTATCAGGAAAAAGGAATTCAATTTTTTAAGGTATGAACTCACATAGGAGCAGTCTTTATAAAAGATTTACCAAAGGCAACAGAGATTATGAAAAACATACAAATAAAACCTTTTGTTAGATTCGTATTTAATGGAAATTATCAAGTGCAATACACTTACTTAAGGATAACCTTAAGTAAAAGTATCTGGTCAGGAAGATTCTCTCTTAAAATGAATTCACAGGATCTTTTTAATAGGAAGATATTAGGTAAACATTACAAGTGACTGAATATTTTTGCTCCTCAAGGTGAAGACAAATTCTCCTTCAAGAAATACTCACGAATCCAGTGTGTTTCCTCTTCTTTAAATTACCAAAGTTAAGTACATTGACATATTACTGTGTCACTTGCATACAAAAATACATTGTATTAATGACTTATACATTTATCTCTCCTTTCTCCCTGCATGCCACTAAACTGATGCCAATAACTTCATACAGAAAATGACAAGAACTTTACTGAAAGACATGTATGAATAACCAAATGAGTTGAGAGAGAGATTAAGTTAATGGACAGGAAGAAGAAATTCAAGGGAAAGAAGTTATTTCTCCTCAAACTACTCTGCAAACTCAATGCAATTCCAGTTAAAATCGCAACAGAATCTTTCATAGAAACTCATAAACTAATTTTAAAACACATATGGATAGGTATATGGACTAGAATAGCTAAAACAATGTTGAAAATTTAAAGAGGGCAGATTTCCTGATATCAAAATCTATCTATAAAGCTATAGGAATTAAACAATATAGTATTGACACATAATAGGCAGATTAGTGGAAAAAGATAGCCCAGAAATAGAATTATGATTAATTTGGGAATTTTACAGAGGGTATATAATAAGTGTAATGTACTCACAAGTCCCAGATTCCTAAATAGCCAGAAGGCCATTAGAAAAAAAGGAAGCAATCACTAATAGTAATTCCTCCATGAATATTATGTCCTTCTGATCAGAGCTTGAACACACAAGACACTCCCAGAACATTAACACATGGAAAGTAATTCTATTACTTACAAAAAGGAGCAGACACCATACAACTGGAAAAGTTCCATGACAAGCACCCCGCCTGCCACTCAAAAGCTGTGAGAGTGGAAATGAAAAATCCGTGAAGCACTATAGCTGAGGGACTCAAAGGAGCCAGGACTCATGGATTCTGACACCCCCCCAGCCCGGTTTCTGGAAGCTGTCTCCATGGAGATGGACAACTCTGCTATGTATACCTCCACCTAGCAATATAGCCAAGGGACTCAAAACGGGATCTACCCTTAGCCAATCTCCCCTGGCTAGGTAGGCTTAGTTATATGGGCTGAAAAATTCTACTATGCACGCTTCACCTAGCACAGTAGCTGAGGGACCCCAAAAGTCTCTCCCCCAGCCATTTTTACACCCTCAAGCCTATGTGGCATGCTACAAGGAGTGCAACGTAGATTTTCCCACCAAGTCGGATAATGTCATGCATTAGTTTTCTGATGCAAGAGATTTTGAGTCGCTAACATGACTCTTTTAATGAGGATATTCACACGAGATATATCAGAACCATTAGCGTGCATTTACAGAAGAGTAGGTATGAAAACAGAGACTAGGGTCATGCAGGTCTAGGGGGATCACCCCTCATCAGAATCAGTAATAGAAAATTTAATTGGTCAATTAAGGATAAAAATATATTGCACTCTTTTTTTTCAAAATTAATAAACATGGTTTCAACTTTGGAATTTAAAGGAAATGGCATTCATAGTCAACAAACAATTGTAGAAATCATTGCTAAATTTTAATTAGTTTTTTCTTCATTTGACCCCAGCCCTAAGGAGTTAATTCTACATTGAACTCATTAGGGAAAATTTCACATTTAGATTTACTCCATGGAGGTACAGGTGCATTCATGGGGAGAAGACTATCCCTTCCAAGGAAGTGGACACTTCCAGATGGTTCTGAGCAAGTACCTGAGTATGATCGAATCAACACTGAGAAGACCCGGGCACTCCAAATGAGATCTCAGCTGCTTACCAACATTCCCAGTACAGTGGCAACAATAGCTCTTTCCTGAAGGAAAACTTTTTTTTAATTTTATTTTTTATTGTTGTAATTAAATGAAGTTTACTTTTCAAGTTAGTCTCCCATACGAAATTTTTCTACATACATTGTTATGAGACCCTAATTGTTCACCCTATTCTGAGACAGCACACTCCTCCTTTTCACCCCTGATTCCCCATGACCATTCAACCAGCTCCTAACTCTCTCTGCCTTCCCATCTCACCTCTGGACAGAAGCTGGCCCTTTGGTCTCTTGTATCTACTTGACTAAGAGGCACACTCTTCACAAGTATCACGTTATGTTCCACAGTCCAGTCCAATCCCTGTCTGAAGAGTTGGCCTCGGAAATTGTTTTCGTTCTGGGCTGATAGAGAGTCCAGGGGCCATGCCTTCCCGGGTGCCTCCAGTCTCAGTCAGACCATTAAGTCTGGTTTTCTAACTAGAATTTGAGTTCTGCACCCCATCCTTCTACTGCTCCATCAGGGACCCTCTGTTTTGTTCCCTGTCAGGACTTTCATTGGTGGTAGCTGGACACCATCTAGTTCTTCTGGTCTCAGGCTGATGAAGTCTCTGGTTTACGTGGTCCATTCTGTCTGTTGGGCTAATACTTTCCTTGTATCTTTTGTGTTCTTCTTGAAGGAAAACTTTTAAATAGGAGTGTTCTGGACCCTGCATGGCTCTCGGAAGCTGTCCCTTGCCTTCTCCAGATTCTACATTTGCTTTTCTCCATATCTCAGAAATGATCCTTTTTGCATTGCCTGCATGCTTTTCCTCAGGCTGCTGCAATTCCATGAAATGCCTCTTCCAGAACACTTTCCTAATCCTGCAAGTCTGAAACCTCCTACAACACATCAAGATTAGAATTACCACTCCACTGTATATGCTGACTGTGTGACCTCAGGCACTGGTCTGGATGCAAAGATGACGAGATCTCTTGGAGTCTGTCACAGAATTTCTCAGTCCTCCAGCTCTCTTCTTGGCAGAAAGGCCCACCTCTCCCTCAAGTCTTCCATGCTCAGAACGTCCTGCTGTGGCCTAGCAGGCAGAAAGGCATAGAGACAGATCAACTGACAGTCATTGTTACTTCTTGCTAGCACACTTGTCGTGCTGAGGACTGGCCCCACACAGCTAGGTGACACTTGTGCCCAGTTGTCTAGTGACGTCCTGTTGGTCCACAAGCTCATCTGGATTGCAAGTCTCCCCATGCTGCCTCTAAGATGACCACTTCTTAAATTCCACATTCATGTGAGAGGACTTTAGTACCAAAGGCACAACCGCTCTGCCAGGTGACAGTGTCTGCAGAGGCATTTGGAGGCAAATATGTTGTGTCAGAACCAGACCTCCCCCTACAGCCCACAAATCCTTCAGTCTTTGCATCCAGACCAAGTCACAGCCCAAACCTCCCTCAAAAAGAGAGGCTTTTCTCCCAGGGTCCTCAGTTTCTTTCCTGCCAACAGAATCTGTTCACAACAACATGGGGTCCACTCTACGGGATTCCCTAATGATTCTTATGTAGGAAAACTGCAGTGTCCTAGATAAGGCCTTTTTCAACTAGAAGGCTCTGGACTTCTTTTGATTGGTCACACTCTACCACTCTACCTTGGAGTCCCACATACCAAGAAAAAAGCAATTCTTCCTAAGCCTCTCAGAACCTTATGCGCGCGCACGCGCGCGTGCACACACACACACACACACACACACACACGGTTCAGTTCTGCCTTTCTCAAGGTGACTTCCTGAAGAGCACCAGATACTGCTAGACACTAACATTTTAGTACCCCCACCTCCCCTCTAGGCTAAGTGATCCTCAAGTCCCAGGACTGGGTCTTGTCATCTTTGTATCCCTGAACTTAGCACACCGGTTGGAATTGAGTAGGTGCTTGATGAACATCTGTTGACACAAACTGACCTAACTCCCATGGTAACCATAACTAAACTATATATATCAGTTTTAGTTGTCAACATATTCTGTGTTTGAAATCTTATTTAAACCCTTTGGTTTTTCTTCTTCCTTACACAAACTTAGCCGCTGTATTCCTCATCCCTGCATCTCATAGATGCATCCCAGAGGAAGAGAACCTGGAGCTCGTCAGCGCCAAAGTTTTGCTGCGTCCTCTGAGCCCCTTGGTCATGTGAGAAGCAAACAATGTTTTTTATTACTAAGTATTACTATGACCTCTAGATGCCGTTATATTTAAAATCAACGTTTTTGTAAGTGAGTCCAGCTTTTAAAAAATGTAAATGGATTCTTCTGATATAAGGAAAAACAAGACTAACTCTTGATTCGGTGTGACATATTTTTTTAAAAGCAAAGGTTGTGTCCTTTCTTTTTCTTTTATAATATCTCCATGCACTTGGGGCATTGATTTATGCTTCCATGTAGCAATCCTGGAATAACTTGTTTAGAAAGATACTAATAGCAGAAAACTAGAGTTCCTAGAGATTCTCAAGTGTTTTCAATAAAATAGAAAACTTTAGCCATCTTAGACTGCCATCCTGTTAATTGTTCTTCTGATCTCCCTCCTTTCCTTCCCATTTTCTGTCCAAATCCTAAATTCTTGACTCCTCCTCAGCCAAAAACTGACAGTGAAGAATAGGGGTTGGAAATTCCAAAAAGCGACTCATCTTACATGCTTAAGGCTGTGTCTTGGTGCAGTAGCCTAAGGCTTGATGAACAGCTGAATTAGAGGGCACAGAGCTGACTACATGTTTAATCAAATTACTTAGGCTTACAAACTGGCTCTTGTGAGTGAAATTCGACAAGAACTACTATTGAAGAAAGTTCACAAATTACAGTGTGCTAAATAATGCAACAATGTGGGAACTAGATATTAAGTTATTCATTTTGTTCATAAAGCTTGGTTATTGAGAAAAAAAAAACCTGTTAACATTGAGTTAATTTAGACTTATAGCAAAGAAATTCAACAAAGGTTTGAAAGTGGGCACTATCTTACAATCTAAGTGTGGGATGTTGTTGTAAATAATCACTTTTAAAAAATAATTACAGTAAGTAGTTATGTAGATCACAAATATGTACTTTGAAAGAAATGTCCTAAAATTATGTACTGGACATTTGTGGCTGCCATAAAAATTCTAGTGACAACATCATATAAGATTTTTAAAAGTGTTTATCTCGAATAACTGAGAAGTGAAAATGATGTGGTCCAGAAACCTGTGTTTAACTCAAAAACAATCCCCTGGTGACAAATATGCATATAAAAAAATTTAAATGAATATATTTTATTAAGTGTGAAAGTGGAAAAAGAATAGGAAATTATTTTGAATGTGATTTTAAGAATGTATGTGGGAATTTTAATTTTGTCCATGATTTTAAATATGTATTTTCAATGTGATATTGACTATGATTTTGAATGTGATTATAACTATGCACATGATTTTAAATATGTATAAAGTAAATGTAGATAGACATTAACTATTATCTCTATATCCTTAAATATGCATGTTAACTTAAAAACATTTGTATCTTCTCATTGAGAGTATAGAGAATTACTTCTTACTTTGGCAATGCAATATTATGCCACTTAATACTTATACAAACACTACAAATGATTCCTTCTTGAGTAAGTAGAGATCAGGAAAGACTATTGTCCTCAACCTTGCAACAACAGAAAACAGGACAGACTGCAAGTTGATGAATTCTCTTGAACTTATCAGAGAACTGAGGCCAACCAACTACCCCAAAATATAAGGGACAAGGAGGGATAGGACGAAGGAATTGCAATAGGTGTAGCCAGACACTGATAAAAAATAATTTGTCTAAAAGTGTTGTTAGATGGTAGAGGTCCACTGTGGACTGGCAAGAGAATATAAATTTTTGAGGTTCACAGAGGTGTGTGCCTTCTTGAGGGCTCTTTCTCCATGGGATCCATTTGAAAAGAATCTTGAAAAGGGTTCCTCGTGGTACAGACCTGGGAGATATGAACAGAAGACAGAAGCTGGTACATCCAAATATGAAACTCCATCCACTCCCTGCTTCCCTAGCTACCCTACGGAACAAAAGCCAATCTTTACCTAGGGGGCAGGAGGGAGAATAGAACAACCATTTAATCTGAAGAAAGAGGCAGAAAAATTCTTAGGCCCTGGAGGAAGGGCAAGCATATGTTCTGGGTCAAGAACCACAGCTTGTGGAGGGACAGGAGCACTAAATACCCCATGCTCAGGACCAGGAACATAGTACAAACCTAAAACTGAGGAAAAGTCAGAAAAAAAATAGAGCATATACCTCCTGACCCACGCCCCAATCAGGCTAATAGTGGAATATTGCCAGAGAGATGCCAGATCCTAGACACAGACCTTCCCTTAGGCACAGCACAAAGGGAAGACCTAAAGCTGAGATTTAGCAAACGTTGAGAAAAACTGATAAATCAGTCTCCATCCCAAACATTTGATATCATTGCAGGAATTTGAAACTGCATACATAGAAGTTAAAAGTAGCAATAAACATCTCATCTCCTGATTATATTAGTTCAAACCCCCACACTAGCACAGAGCCTAACAGAGGGAAAGAAATGCCCATATCCAGGCACACAAACTATTTACTTCATTGTCTATGGTCCTATCCAAAATGTATTGCTTTCAAAAACAATTTTAAAAAATGAGGCACACAAAAATGTACGGAAAAAACAGAACAGTACCAAGGAACAAAACAACCAACAGCACCAGATATCACAGATATCACACAGATATTGGAAGGGAATTTAACTATGATTAATATGTAAGAGGCTTAATGGAATAGGTGGAAGATATGCAAGATCAAATGAATAATTTCAGCACAGTAGAAAACCATAAGGAAGAAGCAAATGGAAATAACTAGAAATGAAAAACACAGTAACAGAAATGAAGAATGCCTTAGGTGAACTCATCAATAGATTTGATTCAGCCAAGGAAAAAATCAGTGAAATCAAACAAATTGAATAACTAAGAGGAAAAAGAGTGAAAACGAAAGAAAGAATAAAGCACCAAAGACGCAATATCAAATGGTCTAACATATTTCTAACTGAAAACTCAGAGGGTCAAGAGAGATAAAAGGGAGCAGAAGAGAGACTCGGGCAGACATGGCTGTGGCAGCATGCTTGTCCGTTTCCCACTTCTGCCTTTTTGAATATATGCTGAATAAAACTTATTTTTTGCTTCACTAAAAAAAAGGGGGGGGGTGCAGAAGAAACATAAAAAGAATGGCTGAGAATTTTCCAAAATCAATGACAGTATCCAAACTGCAGAGAACACAGGGCAAGACTAGATAAGGAATACCTGTAGTTACGCATATCCTATTCAAACGGCTGAAAGTAAAAGACAAAAAGAATAGAAAATTTTTAAGGCAGCCAGAGAAGAATGTACATTGCATACAGTAGAAAAATGATAAGAACTACAGTAGATTTCTTGTCAGGAACTATGCAAGCCAGCAGACGGTGAAGTATCTTTTAAAATGCTGAAAAAAATAAACTATCAACCAAGAATTGTAC
Source organism: Dugong dugon (assembly GCA_030035585.1). Taxonomy (NCBI): domain Eukaryota; kingdom Metazoa; phylum Chordata; class Mammalia; order Sirenia; family Dugongidae; genus Dugong; species Dugong dugon. Next base: position 58,855,360 of record CM057482.1, read on the forward strand.
ACTCAGTGACAAATATTTTTCAAAGATGAAGAAGAAATCAAGAATTTCTTTGGAAACCAAAAGCTGAGATAATTTCCAAGAGACCAAAACTGTAAGGAATCTTAAAGAGGTTTTTCAGGTAGAAGGAATATGATGCCAGAGAGAAGCTTGGATCTACTCCCTAAAAAGGGGGAAAAAAAACCAAAAACAAAACTGGAATTGAAATTAATGAAGGTAAAATAAAATTTATCTCTTTTTTCTTATTTTGTTTCTTCTGAAAGATAACTGATAGTACAAAGCAAAAATAGTCGAAAGATATTGTATGTTTATAGCATATGTAAAAGTAAAATATATGATAACAATAGCACAGATTATTGGAGGAAGAAATTTGAAACACACTGGTATAAGGTTCTTAAACCACATGAGATATGGTATATTATTATTTGGAGGTAGACTCTGATTAATTAAATATGCATATTTTAAACTCTAAGCCAAGCACTAAAAATGATTTTAAAAGAGGTAAAAATAATAAGTCAATAATGGAGAAAAAAATAAAATCACAAAATATGGTCAATTAAAGAAGGAAAAGAAAAAAAGAACAGATGGCAAAAATTAAAAACATCTAGCAAGGTGGTAGATTTTAAGCCAATCATATAAACAGTCACATTAAATGTTAAAATCTAAACACAACAATTAAAAAGGTAGAGATCATCTGATTGGATAATAAAAAAAGATACAACTATATGCTATCTACAAGAAGCATAAATAGATTAAAAATAAAAGTTTGAAAAATATGCTATATAAACAATTACCAAATGAGCTGCAATTAATGATTAGATATATTAATATCAAATTAAGTATACTTCAGCATAAGAAATAATATCAGAGATATAGAGGAATATAGCATAGTAATAATGGAGACAAATCTCCAAGATGATATAACAATCCTAAATGTATACATACCTAACAACAGATCCTCAGATGGGGCAAAAATTGATAATCTGAAAGGAGAAATAGACAAATCTACAATTATACTTGGAGACTTAAACACATCTCTCTCAATAATAAATATAGTAAGTATATACAGAAAATCAATAAGGACATAGAAAAGCTGGAAAAGCAAGCAAACAACTTTACCTAATTTACATTTATAGAAAATTCCACACAACAGCAGCAGAATACACACTATTTTCATGTACACACAGACATCATCAAGACAGACCATACTCAGACCATGAAACAAACATTAACACATGTAAAGAATATGAATAATATCAAATATATTTTGGACCATAAAGACATAAATAAATTAGCAGTAATAAAAACATTGTGAAAATTAGCGAACAGTATCACTAATCTCACAAGCAAGTAAAATTTTGCTGAAGAACATTCAAAAGCGGCTGCAGCAGTATATCAACAGGGAACTGCAAGAAATTCAGGCCAGACTCAGAAAAGGTCATGGAACCAGAATATCATTGCTGATGTCAGATGGATCATGGTTGAAAGCAGAGAATACCAGAAAAATGTTTACCTGTGTTTTATTGACTATACAAAGGCATTCGACTGTGTGAATCATAACAAATTATGGATAACATTGCAAAGAATGGGAATTCCCGCACACTTAACTGTGCTCATGAAGAACCTGTACATAGTTCAAGAGTCAGTCTTTCAAACAGAACAAAGGGATATTGTGTGGTTTAAAGTCAGGAAAGATATGCTGCAGGGTTGTATCCTTTCATCATATTTATTCAGTCTGTATACTGAACAAATAATCTGAGAAGCTGGACTATATGAAGAAGAACAGGGCATCAGAATTGGAGGAAGACTCATTAATAACCTGAAATATGCATATGATACAGCCTCACTTGCTTAAAAGTGAAGAGGACTTGAAGCACTTACTGATGAAGATCAAAGTCTACAGCCTTTAGTATGGATTACTCCTCAACATAAAGAAAACAAAAATCCTCATAACTTGACAAATAAGCAACATCATGATACACGGAGAAAAGACTAAAATTGTCAAGGATTTCATTTTACTTGGATCCACAATCAACAGCCATGGAAGCAGCAGTCAGAAAATCAAAAGATGTATTGCATCGTGCAAATGTGCTACAAGAGACCTCCTTAAAGTGTTGAAAAGCAGAGGTATCACCTTGAGGACTAAAGTTCACCTGACCCGAGCCATGGTATTTTCAATCCCATCATATGCATGCAAAAGCTGGACAAAGAATAAGGAAAAATGAAGAAGAATTGATGTCTTTGAATTGTGGTGTTGGCAAAGAATATTGAATATACATCATGGATTGCCAAAAGAATGAACAAGTCTCTCTTGGAAGAAGTACAACCAGAATGCTCCTTAGAGGCAAGAATGACGAGAATACTTCTTACATATTTTGGACATGTTATTGAGGGGATCAGTCCCTGAAGAAGGACATCATGCTTGGTAAATTAGTGGGTGAGCGAAAAAGAGGAAGACCCTCAAAGAGATGGATTGACACAGTGGCTGCAACAAAGGGCTCAAGCATAACGATTGTGAGGACGACATAGGACTGGGCAGTGTTTCATTCTGTTGTACATAGGGTAGCTATGAGTCGGAACAGACTCAACGACACCTAACAACAACAAAATACCTGGAAATTCCCCCAAAATAATTTGGAAAACAACACACTTCTAAATAACCAATGGATAATAGGGGAAGTTGTGAAGGTAATAAGACAATATTTTGAACTACATTGAAATAAAAATAGCTATCAAAATTTATGAAATTCACCTAAAGTAGTATTTAGAAGAAAATTCATATCAATAAATGTCTATATTAGAAAAGAAGAAAAGTCCTAAATCAACACTCTAGACTGCCCTCTTAAGAAACTAAAAAAGTAAGATCAAGCAGAAGAAAGAAATTTAAAAAAATTAATAACAGAATATTAATAGAAAAGTCAATGATATAAACAATTGGCTATTTGAAAAACCAATCAAAGATCAAAACAGCTCTAGGCAGACTGACAAAGAGAAAAAAAGAGAGGAAACATTAATTACCAATAATAAATATGAGAGGGAAAACTTTCTGCAGATTATTAAAAAGATGAAAAAAAGGACAATCAAATAATTGAATAACTATCAAATAATTGAATTCATACTTAAAAACTTTCAAACAAAGAAATCTCCTGGACCAGACATATTCACAGGTAAGTTCCTCCAAACATTTAAGGAAGAAATAATAACAATTTATACAATACTGCCCAGGAAAACAAGAGGCAGAAAACACTTCCCAACTCATTTTATGAGGCCAGTTTTATCATTTTTTTTTTTAATAATATTTTATTGTGTTTTTGGTGAAATTTACACAGCAATTTAGGTTCCCACTTGACAATTTTCACATAAATTGTTCAGTAACATTAGTTACATTTATCACAATGTGTTAACATTCTCTTTAATTGTGTTTTGTTTGTTCAATTTCCAATATTCTAGTTTTCCTGCCCCCTTATCTTCTCATCTTTGCTTTTGGGTAACAGTTGACATTTTGGTCTCATACAGATGGTTTCTAAGTAGAGCACCAATCTTACAGGAAATTTCCTTTATTTTGTGTGTCATTCTGCTATTTCACTAAAAAGTAATCTCAGGGAATAGGTTTCTTTTTAGGTTTAAATAGTGTTACAGGGCAATAGTCTCAGGGAGCCCTCTGTTCTCTACTCTTCCAGTTTGTCTAGCTTTTTTTTTTTTTTTTTTTTGGAAGAATTTGAGTTTTGCTCTACATGTTTCTGCCATTCTATCCAGGACCACTGATTGTGACCCCAGTCAGAATGGTCAGTTGTTATAGCCAGGCACCATCTAATTTTCTGGTCTTGTTTCCTCTCTGAGTTTTAGTTACCTTCTTTACTCTTTTGCTCCTGGTGAGTAGAGACCAGTAGAAGTATCTTAGATAGCTGCTCACAAGCTTTTAAGATTCCAGACTCTACTCACATCACTAGGATGCAAACATGATTTTTGTGAACTATGTTATGCCAATTGACTGATGTGTACCATGAAACTATAGTTCTAAACTTTCAAACCAGAAAATCAATCCTGGAAGGTGTTTGATTATGTCTGAGTAGTATATCCACATTTGTGTCTTCAATGAATATATGTGCCTATACCCAAGTATTTTTATTTACATGTACATATGGATACTTCTATCTGTTCTTAGCTATGTATACACTTGTAGCTACTCATATACCTATATGCGTATACCCATCCATATGTGCTCAAACACACGCTTTTGCTTTGGTTGTTCTGTGCTTACAATATCCACATTTGTTGTCACTTTTCTGATCACCAAATACAACTAATCTGTATAAACTAAAGTGTGCTTTCCCCTCCCCACTCCTCTCCATGATAACCACCAATGAATAGAATGAATGTTTGTCTCTCTCTATACTATATCTATTCTTGTCTTCTTATAAAAGAGGGATCATACAACATTGGTCCTTATGTGCTTAATTTATTTCACCTAACGTTATGCTTTCCAGGTCCATCCATGTTATAATATGTTTTGTGGACTAATCATTTGTCTTAATGGTTGCGTTGTTATCTTAGGCTGGGTTCTCTAGAGAAGCAAAACCAGTAAAGGGTATACGTTGTTATGAGTTGTTAGGTGCCATTGAGTCAGTTCCAACTCATGGTTACTCTGTGTACAACAGAACGAAACATTGCCCAGTCCTCTTTCATCCTCACAATCATTATTATGCTCGAGCCCATTGTTGCAGTCACTGTGTCAATCTATCTTGTTGAGGATCTTCCTCTTTTTCGATGACCCAATAATTTGTCTAGCATGGTGTCCATCTCCAGGGATAGGTCCCTCCTGATAACATGTACAAAGTATATAAGGCAAAGTCTTGCCATCCTTGCTTCTAAGGAGCATTCTGGCTGTATTTCTTCCAAGATAGATATGTGTGTTCTTCTGACAGTCCATGGTATAGTCAATATTCTTCACCAACACCATAATTCAAAGGTGTCAATTCTTCTTCGGTCTTCCTTATTCATTGTCCAGCTTTTGCATGCATATGAGGTGATTGAAAAGACCATGACTTGGGTCAGGTGCACCTTAGTCCTTAAAGTGATGTCTTCACTTTTTAATACCATAAAGAGGTCTTTTGCAACAGACTTTTCCAATGCAATGCATCATTTGATTTCTTGATTGCTGTTTCCATGGGTGTTGATTGTGGATCCAAGTAAAATGAAATCCTTGACAACTTCGATCTTTTCTCCATTTATCATGCTATTGCTTATTGGTCCAGTTTTGAGGATTTTTTCTTTCTTTATATTGAGGTGTAATCCATGCTGAAGGCTGTAGACTTTGATCCTCATCAGTAAGTGCTTCAAGTGCTATTTCACATTCAGCAAGCAAGGTTGTGTCATCTGCATATTGCAGGTTGTTAATGAGTCTTCCTTCAACCCTGATGCCCCTTCCTTCTTCATATAGTTCAGCTTCTCAGATTATTTGCTCAGTATACAGACTGAATAGGTATGGTGAAAGGACACGACCCTGACACACACCTTTCCTGACTTTAAACCACGCAATATCCCTTTGTTCTGCTCAAACTACAGGCTCTTGATCTATATACAGGTTCCTCATGAGCACAATTAAGTGTTCTGGAATTCCCATTCTTTGCAATGTTATCCATAATTTGTTATGATCCATACAGTCGAATGCCTTTGTATAGTCAATAAAACACAGGTAAACATCTTTCTGGTATTCTCTGATTTCAGCCATGATCCATCTGACATCAGCAATGATATTTCTTATTCCATGTCCTCTTCTGAATCCTGCTTGAATTTCTGGCAGTTCCCTGTAGATGTACTGCCACAACCACTTTTGAATGATCTTCAGCAAAATTTTACTTGTGTGTGATATTAATGATATTGTTCCATAATTTCCACATTCGGTTGGATGCCTTTCTTTGGAATGGTTACAAATATGAATCTCTTACAGTCGGTTGACCAGGTAGCTGTCTTCCAAATTTCTTGTCATAGACAAGTGAGCACCTGCAGTGTTACATTCATTTGTTGAAACATCTCAATTGATATTTCGTCAATTCCTGGAGCCTTGTTTTTCACCAATGCCTGCAGTGCAACTTGGAACTCTTCCTTCTGTACCATTGGCTCTTGATCATATGCTAACTCCTGAAATGGTTGAACTTTGACCAATTCTTCTCATTACAGTGACTGTGTGTATTCCTTCTAACTTCTTTTGATGCTTCCTGAGTCATTTAATATTTTCCCCGTAGAATCCTTAAATATTGCAACTCGAGGCCTGAGTTTTTTTCTTCAATTCTTTCAGCTTGAGAAGGGTTTAGTGTGTTTGTCTTAGGTTGGTTTCTCTAGAGTAGCAAAACCAGTAAAGCACATAAATATATATAGAGAGAGATTTATATCAAGGAAATGACTCACAAAGGTGTAGAGGATGCAATGTCCCAAGTCCATGGGTCAGGATAGAGGCTTCTCCTGATTCATGTAGCCACAGGGACTGACGAACCCAAGATCAGGCCAGTGAGCAGGGATCTTTCTCACAAGCTGTGAAGATCGATGAATTCAAAGATTGGCCGGCAAGACGGCAGGTAAGCTGCTAGCTTAAGTCCCAAACCAGGGATCAGATGAACAGGGGCTGGCTGCAGGATCCAGCACCAGCAAAAAGCCCCCCAAACTTGCCAGAATGTCTGCTTATATTTGATGGAGGCCACACGCCCAAGGAAACTCCCTTTCAACTGACTGGCTACTCACAACAGATCCCATCATGGGGATAATCACATATTAAAACTAAACAGGGAAGTGATCACAATATTATATGACTGCCAAAACACTGTGAATCACGGCCCAGCCAAGTTGACAAAGAAACACACAAACATCACAGCATTCTTTGCTTTTGGTTTTCTATCCCCATGTCTTTGCACATTTCATAATTCTTTACTTTGTCTTCTCGAGGCATCCTTTGAAAACTTCTGTTCAGCTCTTTTACGTCATCATTTTTTCTTTTTAGTTTAGCTACTCTACTTTTAGGAGCAAGTTTCAGGTCTCTTCTGACATCCACTTTGGTCTTTTCTTTCTTTCCTGTCTTTTTAATGATCTCTTGCTTTCTTCGTATGTGATGTTCTTGATGTCATTCTACAACTCATCTGTTCTTTGTTCGTTAGTGTTCACTGTGTCAAATCTATTCTTGAGATGGTCTCTAAATTCAGGTGGGATATAGTCAAAGTTGTACTTTTGGCTCTCGCAGACTTGTTCTAATTTTCTTTAACTTCAACTTGAACTCGCATATGAGCAATTGATGGTCTGTTCCCCAGTTGACTCCTGGTGTTGTTCTGACTGATGATGTTGAGATTTTCCATCATCTCTTTCCACATATGTAGTCAAATTGATTCCTGTTGTTGTGGATTGAATTTTATCCCCGAAAAATGTATGTCAACTTGGTTAGGACACAATTTCCAGTATTGTGTGATTGTCCACCAGTTTCTCATCTGACATGATTTTCCTATGTGTTGTAAATCCTACTTGTATGGTGTTAGTTAAGCAAGACTCAATCTACAAGATTAGGTTGTATCTTCATTCAATCACTTTTGAGATATAAAAGAGAGACAGGGGACCTCCTACAACCAAGAACAAAGAATGAGGAAGGGAGTGCATCCTTTTGACCCAAGGTCCCTGTAATGAAAAGCTTCTAGACAAGGGGAATATTGATGACAAGGACCTATCTCCCAGAGCTGACACAGAAAGCATTCCCCTGGAGCTGGCACCCTGAATTCAGACTTCTAGTCTCCTAGAAACCATCCACTTGTGATGTTTCTGTTGTAGCAGCACTAGATAACTAAGATAGAATTTGGTAACAAGAGACTGGGGTGCTGCTCTAACAGATAACTAAAATGTGGAAATAGTTTTGAAACCGTGAAAGGACAGAGACTGAAAGAGTTTTAAAGTGCCTAATAGTAAAAGCTAGATTGCCTTGAAGAGACTGTTGGTGGAATTATGGATGTTTTAAACAATTCTGGTGAGGACTCAGAAGGAAGTCAGAAGAGATGTTACACTGCAGAAGGCAAAGAGGGCAAGAAGCAGCTGCAGAGAAACGACAAAAGCAGAACCAGTAGACCAGAGTGAGACAGCACTGGAGCCAACCTATGGAGCGAGAGAGCTGAGTACCTTTGGCAGGAGCTTTCCTCCTCGAGTGGAGTGCTTCTGGGCACTTATTGGTGGAGCTAGGCTTGCCAACCCACAGAGCAAGAGTGCTCCGTGCCTTCCAGCCGAAGTTTACTGGCAGAGGAGGGTGCCTCCGGGCACTTATCTGTGGAGCTGCAGAGCTTTGGAACACTTGCCCCAGCTAGGCAGTGAGGCCTAAGGGTCCAAGAGGTCAAGAATCCAGGAAACAGAAGCTTAAGAGACAAGGAGCACAGGAAGCAGAGCTGCCTCAGTGTCAAAGGGTAGGGGTATAGCCTCTGGGTTCTCAAAGGGTGGAGTCGCCACTCAGATGAACAATGGGGCTGTCCAGGTGCAAGGGAGTATAGTTGCCTTTCCAGTGGGCCTGGAAGGCAGAGCTGAAGCGCTGGGCCAAGCGGCCACAACCAGAATCCAGAGAGTGTGGCAAACACCCAGAGTCTGGAGGGCAGGGCCATTGCCTAAATAGTCTCAGAGAACAGTGGATTATTTTCAAGCCTTGACAGCTACTGTAATGTGTTTTTCTAATTTGCTTTGTTCATGTTATCCCTTCTTTCCCCCCAATTTCTCCCATTTGTAATGGAAATGTATAGCTTGTGACTGTTCCACCATTGTATTTTGGAAGCAGATAACTTGTATTCTAGATTTCACAAATGAAGACGAATTTTTGGATTTTGCACTTGGAGTTGATTTAAGACTTTTGCTATGATATGATGGGGTGAATGTGTTTTACCTATAGCAAGGACATGAATTTTGGGGGCCAAAGGGTGGAATGTTATGGATTGAATTGTGCCCCTCAAAAATGTGTGTCAACTTGGCTAGACCATGATTCCAAGTATCGTGTGATTGTCCACCATTTTGTCATCTGATGTGATTTTCCTGTGTGCTGTAAATTGTACCTCTATAATGTTAATGAGTGAGGTTTAGAGGCAGTTATGTTAATGAGGCCAGACTCAATCTACAAGATTAGATTGTATCTTCAGTCAATCTCTTTTTAGATATAAAAGAGAGAAGAAGAGAGACAGGGGGACCTCCTACCACCAAGAATGAATAATGAAGTGAGGAGTGCATCCTTTGGACCTGGGTTCCCTGCACTGAGAAGCTCCTACATCAGGGGAATATTGATGACAAGGACCTTCCCCCAGAGCTGACAGAGAAATTATTCCCCTGGAGCTGGCATCCTGAGTTCCAACTTCTAGCCTCCTAGACTGTTAAATTTCTCTTTGTTAAAGCCATCCACTTGTGGTATTTCTGTTGTAGCAATACTAGGTAACTGACACCTGTGTATTCCATTTGGTGAGGTCCACGAGTATACTCGCAGTTTATGTTGTTGAAAAAGGTATGTGCAGTAAAGAAGTCTTATGATATTTTATCATGTGATCTCCAGTGTCATTTCTATCACCAAGGCCATATTCTCCAACTACCAGTCCTTCTTCTTTGTTTCTGACTGTCACATTTCAATTGCCAGTAATTTATTGATGCATCTTGATTGTGTGTTTGATAAATTTCAGACTGCAGAAGTTGGTAAAAATTTTCAATTTCTTCATCTTTGGCCTTAGTGGTTGGTACATAAATTTGAATAATAGTCACATTAACTGGTCTTCCTTGTAGGTATATAGATATTAGTCTATCACTGACAGAATTTGACTTCAGTCCTTGTTTCTGCAACTGGTCACGTGGTCATATCTGGTATTTAGAACTACCTTCTTCCACCGCCCATTCCATATTCCCTTTACCCTCAGCAAGTACTTCACCTGATCATGATTCTTCACCTGCTGGGGTGACCCAAACCTCCATTCCTAAAGGGTCTGATCCATTAGTAGTCATGTTGGGTTACTGTAGTTTTCCACTGACTTTAATCACGAAGTTTGGTAGTACTAAGAGATGTGCTAAGGGATCTACTGCATTCTAGATATACTCTTCTTTACCTTCGTTATGTAATATCAATCTGATCCCTTCTTGGTAATCAGGATCAATCACACCAGCCGATATGGTAACTTCCTTCTTTGCCTGTTCATCCAGAAGCATAAGGAGCCCAAAATGACCAGGTGGCTTCTTAACTTCCAGTTCATTGGAGTCTGTGATGTGTCTCCAGGTGGGAGCATTCCTATCTTTGGAACTAAGATCTCTAGACCCATAGAACAAACAATTGCAGGGACGGGAAGCAAAAATCTTGCTAGTGGTCACTCTGGGTAATAGTTAGTGGTACCACTCCAATTTCTACTCCTTGATTCCTGGACCCATGAATTCTGGCTATGGGAGAAACAGCACCGTATACTGAATGCTGATATAGAGCATATACAGCCTCGTGGAGAACATGGCCCCAACCTTGCAATGTATTGCACCTAGCTGGTGCCTAATTGTGTCTTTAGAAGGCCTTTCCATTGTTCTATCAAGCCAATTGCTTCAGGATGATGGGGAACATGGTAAGAACAGTGAATTTCATTAGCAGGAGCCCAGGTACTGAATTTCACTTGCTGTGATGTGAGTCTCTTGCTGTGTGGGATACCATGATGGTGGATAACGCATTCTGTAAGTCCACAGATGGTAGTTTTTGCAGAAGCATTTGCGTTCAGGGAAGGCAAATCCATATCCAGAGTGAGTGTCTATTCCAGTACAAACAAAATGCTGCTTTTTCCATGATGGAAGTGGTCCAATGTAATCAACCTGACACTAGGTTGCTTGCTGATCACCTACAGGGATGGTGCCATATTGGGGACTCATTGTTGGTCTCTGCTGCTGGCAGATTGGGCATTCAGCAGTGGCTGTAGCCAAGTCGGCCTTGGTGAGTGGAAGTCCATGTTGCTGAGCCCATGCATAACCTCCATCCCTGCCACCACAGCCGCTTTGTTCATGAACTCATTGGGCTATGATGTGAGTGACTGGGGAAAGAGGATGACTGGTTTCCACAGAATGAGTCATCCTATCCACTTGATTGTTAAAATTATCCTTTGCTGAGGTCACCCTTTGGTGAGCATTCACATGAGACACAGATATCTTCACTTCTTTGGTTGATGCAGAGAGGTCTATCCACATTTCTCTTCAACATACCTCCTTGTGTCCAATTCTCCAATCATGTTCTTTCCATGCCCCTGAACATACAGCCAAACCACTGGCTATAGCCCATGAATCACACAAGCAAAGTGCACAACTGGTTCTACTGCTGGAACTTTTACCTATTGGGAGGATTTCCCTTCACCTCTGTCCTTCAAGAGGTCCTGTGGTGTTGTCGTTGTCCACTTTCCAGGGGTGCCTCCATATCATGCAGAACTATCTGTAAACCCGGCACAAGGTTTCTCTTCCTCAGTCACTGATCATAAGAACTACCCATGAGGCCATAGAGGCAAACTGGGAGAGAGCAGGTAATATGACAGGAGTGAAGACCATGGGCATTTGGGCCACTTCTTCATGCAACTTACTAGTGCCTTCAGGTCCTACTTGAGACCAATTCTGTATATACCACTTCCATTTAATGATGGATTGCTGTTGTGCGTGTTCAACCTTATGTCTCTGTGGGTCAGACAACACCTAGTTCATGACGGCAGATCAGGTCACATGGTGACATGGTAATCCAAGTATTCAGTCTCTACTAAATCCCAGTAACAAGCCAAAAGCTGTTTCTCAAAAGGAAAGCAGTTATCTGCAGAGGATGGCTGGGCTTTGCTCCAAAATCCTTAGGATCTGTACTGCAATTCATCGACAGAAGCCTACCAAAGACTCCAGACAACAGCTCTATCTGCCACTGCCACTTCAAGCACCGTTGGATCATCTGGATCATATGGCCCAAGTAGCAGAGATGCTTGCATGGCAGCCTGAACCTGTTGCAGAACATTTTCTTGTTCTGGGCCCAACTATTTTCACAGGCCAAATAGACACGTTGAATGGGGATATGGTAGGAATTGCAATCCCTGAATCCTTCAAGTCTGTCACAGTGGCAATAATCTTTGCAATCCCTCCAGGAATGCGGTATTGCTTTTGCTTGCTATTTTCTTAGATAGGGGCAGTTCTAATAGCTTTCACTTGGCTTTTCCTACCATAATAGCCCTTACTCCATTTGTCAAGTCTCCAGTGTGGGGGTTCTGCCAGTTGCTGGTATATCTATTCCAGTTATGCATTCCTGAACTGGGGAAGTCACTACAGGATGGGTTTGGGGACCTACTGTACCTACTGTGAGATGCACATGAGCTAAGACTCCATTAATAACCTGACTTCCATATTCCCCCACTTTGACTGATGGGCCACAGTGAAGTTGTGGGTCTCCTGGAATTAGTGTCAGTTCAGAGCCAGCATCCTGTAATCTCCAAAAATTGGGATTATTTCCTTTTCCCCAGTGAACAGTCACTCTCGTATAAGGCCACAGATCCCTTTGGGGAAGGCCGGGAGAGAGATTAACAGTATCAATTTTTGGCAGTGTAGTGAGATCCTTCTTCAAGAGGACTTGGCCTACCCTTTAATTAAGGGGTTGTGGGTCTGTAAACTGACTCAAGTCTGGGAATTGTCTGAGGGGCCATGATTCTCTATTCTGGCAATTGGAGTCAGAAGGCCAATTCACTTGACCTAGAATTCTTCTGATTGTACAGACCAAGTTAATATTTAGTACATTCCCCATCTATTTCACTCCTATGGTCATCAAGACTAAGAAGCCAAATTCATAATTCCATATGAGTAAGACTGTTCTGATTACTGCTTTCACTCTGCTGTCCGTTACTGTAACCACATCCACCTTGTCTTTGTTGATTAAGTCCTGCTATTTGGCCTTTATCACCACGGGATTCAATCAGCACCACTGGAGTTAGATGTCTTGATTCAGTTAGGGCAGCTTCCACTGTCAAATCTGACTTACATAAAATAGCAATCACAGCAGTCTTCAAGGATGCTAGGGCTCCCTTCACAAATTTGTTCCTCACTGTCATGGTAAAAGGTGTGTCCTCTGGCACTTTATGTGTATTCTGTAGATCTAACCTGATAAATCCACTCTAACATGCCAGTTTCCCTAAGGCTTTGGATACCTTCTTCTACAGTATACCAAGACAGGTCTGGTACTTCAAGTTGATTTATTATAGGCCACTAGGTAATCCATACTTCAGCGAACCAAACAAATAAACTATTAGATCGTTTGGGATCTCTCAAGCTGAAACATCGAATGAAGAATTTGTGCTTACTGGGCCTATATAAATAAACTCAGGCTGATCCAAATTTATGTTGCTTGCAGCTTTCCCATGCATAATAGCCATTCCCACACATATTCCTCAGGTTTCTGTTTGCACGTATTAGAAAAGTCAAGCAGGTTTTTTTTGGAGTGTAACATACCTCCTTCTCGGTGACACTTTGTACTTCACCTTTTGGGGTTTACTGGGACTTAAGTCTAGTTGTAGATATAGAAGCAAAAATGGGTGGTGGGGATGTGTTTTGACAACATTCAGCAATGTCTTATAAGTCATCTGGCTCAGGCAACTTCCCAGGCAATGACTCAAACTCCTCCTCAGGTGATGACTCAGATGCCACTCTACCAATCTCAAAGGCTTCTCAAACGCAGTGGGGTTAATCTCATCGGACAGGTATGGAGGGGCTAATAGCTACATTGGCAGGAGTGATTCAATAAAATTTAGGGGCTCAGTGTCCTCAGCTTCCTGATTATCTGCCCATACGTCCCTATCCCAGGTTTCAGGATACCTTTTCTTCCCAATCAATGCCCTCATTTTAACTTCAGACCCCATTAGAGGTTGAGAATTCAGTTGTCATTATAATTCAGCCACACTTACGATAAGACACTGGGTTTGCTTTTCGGCAGTATCAGCTTCGTTACTAAGAAATAAGGCTTTCTTTCAAGGCAGCAGTGACAAATTTGAGGTCATTTATGTGGCACATAAGCTTTAACTCTGAACCCCTGAGCTCATCTCTTTCTTTCATGACTTTGTTTAGCAAAAGTGGGACCAACCAACCAGCTTCCTTATACTTCTCATCCTAACAAAACTGTAGAAAAGTATCAAGTCTGTGATCACCCAGAGCTTTGCCTTTCATCAATACTTGATCTATTGATGCTGATATTTTGCATATTTCTATTGCCACCACATGTCATGGATTAGCAGTGCCCTCTTTACTACTGGAAGCAGAGTCATCAACATCTTTAAGACTAACCAGACTTGAGAACCAATTTAGAAATTTCATCCTTACAATTTTGTTTCTCTAGAACCACTCTCAGTACTAAATGACTTAGTCTGGGTTCTCTAGAGAAGTAAAACCAGTGAAGTGTGTGTGTGTTTGTGTACAGAGAAAGAGAGATTTGTATCAAGAAAATCGCTCTTGCAGTTGTAGAGGCTGAAGAGTCCCAAATTCATGGGTCAGGCATCAGGCTGGACACTCCTCCTGACTCACGTAGCTTCAAGGGCTGACAAACCCAGGATCAGTAGGTCAGAAGTCAGACTGCTAGCTGAAGTCCCAAGAACCAGAGGTCAGGTAATGATGAGTCGAATGCAGGATCCAGGGCACAGCAAAAGCCAGACAGATTTGCCAGAAAGTCCATATATATATTGGATGCAAGCCACACCCCCAAGGAAACTCCCTTTTGACTGGTTGGCTGCTTACAGCAGATCTCATAAGGGAGGTGATTACATTGTCTCAGATCTTATTATGGAGGTGATTACATCATTACATAACTGTAAAACTACACCATAACTGCCAAACCACTAAGAATCATTGCCCAGCTAAGTTGGTACATAACTCTAACCATGACAGTAGTATTCCATTATATGTATGTTCCACAATTTGCTTATCCATTCTTCAGTTGATGGGCACTTCAGTTGTTTACATTTATTTATTATTATGAATAAAACAGCAATTAGCATAGGTGTGTGTGTCTGTTCATGTCACTATTTTTAAGTTTCTAAGGTATATATGTAGGAGTGGGATTGCTGGATCATAGGGTAGTTCTAGTTCTAGTTTTTGAGAAAGTGTCATACTGTTTTTTATAGTAGTTGTACCATTTTACAGTCCCATCACCAATGGATAAGGGTTCACATCTCACCACATCCTCATCAACATTTGCTTTTATTTATTTATTTATTTTTTTAATCAGTCTCATTTCAGCTAGGGTAATACAGTATCTCATTGTACTTTCAATTTGCATCTCTCTAATAGCTAATGATTGTGAACATCTTTTCATATGTTTGTTGGTTGCTTGGATGTCCTTTTTGGTGAAGGTTCTTTTCATGTCCTTTGTCCATTTTATGACTGGGTTGTCTTTTTGTTGTTGAGTTGTTTTTGTTTTCTATAAATTTTAGAGATTAGACCTTTATTAGATATGTCATTTCCACAAATTTTTCCCCAGTCTGTAGCTTGCTATTTACTCTCATAATAAAGTATTTTGACGAACATAGATTTTTAATTTCAATGAGGTTCCATTTATCTATTTTGTCTTCTTGTATTCATTCACTTTGTTATGTTGGTTTCTTTTTTACTAAAGATCATGTGCTATAGTTTTCTCCATGTTTTCTTCCAGGATTTTATGGTTTTAGGTTTAACTTTTAGATCTTTGATCCATTTTGAGTTAGTTTTTGGGTATGATATGAGGCATGGATTCTGTTTCATTTTTCTGCACATAGATATCCAGTTTTCCCAGCACTATTTATTAAAAAAACTGTTTGTGCCCCATTGAATGGACTTTGAGGCCTTGTCGAAAACAAGATGTCCATTGATGGCTGGGTTTAATTTGGAGTTCTCTATTCTATTCCACTGGTCTATGTGGCTATCCTTGAACCAATACCAGGCTGTTTTGATTACAGTGCCTGTATAGTATGTTTTGATATAAGGGAATGTGAGGCTTCATTTTCTTCCTTGTTTTTTTCAATATTGCTTTTCCCATTCAGGGTTTCTTTCTTTTCCATGTGAAGTTGATCATTAGTTTTTCCATTTGAGTAAAAAATGTTGTTGGTATTTGGATTGGGATTGTGTTGTATATGTAGATTATTTTAGGTAGAATTGACATTTTCACTATATTAAGTCTTCTAATCCATGATCATGGGATGCTCATATGAAGTATTCCCTTTTCCCTGATGCCCTTGCAGTTTCTCCCAGTCCTACTGCCCATCTGTCTTGGGCCTCAGCAAGATTCAACAGTACTCTCTCACACTGCCACAGTCTCCCTTTCTCCCTTTCCAACTGCATGGCCTATGAAGTCCTATGGCCAATCTGTGCCACTTTAAATAATCCGGCTACAGCCTACTCAGTTTAGCTCCCTTTCTGTGCTCCCAGTTTGGGGTGTTGCTGAAGTCCTTCCCAAAATTGCTGTGATGAGTGAGTCCTCCAGATGTTAGCAGGTAGGTTCTCTCAGATTCTGTGCTGTCCCTGCTCATCCTCTCCCCTACTTCTGGACTCAGACTCAACCCAACTCTGCAGCACCTCAGCAGCCATCATAGTTCTGAGATCTCAGTTTGTGTTTGTTTTTATTCCTTGTTTAGTGGGTTAGTTGCTGGAAGATAAAAAGGAGCATATACTTCACCATCTTGACCCACCCTCCTTCAGTTGTGCATTCTTAACTTGTATTGGCTGCTGCTGTGGAGAGAATGAATGATTCATGAGGCCAGGACTGGCTGGCTCACTCAAGCGTATCTGCAGGATCATGAGGGCTGCCTGACCCTCACAAAGCATAAATGAGAGCATCCACTCACTTTATTGTCTTATTCAACCCCTCCCAGCTTTATATGAATATAAAAACACCAAAAGAACACCTAAAAACTAGTGAAATCTGAATAATTTCTGGAGCTTAATGTGATGGTTAAGGTTGTGACTCAATTTGGCTGGGCCATGATTCTCAGTGGCTTGGCAGTTATGATGTAGTTTGGCGGCTATGCAGTGATGTAATCACCTCCACAGTGAGATCTGATATAATATAATCACCTCCATGGTGAGATCTGCTGTGAACAGCCAATCACTTGAAAGGGAGTTTCCTTGGAGTGTAGCCTACATTTAATATATGTGGACTTTCTGGCAAAGCTTGCTGGCTTTTGCTCAGTCTGGATCCTCATCCAACATCCAGTTCTTGGTACTTGAACTAGTAGCTTACCTTCGGATCTTGAGATTCGTCAGCCTCTATGGTCTGTAAGCCAGTTGCCTGCCATTTTACCTGCCAATATTAGGATTTGTCTGCCTCTGCAGCCTGTGAACCAGAGATCTGCTGTCTGACTTGCTGGTCTTGGGCTCACCAGCCACTGCAGCTATGTGAGTGAGGAGAAGCCTCTGGCCTAACCCACAGACTTGTGAATTTCCAGCCTGTACAACCACATGAGCCGTATATATTATATATATATATATATGCACTTATATATATGCTTCACTGGTTTTTCTTCTTTAGAGAATCCAGCCTAAGACACTTAGTTAATAGCACTGTATTGTTGTTGTTGTTGTTGCTGTGTGCCATAGAGTCAATTCTGACTCATAGTGACCCTATATGAGAGTAGAACTGCCCCATAGGGTTTCTTAGGCTGTAATCTTTACATGAGCAGATTACCAGGTACCTGATGGGTTCAAATTGCCACTCTTTCAGTTATTTTAACCGTTGTACCACCCGGGCTTCTTAAAGATATTACACCAATTTTAATTTCTTAGTGTTTATAAGGTACATGGTTATGTAAGATGTTGGCATGGATTGAATAGTGTCCTCCAAAAATATATGTCAACTTGGCTATATCATGATTCCCAGTATTGTGCGGTTGTCCTCCATTTTGTGATCTGACTTAATTGTCTTATAAATCCTAATCTCTGTCTGTGGTTAATGAGTAAGGTTAGGCTATGTTAAAGAGGATTAGTAGGGTGGGATGTAACACCCTTACTCAGGTCACAGCCCTGATATCATGTAAGTGGAGTTTCCCTGGGGTGTGGCCTGCATCACCTTTTATCGTACAAGAGATAAAAGGAGAAAGAAGTGAGCAGAGAGGGAGGGATGTTCTACAACTAAGAAAGAAGAGCTTGAAGGGGAGCACCCCCTTTGGACCAGGGATCCTTGCACTGAGAACCTCCTAGACCCAGGCAAAGACTGATGCCAAGACAAGAGGAGATCTCCAAGGAACACTAAACCCACAGATGTTGAAAAGACAAGGAACTTCCCTGAGAGCCAACAGAGAGAGAGAAAGACTTCCTCTAAAGCTGGTGCCATGAATTTGGACTTCTAGCCTCTTAAACTGTGAGAGAATAACTTTCTGTTTGTTAAAGCCATCTGCTTGTAGTATTTCTGTTATAGCAGTACTAGATAACTATGACAGATTTTGGAATAGGAGTAGGGTGCTGCTCTGAAAGATATCTAAAATGTGGAAGTGGTTTTGGAATTGAGTATTGCGTAGCGGCTCGAATAGTTTTAAGATGCCTAATAGCAAAAGCCTAGATTGCCTTGAAGAGACTATTGGTGGCATTATGAACATCAAAGATGGTTCTGGTGAGGGCTCAGATGGAAGTAAAGACAGCTGTGACACTTGAGATGACACAGATGATGAGAAGCAGTGGCAGAGAAATGGTGGCAGTAGAACTAGGAGACTGGTTGGAGATAGCACAGGAGCTGAGTGTTTTTGGGCAGGAGGCTTTCTTGCAGAGTAGGGTGCCTCTGGGCACTTGTCAGCAGAGCTACGCTTTCTGACCCATGGATCAAGAGAGCCAAGTGCTTTCGGGCCAAGGCTTACTGACAGAGTGGTGTGCCTTGAGGGACTTATTGATAGGACTAAAGATCTTTGTAATACTTTCCTGAGCAGAGCAGAAGCTTAGCCTACACAAGAGGCCCAAGGGGCTGAAAGGCCAAGGAGTCAGGAAGCAGAGGCTGAAGAGACAAGGAGCATAGGAAGCAGAGCTGCTTTGGTGTCAAAGGGTAGGGCTATGATCTCTGGGTCTCAAAGGGTGGGGCTGTGGCCTCTGTGGTTTCAAAGGGTGGGGCACAGCCTTCTAAGTTGCAAAGAGTCTGATCTTCACCAACTCTGTTCCAGAGTGTAGTGCTGCCACCTATGTGTGCCAGAGGGATGGGGCTGGATCCGCTGCCCAAAGCTGAAGGGGTGGGGCTACCATGTCCAAAAGGCAGAAGAATGGGGCCTGCCAGGGTCAAGGGGATGGGGTCACCACTCAGTTGGACTAGGAGAATGGGGACACCCAAAGCCAAGGTAGCACAATTGCCATCCCAGTGGGCTTGCAAGGGAAGTTGAAGCCCAAGGCCGAGGGGGCCTCCACCCAGAATCCAGAGAGCATGGCCAACATCTAGAGTCTGGAGGGCAGGGCCACTACCTAAATAGTTCAAAATATCTTCAGAAAGTCCATCAGATTTGTCAGCAGTGATTAAGCTTATCACAATTGACCATGTGGTATGCATGATGCTAAGTGCTGATGTAGTCTCATGGCTTGTCCATTATTATTGTCTGTATTTTTAAATAAAACTGATACTTCAAGAGTTTACATAAAACATGCAGCTAGTAATTAGCAGGGCTAGGGATGGAAATTGTGCCTCTGGATTCCAGAACCCAATCTCATTTCCTTGTATTATTCCAGATGTTTGGATGTCCACACAGTGTGGTAAGAAAGTAAAATATTATTAGTACACCCCCCTACAATTGGAGATACTAAAACCAACCAGTAAACAACCTTTGGCTTAGGTAAGTAGTAAACCCAGAGAAGCAGAAGAAGGGGCAGATTGCATTCCATGACAAGGGAGAAGTAGGAATATGATCAAATGTCCGCTTACATGTATGTGGTTTGTGAGGGGCACATGGTAGGAGTGAGGGTGCAGGGAAGTAGATGGAAGCAAATGGAACAATTGCCTTGGGTAAAAGTAAGAAAGAAGACTCTCATATAAGGTAAGGTCAGGTGGCAGCAGGCTTGACTAATCTGAAAGAATCAGACCTAAAGAGAAGGACTCAGTCTAATAGTTATGTTCATACTCTAATCCTCTCTTTTAAGCTCAAGATCTGGATTTTGAATTGCCTCCTGCCCTCTCTCCTTAGCTGTCTTGCAAGCATTTCAAACCCAAAAGATCCAAAACTAAAATTACCGCACAAACCTTTTTTTTTTTTTTTTTTTGGCAAGGATTAGAAATCTCAGTAAATGGCGCTTTCACCTTCCCAGGTCCAAAGCTGGAAGCCTGGATGCCACACTTTACACTTCTCTCAATTTCTAGGCCCTGTTGATGAACCTGGTAAATTTATTTTAGAGCCAAGTACTTTTTCCAATCTCCACAGCCAACATCTATTTCAAGACTTCACTGTATTCCCCTGAACTATCACAATAGCCACCTCACTTTGCTCTCAGCCTTCAGCCTATTTATTTCCAATACAATTGGCAGCTGAGCACTTAATCAGACACTCTGCTTGTTACTGCTGTTACAGTCAAGAGATACCACAGTGGAGAAGGTACTTTTCAAATGTTGGTCTTATCATGTAACTGCCTTGCCTAATATCACTTCCGTTTTGCCCTTGTGATAAATCTAATATCCTTGACACGGCTCCAATGTGATGGACAGTATCCTCCCAGCTTCATCTCTGGCAACTGTCTCCTTTGTTCACTAAGTTCTAGACATTCCAGATACCTTTCACCCTAACCCTAACCCTAACCCTGGAACTTAAAACAATGATTTATTTTAATAAAATATCTTTTCCCAAATCTTCAGCTAACTACCTTCTACTCATTGGTCAAGTTTCTCCTTCCACCTTTTATTTTCTGACAGGTCTTCACAGACTTTCTTGTCTATTGATGTCCACTATGACTAGCTCCTTGATTCACAGACTGGGGACTTCTCCCTCTCATAGACTGCACCGGGGGAGGAAGAAGACTGGTGTCAGGTCTTACACTCTTGCCTCGTGTGTCATTAGCCTGCTTGTTGGTAGACTGAAATGATAGTTATTTACACAGATCATGAGACACCATTCAGCATCCTCCCAGCCAGTGCTCTGCAGTCTGATCTAAATCAACAAGCACTGTTCCCTGTTATGCAATAGTGAATTATAAAATTCTGTCAGGCATTGAGAAAAGAATCCTATACAAAAAAGGTATATTAAATGGACAATTACTGCATTACATGGTACAGTCATATTTCACCTTATTTTAGTTTTATTTAAGAGCCTGGTTATAATTAGTAGTTACTAAGTCTAGGAAAAGTAGGTAGTTCACTGGAACTAGGTGACATGTAATGCATCCTGCTCTATCTATAATAAATGATAAGAGAAAGGAGAATTATTGTAAGATGTCCCTGGAGGAAGTCAATCCAGGAATACCTGAGAGAAAATATTGTTCTGGAAAAAATGACAACTTTCAACAACCAGAAAAGCAAGAACTAACTGAAGAACTGGAATGGCCAATTTTGTGACCTAGTAATTTCTTAAGAAACATATGCATGTAAATTTTATAGTAGAAGTGGTCTCCAGTTAATGAATGCTTTATGCTCTATTTGTAAGTTTTTATATCTAACAAAAGTTACTATGATATCAATTCTGACTCACAGGGACCCTATAGGACAGAGTAGAACTGCCCCATAGGATTTCCAAGGAGTACCGACCTTTTGGTTAGCAGCTGAGCTCTTAAACATTGGGCCACCAGGGCTCCATCTAACAGTTATTTCCAATTTATTACAGTTTTGATGAGTCATTAAGTCAATGCATAAAAGCACAATGTACCTGATAATGGACATCAATAATATTACAGAAACCTGGTTATCATGTGTGACAATGTCTACATGGGAGATTGCAGTCAGTAAGGAAATTATTTGTGGTTGTGACTTAGTTAAGACATTGAACAAATCATCCATTTGTAATATTTTCTCTTGAAGTCAGGAGTATAGCATGTGCTGGGGGACTCCCACCAGAGATAAGGTCCTTGGTGGCATTGGCTTAGCTAGTGATAGAAAGAATAGGGTGGGAGAAAGGTCCAAGTCTAGCAGTCAGGCAAGCTCAGGATAATGATCCATGGGTGGCTTGGAAGATGTTCAGGAATGTCATTATGGACTGGCAATAAATATAATAAAAGACAGGTGAAGGATGGAATGTAGTATAGTTTTTAAAAACATGAAAATAAAAGAGGTTATTGAAAGATGACGGAGGGCTAATGGTCTGGAAGTGTCCCTGGATGGCAGAAATGGTTAATATTCGACTACTAGCTGGAATATTGATGATTTGAACATACCCAGAGTCTCCTCAGAAGATAGGCCTGGCGATCTGCTTTCAAAAGGCCACATCTGTGAAAAACCTAGGAGCTCTACTCATCGTAGCACACACGGGATTGCCATGAATCGAAATCAACTTGATAGCAACTAACAACAATAATAGTCTGGAAGCAGAAATAGAGAAGGGTGGGCAAACCTGCTCCCTCTGTTAAGCTGAGGTTGTTAAGGAAGGAGTAGAATTCTAGAAAAGATGATTTTAAAGAAAATTGCATGGTTATAAGAAGTTCCAGATTACATCACAGTTAGGATGAAAAAGGAGTGTAAGAAGAAAAGACAAAGTCACTCTAGTAGATTATGATGATTTTTCTCACTAACTAATCTGTGAGACACTTAAGAATTATTTCATGAAAAAAATCTCAATAGTTAGAGTCAGTATGTAATGGATTACTCAAACTTTTGGGAGTGAAAGTATAAGCTGTTAATAATTATGTCTAGAAAGCAAGACTCTCCTGGGCAAACAGGGATGTGTGGTTGATCCCGTTGAGATAAAAAAAAAAAGTTTAGGAAATACTGACCATTATATAACACTTTTGGAGATTCCTCATTCCCATGAGCATATTCACTTTTATGTAATGGCTGTTCATGTCACCAACACACTAGCACACATTGGAACACAGTTTCAGAAACATTGAGTGAAGCTTCCCCCAAGAGAGTCAGGCAAGAGTGGAGTGGGGCTGAGATTAAGAAAAGGACCAGAGTTAACTCAAAGTGGATCATATGCCTAAGTGTAAAACACAAATCTATAAAAGTTCTAGGAGAAAAGCCAGGTGACACTGGATTTGGCAAAGAGTTTTTAAATGCAACACCAAAAGCACAATCCATGAAATAAAAAATTTATAAGTTGGACTTCATTAAATTAAAATAGAAAAATTCCACTTTGCAAAAGTCAGGAGAATAAAAAGGCAAGCCACATACTGGAAGAAAATAGTTGCAAAACGTATCTGATAAATGACTTTATCCAAAATATATGAAGAAATTTTAAAATACAGTAATAAGAAAACAAACCCCCCAATTAAAAATGGACAAAAATCTGGAGGTGTGGTCAACATGGCGGACTAGTTAAATGCTTCCTATATCCCTCTTACAACAAAAACCTGGAAAAACAAACGATCTGATTCTATGTGAGCATCTGACAGCCCTGAACAAGGCAAGGTTAAGAAACCCATCTGAGTCATACCGGAGAGGAAGATCATTTGGAAGAGGTGAGGAGCTCTAAAACCATGCCAGCCACACAGCAGAGACACAGCCACGCAGGGCTGAGGTGAAGCAGGCAAACAGCTGTGCTGTGTGCACGCTGGAAAAGAAGCTTCCACACTGAGACAGACATAGCAGCAGAGATTCTACTTGGACACTCCGAACCAGTGAAGAGCAGCTCCCAAGAGGCTAGGATACATACATGCGTGCACCCTTTCTTGGCAGTTAAAAAAAAAAAAAGCTCATTTGGGAAAAACCTCTCTTCCTTTTACCACCTCCCTCCCTGTTCTGCACCTGGTAGCCACTGGGCTGGAAATAGATCCCAAAAGGCTCCCTGACCCATTCTCCTGGCCATGGAGAGGGAACAAATAAGCTGCTGGCTCCTCTAGGCCACGAGCTCAGGGTCAGCACAACTCCTTTGCTGGCCATAGAAATCAACGTCCACAGACTCTGAGTGCCATACACCCATGTATAGACTTGTGGGGACCCATCTCAATGGCGTTGGGCCTCACAACCACAGTATAACAGGGCAAACATCTGAAGTTTAACTTCAATTGCTTCAGTTGTGAACTGGCAGATTTGTGATTCTCAAAACAGCCCTGCCCTTCAAGTAGGCATTTTATCGATCTGCAGCAGGGTCTTGAGGACTGCTGATAGCTCCTAAAGTGCCTAGTCACCTGCTACAGGGCTACAGGAGTTCAGGAAGGAGTGGTGCCCTCCAGTCTTCACAGCCAACATAGTGGGGTGCTCTTAGCCCAGCAGAACTCACCTACCTATTCACCTTGGAGAATAGGGACATACTTTTCTTTCAGACTCTCAGGGGCAGCCATCAGCCCCCTGCCTGGCTCAGCACGTGATCACCTACGGCAGCCAGAGTCCAGTGCCTACACCAATCACCCATGGCTTTCTAGGACTGGGGGTTAGAGCCTGCATCACACACTTGGTGATCGACTGCCTGCAAACCCGAGCTGATCTCACATAGGAAATTTTAACGAACTCCAGCGTGCACATACTTAGTTACAGAACCAACTACCTGGTGACAGGACATTAGAGATCAAAAGGTGTCAAAAATCAAACTAGTGCACACGAGCTGCCTATTTGGGCATATCAAAACAAAACAAAATAAAAAGCAAGGTCTCACTAAGCAAACACAAAATAAAATTATAATAAATTATTGATGGCTCAGAGACAACAGTCAATATCAAGTCACATAAAGAGGCAGTCTATGATGGCTTCAGCAACTCCCAAAATAAAGAATCAATGAATTCTCTGGAGGAAGAGAACTTCTTGAAATTATCAGAGGCAGAATACAAAAGATTAATACACAGAAGTCTTCTAGAAATAAGAAAGGAAATTCGACAAAATGCAGAAACAGCCAGGCAACATACAGACACGGTAGTAGCAGAACTTAAAAAAGTTATTCAAGAACATAATGACAAATTTAACAGGCTGCAAGAATCCATTGAGAGACAGCAATCAAAAATCCAGAAGATTAATAATAAAATTTCAGAATTAGACAACTTAATAGAATGTCATAGGAGCAGAATTGAGGCAGTAGAAGTTAGAATTAGTGACATTGACGATAAAGCTCTTGACGCCAACTTATTTGAGGAAAAATCAGATAAAAGAATTAAAAAGAATGAAGAAACTCTAAGAGTCATGTGGGACTCTATCAAGAGAAATAAACTACGAGTGATTGAGTACCAGAATGGGGCGGGGGCGGGGGGGTGACAGAAAATACAGATAAAATTGTTGAAGATTTGTTGACAGAAAACTTCCGTGATATCATGAAAGATGAGAAGATATCTATCCAATATGCTTATCGAACCCCACATAAGGTAGGTCCCAAAAGAAAGTCACCAAGGCACATTATAATCAAACTTACCAAAACCAAAGAGAAACAGAGAATTTTAAGAGTGGCTAGGGATAAAAGAAAAGTCATCTACAAAGGCGGGTCAAACAGAATAAGCTCAGACTACTCAGCAGAAACCATGCAGGCTAGAAGGCAATGGGATGACATATTTAAAGCCTTCAAGGAAAATAACTGTCAGCCAAGAATTATATATCCAGCAAAACTGTCTCTCAAATAGATCAGTGAATTTGCAAAAACCAAACCAAAATTACAAAAAATGCTAAAGGGTATCCTACAGTTAGATAATCAATAACACCAGCTAATAACACAAGACTAGAACACAGGATAGAGCAACCAGATATTGACTCAGATACAGAAACCAAAATTACATCAAAGCTAAAACATTGAAAATAGGGAAACAGATATCAATATGCAAAAAAAAAAAAAAGGATAATATTAGAACAAAAAAAGAGGGACTTAAAACATGGAGACATTGATTTTCTATGTGGAGGGGAAGTTAAGGCGATATAAAGTAATAAAAGACTGGCATAAACTTAGAAAAATAGGGGTAAATATTAAGGTAACCACAAAGGAATCTAACAATCCTACAAATCAAAATAAAAAGTAGAAAAACATAAAGACCAAGCAAACACAAAATCTACAACAAAGAAAAAGATGAAAAAAAAATACATAAAGAAAACTGACTCAGCACAGAAAATTGAGGAGAACCAAGAAACTGTGAACAACACACAAAAAGAGGTATCAGGATGACAACACTAAACTCATACCTATCAATAATTACACTGAATGTAAACGGACTTAATGTACCAATACAGAGACGGAGAGTGGCAGATTGGATAAAAAAGCATGATGCATCTATACGCTGCCTACAAGAGACGCACCTTAGACTTAAAGACACAAACAGGCTAAAACTCAAAGGATGGAAAAAAAATATATCAAGCAAACAACACTCAAAAAAGAGCAGGAGTGGCAATATTGACCTCTGACAAAATAGACTAAAGTAAAATCCACCACAAAAGAGAAGAAAGGGCACTATATAATGATTAAAGGGTCAATATACCAGGAGGACATAACTGTAATAAATATTTAGACACCCAACAACAGGGCTACAAAATACATAAAACAAACTCTAACAGCTCTGAAGAGAGAGATAGACAGCTCCACAAAAGTAGTAGGAGACTTCAACACGCCACTTTTGGTGAAGGACAGAACATCCAGAAAGAAGCTCAACAAAGATACAGAAGAGCTAAATGCTACAATCAACCAACTTGACATATACTGAACTCTGCACCCAACAGCAGCCAAGTATACTTTCTTCTCCAACACACATGGAACATTCTCCAGAGTGGACCACGTATTAGGCCATAAAGCAAGCCTTAACAATATCCAAAACATCAAAATACTACAAAGCATCTATTCTGACCATAAAGCCATAAAAGTGGAAATCAACAACACAAAAAGCAAAGAAAAAAAATCAAACACATGGAAACTGAACAACAGCTTGCTCAAAAACTACTGGGTTGTAGAAGAAATTAAGGATGGTATAAAGAAATTCATAGAATCAAACGAGAATGAAAACACATCCTACCAAAACCTTTGGGACACAGCAAAAGCAGTGCTCAGAGGTCCGTTTATAGCAATCAATGCACACATCCAAAAACAAGAAAGGCTCATGATCAAAGCACTAACCCTACAACTGGAACAAGTAGAAAGAGAGCAGCAAAAGAAGCCCACAGGTGCCAGAAGGAAGGAAATAATAAGAATTAAAGCAGAATTAAATGAAATAGAGAACAGAAAAACATTTGAAATAGTTAACAAGTCCAAAAGCTGGTTCTTTGAAAAGATCAACAAAATTGGTAAACTACTGACGAAACTGACAAAAGAACAACAAGAGAGGACGCAGATAACCCCTCTAATAAAGGAGATGGGTGGTATCACAACAGACCCAACTGAAATTAAAAGAATCATAACAGATTACTATGAAAAATTGCACTCTAACAAATTTGAAAACCTAGAGGAAATGGACAAATTTCTAGAAACTCACTACCTACCTAAATTGACACAAACAGAGGTAAAACAACTAAATAAACCCATAACAAAAGAAGAGATTGAAAAGGTTATTAAAAAACAGCCAACAAAAAAAAAAGCCCTGGCCAGGATGGCTTCACTGGGGAATTCTACCAAACTTTCAGAGAAGAGAAAACACCACTTCTACTAAAGGTATTTCAGAGCATAGAAAATGATGGAATACTCCCAAACTCATTCTATGAAGCCAGCATAACCTGATACCAAAACCAGGTAAAGACACCACAAAAATACAAAATTACAGACCAATATCCCTCATGAGCATTGACGCAAAAAATCCTCAACAAAATTTTAGTCAATAGAATTCAGCAACATATCAAAACAATAATTCACCACGACCAAGTGGGATTTATACCAGGTGTGCAGGGATGGTTAAACATTAGAAAAACAATCAATGTAATCCATCACATAAATAAAAGACAAGAACCACATGATCTTATCAATCGATGCAGAAAAGGCATTCGACAAAGTCCAACACCCATTCATGATAAAAACTCTCAACAAAATAGGAATAGAAGGGAAATTCCTCAGTATAATTAAGAGCATTTATACAAAACCAATAGCCAACATCATCCTGAATGGAGAGACTTTGAAAGCATTCCCTTTGAGAACAGGAACCAGACAAGGATGCCCCTTATCACCACTATTATTCAACATTGTGCTGGAGGTCCTAGCCAGAGCAATTAGGCTAGAAAAAGAAAGTGCATCGAAACTGATTGGGAAGAAGTCAAAGTATCTCTAGTTGCAGATGATATGATCTTATACATGGAAAATCGGAAAGAATCCACAAGAAAACTACTGGAACTAATAGAAGATTTCAGCAAAGTTTCAGAATACAAGATAAACATACAAAAATCAATCGGATTCCTTTACACCAACAAAGAAAACCTTGAAGAGGAAATCACAAAATCAATACCATTTACAATATCCCCCAAAAAGATAAAATACTTAGGAATAAATCTAACCAGAGATGTAAAAATCTTTACAGAGAAAACTACAAGACACTACTGCAAGAAAGTAAAAGAGACCTGCATAAGTGGAAAAATACACCTTGCTCATGGATAGGTAGACTCAACATAGTGAAAATGTCAATTCTACCCAAAGCAATCTACAGATACAATGCAATCCCAATCCAAATTCCAGCAGCTTTTTTTCATGAGATGGAGAAACAAATCACCAACTTCATATGGAAAGAGAAGAAGCCCCGGATAAATAAAGCACTACTCAAGAAGAAGAACAAAGTGTGAGGCCTTACACTACTTGCTTTTAGGACCTATTATACTGCCACGCTAGTCTAGACAGCCTGGTACTGATACAGTAACAGATTCATAGACCAATGAAACAGAGTAGAGAATCCAGATATAAGCTCAGCCACCTATGAGCAGCTAGTATTTGACAAAGGCCCAAAGTCCATTAACTGGGAAAGACAGTCTCTTTAATAAATGGTGCTGGCATAATTGGATATCCATCTGCAGTAAACTGAAACAAGACCCATATCTCACACCATGTACAAAAACTAACTCAAAATGGATGAAAGACTTAAATATAAAATCGAAAACAATAAAGATCATGGAAGAAAAAATAGGTACAACGCTAGGAGCCCTAATACATGGCATAAACACAATACAAACCATAAGCAACAATGCACAAGCACCAGAACAGAGACTAGATAAATGGGAGCTCCTAAAACTCAAACACTTAAGCTCATCCAAAGACTTCATCAAAAGTGAAAAGACAACCTACAGATTGGGAAAAAAAAAATTGGCTATGACAAATCTGATCAGCGTTTAATTTCTAAAATCTACAAGACACTCCAAAACCTCAACAGCAAAAAGACAAATAACCCAATTAAAAAATGGGCAAAGGATATGAACAGGCACTTCACCAAAGAAGATATTCAGGTAGCTAACAGACACATGAAGAAATGCTCACGATCACTAGCCATCAGAGAAATGCAGATCAAAACTACAATGAGACATCATCTCACCCCAACAAGTCTAGTACTAATCCGAAAAACACAAAGTAACAAATGCTGGAGAGGTTGTGGAGAGACTGGAACACTTATACACTGTTGGTGGGAATTTAAAATGGTACGACCACTTTGGACATCGATTTGGCGCTTCCTTAAAAAGGTGGAAATAGAAGTACCATACGATCCGGCTATCCCGCCCCTTGGAATATATTCTAGAGAAACAAGAGCCATCACGTGAATAGATATATACACACGCATGTTCATCACAGCACTGCTCACAACAGCCAAACAATGGGAGCAACCTAAGTGTCCATCGACTGATGAATGGATAAACAAACTATGCTATATCCACACAAAGGAATATTATGCAATGATGAAGAACAATGATGAAGCTGTGAAACATCATATAACTTGGTGGAAGCTAGAACTTATTATGCTGAGTGAATTTAGTCAGGCACAGAAGGACAAACAGTGTACAGAACCACTATTATGAGAACTCAAGAAAAGGTTTAAACACAGAAGAAAACATTCTTTGATGGTTACGGGGGTGGGGAGGGAGGGTGAGGGATATTCACTAAATAGATAGTAGATAAGAATGATCTTAGGTGAAGGGAAGGACAGCACACACTAAACGGGAAGCCAGCACAACTGGGCTAAACCAAAGCTAAGAAGTTTCCTCAATACAATCAAATACTTTGAGAGACAGAGTAGCAGGGATGCGGGGTCTGGGGACCATGCTTTCAGGGGGCATCTAGGTCAGTCGGCATAACAAAACTTATTAAGAAAATGTTCTGCATTCTACTTTGGTGAGTGGCATCTGGGGTCTTAAAAGCTTGCAAGTGGCCATCTAAGATGCATCAATTGGTCCCAACAACATGGAGTAAAGGAGTACGAAGAACAAAGACACAAAGAAAGTATTGACCCAAGAGACAGAATGGGCTACATAAACCAGAGACTTCATCAGCCTGAGACCAGAAGAATTAGAAGGTGCCTGGCTACCACCAATGAACATCCTGACAAGGAACACAACAGAAGGTCCCTGATGGAGCAGTAGAACGATGGGATGCAGAACTCAAATCCTAGTAAGAAGACCAGACTTAATGGTCTGACTGAGACTGGAGGTGCCCCGGAAAGCATGGCCCCTGGTGTGTCCATCACCCCAGAACTAAAACAATTCCGAGGCCAACTCTTCAGACGGGGTTTGTACTGGACTATGGGACATAAAGTGATACTTGTGAAGAATGTGCCTCTTAGTCAAGTAGATACAAGAGACCAAAGGGGCGGCTTCTGTCCAGAGGTGAGAGGGGAAGGCAGAGAGAGTTAGGAGCTGGTTGAATGTTCATGGGGAATCAGGCTCGGAGGGGAGGAGTGTGCTGTTGCAGAATGGGGTGAGGGGTTGGGGTCTCATAACAATGTATGTTAAAAAATAAATAAATAAATAAAAATTAAAAAGTAATCTGAACAGACACATCACCAAAGAATATATACACATGACAAGTAACTATATGAAAAGATATTCAAAAGCGTTTGTCAGTACTAAATTCCAAAATAAAATAGCAATGAGATACCATTACATATCTATTAAAATGGTTAAAATCGGGATTCTGGGAAGGTGGCAGTGTAAATAGATCATTGTTTGAACCCTCCCCCACAAATACTACATGAAATACAAGAAAATGGTGCTTGCCCTGGAGAGACTCTGAATTAGGGAGTAGAAGAAAGCAGTGGGAAACTGCATACAGGCAAATATTAATTAATCAACAGTTGCATATAGGAAAATTTTTTCTCCCACCATCCCTGCACCTACCCCATCCATGCAGGCCTCCAAGTGCTGTGAACTGGAGAAGTGGCCCCAGCAAAAACGCCTGCTTCCCTAACCACCACAGTCCCAGCGTGGGCAAAGAGACTGGACCTTAATCCTCTCTAAATTAACAAGGCAGACCTCTCTGGGGGACTATTTGGAGTGTGTCAGCACCTCCCCCACCCAGACACTGTCAGCTTCAAACTACTATGATTTGCTACAGAAGATCCCTGTAGTGGAGTCTGTTCTGATAGTCAACAGTCTACTTGCCTCCCAGTGCATCCCATAGCTCAGGCCTCTGAAACCAATAGGATGGACTTCCCAGGAGTAAGTCTGGGTCTGTCTGCTCCTCATTCTGGTTAGTTCTGAGGCTTGCTGACTAAGTCTGCTGCTTGCTAGGAAGTAGGCATTTTGAGTGGAGGGTACACTGACAGCCAACATACTACTGGGAGCGTTCTGATAGCAAAAAGGTAGACCTCTAGGGGTTGGTTCAGAGTGTGACAACCCCTCCCCCACCCAATAACTGCCAGCTGCTGGACTTATAAACACTCCTACAGAAAATTCCTTACAGTGGAGCCAGGAGGAGAGCCACCTAAGTGGAGATGGCTCCCCCAACAACCACACAGCCACTAGGGCTAAGAAAACAACAAGATAGATCTCTCAATGGTCCTTTTTGAGTTCCAGCCTCTCCTCCTCTAGAAATGTAGGAAGTCTGCCTGTGCTTCCCTTGAATGTCAGCTCAGATATAAGCAACTCCCACTGAACAGGGAAGGAAGATTTGGGCAAAACCAGAGGGCAACACCCAGCCCTGAAAGGGGTTTAGTTGGTATGGGTTTTATGACTGAAAACATGGTTTCAGAAACAGAGAAGGGAAGGGAGTAATAACCAGAGAGAAAGAGAAGAATGCATCCCCTGGTGGACAGATTAATGCACAATGTGTAGCCTGAGTGGTGGTGCCTGCTGGTGGAGAGATTGACCACAGCGCATTCTCTGATGTGTTTGGGAAGACTGAAAATTGAAAGCCAAGATCTGGAACTTTCAAAACCTAACTAAACCAGAGAAGGAGAAGGAGCTATCACAGGCAGGAAGAGGAAATGGTAATCGAAGACCAAAAGCTCTGCCTGTCTATGAGTTTTCTGCACAAACTAGTACAGACAAAAAACACCAAATACTGTGGAGAACTGAGAAAGTTAACCCCCTCGAAAATCCCAAAGCTATAACAAAAAAATCACAAAACACACAAAGAACAGAGAAGCGATGGCCCATGCAAATGAACGACAAAGAGACTGAAAGTGCATTTAGAGATATATGAAAAATGAAAAAAAAAAAAACAACCAAAAGAAGCACGTAATACACGCTAAACATAATTAAAGAGCTAAAGAAAAATATAGACAAAGACTTAAAGATATAAGGAAAACAATGCAAGAACAAAATGAGCATATAAAAAAAGAGAGAGATACTGCAACTGAAAGGGACAATAACTGAAACCAAAAACACAATAGAAGGACTTATCAACAGATTTGATCAGACAGAAGAAATAATCAGCAAATTAGAGGAGAATATAGTTAAAATTACAGAGGCTGAAGGGCTGAGCACAGATTAATGGAACAATGGGACAATAAAAAGAGACCTAATATATGCATCTTGGGATCCAGAAGGAGATGAGAGAGAGAGAAAGAAAATATAGTTAAAGAAATGATAGAAAATTTCCCAATTCTAATGAAAGACATGAATCTACAAATTGAAGTAGCTCAAAGAACTCCAAGCAGGATAAACTCAAAGAGATCTACACCAAGACACATCATAGTTAGTCTATCAAAAAGTAAAGATAAAGAGAAAATCCTGAAAGCAGCGAGAGAGAAGCAAACAGTCACATACAGAGAATCCCCATAAGATTAAATGCCAATTTCTCCTGAGAAACATTGGAGAGCACAAGGCAATGGGAAACAAAGTGCTAAAAGAAAAAAAAAAAACAAAAAACTATCAACCAAGAATAGTATGCACAGCAAAACTGTCCTTTAAGAATGAGGGTGAAATTAAAACATTCTCAGACAAAAGAAGCAAAGAGAGTTCATATCCACCAGACCAGCTGTCTTAGTTATCTAGTGCTGCTATAACAGAAATATCACAAGTCGATGCCTTTAACAAAGAGAAATTTATTCTCTCACAGTCTAGGAGGTTAGAAGTCTGAATTCAGGGTGTCATCTCCAGGGGAATGCTTTCTCTCTCTGTTGGCTCTGGAGGAAGGTCCTTCTCATCCATCTTCCCCTGGTCTAGGAGCTTCTTAGAGCAGGGATTCTGGGTCCAAAAGACATGCTCCCCTCCTGGTTCTTCATTCTTGATGACATGAAGTCCCTCTCCTCTCTGTTCACTTCTCTCTTTTATATCTCAAAAGAGATTGACTCAAGATACAACCTAATCCTGTAGATTGAGTCCTGCCTCATTAACATAACTGCCTCTAATCCTGCCTCATTAACATCATAGAGGTTAGAACCATAGAAGTTAGAATTTACAACACATAGGATAATCATATCAGATCACAAAATGATGGAAAACCACTCAATACAGGGAATCTTGGCCTAGCTAAGTTGAAATACATTTTTGTGGGATACAATTCAACCCATAACACCAGCCCTACAAAAAATACTAATGGGAGCTCTGTAGATGGATGGGAAAAGACACTAGAATATAATTCAAAGCTATGCATAAAAAGAAAGGTGCCTTTTAAAGGAAACTACTAGGACAAGTGTAAGAGCTAGAAATAAGATAGTCATGCTTGATCATTCTAATCGTTTTCTCCTTCATACTTTTTTTGATAACAAATAAAAATGCAAAAAGCAAGAATATTATGTTACAGGACACATGAAATACAAAGATGTAATTAGTGATAATAACAACAGAGTGGGGAGAGGAACTGTTGAATGAAAGTGGATACCAACTTACCCTAGGATGTTATAAATATAAGCTGTTAAATGTAATATTCATGATAACCACTAAGTAAATACATAAAAAACATACACAAAAGGGAAGGAGAAGGAAATCAAAATAGATCACTACAATAAACCAACAAAACACAAAAGCAAGCAATAGTAAAGGACAAAGACAAAGACTGCATAATACACACACACAACAAATAACAAAATGGCAGAAGTAAGTTACTTCTTACTGGTAATTGCAGTAAATGTAAATGGACTAAAATACTCCATTCAAAAAGTGGAGAGTGGTAGAATGGAAAAAAACATGATCCAACTATACTCTATTTACAAGAGATACATCTTACACTCAAGGAAACAAATAGGTTGAAAGTGAAAGGATGGGAAAAATATCCCATGCCAATAACCAAAAGAGAGTTTGGTTGGCAATCTTAATATCAGACTAAATAGACTTTAAGATGTATTTTTTTTTAGAAGATGTAAAGGTGGACATTATATGGTGATAAAAGGGTCAGTTAATCAAGAAGATTTAACAATCGTAAATATATATATGCAACCAACATTGGAACACCTCAATATAGAAAGAAAACACTGATAGAATTGAAGGGATAAATAGATACCAAACCACTACAATAATAGTTGGAGACTTCAATACATCACTTTCAATGTTGGACAGAACATCTAGAAAGAAAATTAACAAGGAAACAGAAGATAGTAATGACACTATAAAACAATTCAACTTAACAGACATATATAAAACACTCTACCCAACAATAACATGATATACATTCTACTCCAGTGCACCTAGATCATTTTTCAAGATAAACTACATATTAGGTCACGAGGAAATTATTGATAAATTTAAAAATATCAAAATCATACAAATTATTTTCTCTTATAACAAGAGTGAATCTGGAAATCAATAACAGAAAAAAATGAGCAAATACACAAACATATGGAAATTAAACAACACACTATTAAACTACCAATGGGTCAAAAATGAAATCAAAACATAAATCACAAATTTCTTAGAATCAAATGAAAATAAAACCACAACATACCAAAACTTATGGGATGCAGTGAAGGCAGTACTCAGAGGGAAAAATACAGTGATAAATGCTTACATGAAAAAAACAATGATCTCAAATCAACAGCCTAACTCAACAACTCTGGGAACTTGAAAGAGAAGCACAAACTAAGCCTAAACCTACCTGAAGAAAGAAAATAGCAAAGCTAAGATCAGAAATAAATAAAACAAAAAACTGAAAAACAATAGAAAGAATCAGGGCAGATTAACCAGTAAGCAAGGTTCGCACTGGCTTATGGTAAGGAAAGCATGCACAGCTTAATTGTGTTTACTTACTAATCTGTAGTGAACAATTTCACACGAATTTCACTACATTTTTGATGTGGTGAAAAACAGCTGAAATTGTGCACT
The DNA here is from genome assembly GCA_030035585.1 of Dugong dugon. Taxonomy (NCBI): domain Eukaryota; kingdom Metazoa; phylum Chordata; class Mammalia; order Sirenia; family Dugongidae; genus Dugong; species Dugong dugon. Next base: position 58,890,992 of record CM057482.1, read on the forward strand.
ACAGATTAGTAAGTCAGCACAAGTAAGCCCATGGGTAACTTGCTTATTGGGTAATCCGTCCCTGGAGAAAATCAGTAAAACCATAGCTTGGTTCTTCGAAAACATCAATAAAATTGATAAAACTTTAGCTAGGCTGACAAAGAAAATAAGAGAAAGGATGCAAATAACCAAAATAAGAAATGAAAGACAGAACATTACCACTGACCCAATAGAAATGAGACAATTATTTAACAGAATATGATGAACAACTACATGGCAATAAACTGGATAACTTGGATGAAATGGACAAATTCTTAGAAGCACACACAACCTACCCAAACTGACTCAAGAGAAAATAGAAAGTCTCAACAGACCCATAACAAGTGAAGAGATCGAATCAGTGATCAAAAACCACCTAACAGTAAAAAAAAATCCTGGACCAGATGGCTTCACGGGGGAATTCTATCAAACTTTTAGAGAATAATTAACACCAATACTGTTAACATTCCTCCAAAAGATAGAGAAGGGAGGACTACTCTCAATTTATTCTATGAAGCAAACATAATCCTGATACCTAAGCTAGACAAAGACACCACAAGAAAACAAAACTACAGTCCAATATCTCTTATGAATATAGATGCAAAAATCCTCAAAAAAAATACTAGTGAACAGAATCCCAACAGCATATTAAAATAGTTATAACCATCACCAAGTGAGATTTATTCCAGGAATACAGACATGGTTGAACAATAGAAAATCAATCAATGTAACACATCACATCAATAGAAGAAAGGAAAAGAACCACATGATCATCTCTATGGATGCATAAAAAGCATTTGATAAAATCCACTGCCATTTCTTGATGAAAATCTTAAATAAGATTGGAATAGAAGGGAAATTCCTCAATACGACTCAGGGTATATATGAAAAGCCAACAGCCAACCTTATACTTAATGCAGAAAGACTGAGAGCTTTCCCTTTGAAATCAGTAACAAGACAAGTATGCCCAGTCTCACCACTTCTATTCAATATTGTATTAGAAATCCTAGCCAGAGCAATAAGACAAGAAATATAAATAAAGTGTATCCAGATTGGAAAAGAAGTAAAATGATCTCTATTTGCAGATGACATGATTCTGTATATAGAAAATCCCAGAGTCCACAATAAAGCTTTTAGAGCTAATACAGGAATTTAACAAAGTTACAGGGCACAATGTAGACAAAAATCAGCTAAGTTTCTCTACATCAGCAATAAGATATCTGAAACGGAAATTAGGGAAATGATTCCATTTATAATAGCATCTAAGAGAATAAAATAACTAGGGACAGAGGGACTTATACAAAGAAAATTATAAAACAATGCTAAAAGAAATTACAGAACACTTAAGTAAATGGAAAGATTTTCCATGTTCACGAATTGAAGACTTAATATTGTTATTCTGTCAATACTACCCAAAGTAATATATAGAATCAACACAATTCTGATCAAAATTCCAACAGTCTTGTTTACAGAAATAGAAAAACCAATCCTCAACTTTATATGGAATGACAAGAAGCCTCTAATAGCTAACGCAATGTTGAAAGATAACAAAGTAGGAGGACCCACACTTCCTGATCTCAAAACTTATTACACAGCTACAGTAATCAAAACAGCTTTTTACTGGTATAACTGTAGACACAGAGACCAATGAAAGAAAATTGAGAGTCCAGAAATAAATCTGTGTGCTGTCAACTGATTTTTGACAAGGTGCTAAGTCCATTCAATGGGTGAAGAAGAGTATCTTCAATAAATGATGTTGGGAAAATTGTATTTCCACATACAGGAAAATGAAACAAGACCCATGTCTCATACCACACACAAAAACAAATTCAAAATGGATTAAGGACCTAAATATGAAAAAAAAAAAAAACAACATAAAATTCTTAGTAGAAAATGCAAGAGCAATGCTGTCAAGCCAAGCTTTTCACAATAAGCCCCTTGCTGTCTATAAACCTGATTCCAACTCATAGAGACAATATACGAGAGTAGAACTGCACCCTAGGGTTTTCAAGGAGCGTCTTGTGGATTTGAACTGCCAAGCTTTTGGTTAGCATCTGAGCTCTTAACCACTGTGCCACTAAGGCTCCACTTTTAACAACAGATTATCTAATATGATAACAAAAGCATAAACAGCTAAAGACAAAATAAATAAATGGAACTTCATAAAAATTAAAAACTTGTTAACCCAAAGACTTTACCAAAAAAGTGAAAAACAAGCCACCAACTGGGAGAATATCTTCAGAAATCACATATCCAATAAAAATCTAACAACCAAAATATATCTATAATTTTGACAATTTAACAACAAAAAGACAAATAATACAATCATAAAATGGGCAAAGGACTTGAATAGACATTTTGCCAGAGGACATTCAAATGGCCACCAAAACACATGAAAAGATATTCAATGTCATTAGCCATCAGAAATGCAAAGCAAAATCACAATTAGATATTATTTCACTCCCAGTAGGATGACTAAGATTTAAAAAAAAAGAAAATAACAAATGTTGGCAAGGATTTGGGAAAATTGGAACCCTTATCCATTGCTAATGGGAATGCAAAATGGTACAGCTGTTGTGGAAAACAGTGTGGAGGTTCCTCAAAAAACTAAAAATAGAACTACCATATGACCGAGCAATTCCACTCCTATGTATGTACCCAAAAGACTTGTAAGCATAGATTCAGAGTCTTGTACACCAATGTTCATTGCAGCACTATTCACAATAGTCAAAAGTTGGAAACAACCTAAATGCCCATCAACAAATGAATGGGTATACAAAATGTATATACATACAATGGAATCCTACTCATCCAGTAGGAGAAATGAAATCTGAATACATGCTACAATATGGATGGAGCTTGGAGATATTATGGTGAGTGAAATAAGTCAATTACAAAATAAAAAAATATTGTAAGACTTCACTTATGTAAAAAGACAAGAAAAAGCAAATGTATAGAGTCCAAAGTTTATTAGTGGTTACCAGGGGTAGAAGAAGGGGAAACAGGAGTTAACAGTGGTGAAAAAAAACACATTGATTAAGGGTAGAAATGCACAGCCAATTACTGTAATTGCAACCAATAAGTTGGACATCTGTAAAAAGCTGAATTTGCAAAAATTGTGATAGATATATTAACAACAACAAAGAAAAAAAAAGAGTAGCTGCTGAGCCTGCTTAGGTACAACCAAACACCTCATAAGATTTGGTTCCCAGATTTAGAGGTTTAGTGTCATGGTTTCTTGGGACATCCCAGTTAATTGGCCTAATAACGTGTTTAGTGCTTCTATTCTACCTCCTAGTTTGTTGTGTAGTGCCTGGGGTCTTAAAAGCTTGCAAGTGGCCATCCAAGGCACAACAATTGTTCTCTGTTCTCCTGAAGCAACAGAGGAAGGAGAGTCAGGAATAGGAGGAGGAAATGGACTCTGTGGCTAATTACCTTTATGAACAAAAAAACAAAACCAATCCATTGCAGTCAAGTGAGTTCCAACTCATAGTGATCCTATAGGACAGAGTAGAAGGTTTCCAAGTCTGTATTTTTTTTTCAGAAGCAGACTCTACATCTTTCTCCCACAGGGCGGCTGATGTGTTTAAGCCACCGACCATTTGGTTAGAAGCTGAGCACTTAACCACTGTGCCACCAGGGCTCCACCATGTACAACTGCTTCCTTTACAAAAAAAAAAAACGTAAGAACTGAATGTTCCCTGGATACCATTACTGAACATTTTGATCAAAGATTCTATAGAAGAATCCTAACCAAAAAGAAGAAAATGCAGAACAGAACTTCAAATTGTCATGAACTCCAGACTTTCTGGAGCCTTGACGGCTGGGTGAACCCCTGAAATTATTGTCCAGAGAAAATCTTTAATCTTTAAACCAAAATATTTCCTGAAGTCCTCTTCAAACCGTAGTTTAGTTTAACTCGTGAAAAATTACTGCCTTGAACATTAGGCTATTTTAAGATCTATATGGGATCAAATTGAAAACAACAAATCAAAAGATTAGATAGAAACCTTAGGGGGTAGTGAGTTTATGCAAATGGAGGAGGAAAAACTCAGAAAAGTAGGGTTATAATGGTTGCAAGACTCAAACAGTATAATCAGTGTCACTGAATTGTACATGTAGAAACTGTTGAATTTGTGTATGTTTTGCTGTGTATATTCTCAACAACAATAACAAAGTAAACAAAATTAAAAAAAAAAAAAAGAATGGCTAAAACCAAAAAATCTGACATTACTAAATCCTGATGAGGATGCAGAATATGAGGAAGTTTTATTCATTGCTCATGGGAGTGCAATATGGTACAGCTATTTTGTAATTTGTGAATGTCAGTTTGTCATACCATGGTGGCTTGCATGTTGTTGTGATACTGGAAGTTTAGCCAGGGGTAAGCAGGGTCAACCTTGCTGGACAGGGTTCAGTAGAGCTTCCAAACTAAGACAGACTAGGAAGAAGGACCTGGCAGTCTAATTTTGAAAAAATTGACCCGTGAAAACCTTATAAATAGCAGTGGAACATTGTCTGATATACTGCCAGAAGATGAGCTCCTCAGGTTGAAAGGCACTCAAAATATGACTCAGTCGGTAATAGATAATATCCATATGCCTACAAGGAAGACAAGTTAATACAACTATTATTCAAATTTATGCACCAACCACTAAGGCCAAAGATGAAGAAATTGAAGACTTTTACCAATTTCCACAGTCTGAAATTGATCAAACATGCAATCAAAATACATTGATAATTACTGGTGATTGGAATGAGAAAGTTGGAATCAAAGAAAAAGAATTGGAAGTTGAAAAATATGGCTTTGGTGATAGAATTGATGCCTTTGAATTATGGTGTTGGAATATTGAATATACCAAGGACTGCCAAAATAATGAACAAATCTGTTTTGGAAGAAGTACAACCAGAATGTTCATTAGAAGTAAAAGTGAAGAGACTTCCTCTCACATACTTTAGATATGTTATCGGGAGGGACCAATCCCTGGAGAAGGACAACATGCTGGGTAAAGCAGAGGGTTAGTGAAAAAGAGAAGGACCCTCAGTGAGATGGATTGGCACAGTGGCTGCAACAATGGGCTCAAGCATGACAATTGTGAGGATGGCACAGGACCAGGCAGTGTTTCTGTTGTACGTGGGATCGCTATGTGTTGGAACATACTTGATGGTGCCTAATAACTACAACATCCATACGGGGGAAAATAAACTTTTACCTCCTAGTTCATGCCATTCACAGAAATTTGATTTTGGTTGTTTGTATAATTTAGTTACATATAAAAGACAAAATAAAGTTTTAGATGATAGTTAAAGATAATATCTTCATGATCTTCAAGTTAGGAAAAATTTCTCAAACAGGAAGCAAAACGTCCTGAACACTTACATAAAGATTGGTAAATCTGACTACAATAGAATTAAAATTTTCTCTTACTCAAAGGATTTCATAAGAAAATGAAAAGGCAAGCTATAGAGAGGTAGAAGATATTTGCAACACATATAACAACAAATAGTTCATTCTCAAAATATATATATTTTTTAATTTATAAATAAATAAGACAGAGAACACATAGAAAAATTGTCAAGGCACTTGAACATGAAGTTCAGAAGAAAGAAAATCCAAGTTGCCAGGGAATATATTAAAATGTCATTAAAAATGCAAAGGAAACTAAAATGGGATTCCAGTAATCATCCACCAGAATTACTACCATCAAAAGTCTGACACTACCAAATTTTGCAAGAATATGGAGTACCTGTAACTGTGATGATGGGAGAGTAAACTGGCACAATAACTTTGGAATAAAATTTGGTATCATCTACAAAAATGAAGTGCACCGAATTAAAAACAAATGTCCATCAATATTAGAACAGATAGACACACTGCCGTATATTTATACAATATATTACTGTACAGAAATGAAAATACACAAAATGCAGAAATACACAATAACTTAGATGCGCTTACAGATATTTAGAAAACTATGCCAGAAACAAAAGAATACCTACTATGTGATTTCATTCATACAAAAGTCAGTAATAAGAAAAACTCCATAATAATGTATAAGGTTGCAACTTATAAAGAAATCAAAGCAGCGATCATCATAAATGTGAGGAAAGAATTGTTACCTTGATGGAGATTTGGACAGGATAATAACGGACTTTTTAAAATCTAGTTGGGGTTTCAAAGTTGTTCCATTACAATATTTTTCATCATGTACTCGTTGTCTTTATAAATTCTATGTATGAAAAGAAAAGGTAAAAGAGAAAAAATAAAAGGATGAGAGGCAATTCCTATAAGAGAGGAAACTTAAGTGTTTTACATTCTACATAGTATATATTTAAAGTCCAGAATTCCATGGATCTATGAAGTTATGAATATATTTGAATTTATAAGTAATTAAAAATTTTACACCCTTCCTTTCAATAGTTCTGAGAAAAAATTAAGAAACTGGACTTCCAGTTTCAACTCCAATGTGTAAAGAGCTTGGGAGTCATCATTCTCATCCTTGCAACAAGATAAAAGCTGAACAAACTGAATATCAATAACTTTTCTTGGATCCATTAGAAAACTGAGGTGGTAGGGCAAACTGACAGATATGGAGAGAAAGGCAAATCCAGAGAATCACAGCCAAGAGCTGATTAGCTGGAGCAGAAGCCATTGGAGCCAGAAACTGAGGAAAAACAAAAAACACTTTACTAGGGCCTTAACCCACCTGGGGGAAGGGCAATTTTCCAACTCCAATCCCCCTAGCCGTCCTGTGTCACCTAACATCTAGAACGAGAATAAGAAACATTTGGAAGGCCACAGCACAGAAACAGAAGACTACTAAAAGACTGAGATTTAGTCATAAGATTATAGACTTCTTCCTCTCCCCACACCTTATTGCCATGCAAATAGGACTCCAGTATAACAGTGGATGACATCTGAAATATCTATAAAATGCAAACTCTCTCTGAGTGAGGAGGAATAATTATAGAAGTCCAAGTCAAGAGAAGAAACAAAAATAAGGACACTACATTTTAAGCCTCTAGGACCTACAGCTATAGAAAACATTAAACATAGCCAAACTTCTAAACAAGTTGCTATTGTGTCAACTTCAACTCATGGTGACACCATATGTGTCAGAGTAGAATTGTGCTTCATAGGGTTTTCAATGGTTGTAATCTTTCAGAATTAGATCATCAGGTGTTTCTTTTGCAGTGCCTCTGCATGAACTTGAACTTCCAACTTTTTGATTAGAAGCCAAACATGTTAACCATTTGCACCACCCAGGTACTCCAGTATTAGGGTCCAGTTCCAATTGCCATTGAGTTGATTCCAACTCATGACGAACTCATGTATTTCAGAATAGGACTTGCTCTATAGGGTTTTTAATGTCTGTGATCTTTCAAAATTAGATCACCAGGTCTTTCTTCTGAGGTGCTCTGGGTGCATTCAAACTGCCAACCTTGCAGTTAGTAGCTGAGCACTTAACAGTTTGTGCCACCCAGTGACTCCTGTATTTATATGACTGGCCTAATAAAATGAGTTCTAGCAAGATTAAAAAAAAAAAGAAAGAAAACTCATACTAAAGGACTATTAAATAATTTCTAGTTAGATTAAACACACACACACACTCACACTAGAGGAGAATCCCTACTAACCCCTACATCATGATCAGCTTTCAACAAAAAATTACAAGGCACACTAAAAGGCAAGAAAAAGCATAGTCTGAAGAGAAAGCAAGCATCAAAATCAGGCTCAGATATGATATAGATTTTACAATCAACAGACAGGGAATTTTAAATAACTGTGATTAACATGCTAAAAGCTCTAATAGAAAAAGTAGACAACATACAAAACCGAATGGGTAATGTAAACAGAGAGATGAAAACTCCAAGAAAGAATCAAAAGTAAATGCTACAAATAAATAGATACTGAAATAGAAATAAAGAATACCTTTAATGAGTTCATCAATAGACACAACATGTCCAAGAGAAGGATCAGTAAACTTGAAGATAGGTCAGTAAGAACCTCCCAAAATGAAATGAAAAGTAAAAAAAAAATGTAGTGTTCAACACCCCACTTAAATATACTCACATAGGTTAAAAGTAAAGGGATGGTGAAAGATCTAGCAGGCTAACACTAATCAAAAGAAAGTAGGAATCCTCAGTAATGAATTCTTAGATGTAACACCAAAGGCAAGGGCAACAAAAGACAAAATAGATAAATGGGATCGCATCAAAATTAAAAACTTCTGCATATCAAAGGACTTTGTCAGTAAAGTCAAGAGACAACCTACAGACTGGGAGAAAATTTTGGGGAACTACATATTGGACAAAGTGTAATATCCAGGATGTATACAATACACCTACAACTTAACAAGAAAAAGACAAACAACCCAAAATGGGCAAAAAATCTAAACAGACATTTCAGCAAAAAGGATATACAAATGTCCAATGTAGTAGCCTTAGGGAGATGAAAATCAAAATCACAGTGAGATACTATTTAACTCTCAATAGGATGGCTAAGTTTTTTTAAAAAAAAAGGGAAATAAGAAATGCTTGTGAGAATGAAGAGAAATCTGAATCTTCATTCATTGCTGTTGGGAATGCAAAATGGTACAGCCACTATGAAAAACAGTCTGGTGGTTTCTCAAAAAGTTAAAAATAGAGCTACCATATGATTTAGCAATCTCACTCTTAGGTATATACTCAAGAGACTTGAAAGCAGCGATGCTAACAGAAACATATACAGTACCAGTGTTCACTGAAGCACTATTTACAATAGCCAAAAGGTGGAAACAATCAAATGCCAATCGACAGATGAATGGATAAGCAAAATGTGGTATATGCACCCAATAAAATATTACTCTGCTATAAAGAGAAATGAAGTTTTGACACATGTCAAAACATGGATGAACCTTGAAAATATTATGCTAAGTGAAATAAACCAATCACAAAAAGACACGTATTGTATGATTTCACTAATATGATACACTTAGAAAAGGCAACTGTATACATATCAGAAGTTAATATTGGTTACTAGGGAAGTGGAAGGAGGGGAATCTTTGGTTACCTAACATAGAGTTTCTGTTTATGGTAATGGAATACATGACAATAGATGTTGGTGATGGTTGCACAACATGACTGATGTTGACTTGTATGAGTGAAAAACATTATATTGGCTAAAAAAAGAAAAGAAAAATCAGAAGTAGCTATATTAGTTTCATAAGGAAAAAAAAACAGAGTTCAGAACGAGGAAAAATATCAGGGATAAGGATGAAAGGGTCAATTCTCCAAGAAAATTTAACAATTCTTAATGTGAATGTACCTAACAACAAACAGAGCATCAACATACATGAGACAAAAATTAATAGAACTGCAAGAAGAAATAAACAAATTCACTATTATAGTTGGAGACCACAACACCCTTCAATCAGGCAGAACATTTGTAAGGATATTAAAAAAGAAGAAAAAAGTTGCCATTAAGTTGATTCAGACTCATAGCAACACTATCAGACAGAGTAGAACTTCCCTCATAGGGTTTCAATGAGCAGCTGGTGGATTCAAACTGCCAAAATTTTGATTAATAGCCGAGCTCTTAAGCACTGTGTCACCAAGGCTTCAGTATGGATATAGATAACCTTATATAACTATGTATCAAACTCAGTTTAATTGACATTTATATAATACTCCATACAAAAACAGCAGATGAGAATACTTCTCAAACTCTCAAGAAACATTCACTGAGATAAACCATATTCTGGGACATAAGGACACCTTAACAAATTAAAAATTTTTAAAATCTTAGAATAAATGTTATCAGACCACAACAGAATTAAACTAGAAATTAATAACAGAACAATAGCTGGAAAATCTTTTAATATTTGGAAACTAAAAATCACATTTAAAAGTATTATATGAGTCAAAGAAGAAATCTCTTGAGAAATTTAAAAAGTATTTTAACAAAATGAAGATGAAAATACAACTTACCAAAATTTGTGGGAAGCAGTGAAAGCAGTGCTTAGAGGGAAATTTGTAGCAGTGAGTGCATATACTAAAAAAAAAAGATCTAAAAATTAATAATCTAAGCTTCCATCTTAGGAAATTCAAAAATGAAGGGCAAAATAAACCCAGAGTAAGCAGAAGAAAAGAAATAATAAAAGTTAGAGCAGAAATCAATGAAATTTAAAACAGGAAATTAACAGAAAATGAATGAAATAAAAAGCTGATTCTTTAGAAAGATCAAGAAAATTGATAAACATATAAATCTCTACTTGAGTTAACAAAAGAGAGAGAGATAACACAAATCACCAATTTCAGGAAGAAAGCCATTTTTCTTTGTGATTGATCATCACTGTTGATCACATGGGCATTGAAAGGATAATAAAGGAATACTAGGAACACCTTTGGAGTCCCTAGGTAGTGGAAATGGTTAATGTGCTTGGCTGATAACCAAAAGGTTGGCAATTTGAGGCCACCCAGAGGCACCTTGGAACAAAGTCCTGGAAATCTACTTCTGAAAAATCACCTATTGAAAACCCCATGGAGCACAGTTCTACTCTGACACACATGGGGTGGCCATGAGTCTGAATTGACTAGATGGCAACTGGTAACTGGTAATGAACAACTTTATCCTCACAAAATGATCAACTTCAGTGAAATGGGATCACTTTTTTTGATAAAACACGAACTACAAAAACTCACACAAGGATAAATAGATGCTCTGAACAGGCCTATATCTCTTACAGAAATTGAACCAATAATTAATAACCTTCCAAAAAAGAAAGTTTCATGTACAAATGAACTCTCCCAAACTTTTAAGGAAGAAATAATAGAAATTTCTCAAGACCTCTTATAGAAATAGAAGAAAGGAAAACACTTCCTAAATTATATAAAGCCAGCATTACTCTAATACCAAAACCAGATAAAGACATTACAAGGAAAACTACGGATCAATATATCTTATGAACATAGATGCAAAATCCTTATCAAAATGTTAGCAAATTGATTAAAATGTTGTATAAAGATAAGTATATACCACAAGCAAGTGGGATTTTTTCTAGGTGTGGAAGGCTGGTTCTACTGTCAAAAAAAATCAATCAACGTAGCCTACAACATCTAACAGACTAAAGAAGAGAAGTCATATGGTCATACCAACTGATATAGAAAAAGCTTTGGCAAAATTCAACACCTTTTAGTGAAAAAAAACTCTCAGAAAACTAAGGATAGAGGGGAACTTTCTCATCTTATTAAAGAACACCTACAAAAGACTTACTGCTAATATACTTACAGATGAACCTACCAGAAGTTCTACCCAGTGCAATTAGACTAGAAAAGGTATACATATTGTGAAGGAAGAAATTTAAAAAAAAAAAATTTTTTTTTGAGAGATGACACGATTGTCTGTTTAGGAAATTCCTAATAATTAAGAGGAAAAAAAAAAAAAAGAAAACGCTCCTGGAACTAATAAGCAAATATAGCTAGGTTGCAGGATACAAGATTAATAGACAAAATTAAATCGGTTTATTATATAGAAGCAAAATGCATATAAAATTTACAAAAGCACCAAAAACAGTGAAATGCTTAGGTATAAATCTAAAAAAAAAAAAAATGCAGAGAATTAATATCCAGAAAACAAAACTCTGATGAAATAAATCTGATGATCTAAGTAGAGAGATATTCCATATTCATGGATTGTAACACTCAATATTGCTAAGACGTCTATTTTTCCTAGCTTGAACTAAACATTCAACACAATTCCAACCTAAATCTGAACAAATTGTTTTGTTTTTGTTTGTTTGATTTGTTTTGGTAGATATTGGCAAACTGACACTAAAATTTATATAGAATGGAAAAAATCCTTAAATAGCCAACACAATACTGAAGAACAAATTTGGAGGACTCATACTACCTCCCCCACTCATCTGTCAGTTTGTCGTACTGTGGGAACTTGCAAGTTGCTACGATGCTGGAAGCTATGCCACTGGTATTCAAATACCAGCAGGGTCACCCATGGCAGACAAGTTTCAACTGAGCTTCCAGACGAAGACAGGCTATGAAGAAGGACCTTGCAGTCTACTTCTGAAAAAAATTAGCCAGTGACAACCTTATGAATAGCAGCAACATTGTCTGATATACTGCCAGAAGATGAGCCCCTCAGGTTGGAAGGTGCTCAAAATACGACTGGGCAAGAGCTGTCTCCTCAAAGCAGAGACAGTCTTAGTGACATGGATGGAGTCAAGCTTTTGGGACCTTCATTTGCTGATGTGGCACGACTCAAAATAAGAAGAAGCACCTGCAAACATCCATTAATAATTGGAATGTTGAATGTATGAAGTATGAATCCAGGAAAATTGGAAATCGTCAAAAATAAAATGGAACACATAAACATTGATATCCTAGGCATTAGTGAGCTGAAATAGATTGGTATTGGCCACTCTGAATTGGACAATCATATGGTCTACTATGCCAGGAATGACAGATTAAAGAGGAATGGTGTTGCATTCATCATCAAAAAGAACATTTCAAGATTTATCCTGAAGTACAGTGCTGTCAGTGATAGGATAATATCCATACACCTACAAGGAAGACCAGTTAATATGACTATTATTCAAATTTACCCACCAACCACTAAAGCCAAAGATAAAGAAATTGAAGATTTTTACCAACTTCTGCAGTCTGAAATTGGTCAAACATGCAATCAAGATACATTCATAATTACTGGTGATTGAAATTCGAAAGTTGGAAACAAAGAAGGGTCGGTAGTTGGAAAATATGCTCTTGGTGAAAGAAATGATGCCAGAGACCGCATATGGAATTTTGCAAGACCAGTGATTTCTTAATTGCAAGTAACTTTTTTCAACAACGTAAGCAGCAATTATACACGTGAACCTCACTGGGTGAAATATACAGGAATCAAATTGACTACATCTGTAGAAAGAGACGATGGAAAAGCTCAACATCATCAGTCAAAACAAGGCCAGGGGCTGACTGTGGAACAGACCATCAATTGCTCATATGCAAGTTCAAGCTGAAGCTGAAGAAAATTAGAACAAGTTCACAAGAGCCAAAGTATGACCTTGAGTATATCCCACCTGAATTTAGAGACCATTTCAAGAATAGATTTGACATTTTGAATCCTAATGACCAAAGACCAGACAAGTTGTGGAATGATATCAAGGACATCACACATGAAAAGAGCAAGAGGTCATTAAAAAGACAGGAAAGAAAGAAAAGAACAAAATGGATGTGAATTACCAACGGCAACCATCCACATTTTGTCTATTATCGTTTTCATTCTGAAAACACTCCTTGTCACAAAACCAAAAATCCAAACGAGTTGCCATTGAGTCAATTCTGACTCATAGCTACCCTATAGGACAGAGTAGAACTGCTCCAGAGGGTTTCCAAGGAGCGGCTGGTGGATTCGATCTGCCGACTTTTTGGTTAGCAGCCTGAGCACTTAAACACTGTGCCACTGGGGCTCCCCTCTTTATCACAAGTAAGGTAGACTCATATACTTGTTATAGTTTATTTGTTCCAGTTCATCTACTTCTTTTTGTTTTGGTGATAACAGTGAATGGAGTAATTGCGTTTCTCGTAGTGTCACATGTTTAGTTGTTGAGCAGCTAAGTTTAGTTATGTGGTTTCTTTAGTTATTGAGTAAAAGGAGTCCTGGTGGTGCAGTGGTTAAAGAACTTGACTGCTAACCATAAAGTCAGCAGTTTGAACCCACCAGCTGCTCCGTGGAAGAAAGATGTGGCAGTCTGCTTCTGTAAAGATTTATAACCTTGGAAACCTTATAGGGTCCCTATGAGTCAGAATCTACTCCATGGTAGTGTTTTTTTTGTGTGTGTGTGTGTGTGTTTAGTTATGGAGTAGCTAAGTGTATTTCTTTAACCAAAGCATTAAAATGAAGTTAAGGATGAGTTTTAAATCACAAATCTCAATTTAAATCTATTACCTAACTAATAGAGTAGTAAAAGCTGGGCATTACAACAATAAATCCTTAATGTTGATATCAAGTAACAACAGGATAGTATTTTCCAAAATACAAATAATTTAATCAGTGTCACTTCATATTTTATCTAAAATGGTAAAGAAAAAAAATTCTTCAGCTTTGGGATCTTGTGACATAACCTGTCTAAATCTGGGATGGAAATTCCTAGTACAGGTGATCTTTTTCTTCAGGAAAGTAGTCCAGGCCGCAGAATCTTCCTCAACCCATCTAGGAATTGTCATGCAATTAGAATTATCATGTGACATGCAATCTATTTATTTCTTATCTAAATGGAAACCAAACTTTATTCAAAATTATAAAATTGAAATTTTTATCATGTTTTATACATTTGATTTTTTTTAATATCCAGTTAAACAACAATGATCAAAACAACTTCAAAGTCTGAGAAACTTTTGTGTAGATTCAACTACTCATTTAAAATATTGAAGCCAACCTCCCCAGGAGACTGGACTGGAATATTTAATCTCTGGATGTGTAAGAATGAGTAACATAGTTGTTTTATTCACATGTCAACAGATACAGAGATAGCTGTATTTTAATAATAAAAGCATGTTCTAAATAGTAGGAAGCCCAGATATACAAGAACATGCTCTCATACTTATTTGAACTTTGCTTTTCAAAGCAGACAAGTGAGGTTTTATAACTCCCATTTTACAGGGAGGGGATTTAGGTTTAGAGGTAGAAAGCGACTCTCAAGTAAGCTTCTTAGAGAGCCAGAGTCCAGGTCCTCTGGCTCCTGTTCTAGTGCTCCCTCTATGACACTTCCTACATCCATCAGAAAACAGGTGGTGAATCATATAATTTGAGAATGGACTATCTATACAGTGTGAGCATAGGGGAAGCATAAGAAATAGTGCTGTGCTGACCAATGACCACCTGTAGGCTCAAAGGGACAAAGGGAGGGACTGGTTCTGGAACCCAGGAGAAAGAAATATGCAGAGATGGTCATCCTGAATACACTCTCCTCTTCTTCCAACATCCTACCAGGACTCCTTGTGACCCACACCCAGAGGAAAGCTAGCGGGTAAGAGAGCTCCCCTGGGCAGACAGCAGGGAGACGGGTGGAGAGCAGCTCTGGAGGGCACACAGAAGAGATTTAACCAAGCACAAGTGCAGCAACGTTAGTCCCTCAAAGTCAGGTGAAAAGCATGAATGATTTAAAAAAAAATATATATATTAGTCTAATTGGTTTGCAGATTAAACCAGATGGCATCCATTTGGAACAGAAATATTGTTGGATCTAGTAGGGCATATCACGCACCTTCCTGAGACTGAAACGATGGTACCAAGCCCTGGCTGTGCCTTAGAATCACCTGGGAGCAGGCTGACCTACCAATGCCCATGCTCTGCCCTCGGAGACTGAGACTTGTTTGCTATGGGGTGGAGCCCAGGCACAGGTACTTTTTAAAGGTCCTTGTGTTATTCTAATATTCAATCAAGTTGAGAACAGCCATATTTAGAAGTTCTCAACTTTAAAATTCATAAGACTCACTTGAAGAACTTGTTAAAATGCAGATTCCTGGGCCCAAGCCCAGAGATTCTGATTTAGTAAAGTTTATATGGGGCCCAGAAATCTGCATTTTCAACTAACACTCCCAGGTACTTATGATGCAGGCCACATTAAAAAATGCTGCCTTATAACATCTTCTGTATATATTGTCTCTGCCTCTCTGGTACCTGGTGGTACTCTTGTGGGTTTATCTTTAGTTAAACAAAAACCTTGACTATGTAATCAGAACTTACACTAACCCACCTCTGTGGCCAATTGTGTCAGAGGACAAGGTGGTCTTTCCTGCAGCCCTATGCAAAAGAAAGACATCTGTTAGTGCAAGCTTTGTCTCATTGGTTCCCACACATTACCCCAGGTGTGCACACAACCCTGCCTTGTGTTTCATCTCTACAGGCATCCTCACTCAATTCTGGTACTGACCATAGGCCCCTGTCTTCGTCTCAATATGAAGCACCGTGGTGCTGTATCTCCAGCCCCCTAATGCTTGTCCCTAAACACCAGCCTTGAGTCTGAGCCCTGCTTTTTTAGTCTTCAGGACTTGCTGCTGTGCCTTCTTGAACTTCAGGTACCTGCAGTGAGGCCACACCAGCTTGACTTTTAAATATTGTAGACAGGGAAGGAGGTTTTCTTCATTGGAAAATGCCATGAAACATTCAATCTATTTCACTGGGAAATTTTTAAAAGTATATTGAAACAGACTCTGGAATTTCCCTTTGTTTTTTCGATGACCTCAATAAATCATCAACTAACAAGTTGATATTTTCATTAATTCTAAGGCTTTATTTATTTGGTATGGAAAGTAGACAGCACTGGATAGTCTATAACCATCTCCAGCTCTACAAAGAGAAGTGGCATTTACAACTGGACTGCAGCTCTTCAAAGAATGAGGGAAGCCCACTGTATACTCTTGCTCATTCACATCACCTTTCCCCTTTCTTAGCAACTGGCATTTAATCCATAGGATTAGCAATATTTGTAAAGGAATCCTATAAAAGTAAAAATTTTATTTTTAGAGAAAACAGCTCAAAACAGAACAGAGAAGGGAGAGCTCAGCGGCAGCTAGGACTTGGTAAAAACTACGTGCATCTTCTCCAGTGGTTGCTCAGCATTATGTTCTTCAAATGTTTTCTAAAGAACCACAGAAAGTTTAGCCATTACTCAGTACCTCCTAATTTAGACTATGTGTTCCTAGAAGGGTTAAATGCATGCTTTATTAAAGCTTCAATTTCAGGTACTACTTTTTTTCACAACCCAGAGTATACATTTGTAAAATACTCTTAGTAGGTACATTTTACAAGAGACTATACTCTCAATGGGGACTTATTGCTTCAATGAGCCATGAACTTCATCATGTGTTAGCTCACTAGACCCCTAAGCAGCCCAATGAGATGAACGCATCACTCTCATTTTAGTGAATAAGGACTGTAAAGCTTCAGAGTGCTTGGTGGGGTAGACTATGTTTAAGACTGCAGCTTTCCACCTCGACCAGACCCAATGGCTTGGGAAGGGTAATATGCAGAAGTTCCAGTAACTGTGGTGCAGCAAGGGATGACCACCAGCAACTGGGAAATCAGGTCCAGCTGTGAAATTACTATGAACCTCCTTGTGCACACAGCCAGAACTCTGGACACATTTGGAATGCACAAGAATCCTCATTTCTCAGGCTGACAAAGCAACACAAGCTAAAACACACCTCCAGGAAGGAGCTACACCATCCTTTCTCCTTGATCTCAAGGGTAACCTTTGCATGTCTTGCTTGCAAAAGAAAGAGCAAAATAAGGTTTAAGTATTGGCCTCCAAGTCTAAGCTATCCTTTCCACCAATCCTTGTGCCCAGATAAGGTTTTGCGGCTGGCCAAGGTCACATAGCCAATGAACTAGCAAAACCTAGCTTTAAATTCCAAAATCTAATGTATTTGTTGTTCTAGGCCACCCTCCTCTCAACCTGAAAACTTCTGCTAATTCTATACAGATAAGACAAGCTTCAAATAGCAATTGCCCCTCCACCAGAACAAAGGCAGGATTGACACTGCTTAGGGTCCCTGGGTGGCACAAATTGTTAAGGTTAAACACTTGACCACTAACTGAAAGGTCGGAAGTTAGAGTCTACCCAGAGGCACCTCAGAAGAAAGGCCTGACGATCTGCTTCAAAAAGATTACAGCCTTCAAAATCTTATGGAGCACATTTCTTCTCTGACATGCACTGGGTTGCCAAGAGTCAGAGTCAACTCAATGGCAACTGGTGTACTGCTTAGGAGCCCACCCATGCCCACTGTATACTGGCTTCTAATTTTCCCCGAAATCTTGAGCTTCTATGCATGTCCAGGCTGCAAGAATGTGCCTGTTGTTGCTGCTGTTAGCTGCAGTAGAGTTGCCCCCAGCTCATGGTGACCCCATGTGTTACAGAGTAGAACTGTTCCATAGGGTTTTCTTGGTGTAATATTTATGGAAGCAGTTCTCCAGGCCTTTCTTCTGTGGAGGCATAGGAACCACCAACCTTTAGGTTAGCAGCCAGTGGCAAACAGCTCATGCCACCCAGTCCCCTTTTAAACACTCCCAGTAGTTCTTATAAGATAAATAATAATAAAACATGTTATCAACAAGACCTTGCATGTTTTCATTGTTCAAATTCTTAGCTCTTTTCTGCCCCAATCTTTTCAAGAGACACTTGCAATCTATTGAGGACAAATTGCAATTCGTGTAAAACAAAACAGTAAACCAAATTGTTGGCTCAGCAGGGGGCATGGAAATAGAAGGGCAAGTATTTGCCAGGAGGGATTGCCCTTCCTTATGCTCTTTCCATGACAGTTGAACAAAAGAAGAGGAGCCTAGCCCAACACGCCCTCCTCCCTCTTCCTCTGAGGCCCAAGCCAAGGGTGCACATGGCTCCTGTCCTGAGGGCACTCCTGAATAAGCAACTTTGGGTACAGAGTTGGACAGCAGCTTGTTGCATGTGTGGAGTCTGACTAGGCAACAGAGCCCACCTCTGAGCTATCAGAAAACAAAACAAACTAGAGAAAGGCCCAGAGCACCAATAAGCATGTAGCATATTCAGAACATGAGCCTTGCATAAAAATCATTAGATTCTTTTGTTCCTTCACAGCAATTCAGAAACCATTCACTGAGCACCTATCAATTTACCAGAAAGAGCCCACTGCCTATAGCCCACGTAGATCCTTTCATGAAGGTTTAGGGGTGTCTCCAGGCAGGATTTCAGAATTCACAACAGGGAATGCATTCTCTGCTGTGAACCACATAGATAGACATGCTCCCTTCCTGGGATTAGTTAGTAACTTCCTTCCAGCTACTCGTCTTGTTTTCTTCAAAAGAGCCCCTCTCTCTGTTCTGTAACATCCAACAGGTGTAGGGGAAATATCGTTAAAAATATAATATGCTCCCAAACCAGAAAAATCTCTCCACAAAGGTAGAAGAGAATTAAAACACTTTTATTATTGAATAAGCATTAAACCAGAATGTGATGTGTCACAGGCAATCAACTAAAGAGATTGCAAGGGCAGAAAGGAATCTCATTCTTTATATACTTTTTTTTACATGTTCTCTAGACAACTAATCCTCAAGTAAGAGGACTTGACAGCACCATTTATCACACATAGTTCATCCTAAATTCACCTGATAATCAGGGTGGTCATTTGCTTTTATCCAAAGAAATAATAAAACTTCTCTTATCTTTATGACAGATTGCTGCTGCTAGTTGCCTTTAAGTTGTTTCCAACTCATGGTGACTTTTAACTATAACACAAGGGAACATTGCAGGGTCCTATGTCTTATACCATTTTCATGATCATTGGTATGCTTGAGTCCATTGTTTCAGATACTGTGTTAATCCATCTCATTCAGGGTCTCCCTTGTTTTTGATAATCATCCACTTAAGCAACCATGATGTCCTTATCAGATAGGTACTTGATATTCGGAGCCACCTAACTTTAACTCCGAGAGATAGGGACACTATATTCCCCAAGGTTTATATTACTAAGGAATAAGCCCTCAAGATTTTGAGAAAGTATTCCTGGTTAACATAACTAGCAAAATGTGTATTTTGCCCATTAAGAGGATTTATACACATTTCAAAAAAAAAGCAGAGAAGGACTTACAAGTTTTCTAAAGTAAGTGCTCTAAGAAAAAGGGAAGAGGAAACTTTTTCCTTTTTGCACCTGGAAAAATTATATATACATATTTTTTTTTTTTGACTTGTATTTACCCTTACACAGATTTGTTATTATTGCTGTTAGGTATCGTCCAGTTGATTCCGACTAACTCACGGCGACTTTATGTATAAGAGAACAAAATGTCATCCAGTCCTGCACCATCCTAACAATAGATGCTGTTTGAGCCTATTGTTGCAGCCACCTTGTCATTCCATCTCATGGAGGGTTTCCTTTCTTTTCATTGACTCTCCTCTTTACCAAGTATGATAGCCTTCTCCAGCAATTGGTCCTTCCTGATGACATGTCTAAAGTCTTGCCATCCTAGTTTCTAAGGAACATGTTTTCTGTACTTCCTCAAATACTGATCTGTTTGTTCTTCTGGCAGTCCACAAAACCACAATTTGAATGGGTCATGTCTTCTTCTATCTTCCTTTTTCATTGTCCAGCTTTCACATGCATATGAAAACAAACACAAACCAAACCCATTGCTGTGGAGTAGATTCAGACTCATAGCGACCTTATAGGACAGAGTAGAAGTACTCTATAGGGTTTCCAAAGAGCAGCTAGTGGATTCAAACTGCCAACTTCTCAGTGAAACACTTATCCACTGTGCCACCAGGGTCCCATATGAGGTGATTGAAAATATCATGGCTTGGGAAAGGGGCGCCTTTTTTATCAAAATATGTTTGCTTTTAAAGATTTTAAAGAGGTATTTTGCAGCAGATTAGCCTAATGCAATACACCGTTTGGTTTCTTCACTGCTGCTTCCATTGAACATTGATTGTTGATCCAAGTAGAATTAAATCCTTGACAATTTACATCTTTTCACCATTTATGATGTTATTCATTGGTCCTGTTGTGGGATTTTCATTTTCTTTACATTCAGGTGTAGTCTTTGACCTTCATCTGTAAGTGCTTCAAGTTATCTTCATTTTCATCAAATAAGTTTGTCTGCATATCTCAGATTATTAATGAGTCTTGCTCCAATCCTGATGCCGTGTTCTTCCTCATACAGTCCAGCTTCTCAAACTATTCACTCAGCATAAAGATTGACACAACTTTTCCAGTTATAAACCACACACTATTCCCTTGTTGTGTTTGAACACTTGCCTCTTGATATATGTACAGGTTCCCCATGATCACAACTACATGTTCTGTAATTTCCATTCTTTGGAAATTATCCATAATTTGTTATGATCCATACACTCAAATACCTTCATGTAG
This sequence comes from Dugong dugon, assembly GCA_030035585.1. Classification (NCBI taxonomy): domain Eukaryota; kingdom Metazoa; phylum Chordata; class Mammalia; order Sirenia; family Dugongidae; genus Dugong; species Dugong dugon. Next base: position 58,911,908 of record CM057482.1, read on the forward strand.
TTGATCAAATACAGGTAAACATCTTTCTGGTATTCTCTGCTTTTGGCCAAGATCCAGCTGACATAAGCAATGATATCCCTCTTTCCATGCCCACTTCTGAATCTGGTTTGAAAGTCTGAAAGTTCTTTGTTGATGTATAACTGCAACCATTTTTGAGTTATCTTCAGCAAAATTTTCCTAGCATGTGATATTAATGATATTGTTTGATAATTTCCATATCCCATTTGATCACTTTTCTTTTGGAATGGGCAGTTGGTTGGCCAGGTAGCTGTTTTCCAAATTGCTGGATGCAGATGAAGTAGACACTTCCAGCACTGCATATGCTTCTTGGGCATCTCAATTCATCAATTCCCAGAGCCTTGTTTTTTTGTCAATGCCTTCAATGAGGCTTGAATTTCTTCCTTCAGTGCCAGCAGTTCTTGGTTGTATACTACCTCCTGGAATGGTTGAACATTGACTAATTCTTTTTGATATAATGATTCTGTGTATTCTTTCCATCTTCTTTTGATGCTTTCTGTGTCATTCAATTTTTGCCCGTTGAATCTTTCAATATTGTTACTTAAGGCTTGAATTTTTCTCTTAAGTTCTTTCAACTTAAGAAATGCCTTTTGGTTTTCTAACTCCAGGTCTTTGCATATTTCTTTATAATACTTTACCTTGTCTTCTCAAGCCACTCTGATATCTTCTGTTTAGCTCTTTTACTTTATCATTTCTTCTGTTCAGTTTAACTACCCTGCACACAAGAGCAATATTCAGCGTCTCTTCTAACAGCCATTTTGTCCTTTTCTTTCTTTCTGGTATTTTTAATTACTTTCTATAGGGTCACTATGAGTCAGAATCGACTCAACAACGAGTTTGGTTTTTTTGTTTGTTTCTTCACGTATAATATCTTTGATGTCATCCTACAACTCTTCTTGTCTTCCCTTTGAGATGTATGTAAATCTTTTCAAAATTTCAATAAGCTCTTGCCAGTTTTTACAACGAATGCATGTTTTTCTCAAAGACCTGGGAGACTTTCTTTGAAATATAAACACCAAGAAAGGTAGAATTCCTTTCTCCCAGTCAATTGGGAAGGTGAGGGTTTAACGTAGGCACTACGTTCCAAGTTGTAAAACTACCTGTTTGTCACATATACTAGAAGTCTTATTTTTCCTTTGGATAAAGGCAATTACCTAACCCAGAAGGCCACCCTAATTACCAAATAAATTCAGTATGTACTGTATATAGCAAATGGTGCTGTTAAGTCCACTTACTTGAGGACTGCATGTCTTTTATTTTGAAATCACATATGAAATGGCTTGTATCTTGTTGGCTATACAAAAGGATAAGATTTCTTTCTGTGTTTGCAAACTTCATAGTGAATTTCCTGTGATATGCATCACATTCTGGTTTAACGCTTATTCAATAATACAATTGTTTTCTTTCCCTTAATTCTCTGTGGAGAGGTTTTTTGGGTTGGCAGGAGATTTCGTTTTTAATTATTTCCCAACACAACAGCCCTGAGTCAAACAACTAACTTCTGGCACCTTCTGCAGCACAAAGTCTAATCACCAACTCCCACAACAATCCCTGAAGGCAGGATCAGGTGAAGGCAAATTGCATTCACAAATGGCTTATCCAGAATCTCAAATTCAAAGATGAACGCACAATAACAATCACTGAACATTTATGGAAAACCTCACCATGAAAAAGTTACCAGGACTTCCAGCAAAATGGCGCTCTAGGCTGAAGCACCATGCCGTCCCTCCACAGCGAAGATCCGAAAAACTAACCCAAATAGAGAAAACAACAATCCTGAAATGCTAAAACATCAAATGAGGAGATAAAGAACTCAGCCAAGCACCAAATGGAGCGAGAATGGAGAGTGAGGAGAGAGTCATGCAGAGGTCCCCTACCAGCTAACGCAGCGCAGATCCGCCATCTCGGACTCCTATCAGAGACCAGCAAACAGGAGGTATGAGAAAGCAGCTTCATGGAGCTTCCAACGGGAGACAAAACAACCGGTAATTTGCGATATATGCTTTCCCACCCCACACCCTTCTTCACCCCCACTTGGCCTCCCCTGCTTCCCGCGGCCACAATCTCTTGTCCGGGAAACACCAGTAGCTTGGATTCCATCAGCCCGCACTAGCTGGCTCTCTGAATGCCATTTGTTGGCTGCTGGTGTTGCTTTTTTTTCTGCTTCTTTTGATTTCTTCCTTACCTCTCACCACCTCCCGCTCCTTTCACTCAAATACCTGGCTCCGAGCACCATCTTTGCTCCTTTCTAAGGAGCTGTGGATCTCCGGTCGAGTGTGGAGCTGCTTCCCGGTCTGGGCTGCCATGCTGGTGGGATCCTGGGGCTTTTGTTTATTTGTTTGTTTTGAATTGTTTGTTTGTTTTCTTTTCCTTTTCTTGAGTTGGGAGCCCTTTCTGGCCAGGCAGTGCTTCATGGCAAGGAGACTACCCCTCAGCTTGTACAGACGTGCAGAGGGATCCCTGAGAGGATTTCTTTCTTTGTTGGTTTTTTTTTTCTGTTTTTTGGGGGCTTTCTTCTTCTTCTTTTTAAATTTGTTTTCTTTTCTTTTCCCTCTTTTGCCCTTTTTGTCTTTCTTCATTGCTCAGTTTCTCGTCTCTCTATATCTTCCTTCTGTTTCTGTTCCCTGAATACCTGGTGTTGTATACCTCTGTGCCTTCTAGCCAGGCTGTGCTGCAACACCTGAGAATGACTTCCTCAGACCTCATGGCAGCACCAGTGTGATCCCTGGGAACATTGTGGCTCTTTAACCTTCCCAATTTTTGTTCATTCTTTTCTTTTCTTCCTCTTCCCCTTCTGTTTTTTTCCATTTCATAGTCTCTCATCTCTCCACTCCAACAGCAAGCTCCCCTGACATTCTTTTTTGTTTGTTGATATGTTTTTGGCTCCTGTTCCTCTCTCCTCTCTCCCATATCCAACTTAGCTCCACACATAGTGATCTCCCTGCTACATCCTGCCCACCTACACCGTGCGCTTAACATCAAACCACCAAGCAGCACAGGCACGACCTACTGGAGCCTGTCCTGCACTGATTGCAGAACCACCTAGTGGCTGTAGTGAGTGCCACAGGCAGCGCATTTCAGTAACTCCTCTTCGACTGGACCTGCCCTGCCTTACCCTATTGGAGTGAGTGACCCCACCAATTGGAGAAGCAGGCGAGGAGTGTTGTGCCCACAGACGAGAAAACAACAAAGAATGCACACTCCACTTGCTGAGACATAGTCAAAATTTTTTAAAATAGTGAAGAAACAAACAAAACTACAATCAGTAAATGAGAAAAATAACTACTGAATGCCCCGAAGACAGCAGACAATGTCAAAACATTTACAAAAACAGGACAGGATGGTTCCAGTAGGCATCCAAAATAAAACACCAGATGACCCTCCAGTGGAAGAAAATGCACTAGAACTACCTCATAGGGAATTCAAATCTCTAATATTCAGAATTCTCCAAGAACTGAGGCAAACAGATGACAAACATGAGGAAAAAATAGACAAATTCATGGAAAATACAGACAAAAAATTGGAAGATTTCAGGAAAATAATGTGGGAGCAAAATGCCAAAATAAATTCACAACTATAAATTACACAAAGACAACAATTAGAAATCCAAAAGATAAAAAACAAGATTTCAGAAATGGACAGTGTCACAGAAGGGCTGAGAAGCAGATTTGAAATAGTGGAAGACAGGATCAGTGGAATTGAAGACAAGAACTTGGATACAACTCTGTTTCAGGAAAACTCAGCAAAAAGAACAAAGAAAAGTGAAGAGACCCTGAGAGTTATGTAGGATACAATCAAAAGCAAAAATTTTCGAGTGATTGGAATTCCAGAACAGGGGGAGAAAACAGAAAACACAGAGAGGAACATTGAATAACTGCTGACAGAAAACTTCCCCAATATCATGAAAGATGTAAAGCTTGCCATCCAAGAAGCTCAACTAACTCCTTGTAGGAGAGACCCCAAAAGAAAATCACCAAGGCATATCATAATCACACTCACCAAAACCAAAAACAAACAAAGAATCCTGAGAGAAGCAGGTGAAAAACAAGAAATCATATACAGAGGAGAAACAATAAGACTAAGCTCAGATTATCCGGCAGAAACCATGCAGGCAAGAAAGCAATGAGATGACATATATAAAATATTGAAAGAAAAAAATTGCCAGCCAAGAATAATATATACTGCAAAACTCTCATTCAAATTTGATGGTGAAATTAGGTCATTTCCAGATAAACATAAATTAAGGTAATATTTAATAGTCAAACCAAACTTACAAGAATTATTAAAGGGAGATCTTCGATCTGAGGGCAAACAACTTCAGCTCACTGGCAGAATCTAGGACACAGGATCATACCAGCCAGATACCAGTCTAGGAAATGACCTCTTGAGGACTTTACAAAACCAAAAGAAATACAACAGGGAATCAGAGCAGTTAATCAGGAAATGACAAAAACATCAAAACAATAGAAGAGGAAATAAATGGCATAGGTATAGAATCTTCTAACGGGGAGGAAGGCAAGGTAACACCAAGTAACGGTAGACTGCTTCAACCTTAGAAAGATAAAGGAAAAATTCATGGTAACTACAAAGAAAGTTAACAAACATACTCATAAAAAAAGAGGAAAAACATAAAGTCTCAGCCAAAACAAAACCTCTAAAAACAAAAGAAATGAAAAAAAATTGACAAACAAAAGTAACTCAGCACAAGAGAGTAAGAAAAACAAAGAAAACTTCAGCACCACAAACAAAAGCACTACAAAATGACAGCAACAAACTCACATCTATCAATAATTACACTGAATGTAAATGGACTCAATGAACGCATAAAGATATGGAGAGTGACAGAATGGATAAGAAAACAGGATCCATCAATGTGCTGTCGACAAGAGACACACCTTAGAAACAGAGATGTGAATTTATTAAAAGTCATAGGTTGGAAAAAAATATATCAAGCTAACAACTACCAAAAAAGAGCAGGGGTGGCAATTCTAATCTCAGATAAAATAGACTTTAAAACAAAATCTGCCATAAAGACAAAGAAGAACACTATATAAAGATTAAGGGGACGATCCATCATGAAGACATAACCATAATAAACATCTATGCACCCAAAGACAGGGCTCCAAAAAACATAAAACAAACTCTGACAACACTGAAAAGAGAACTTGACAGTTCCACAATAATAGTAGGAGACTTCAACACACCACTCTCAGTAAAGGACAGAACAACTAAGAAGAAACTCAGCAAAGAACAGAAGACCTAAAGGGCACAATTAGCCAACTTGACCACATAGACATATATAGAACCCTCCATCCAACCACTGCAAAATGCACATTCTTTTCCAATGCAAGCGGAATGTTCTCCAGAATAGACCACATCTCAGGCCACAGAGCAACCCACAACAAGATTCAAAACGTTGAGATAATTCAAAGTATCTTCTCTGACCACAATGCCATCAAGGTAGAAATTAACAATAGAAAAAGCAAGGAAAAAAATCAATTACATGGAAACTGAATAATACCCTGCGCACACATCAGTGGGTAATAGAAGAAATCAGATATGGAATCATAAAATTCCTAGAATCCAATGGGAATAAAAATACTTCATACCAAAACCCGTTGGGACACAGCAAAGGCAGTCCTCAGAGGACAATTTATAGCAATAGATGCACATATCAGAAAAGAAGAAAGGGACAAAATCAAAACATTAACTACAGAACTCAAACAAATAGAAAGAGAACAAAAAAAAAAAAGCGCACAACCACCAGAAGAAAGGAAATAGTAAAGATCACAGCAGAAATTAATGAAATGGAGAACAGAAAAACAATAGAAAGAATCAACAAAACCAAAAGTTGGTTCTTTGAAAGAATCAACAAAATCGACAAACCACTGGCCAGACTGACAAAAGAAAAACAGGAGAGGACACAAATAACCCAAATAAGAAATGAAATGGGGGACATTACAACAGACCCAACTGAAATAAAAAGGATTATAACAGAATATTAGGAAAAACTATACACCAACAAATTTGAAAACCTAGAGGAAATGGATAAATTTCTAGAAACACACGGCCTACCCAAACTACAACAAAGTGATGTTGAAAATCTGAACAGACTCATAGCATGAGAAGAGATTGAAAAGGTAATAAAAAAAAACTCCCAACTGAAAAAAGCCCTGGCCCAGATGGCTTCACTGGAGAATTCTACAAAACATTTACAGAAGAGCTTGTACCAGTACTACTCAAGCTATTTCAGAGCATAGAAGAGGAAGCAACACTTCCAAATTCATTCTATGAAGCCAGCATAATGCTGATACCAAAACCAGGCAAAGAAGTCACAAAAAAGGAAAATTACACACCAATATCTCTCATGAATATAGTTGCAAAAATTCTGAACAAAATTCTAGCCAATAGGATTCAGCAACATATCAAAAAAATAATACACCACGACCAAGTAGGATTCATACCAGGTATTCAAGGATGGTTCAATGTTAGAAAATCAATCAACATAACCCACCACATAAATAAAAGGAAAGAAAAGAATCACATGGTCATCTAAATTGACGCAGAAAAGGCATTTGACAAAGTCCAACACCCATTCCTGATAAAAACTCTAAATCAAATAGGTATAGAAGGGAAATTTATCAACATGATAAAGGGCATCTATACAAAGCCAACAGCCAACATCATTCTTAATTGAGAGAGGCTGAAAAAATTCCCCTTGAAAACAGGAACAAGACAAGGATGCCCTTTATCACCACCGCAACTTAACATTGTGTTGGAAGTTCTAGATAGAGCAATAAGACAAGAAAAAGAAATCAAGGGCATCCAAACTGGTAATGAAGAAGTTAAACTGTCCCTGTTCGCAGTTGATATGATACTATACATAGAAAACCCTAAAGACTCCACGAGAAATCTACTGGAAGTAACAAAAAGATTCAGCAGAGTAGCAGGATACAAGATAAACATACAAAAATCAGTTGGATTCCTAGACACCATTAAGGAGAACAGTGAAAAGGAAATCAGGAAAACAATACCATTTATAATAACCCCTAAAAAATTAAAATACTTAGGAATACGTCTAACCAGGGATGTAAAAGACCTATAAAAGAAAACTACAAAACACTACTGCATGAAACCCAAAGGGATCTACATAAATGAAAAAACATACCATGCTCGTGGATAGGTAGAGTCAACATTCTGAAAATGACAATTCTACCCAAAGCAATTTACAAATACAATGCAATCCCGATCCAAATACCAACAACATTCTTCAAAGAGATCGAAGAACTACTCATTAACTTTATATGGAAAGACAAGAAGCTCTGAATAAGTAAAGCACTACTGAAGAAGGAGAATAAAGTTGGAGGACTCACACTACCTGACTTCAGAACCTACTATACAGCTACAGTAGTCAAAACAGCCTGGTACTGGTACAACGACAGATACATTGACCAATAGAACAGAATTAAGACCCCAGATGTAAATCCATCCACCTACGGTCACCTGATCTTCAACAAGGGCCCAAAGTCCATCAAATGGGGAAAAGACAGTCTTTTTAACAAATGGTGCTGGCAAAACTGGATATCCATCTGCAAAAAAACGAAACAAGACCCATACCTCACGCCATATACAAAAACTACTTCAAAATGGATCAAAGACCTGAATATAAAGCCTAAAACTAAAAAGTTCATAGAAGAAAAAATAGGACCAACACTACAGGCCTTAATACATGGTATTAACAGGATACAAACCATAGCCATCAATGCACGAACCCCAAAAGATAAGCTAGATAACTGGGATCTTCTAAAAATCAAACACCTGTGCTCTTCAAAAGACTTCACTAAAAGAGTAAAAAGAGAACCTACAGACTGGGAAAAAACTTTTGGACAGTACAAGTCAGACAAAGGTCTAATCTCCATAATCTACAAGAAAATCTAATACCTCTACAACAAAAAGACATATAATCCTATTAAAAAATGGGCAAAGGAAATGAACAGACACTTCACTAAGAAGACATTCAAGGGGCCAACAGACACAAGAGGAAATGCTCACAATCACTAGCCATTAGAGAAATGCAAATTAAAACCACAATGAGATACCATCTCACCCCGGCATTACTGGCACGAATCAAAAACACTGGAAATAACAAATTTTAGAGGGGCTGCAGGGAGATCGGAACTCTTACGCACTGCTGGTGGGAACCCAAAATGATACAACCATTTTGGAAAATGATATGGCACTTCCTCAGAAAGCTAGAAATAGACATACCATTCGATCCAGCAATCCCACTCCTAGGAATATATCCTAGAGAAATAAGAGTCTTCACTCGAATAGACATATGCACACTTATGTTCATGGCAGCATTGTTCACAATAGCAAAACGATGGAAACAACCTAGATGCCCATCAACAGATGAATGGTTAAACAAACTATGGTACATACACACAATGGAGTACTATGCAACAAGAAAGAACAAGAATGAATCTGTGAAGCATCTTACAACATAGATGAAACTGGAGGAAATTATGCTGAGTGAAATAAATCAATCACAAAAGGACAAATATTGTATGAGACCTCTATTGTAAAAACCCATGAAAAAGTTCACACACAAAATGTAACAGTCTTTGTTGGTTACCAGGGATGGGAGGGGTGGGGTTGAAATACTAAATAGGCAATAGATAAGTGGTATCTTGGGTGAAGGGTGAGACAGTACACAACACAGGGGAAACTAGCACAAGTTGTGCAAGGAAAGGTCATGGAAGCCCCATAGACACATCCGAACTCCCTGAGGAACTGAATTGCTGGGCGGAGGGCTGTGGGGACCATGGCCTCGGTGAACATCTAGCTCAATTGGCATAACACAGTTTATAAAGACAATGTTCTACGTTATACCTTGGTGAGTAGTGTCTGGGGTCTTAAAAGCCTGTGAGCGGCCATCTAAGATACCCCACTGGTCTCATCCCTTCGGGAGCAAGGGAGAATGAAGTGAGCAGGATACAAGGAAAAGATTAGTCCGAAGGACTAATTGTCCACAGCTACGAAGACCTCCACCAGACTGAGTGCAGTACAGCTAGATGGTGCCCTGCTACCACTGACCTGCTCTGACCAGGATCACAACAGAGAGTTCTTGACAGAGCTGGAGAAGGATGCAGAACATAACTGTATCTCACCAAAAAAAGACCAGATTTACTGGCCTAAATGAGACTGGAGGAACCTCGAGAGTAGGGCCCCCAGACACCCTTTTAGCTTAGTTGTGAAGTTATCTCTGAGGTTCACCTTTCAGCCTGGGAGTGGACAGCCCTGTAAAACCATATGGGACCAATGAGGTGCAGTAGTCCAGTGACAAGGGCCAGAAGGCAGAAGGGTACAAGGAAGCTGGTGATAGGGAACCCAAGTTTGAGTAAGGATATTGTTAATGTGTTGTGAGATTGTTAACCATTGTTATACGGCAACATGTGTACTAACTGTTAAATGAGAAACTATTTTGTTCTGTAAGCCTTCATCTTAAGTGAGAATAGCAGCACAATTGGAAGAGTGTAGTCGATTTCACTGAACTGTACATGTAGAAATTTTTGAAATGGTGTATCTTTGCCTATGTGTATTTTCACCAAAAAAAAAAAAAAAAGGTTGAGATGTTAGAGGGTTGACATGTTGTGGGGTTGTTAACCAATGTAATAAAACAATATGTGTATTACTGTTTCATGTGAAACTATTTGTTCTGTAAGCCTTCACCTGAAGTACAATAAAAAAATGTCACAAAACTCAGCAAAAAGAACAACAGCCAAGACAATTGATCCAGTAGAATCAGCAGACAAAGACATTAAAAGAAGACTGAGAGACTGAATGAATAAAAGGATAATGTTCAGACCATATATAAAAATAGAACTCAGAGCCACAAACTGCAGCTTCCAGCTCAGGAAGTCCAACCACTGTCTGCGCCTACCAGTTCAGGAAGCCAGACAACAAACTCTGTAACAATGAACTCACAATGTTCAGGATTTGATTAATAGCTGACAGCTTCCTTGATTTTTCTCCTTGCTTCCATCTTAGGACCAGCCAAAGGAAGCCAATTATAAGAGCTAACCAATCACATAAGATACTCTGCTTCTAGTTAGCCTGCCTCCAGCTTCCCTGTGCGAACAGCTTTCAATCAGGGTCTAACCTTTATTCCACTATAAAACTTCCCCACTTTCCTACCTGCCTTTAAGTCTCTGCCAAACAAACGTGAAAGTAGCTGAGTCTCTTGCTATACCAAGATCTGAATAAATAGCCTTTGTTTATTCTCAACTGGATGGTCTTTTTCTATTTCCACAGGATTAAGATTCTTAGATAATTTAAAGAAGAGATGTCACTCTTAGAAGAAAAGTGCCTTGTTAAACATTCAAAGACAAACAGTAAAAAACCCAGTATATATGTCAAATGCATGATGGACATTCCTGAAGAGAAAAAATAGAAAGTTGGGAAATTAAACTGAAGAACACACCCAGAATGTCATTCAAAATGACACACAAACGCACACTCTAAATACTATGAAACATAAATATACAAACTTTTATATAGCTATATCTGTTGATATGTAAATAAAAGTTATCTTCACTTATCCTTACACAACCAGAGATTAAACAATGCATTCTGATTTTCTGAAGTAGCTGCCTTTAACATTTTTAAAAAGTAGATGGATTCACATGTAAATTTAAAGTATTTGAACTCATCTTGATTATTTTGTTTTCTTATGATTTATCCTTTTTGCTGTTATTAGAGGCTGTCTAGTTGATTTTCGACTGTGCTCCAATGTAACAGAGTAGAACTGCCCCCACAGGGTTTTCTAGGCCGTAACTTTAATGGAGCTGATTGCCAGATCTTTTCTCCCTCACAGCTGCTGGGTGGGTTAAAACTACCAACCTTTTGATTAGCAGTCAAGTGCTTAACTGTTGTGCCACCATGGCTCCTTTTATGCTTTTTAGATCTTGTTTAATAAGTCTTTTCCTCAGTGACATGTAATGTGACTATTGCCCTATATCCGGTTTCTTGTTTAAAGGAGTCTTCTTTGAGTTCCATTTGGTCCCTATTGGTCTCATTGTGTTTCTTTGTCCCTGCACCTGTCTGATACTCTTTTTATTAGTATTTTTCACCTTGCCAGAAAACCTTGGCAAGTTTATTAATATCTGTAAAATGTAGGTTCCTCATTTGTAAAAATGGGAATGATGATGACGACAATGATGATGATAATAATAAATAACATTAACTTTAAATGTGCTAATGTCACTGAATCATTTAGAAGAGCAGACACTATACAGAGTTGGCTACTTTAAAAAACTCATTTTGGGTCAAAGGACAACCTACCTAATATAACAAATTTGAGCACATTTCTAGTCTTTTCATTTATTTTAATTTTGGAGAAAATATATACCCATTCAACAATTTCTAGAAATTGTTGAATGGGTGTATATTTTGGTTACATTCTTCACATTGTGTTGCTATTCTCACTGTCTTTACACATATTGTGTAACCACCATTGACTTAGACTCATTACCCTGTAAACTTCTTATCTATGCTTTAGAGTTACTGTTATTAATTTGATCTCAAATAGACAATTTTTTAAAAAAGTGCAATGCTCATGGCGAATATTCTTTACTAACATAGCTAAAATGTTATTTTGTTTAAAGATGACTTCAGAGAATGATTTCAGTTCACGGTTTGAATATTTTCTCAGAGTGTTAGATTCAGGCATTCCTCCAGTCTCAATAGGTCTAGTAAGTCTGGATTCTGTAAGAATTTGAAATTCTGTTCCACATTTTTTACTGTTTTGATAAGGATTCATCTATGTGTACTTTGATCAAAATATTCAGTAATGGTAGTGAGGCACCAACCAGTTCTTCTGGCCTCATGGCAAGGGAGACAATAGTTCATGCGGTTTGACCTACAGCCCAGTTCCTTCTTTAATTCCTGGGTCTCCTTCTTCCTATGTTTCTCCAGGTAAATAGAGATCAATTTGTTGTGTCTCACATGGCCATTCACAAGTTTTTAATACTTCAGGTGTTTCTTACCTCACTAAGGAGTAGAACAGTGTCATGGATTGAATAATGTCCCCCTAAAAATGTGTATATCATCTTGGCTGGGCCATCATCCCAGGTATTGTGTGATTTTCCTGTATGTTGTTAATCCTGCTGGTATGATGTTAATGAGGGATGATGGGCAGCAGTTGTGTTAGTAAAACAAGACTCAATCTACAAGATCAGATTGTGTCCTGAGGCAATCTCTTGAGGTATAAAAGAGACGGGGGGACCTCATACCACCAAGAAAGCAGTGCTAGGGGTAAGGCGCATCCTTTGGAGATTAGGTTCCTGTGCAGAGAAGCTCCTAGTCCGGGGGAACATCTATGAGAAGGCCAACAGGCCAACAGAGAAAGAAAGTCTTCCCCTGGAGTTAACACCCTGAATTTGGACTTTTAGCCTACTTTACTGTGAGGAAATAAACTTCTCTATGTTAAAGCCATCCACTTGTGGCATTTCTGTTAGAGCAGTGCTAGATAACTAAGACAAACAGTAACTCTAAAAACAGTATTAGACCAAGTGATTGGATGGTTCCACAAAGCCATAACCCTGTACCTTTGAACCAACAGAACTAACCCTATGAGGTATTTGGATGTACCTAAGAAGTATCAGCAACTTTTTTTTGTTGTAAAATTATATTAACACAATACTTGCCATTTTGCCCGTCCTTTGTTTTACAAGTAAGTGATATTATTTACACTCTTCAAGTTGTGCAACTATTACCCTTAATTGATGCCAGTTTTCCCATCACCATAAACGTAAACCCGCTACTTTTGGACAATAGTTTCCTTTCTCCCTCTCCTCTTCCACCCTAGGTAAGCCCTAATAACCATTGATAGCTACATGTTTACTTATTCTTATCTTTTCACATAAGCCAGGTCATACAGTCTTTGTCTTTTTTGATTGACTTACTTCACTCAGCATAATGTCTTCAAGGTCCATCCATGTTATAGCATATATCAGGACTTCATTTCTCTTTATGGTTAAGTAGTATTCCATTGTATGTATGTACCAAATTTTCTTTTTTCATTCATCTGCTGATGGGCACTTATGTTGTTTCCACATTTTGGCTAATGTGGATAGTGTTACAATGAAGATTGGTGTAGATATATCTATTCACATTGATACACACACACACACACACACACACACACACACACCAATCCCTAGGGTATATACAAAGGAGCCATGGTTGTGCAATGGTTAAACACTCAGGCCAAACCCACCCACTGACTCCAAGGGAGAAAAGACCTGGTGATCTGCTCCCATAAAGATTACAGCCTAGAAAACCCTATGTGGCAGTCTTAATTTGTCCTATAGGGTCACTATGAGTTAGAACCAACATGATGGCGCACACACACACACACACACAGAGTGCATACCTAGAAGTGGAATTTCTGGGTGATATGGTCATATGGGAGTTCTTTTTTAAATTTTGTTGGGAATCAACATAGTGTTTTCCACAAACATTGTGTCATTTAACATTCCTATCAGCAGTTGGATAAGGGTCTTGATCTCACCACATCTTTGACAAGCATTGTTATTTTCTGGTTTTTTGAACATTGCCTCTCTAGTAGTTATGAGGTGGTACCTAATTGTAGTTTTGATTTGCATCTCTCTAATACCTAATGATGTCATCCATCTTCATGTTTGTGATGGTTAAGGTGTTGTGTCAACTTGACTCAGCTATGATTCTCTGTGGTTTGATAGTCATATGACGTTGTGATGATTTCCACGATGAGATTTCATATTTTGTGATCACCTCCAAGATGGGATCTGCTGTGAGTAGCCTATCAGTTGAAAGGGTGTTTCCTTGGGCATGTGGTCTACATAGACTATAAGCGGACATTCTGGCAAGGCTTGGGGGCCTTTTGCTAGTGCTAGATCCTGTAGCTGTCTCCTATTCATCTGACCCCCAGTTTTTTGGGACTTCAGCTAGCAGTTTACCTGCAATCTTGCCTGCCGATCTTGGGATTATCGATCTTCGCAGCCTGTGACCAACATCCCTGCTGTCTGATCTGCCCATCTTAGGTTCACCAGGTCCTATGACTATGTGAATCAGGGGAAACCTTTATCCTGACCCACAAACTTAGGACATTACAGCCTCTACAGCTGTGTGTGTCATTTCCTTGATATAAATCTCTCTCTCTCTCTCTCTCTCTCTCTCTCTCTATATATATATATATATATATATATATATATATATATATTTATACAGTTTACTGCTTTTGCTTCTCTAGAGAATACAGCCTAAGACATTTTGTACTGAGAGTGGTTATAGGGAAACAAAGTTGTAAGGAGTTTTCTAAATTGGTTCTCAAGTCTGGTTAGTCTTAAAGATGTTGAAGACTCTGCTTCCAGTAGTAAAGAGGGCACTGCTAATCCATGATGTGAGGTGGCAATACAAATGGGAAAAATATCACCACCAATAGATCAGGTATTAGTGAAAGGTGAGGCTCTGGGTGACTGTGTGTGTGATACATTTCTACAATTTTGTCAAAATGAGAAGTATAAGGGAGCTGGTTGGTCAGTCCTACTTTCACTAGACAAACTGGTGGAAGAAAGGGATGGGCTCAGGGCTTCAGAGTAGGTGCTCAAGTGCCACATAAATGACCTCAAAGTTTCCACTTGTGCCTTGAAAGAAAGCCTCATTTCTTGTAACAGAGCTGATATTGCTGAAAACCAAACCCAGAGTCTTATTGTAAGAGTAGCTGAATTACAACACCAACTCAACTGCCAACCTCAAGGGGTGTTTGAAGTTAAAATGAGGGCATTGATTGGGAAGAAATGGGATTCTGAAACTTGGGATGGGCAGATAATCAGTAAGCTGGAGACACCGAGCCCCAAAATTCCATTGAATCACTTCTGTCAATAGAATCAGCCCTCTCACTCCCATCTGAAGAGATTACTCCATGTTTGTCTGCTAAACCACCCTGCGTAGTAAAGCCATTAGCCCCTCCACTCACATCTAATGAGATTAACACAGCTGCATCTAAAGCTCCTTTGTCTGAGTCATTGCCTGGGGCATCGCCTGAGGCAGATGCTTTACAAGACGATGCTGAATGTTCTCAAAACATTTCTCCACTGATTTTGGCTTCTAGACTTATAACTAGACTTAAGTCCCAGCAAGCCCCAAAAGGTGAAGTACAAAGTGTGACACTTGAAGAGGTATGCTACACTCCAAAAGAACTGCTTGACATTTTTAATATGTACAAACGGAAGCCTGGAGAATACGTGTGAGAGTGGCTATTAAGGGTGTGGGATAATGGTGCAAGGAACATAAAGATGGATCAGATGGAATTTATTGATATGGGCCCACTAAGCGCAGATTCTTCATTCAATGTTTCAGCTCGGGAAGTTATGAAAGTATCTAATTGTTTGGTTGGGCTGCTGAAGCATGGATCATGTGGTGACCTACATTAAATCAAGCTGAAATACCAGCCCTGCCTTGGTATATCACAGAAGAAGGTATCCAAATGCTTGGGAAATTGGAATTTTAGAGTGGGTATATCAGGTTAGACGCACAGATCCACACATGGAGTGCCCAGAGGACACACCTTTTACCACAACATTGATGAACAAATTTATGAGGGGAGCCCCAACATCCTTGAAGACTGCCATCATTGCTGTTTTATGTAGGTCAGATTTGAGAGTAGAAACTGCCCTAATTGAACTAAGACAACTAACTACAATGGGACTGATTGGATCCCTTAGTGGTAGGGGCCAAGTGGCAACACTCAACAGACAAAGACAAGGTGGGCGTGGTTACCATAATGGACAGCACAGTGAAAGCAGTAATCAGAATAGTCTGACTCATATTGACTTATGGCGTTAGCTACTTATCCAAGTGTCCCTAGGAGTGAAATAGATAGGGAATCTACTAAATATTTACTTGATCTATACAAGCAGATGAATTCTAGGTCATGTGAACATAACTCCAATAGCCAGAATAGAGAATCTAGGCCCCTCAATAAATTCCCAGACATGAGCAAGTGTAAAGACCTACAACCCTTTGACTGAAAGGGAGGTCAGATCCCTTTAAGGAAGGACTCTAGTACACTGCTAAAAACTTAAACTGTTAATCTTTCTCCCAGACTTCCCCAAAGAGATCTAAGGCCTTTTATGAGAGTGACTGTTCATTGAGGAAAAGGAAGTAATCAGGCTTTTGGGGTATTACTGGATACTGGCTCTGAACTGACACTAATTCCAGGATACCCAAAACATCACTGTGGCCCACCACTAAGAGTGGGGACATATGGAGGTTATTAATGGAGTCTTAGCTCATGTCCATCTCACAGTAAGTTCAGTAGGTCCCGTAACCCATTCTGTAGTGACTTCCCCAGTTCAGGAATGCATAATTGGAACAGATATACTCAGCGGCTGGCAAAACACCCACTATGGAGCCTTGACAAATGGAGTAAGGGCTACTGTGGTAGGAAAGCCAAGTGGAAGCCATTAGAACTGCCCCTACCTAGGAAAATACTAAACCAAAAGCAATATCACATTCCTGCAAGGATTGCAGAGATTACTGCCACCATCAAGGACTTGAAGGATGCAGGGGTGGTGATTCCCACCACATCCCCATTCAACTCACCTATTGGGTCTGTGCCAAAAACAGATGGATCTTGGAGAATGACAGTGTATTATCGAAAACTTAACAAGTGGTGACTCCAACTGCAGCTGCTGTTCCAGACGTAGTTTCATTGCTTGAGCAAATTAATACATCTCCTGGTACCTGGTATTCAGCTATTGATCTGGGTAATGCCTTTTCTCCATAGCTGTTTCAAAGGACCATCAAAAGCAGTTTGCCTTCAGCTGGTGAGGTCAGGAATATACCTTCTGTTACCTACATCGGGGCTACATCAACTCTCCACCCCTATGTCATAATTTAGTCTGCAGGGAACTTGATCGCCTTTCCCTTCCACAAGACGTCACACTGGTCCATTACATTGATGATATTATGCTAACTGGACCTAAGAAGGAAGAAGTGTCAATGACTATGGACTTATTGGTAAAACATTTGCATGCTAGCGGGTGGGAAATTAATCCCATAAAAATTCAAGTGCCTTCCACCTCAGTGAAATTTCTAGGGATCCAGTGGTGTGGGGAATGTGGATATATTCCTTCTAAAGTGGAGGATAAGTTATTTCATCTGTCTATTGGGTTCCACATCTACAAAGGAGGCACAATGCCTAGATGGCCTCTTTGGGTTTTGGAGACAACGTATTCCTCATCTGGGTGTGACTTTTTATCAAGTGCCTCAAAAGCTGCTAGTTTTAAGTGGGATCCAGAACAAGAGAAGGTTCTGCAACAGTTTCAGGCTGCCGTGCAAGCTGTTCTGTCCCTTGGGCCATGTGATCTGGCTGATCCAATGGTGCTTGAAGTGTCAGTGGCAGATAGAGATGCTGTTTGGAGTCTTTGGCAGGCACCTATTGATGAATTACAGCACAGACCCTTAGAATTTTGGAGCAAAGCCCTGCCATCTTCTGCAGATAACTACTCTTTTGAGAAACAACTTTTGGCTCATTACTGGGCCTAGTAGAGATGGAAGGTAATGTAAGTAACAGAGACTGAATGCTTAACTATGGGACACAAACTCACCGTGCAGCCTGAGCTGCCCATCGTGAACTGGGTGTTGTCTGACCCACAGAGTTATAAAGTTGAATGCATACAGCAGCACTCCTTCATTAAATGGAAGTGGCATACACGAGATCTGGCCAGAGCCGGACTTGAAAGCACAAGTAAGTTGCATGAGGAAGTGGCCCAAATGCCCATCGACTCCACTCCTGTCACATGACCCTTCATCTCGCAGTCTGCACCCATGGCCTTTATGCGGAGTTCCTTATGATCAGTTGACTGAAGAAGAGAAAACTCACTCTTGGTTTACAGAGTGGTCCGATATGCAGGCACCACTGGAATGTGGACAGCGGCAGCACTACAGTCCCTTTTTGTGACCTCCCTGGACAGTGGTGAAGCGAAATTCTCTCAATGGGCAGAACTCCGAGTAGTGCACCTGGTTGTTCACTTTACCGGGAACCAGAAATGACCAGATGTGTGATTGTATACTAATTCATGGGCTGAGGTCAATGATTTGGCTGGATGGTCAGGGACTTGGAAGGAACACGATTGGAAAATTAGAGACAAAGAGGTATGGGGAAGAGGTATGTGGATAGACTTCTCTGAATAGGCCAAAGAAGTGAAGATATCTGTGTCTCATGTGAATGTTCACCAAAGGGTGACTTCAGCAGAGGAAGATATTAACAATCAAGTGGATGGGAAGTTCTGGGAAAGCCAGTCAGCCTCTTTCCCAAGCTACCCCATCATTGCTCAATGCGCTCATGAACAAAGTGGCCATGGTGGCAGGGATGGAGGCTATGCATGGGCCCAGCAGCATGGGCTTCCACTCATCAAAGCCAGCTTGGCTACAGCCACTGCTGAAAGCCCAATCTGCCAGCAGCAGAGACCAACACTAAGTCCCGGCTATGACATCATCCCTTGAGGTGATCAGCCAGCAAGCTGGTGGCAAGTTGATTACATTGGACCACTTCCATCATGGAAAGGGTAATATTTTGTTCTTACTGGAATAGACACTTACTCTGGATATGGATTTGCATTCCCTGTACCCAATGCTTCTGACAAAACTACCATCTGTGGACTTACCAGATGCCTTATCCACCATTATGGTATCCCACACAGCATTCCCTCGGACCAAGGGACTCACTTCACAGCAAAATGAAGTGTGGCAATGGGCCCATGCTCATGGAATTCACCGTTATTACCATATTCCCCATCATCCTGAAGTAGCTGGTGTGATAGAAGGATGGAATGGCCTTCTAAAGACACAATTACAGCATCAGTTAGGTGGCAATACATTGCAGGATTGGGACAGTGTTCTCCAGGAGGCTGTATATGCTGTAAACCAGCATCCAATATATGATGCTGTTTCTCCCATAGCCAGGATTCCTGGGTTCAGAAATCAAGGGGTGGAAACAGGAGTGACACCACTCACTATTACCCTTAGTGACCCACTTACAAGATTTTTCCTTCCTGTTCCTTTGACCTTATGCTCTCTGGGTCTAGAGGTCTTAGTTCCAAAGAGAGGAATGCTCCCACCTGGAGACATATCACTGATTCCATTGAACTGGAAGTTAAAATGCCACCTGGCCACTTTGGACTCCTTTTGCCTCTAGATCAACAGGAAAAGAAGGGAGTTATCGTATTGGCTGGTGTGATTGATCCTGATTACCAAGAGGAAATCGGATTGATATTACATAATGGAGGTAAAGAAGAGTATGTCTGGAATGCAAGAGATCCTTTAGTACTACCATGTCTTGTAATTAAAGTCAATGGACAACTACAGCAACCGAATTTAGACAAGACTACTAATGGCCCAGAACCATCAGAAATGAAAGTTTGGGTCATTCCACCAGACAAAGAACCACTTCCACCTGAGGTGCTTGCTGAGGGCCTAGGGAATACAGAATGGGTGGTGGAGGAAGGTAGTTCTAAATACCAGATATGACCATGTGACCGGTTGCAGAATCAAGGGCTGTAGTTGTTATGAGTATTTCTTCTTTGTATGTGTGTTCATTGTATCACGTTATGCACAAGTATGCCTTATAATTATCTTTATTCAGACATTATGTATGCTTTGAGGAGATACGTACAGGTGCAAAATTCACAAGGGTTTAACTGTGATAGTTGTGTGCTTGAGAGGCGGGGCCAAAATGGCATAGTAGTCAGACGGCTTCCTATATCCCTCTTACAACAAAGACCTAGGAAAACAATTGATTTGCTTGTATATGAATATCTAGGAGCCCTGAACAGCAAAGTTGAGGAATCGGACTGAGTGGTGGGGGGAGAGGGAGAAAGTTTGGAAGAAGTGAAGAGTGCCAGGGTGGCGGTAGTGATGGGACTGCAGCTCTTCTGCTGCTCCGGGTCTGCAGTGAAGCAGGTAAACAGCTGCACGTGCGCTCTGGAGGCAGTTTCCACATCCAGAGAAATCTGGCAGCAGGGATTCTGCTTGGACACTCTGAACCATGAAAAGCAGCTCCCAAGTGGCTAAAGATAAGTATATGACTGCTGGCTTTCGAGGGGATTAAAAAAAAAATTCCATTTGGGAAAAACCTCTCTCCCTTTTACCTCTTTCCTCCCAGCTCTGCACTGGGAGTCCGCTGGGCTGGAAGTAGGTCCCAAAAGGCACCCTGATCCGTTCTCCTGGCCTTGGAGAGGGAACAAATAAGCTACTGGCTCCCCTAAGCCAGGAACTCAGGGTCGGCACAGCTCTTTTGCTAGGAACAGGCATTAGGGGTCCACAGACTTTGAGTGCCTTACACCCCTGTTTAGACTTGTAGGGACCCGTCTCAACAGCGTTAGCCCTCACTACCACAGCACAACAGGGTAAACATCTGAAGTTTAACTGTTGCAGCTGTGACGTGACAGATTTGTGACACTCAAAACCTTGCCCCTTAAGCAGGCACTTTTACTGATCTGTACCAGGGGCTTGAGGACTGGTGGCGTCACCTAATCCACCTAGTCACCTGCTAAAAGAGTCCAAGAAGAAGTAGTGCCCTCAGGTCTTTACAGCCAACAGAGTGGGTGCTCATAGTCTGGCTGCAAAATTCACCTACCTACTTGCCCTAGGGAATAGAGGCATGCTTTCTTTTCAGACTCTCAGGGGCAACCGTCTGTCCCCTGCCTGGCTAAGCACGTGACCCACTACCAGAACCAATCCCCCAATCACCCATGCCTCTCTAAGACTGTAGGTGAGAGCCCGCACCACACACTTGGTGACCGACTGCCTGGACACCTGAGCTGAACCCATACAGGAAAATTTAATGGACTCCTATGTGCACGTATTTAGCTACAGAAAAAACTACATGGTGACAGGACGTTAGAGCTTCAAAGGTATTAATAATCAAACTAGCACACAAGAGTAGCCTATTGGGACATATCAAAACAAAAGAAAACAAGAAGCTGGGACTCACTAAACAAATATAAAATAAAATTATAATAACATATTGATGGCTCAGAGACAACAGTCAATATCAAATCACATAGACAGGCACGCCATGAGGGCTTCAGCAAGCTCCCAAAATACAGAATCAATAAATTCTTTGGAGGAAGAGAATTTCTTGGAATTACCAGAGGCAGAATACAAAAGATTAATATACAGAACTCTTCTAGAAATTAAAAAGGGAATTTTACAAAACGCAGAAATTGCCAAGGAACACACAGACAAAGCAGTAGTGGAACTTTAAAAAGTTATTTAAGAACATAATGACAAATTTAATAGGCTGTAAGAATCCATAGAGAGACAGCAATCAGAAATCCAGAAGATTAACAATAAAATTTCAGAATTAGACAACTCAATAGAAAGTCATAGGAGCAGAATTGAGGCAGTAGAAGTTAGAATTAGTGACAATGAAGATAAAGCTCTTGATGCCAACTTATTTGAATAAAAATCAGATAAAAGAATTAAAAAGAATGAAGAAACTCTAAGAGTCATGTGGGACTCTCTCAGGAGAAAAAACCTACCAGTGATTAAAGTATCAGAACAGAAGGGGATAACAGAAAATACAGAGAAAATTGTTGAAGATTTGTTGACAGAAAACTTCCCTGATATCATGAAAGTTGAGAAGATAGCTATCCAAGATGCTCATCGAACCCCACATAAGGTAGATCCCAAAAGATAATCACCAAGACATGTAATCAAACTTACCAAAACCAAAGATAAAGAGAGAATTTTAAGAGTGGCTACGGATAAAAGAAAAGTCATCTACAAAGGAGAGATAATTAGATTAAGCTCAGACTACTCAGCAGAAACCATGAAGGTTAGAAGGCAATAGGATGACATATATAAAGACTCAAAGGAAAACAACTGCCAGCCAAGAATCATATCTCCAGCAAAACAGTCTCTGAAATATGATGGCAAAATTAGGGCATTTCCAGATAAACAGAAGTTTGGGAATTAGCAAAAACCAAACCAAAATTACAAGAAATACTAAAGGGAGTCCTATGGTTAGATGATTGATAAAACCAGACGACAACGCAGGACTAGAGCACAGGACAGAGCAACTAGATATTGACTCAGATAGGGAAGTCAAAAATACATCAAAGTTAAAACATTGAAAATAGGGAAACAGAAGTATTAATATGTAAAAAAGGACAACATTAAAACAAAAAAGAGAGACTTAAAAATGCAGAATTGATTTTTAATCTGGAGGTGAAGTCAAGGAGACGTAAAGTAATAAAAGACTGGTATAAACTTAGAAAAATAGGGGTAAATATTAAGGTAACCACAGAGGAGTCTAACAATCCTACGAATCAAAATAAAAAGTAGAAAAACATAAAGACCCAGCAAACACAAAATCTACAACAATGAAAAAGATGACAAAAAAATACATAAAGAAAACCGACTCAGCAGAGAAAATTAAGAGGAAAAAATAAACTGTGAACAACACACAAAAAGAGACATCAGGATGACAGCACTAAACTCATACCTATCAATAATTACTCTGAATGTAAACAGACTTAATGCACCAATAAAGATACAGAGAGTGGCAGACTGGATAAAAAAGCATGATCCGTCTATATGCTGCCTACAACAGATGCACCTTAGACTTAAAGACAAAAACAGGCTAAAACTCAAAGGATGGAAAAAACGTATCCAGCAAGCAAAACTCAAAAAAAAAGCAGGAGTGGCAATATTAATCTCTGACAAAATAGACGTTAAAGAAAAATCCACACAAAGGATAAGGAAGGGTACTATATAATGATTAAAGAGTCAATACACCAGGAGGACATAACTATAATAAATACTTATGCATTCAACAACAGGGCTCCAAAATACATAAAACAAACTCTAACAGCTCTGAAGAGAGAGATAGACAGCCCCACAAAAGTAGTAGGAGACTTCAACACACCACTTTTGGTGAAAGACAGAACATCCAGGAAAAAGCTCAACAAACACATAGAAGAACTAAAACCAACCTGATATCATAGACATATGCCAAACACTACACCCAACAGCAGCCAAGTATACATTCTTTTCTAATGCTCATGGAATATTCTCCAGAATAGACCACATATTAGGCCATAAAGCAAGCCTTAACAAAATCCAAAACATCGAAATATTATGAAGCATCTTTTCTGACCATAAAGCCATAAAAGTGAAAATCAACAACACAAAAGCAAGGAAAAAAAAAAAATCAAACACATGGAAACTGAACAAACACCTTGCTCAAAAACTACTGTATATAGAAGAAATTAAGGACAGAATAAATAAATTCATAGAATCAAACGAGAATGAAAACACATCCTACCAGAACCATTGGGAAACAACAAAAGCAGTGCTCAGAGGTCAGTTCATAGCAATAAATGCACACATCCAAAAAGATGAAAGAGCCATTACCAAAACATTAACCTTACAACTGGAACAAGTAGAAAGAGCGCAGCAAAAGAAACCCTCAGGCAGTAGAAGAAAGGAAATAATAAGAATTAGAGCTAGAATTAAATGAAATAGAGAACAGAAAAACTATTCAAAGAGTTAACAAGACCAAAATCTGGTTCTTTGAAAAGATAAACAAAATTTATAAACCACTGGCCAAACTGAAAAAAGAAAAACAGGAGAGGAAGCAGATAACCTGCATTAGAAATGAGATGGGTGATATCACAACAGACCCAACTGAAATTAAAAGACTCATAACAGACTACTATGCAAAACTGTACTCTAACAAATTTGAAAACCTAGAGGAAATGGACAAATTTCTAGAACCTCACTACCTACCTAAATTAATACAAACAGAGGTAGAACAACTAAATAAACTGATAACAAAAGAAGAGATTGAAAAGGTTATTAAAAAATTCCCAACAAAAAAAAAGCCCTGGCCCGGATGGCTTCACTGGAGAATTCTACCAAACTTTCAGAGAAGAGATAACACCACTTCTACTAAAGGTATTTCAGAGCATAGAAAAGGATGGAATACTCCTAAACTCATTCTATGAAACCAGCATAGCCCCAATACAAAAACCAGGTAAAGACACCACAAAAAAAAGAAAAAGAAAATTTCAGACCAATATCTCTCATGAACATTGACCCAAAAATCCTCAACAGAATTCTAGCCAACAGAATTCAGCAACACATCAAACAAATAATTCACCATGACCAAGTGGGATTTATACCAGGTATGCACTGATGGCTCAGCATTAGAAAAACAATCAATGTAATCCATCACATAAATCAAACAAAAGATAAGAACCTCATGATCTTATCAATCGATGCAGAAAGGCATTAGAAAAAGTCCAACACCAATTCATGATAAAAACTCTCAACAAAATAGGAATAGAAGGGAAATTCCTCAATATAATTAAGGGCGTTAACACGTTTACACAAAGCCAACAGCCAACATCATCCTAAGTGGAGAGACTTTGAAAGCTTTCCCCTTGAGAATAGGAACCAGACAAGGATGCCTTCTATCACCACTCTTATTCAATATTGTGCTGGAGGTCCTAGCCAGAGCAATTAGGCTAGAAAGGGAAACAAACGGCATCCAAATCAGTAGGGAAGAAGTCAAAGTATCTCTATTTATTTGCAGGTGACATGATCTTATACACAGAAAACCCCAAAGAATCCACAAGAAAACTACTGGAACTAATAGAAGATTTCAGCAAAGTTTCAGGTACAAGATAAACATACAAATATCAGCTGGATTCCTTTACACCAACAAAGAGAACCTCAAAGAGGTTATCACCAAATGAATACCATTTACAATAGCCCCCAGGAACATAAAATACTTAGGAATAAATCTAACCAGAGACGTAAAATAACTATACAGAGAAAAGTACAAAACACTGCTGCAAGAAACCAAAAGAGACCTGCATAAGTGGAAAAATATACCTTGCTCATGGATAGGTAGACCCAACATAATGAAAATGTCAATTCTACCTAAGACAATCTACAGATACGATGCAATCCCGATCCAAATTCCACTAACATTTTTTAATGAGATGGAGAAACAAATCACCAACTTCATATGGAAAGGGAAGAGGCCCCGAATAAATAAAGCATTACTCAAGAAGAAGAACAATGTGCGAGGCCTTACACTACCTGATTTTAGGGCCTATTATACTGCCACAGTAGTCAAGGAAGCCTGGTACTGGTATAACAAAATATACATGAACCAATGGAACCGTGTTGAGAATCCAGATATAAGCTCATCCACCTATGAGCAGCTAAGATTTGACAAAGACCCAATGTCCATTAATTGGGGAAAAGACAGTCTCTTTAACAAATGGTGCTGGCATAATTGGATCTTCATCTACATGAAACTGAAACAAGACCCATACCTCACACCATGTACAAAAACTAACTCAAAATAGATCAAAGACTTAAATATAAAATCATGGAAGAAAAAATGGGGACAAAGCTAGGAGCCCTAATACATGGCATAAACACAATACGAACCATAAGTAACAATGCACAAGCACCAGATGAGAGACTAGATAAACGGGAGGTCCTAAAAATCAAAACATTTATGCTCATCAAAAGACTTCACCAAAAAAGTCAAAAGACAACACACAGACTAGGAAAAAATTTTGGCTACGACAAATCCAATCAGCTTCTAATCTCTAAAATCTACAAGATACGGCAAAACCTCAACAACAAAAAGACAAATAATCCAACTGAAAAATGGGAAAGGACATGAACAGGACATGAAGAAATGCTCATGATCATTAGCCATTAGAGAAATGCAGATCAAAACTACAAGGAGATATCATCTCACCCCAACAAGGCTAGCCTTAATCTAAAAAACAAAATAATAAATGCTGGAGAGGTTGTGGAGAGACTGGAACACTTATACACTGTTGGTAGGAATTTAAAATGGTACAACGACTTTGGAAATTGATTTGGCGCTCCCTTAAAAAGCTAGAAATAGAAGTACCATACGATCCAGCTATCCCGCTCCTTGGAATATATCCTAGAGAAATAAGTGCTGTCACACGAATATATGCACACCCATGTTCATTGCAGTACTGTTCAAATAGCAAAAAGATGGAAACAACCTAGGTGTCCATCAACGGACGAATGGATAAACAAATTATGTTATATCCACACAATGGAATATTACCCTATGATAAAGAACAACGATGAAGCTGTGAAGTATCATATATGTGGTGGAAGCTGGAACTTATTATGCTGAATGAATTTAGTCAGTCACAGAAGGACAAATACTGTATAAGACCACTATTATAAGAACTCAAGAAAAGGGTTAAACACAGAAGAAAACATTCTTTGATGGTTACAGGGGTGGGGAGGGAGGGTGAGGGTTATTCACTAACTAGATAGTAGATAAGAATCATCTTAGGCAAAGGCAAGGACAACACACACTACAGGGGAAATCAGCCCAAACGGACTAAACCAAAGCTAAGAAGTTTCCTGAATTCAATCAAATACTTTGAGAGACAGAGTAGCAGGGGTAGGGATCTGGGGACCATGCTTTCATGGAATATCTAGGTCAATTGGCATAACAAAGCTTATTAAGAAAATGTTCTGCATCCTACTTTGATGAGTGGCGTCTAGGGTCTTAAAAGCTTGCTAGCGGCCATCTAAGATGCATCAATTGGTCCCAACCACCTGCAGTAAAGGAGAACGAAGAACACCAAAGACACAAAGAAAGTATTAGCTCAAGAGACAGAAAGGGCCACATAAACCAGAGACTTCATCAGCCTGAGACCAGAAGTAGATTGTGCCCGGCTACCACCAATGACCGCCCTGACAGAGAACACAACAGAGAGTCCCTGATGGAGCAGGAGTAAGGTGGGGTGCAGAAGTCAAATTCTAGTAAGAAGACCAGACTTAATGGTCTGACTGAGACTGGAGGAACCCTGGAACGCATGGCCCCTGGATTCTCTATCAGCCCAGAACTAAAACAATTTCTGATGCCAACTCTTCCGACAGGGATTGGACTGGACTGTGGGACATAAAGTGATACTCGTGAAGAGTGTACCTCTTAGTCAAGTAGAGACAAGAGACCAAAGGGGCAGCTTCTGTCCAGAGGTGAGACGGGAAGACAGAGAGAGTTAGGAGCTGGTTGAGTGGTCATGGGGAATCAAGGGCTGAAAGGAGGAGTGTGCGGTCACAGAATGGGGTGAAAAATTAGGGTCACATAACAATGTATGTATAAAATTTTGTATGGGAGACTAACTTGAAATGTAAGCTTCATTTAACTACAACAATAAAAAAAATTTAAAAATGAATTGAAATTCAGAAAATTTGTGTCAAACTAAAAAAAAAAAAAAAAAAAAAAAGGTTGTGTGCCTACTTGGCTGGGCCATGATTCTCAGTGGTTTGATAGTCGTATGATGTTCTGATCACTTCCATGATGAGATTTGATATTATATAATCACCTCCATGATGGGATCTTCTTGTGAGTAGCCAATCAGTTGAAAGGGAGTTTTCTTGGGCGTGTGGCCTGCATTGAATATAGGTGCATATTCTGGCAAGGCTTATGAACTTTTCCTCATTCTGAATCCTATAGCTGGATTCTGTTCTGACCTCCAGTTCTTGGGACTTGAGCTAGAAGCTTACCTGCAGTCTTGCCTGCTGATCTTGGGATTCATATATCTTCACAGACTGTGAGCAAGAGCCCTGCTCTCTGGCCTGCCAGTCTAGGGTTTGCCAGCCCCTGTGGCTAAGAGAATCAGGAGAAGCTTCTATTCTAACCCATGGACTTGTAACTTTCCAACATCTACAACCAAGTGAGCCATTTCCTTGATATAAATCTCTCTCTCTTTCTCTCTCTCTATATATATATGTATACACTTTACTGACTTCGCTTCTCTAGAGAACCCAGCCTAAGACAATGTGTTGGTAGGCCTCTTGAATATCATCTTTGGTGAAGTGTCTGATCATGTTCTTTTCCCATTTTTTGATTGGGGTGTTTCTGTTTATGTTATTAAGTTGTAAAAGTTTTATGTGTATTTTTGATAGTATACTCTTATCAAATACATGGTTTGCAAAAATGTTCACCAAATATGTACATAGTCTTTCAATGTATTGATGAAGCCCTTTTATTTATTTTTTATTTATTTTGTTGTTGATAATATACACAGCAAAACATACACGAATAAAACAGTTTCTACATGTGCAATTCAGTGACATTGATTGTATTCTTTGAGTTATACAACCATTCTCATCCTCCCTTTCTGTATTGTTTCTCAGTTACTAACATAAACTCCCTGCCCTCTAAGGTTCTTATCTAATCTTTTGAGTTGTTGCTGTCAACTTGATCCTATACAGATAGTTCTTAAAAGAGCATAATGCTCAAGGCAGACATTTTTTACTAGTTAAACTATTGTTTGGTTTTAAGAGGAATTCAGGATATATTTTTGGTTTAAGGTTTAAAGATCATCTCAGGGTAATAGTTTCAGGGGTTCATCCAGCCTCCATGGCTCCAGAAAGTCTGGAATCCATGAGAATTTGAAATTCTATTCTGCATTTTCCTCCTTTTGATTATGATTCCTCTATAGAATCCTTGATCACTTGATCTCCTTGATCACCATAATGGTAGTGTCTTAGGCTGTGTTCTCAACAGAAGCAAAACCAGTAAAGCTTATAAATATATATTGTCTTAGTCATCTAGGGCTGCTATAACAGAAATACCACAAATGGATGGCTTTTTATAAAGAGAAACTTATTCTCTCACAGTCTAGTAGGATATAAGTCCAAACTCAAGGCATCAGCTCCAGGGGAAGGCTTTCTCTCTGTCAGCTCTGGAGAAAGGTCTTTGTGATGCATCAGTCTTCCCTTAGTCTGGGAGCACCTCAGCACAGGAATCTCAGATCCAAAGGACACGCTGCGCTCCCGGCACTTCTTTCTTGGTGGTATGAAGTCCCCCTCTCTTCTTGCTTCCCTTTCCTTTTTATCTGTTGAGAGATAAAATGTGGTGCAAGCCACACCCCAGGGCAACTCCATTTACATTGGATCAGGGACGTGACCTGGGTAAGGGTGGTGTTATAATCCCACCCTAATTCTCTTTAACATAAAATTACAATCACAAAATTGAGGACAACCACACAATATTGGGAATCATGGCCTAGCCAGATTGAAGCACACTTTTTTTTTTGGGGGGGGGACATAATTCAATCCATGACATATACATAGAGAGAGATTTATATCAAAGAAATGGCTCACGATGTTGTAGAGGCTGGAATGTTCCAAGTCCATGGATCAGGATAGAGGCTTCTGATTCATGTAGCTGCAAAGGCTGGCAAATCCAAGATCGGCAGATCAGAAAGCAGGGCTCTTGCTCACAGGCTGTGAAGTTCGACAAATCCAAAGATCAGCAGGCAAGGCCACAAGACTGCAAGGCTTCTCCTGATTCACATAGCTGCAGGGGCTGGCAAACTGAAGACTGGCAGGTAAGCTGCCAGCTCAAGTTCCAAGAATCAGAGGTCACAGGAACAGGAGCCAGCTGCACGATCCAGAGCAGGTAAAAGCCAGAATATCAGCTTATATTCAGATGCAGCCCACACGCCCAAGGAAACTCCCTTTCAACTATTGGCTATTCACAGAAAAATCCCATCATGGGGGTAATTACATATCAGATCTCAACGGGGAAGAGACCACAACATTATACAATTGCCAAAACACTGAGAATTATGGCCCAGCCAAGTTGACACACAATGTTAATCATCACAGGTAGCCAGGCACAATCCAGTTCTTTTGGTCTTATGGAAAAGGTGGCAGCTATTCATGGAGGTAATTAGCCACACATTCCATATCTTCTTCCCATTCCTGACTCTCTCCCTGTGTTGCTTCAGGTGAATAGAGACCAATTGTTTTGCCTTGAGTGGCACTTGCAAGCTTTTAAGATCTTGGGCACTATGCAATGAAGTAGGAGGTAGAACAGAAGCACTAAACACATTATTAGGCCAATTAACACGAATATCTCATGAAACCATGACCCTAAACTTCCAAACCAAGGAACTGAATTCCGCGAGGTGTTTATACATAAGCAGCCTCAGTAGAGCGGGGTTGCACAACTGTTATTTCCATTGTTATCAATAAGTTGTACACCTGTAAGAAGTTGAATTAGCAAAAACTGTGTGATAGATATTCTTACAACAATGACAAAAAAGTAGTAAAGTCCTTTGATGAACAGAAGTCAATCACAAAAAAAAACAAATATTTTATGTCTTCACTTTTATGAAATGACCTGAACAAGTAAACATACCTACACCTCCTTTATCAACTATCTCATTATCCAACACTATGCATTTATGATGATAGTAAAAAAACTACTATCCAGGATGCAGAGCCAACATGGTGTCCCAGACAGATGCACCATGCCATTCTTCTGCAGCAAAGACCTGAAAAACTAAGTAAACAAATGCAAACGTCAACACTAGCACCCTAAGCATCATATGAAGGATCAATAACAAAACAAAGCTGAAAGACTTTAAACAGGGAAACAGATGTCAACCTGTAAATGACAACATGGTCAAAACAATAAAAGGGGAAATAAATGGTGTAGGTATAGAACTTCCAAATGGAGAGGAAGTCAAGGTGATATCAAGTAATAAAAGACTGGCTCAAAAGTGGGAAGATAAGGGTAATTTTTCAAGGTAATCACAACGAGAGTTAACAAACCTACTCATTAAAATAAAAAAAGAACAAGAACATAAAGAGAAAACACAAAATCTATAGTAATGAAATAAAAGAAAATACACACACACAAAGGAACTTGGAACAGGAAGGTAAGAGGAACAAAGAAAACATCAGCACCATCAATATATATATATATGGCAGCAATTAACTCGTACCTATTGATAATCACATTAAATATAAATGGCTTAAATGCACCCATAAAGAAAGAATGGCAGAATTAATTAAAAAAACATGAGTCATCAATATGCTGTCTTCAAGAGACACACCTTAGACACAAAGACATAAATATATTAAAAATCAAAGTATAGAAAAAATGTATCAAGCAAACAGTAACCAAAAAAGAGCAGGAGTGGCAATACTAATCTCAAATAAAATAGACTTTAAGGCAAAATCTGCCATAAAAGACAAGCAAGGAGATTATATAATGATTAAAGGGACAATCCACAAAGAAGATATAATCTTAATAAATATCTATGTACCCAACAACAGGGCTCCAACCTACATAAAACAAACTCTAACTGCACTGAAAAGACAAATTAGCAGTTCCACAATAATAGTAGGAGACTTTAACGCACCTCTCTTGGTAAATAGCAGAACATCTAGATATAAATTAAATAAACACACAGAAGATCTAAAAGCCACAATCAAGCAACTTGACCTTATAGACATGTATAGAAAACTCCACTCAACAGTAGCAAAGTATACATTCTTTTCCAACACACATGGAACATTCTCCAGAATAAACTACATTTTAGTCAGCAAAGCAATCATCAGTAAGATCCAAAACAACAAAATAATACAAACCATTCTTTCTGATCACAATGCCATAAAAATAGAAATCAATAACAGAAAGAGCAAGGGAAAAAAATCAGACACATGGAAAGTGCATAACACCTTGCTTAAAAACAACTGGGTAATAAAAAAACTCAAAGAAGTAATAAAAAAATTCCTAGAATTTAATGAGAATGAAAACATATCATTTCAAAATCATTGGGACACAGCAAAGGCAGTGCTCAGAGGTCAATTTAAAGCAATAAACACACACATTGAAAAAGAAGAAAAGGCCAAAATCAAAATGTTACCCCTACAACTCAAACAAAAAGAAAAAGAACAGCAAAAGAAGTCCACAGACCAAAGGAAATAATAAAGATTAGAGGAGAAATAAATGAAATAGAGAACAGCAAAACAATAGAATCACCAAGACCAGAAGCTGGTTCTTTGAAAGTATCAACAAAGTCATCAAACCACTAGCCAAATTGACAAAAGAAAACCATGAGAGTAAGCAAATAACCCAAAAATGAAATGAGATGGGGGACATTATAACAGACTCAACAGAAATAAAAAGGATCATAACAGAATACTGAGAAAAATTATACTCCAACAAATTAAGAACCTGGAGGAAATAGACAAATTTTGAGAAACACACTACCTACCTAAACTAACACAAACTGAGATACAAAATCTGAACAGATCCATAACAAGAGAAGAGATTTAAGAGATAAAAAAAAAAAAATCCCAACAAAAAAATGTCCTTGCCCAACAGTAGTCAGAACAGCCTGGTACTGGTACAACAGACATGGAACAGAATTGAGAACCCAGACATAAATTCATCCACCTATGAGCAGCTGATTTTTAACAAAGACTCAAAGTCAGTTAAATGGGGGAAAAGACAGTCTCTTTAATAAATGATGTTGGCATAGCTGGATATCCATCTGAAAAAAATGAAACTGGACCCATACCTCACACCATACACAAAAACTAACTCAAAATGGATGAAATATCTAAACATAAAATCTAAAATGATAAAGATCAAGGAATTAAAAATAGGAATAACACTGGGGGCCCTAATGCATGGCATAAATAGTATACAAGCCATAACTAACAATGCACAAACTCCAGAAGAGAAACTAGATAACTGGGATCTCCTAAAAATCAAACACGTATGTTCATCAAAAGACTGCACCAAAAGAGTAAAAAGACAGCCTACAGACTGGGAAAAAATTTTCACTATAACATATCCAATAAGGGTTTAGTCTCTAAAATCAACAAGATACTGCAACACCTCAACAACAAAAAGACAAACAATCCAATTAAAAAACTGGCAAAGGATATGAACAGACACTTCATCATAGACGGCCACTAACAGACACAGGAGAAAATGCTCACGATCATTAGCCATTAGAGAAATGCAAATCAAAACTACAATGAGATACCATCTCACACCGACAATGCCGGCACTAATCCAAAAAACACAAAATTACAAATATTGGAGAGGTTGTGGAGAGATCAGAACTTTTTTGCACTGCTGACAGGAATGTAAAATGGTACAACCACTTTGGAAAAGAATATGAAACTTCCTTAAAAAGCTAGAAATAGAAATACTATACAATCCTGCAGTCCCAATTCTAGGAATATACCTGAGAGAAATAAAAGCCGTCACACAAATAGACATATGCACACCCATGTTCATTGCAGCACTATTCACAATAGCAATAAGATGGAAACAGCCTAACTGCCCATCAACAGATGAATGGATAAACAAATTATGGTTCATACACAAAAAAGAATACTATGCAATTATAAAGAACAATGATGAATCCACGAAACATCTCACAACATGAATGAATCTGGAGAGCATTATGCTGAGTAAAATAAGTCAATCACAAAAGGATAAATATTGTTTGAGATCACTATTATAAAAACTCAAGAAAAGGTTTACACACAGAAAAAATCTTTGATGGTTATAAGGGAGGGAAGGGGGAATTACTAACTAGATAGTAGTTAAGTGTTAAATTTTATGAAGGGAAAGACAACACACAATATAGGGGAAGTCACCACTATTTGACCAAGTCAAAGTCATAGAAGCTTCCTAGATACATCCAAGTACCTCGAGGTACCAGGTTACACGAGCTGAAGGCTGGAGACCATGGTCTCAAGGGACATCTAGGTCAACTGACATAACACATTCATAAAGAAAATGTTCCACATCTTGCTTTGGTGAGTAGCATCTGGGATCTTAATAGCTTGTGAGTGACTACCTGAGAAACATCTACTGGTCCCATCATGTTTGGAGCAAAGGAGAATGAATAAAACCAAAGACACAAGGAAAATGTTAGTCCAAAGGACTAATGGACCACATGAACCACAGCTTCCAGCAGCCTGAGCCCAGAAGTACAGATGACAGCCGGCTACCACTGCTGACTACTCTGACAGGGATCACAATAGAAGGTACCTCAGACAGAGTGGGAAAAAATGTAGAACAAAATTCAAATTCACACACACACAAAAAGACTAGACGTAACTGTTCTGACAGAGATTGAAGGAACCCTTGAGACTTTGGCTCCCAGACTCCCTGCTAACTCAGAATTGAAGCCATTCCCAAACTTTCATCCAAAGATTAAAAAAAAAAAAAAAAAAAAAAGTTGCCATGGAGTTGATTCTGACTCATAGCGACGCTCTAGGACAGAGTAGAACCGTTCCCTAGGGTTTCCAAGGAGTGGCTGGTGGATTCGAACTGCCGACCTTTTGGTTTAGCAGCCGAGCTCTTAACAACTATGCCACCAGTGCTTCATAGGTATGTATATATGTGTGTGTATATAGGTGTATACATATGTATATGCATTTATGTGACAGGTGCACATATATTCATATATATAATAAAGCACATAGGGAGCACATTTGTGGATACTTCTTAAACATAACCAAACATCTAGTGGGATTGAATTTCTGAGTTCGAAGGATTAGGATCATAGTCTCATGGAATATCTTGGTCAATTAACATAGTCTAGTTCATAAATTAGGTTCTACATCCTACCTTGGTGAGTAGTGTCTGGGGTCTTAAAAACTTGTTAGCAGCCATCTAAGCTACAACTATTGGTCTCTACTCATCAGGAACAAAAGAGAAAGAAGGAAATCAAAGACTCAAAGAAGAAACTAGTATACAGAACAGATAGTCTACAAGAACCACGGCCTCATCTACCAGAAAAACTAGGAAGGCTAGGAAGTGCCTGACTACCACTACCTAGCATTCTAATCAGGGCCACAATAGATGAACTCTAATAGATGGGTGGAAAATGTTGAACAGAACCTCAAATTCCTAAAAAAAAAACGAAAAAAGACCTACCGGACTGTTTGAGACTGGAGGATTCCCCGAGACTATTACCCTAAGATACCCTTCAGACCTTGAACCAAACTAACCCCTGAGGTCACTTGTAGCTAAATAAAAAATTGGCTGAAAAAATAAGAAGTATAACTACTGTGCTCCTTTAAAAAATCACCTATATGAAACCAAATGGGAACATAAACTGCTAATGTAAAGCTTCACCAAAAACACAATAATTTTTTTTTTTTTTTAAATCTAGGCCCAACATCCACTTCCCTATATTTTCTTCTAAGAATTTTGATTTTAGTTTTCACTTTTAGGTCTTTAAACCATTTTGAATCGACTTTTGTGTAAGGTGTGAGGCATAGACCCTGTTTCATTCTTTTGAATGTGGAAATCCAATTTTCCTGGCAACATTCATTGAATAGACTCATTCTTTCCCATTGAATGATCTTAGCACCCTTGTCAAAAAGTCAGTTGACCGGCACTGCATGGGTTTATTTGTGGACTCTCAATTCTATTCCATTGATCTATATGTTTATCATTAAACCAGTATCAGGCTGTTTTGATTACTGTAGCTGTATACTGTTTCTGAAATGAGGGAGTGTGAGACCTACTTTGTTCTTCAAAATTGTTTTGTCTTTTTGGACACTTTTCCTTTCTATATAAAGTTGTGGATTAGGTTTTCCATTTCTGTTAAAAATGCTGTTGGAATTTTGATGGGGATTGCATTGAATCTATAGGTCTTTTTGGGTAGTGTTGACATTTTCACAATATTAAGTGTTCCAGCCCATGAGCATGGAATGTCTTTCCATTTATTTAGGTCAGTTTTAATCTCTTGCATCAGTGTTTTAAAGTTTTCATTACAGAAGTCCTTTACATCCCCAGTTAGATTTATTCCTAGGTATTTAATTCTTTTCTGTGCTAGTGTAAATGGAATTGCTTTCTTGATTTTATTTTCCGATTTCTCCTTGTTGGTATATAGAAATCTGAATCATTTCTGTATATTAATCTTTAACCCGCAACTTTACTGAATTCATCTATTACTTCCAGGAGAATTCATGTGGATTCTTTGGGATTTTCTATATATATAATCATGTCATCTACAAGAGATACTTCTACTTCTTTTTCAATTTGCACACATTTTATTTCTTTTTCTTGCCTTATTGCTCTGGCTAGGATTTCCAGTGTGATATTGAATAAACCAAAAACCAAATCTGTTGCCATTGAGTCAATTCTGACTCATAGCGACCCTATAAGACAGAGTAGAACTGCCCCATATGGTTTCCAAAGACTGCCTGCTGGATTCGAACAGCCGACCTTTTGGTTAGCAGCTGTAGCTCTTAACCACTACACCACCAGGGTTTCCTGATATTGAATAAAAGTGGTGATAGTGGCAATCTTTGTTTTGTTTCCATTCTCAAGGGGAATACGCTCAGTCTTTATCCATTGAGTATAATGTTGACTATTGACTTTTCATAGATGCCCTTAATCATGTCAAGGAATTTCCCTTCCATTCCTATATTGTTGAGATTTTTCTATCAGAAAAGTCTGTTGGATTTTATCAAATACCCTTTTCTGTTTCTATTGAGTTGATTATATTTTTTTTCCTTCTGTTCTGTTAATGTGGTGTATTACATTGATGGATTTTCTAATATTGAATCGTCCTTGCATTCCTGGAATAAATCCCAAGTGGTCATGTTGTGTAATTAATATTTTATTGCATTCTGTTCACTAGTATTTGGTTGTGAATATTTGCATCTGTATTAATGAGGACTATAGGAGTGTAGTTTTCTTTTCTTGTAGTGTCTTTGTCTAACATTGGTATCAGGACAATGCTGGCTTCATAGAAAGAGTTAGGGAGTATTCCTTCCTCTTCCACATTTTGGAAGAGTTGAGCAAAATATGTGTCAGTTCTTCTCTAAATGGTAAAATTCCCCAGTGAAACCATCATACACACACACACACACACACACACACACACATCACCCCACCAGATCACTGTGAAGCATGTCATAGAGATTAGGTGCACTAGCTTTGGAGTCAGACTGCCCAGGTATGAATCCTGGCTCTGACATTTATGAGTTATGTGACCCCTGGCAGAAGACTTTTTGTTTTAGGAGGTTTTATGGGGATTTTTTTGTTGGGAGGTTTTTGGTTATTGATTCAATCTCTTCTCTTGCGTCTGTTGAAATTTTCTATCTCTTTTTGTGTTAGTTTAAGCAGGTTATGTGTTTCTAGGAATATATCCATTTTGTTTACTTTTTTGTATTTTTGGGGTACAGCTTTTCACATATTCTTTTATTGTCCTTTTTTTTCTATTGAATCCGTTGTAACAGTCCCATTTTCATTTCTTATTTTAGTTATTTGCATCCTCTCCCTTTTTTTCTTTGTTTTTCTAGCTATTGGTTTGTCAATTTTATTGATGTTTTCAAAGAAAACTTTTGATTTTGTTAATTTTCTTTATTGTTTTTCTATTCTCTATTTCATTTATTTCTGCTTTGAGGTTTATTTCCTTTCTTCTGGTAGGTCTGGGCTTAGTTTGTTCTTTTTCTAGTTCCTCAAGTTGTGGATTTAGACTTTTGATTTGAGATCTTTCTTCTTTTTGATGTAGGAGTGTTTTGCTATGAATTTCCCTCTGATGACTTGATGACTGCCTTTTCTGTATCCCATAGATTTTGGTATGTTTTGTTTTCATTTTAATTTAACTCCAAGTATTTTTTTATTTCACTTTTGATTTATTTCTTGACCCACTGGTTATTATTGTGTTATTTAGTTTCCGTGTATTATTAATTTCTAGCATTACTCACTTGTCATCAGAGAAGGTACTTTTCATCATTTCTTCTTAAACTTCTTGAGACTTGTTTTGTGACCTAAAGTATGGTCTATCATGGAGAATGTTCCACGTGTACTAGAGAAAAATGTATATTGTTCTGATGTGGGGTTGAGAATTCTACACATGTCTATCAGATCTAATTTTTTATGGTGTTGTTAAAACCTTCTGTTTCCTTACTGACCTTCTTTCTGGAAGTGCTATCCATTATTAACAATGCTGTGTTGACATCTGCTACTATTATTGTAGAGTATTACTTCTTTTGGTTCTATCAGTATTTGCTTTATATATTTTAGTGCATTGATGTTGGATTGATATGTATTTATGATTATTATATTTTTAATGAACTGTCTCTTATGAACATATATTATCCTTCTTCATCTCTTATAATAAATTTTGACTTATATTTAATGTTTTGTCCTTGGGCCTAAGATGTGTCTCTTATAGACAACATATGGATGGATCATGTTCTTTTATCCATTCTACCATTTTGCTTTTTGCATAGAGTGTTTAATCCATTCAAATGTCTATCTCCTTTTTAGTGCTATTTTACTGGTTTTTTTTGCTATAATTGTTATGGGCAAATCAGGATGCGTCTCTGCTCATGTCGCTATCTTGG
The DNA here is from genome assembly GCA_030035585.1 of Dugong dugon. Classification (NCBI taxonomy): domain Eukaryota; kingdom Metazoa; phylum Chordata; class Mammalia; order Sirenia; family Dugongidae; genus Dugong; species Dugong dugon. The sequence goes on from CM057482.1 coordinate 58,950,203, forward strand.
GGGGCATATTTCTAGTCTTAAATGTCAATTAAAAAAAAAAAAAACACTGCCATTGAGTTGATTCTGACTCATAGCGACCCCATAGGGTTTCCAAGGCCGTAAATCTTTATGGAAGCAGATTATCACGTCTTTCTAATGTGGAATGGCTGGTGGGTTTGAACTGTTGACCTTTCAGTTAGCATCCAAGCACTTAACCACGACACCGCCAGGGCTCCATTAAAGGTCAATAGAAGGAAAGAAATTTTAGGTATAGAAATTCAGAAGATGGAGTAGAAGAGCATAACCGAAAAAAGAAAGAAACTCATTGCCAGTGAGTTGATTCTGACCTATGGCAACCTCATGTGTTACAGAGTAGAGTGCTCCATCAGGTTTTCTTGACTGTAATCTTTACTGAAGCAGATCGCCAAGCTTTTCTTCCATGGCCCACTGGAGGGTTTGAACTGCCAGCCTTTAGTTAATAGTCAAGCCCAGACCATTTGTACCACCCAGGGACTTTAGTAGAGTATAGAAGTATAGAAATACAGATAGAAATAATAGCCCTGAAGGGGAAGATAGAAGTTTGGTGTGGAGAGAAGGTAACTGGAGGAGGTTGGCATAAGATGCTTCAGGCTTCTCAGTGAGTTAAGTATCTATGAGAAAAAGGGAGGAGTAGACATTGGAGCTTTCGGAGTGTACAGAAAGTTAGATGCCACTGATATACTAATACCCTAGGGAGAATCAAGAAAAGCTGGAAGCAGCTGGAATAAATGGCTTGGCCTGAGGACCGCTTGCAGCTGAAGATGAATGACTTGGACTGAGGACCCCCTGCAGCTGGGAATGACAGGATCAGAGAGGCTCAAACACACACACTCCTGCACTCCAGGGCTAGTCCAAAATTCCACTCTGCCTCTGGGAACTCCGCAAACATAGTTTATACAGTTGATTGGCTAATATTCCTTATTGAACTTAGCCAGAGAAAGGCTGGCCAATGATGAAGGCACAATACTCAAACCAGTCAATGGCACAAGGTCAAAGTCTTTCAGGAAGTCCAAACAACCCCATGTTCTATTGAAAATACGCCAGGAGCAATGCAGCAGTTCTAGGAGTTGCTGCTAGCTTGCACAGGGGCCAGCATAAAAACAAACACACACACACAAAAAAAAAACAAGTGAAAATTTTTCTCCATAAATCTTTTGTTGTTGTTGTTGTTGTTTGGGGGATAGTTTGGAGAGTTAAGGGCCACCCTGAAGAACTACCTTACTGTGGAACATACACTTTGTGCCTCCTTCAGTAATTGTGACTTGTTGGCACCCAGGAAGGGGTTGAGTCCCTCATCTCGAGAGAAAAGCCCGAGAAGAATACCTGAGGACATGACGTAATGTGACTTTCCTTGGACCATGATAACCAAGAGGTGGAAAGAAGGCTGGTGCTTAGGTTTATTGAGGTGGGTTTAATTGGTGGGGCAAGGTCACTGGGATGAGGAAATCCTGTGAAGCATGTTGATCGATAGTGTATGGGCTGTGCCAAGAGACCAAGGGACATGGAGGAATCTGGGACTAAGGAAAACAGTGGAGAGCAACAGGCAATGCTGAAGGTGAAAAAGAACTTTGATAGAAATGAGAGAGTGGAGAAAATGGAAGGGATGAGAGGGATGTCTTAGCTTCAGACATAGGAAGTAAGACAACAGTGTTGGTCACAAGATTATAAATGATACTGTGTAGTTTTTAGTGTTACAGTTTTCAAGGTTTTTTAGACAGCATTCCCCCAACTCTTTCCATTAATCCATAATAACCTTGTTGTTTTAAGACTCTGGGATATTGGAGTCACTTGTTACCACAGCATAAACTAACCTATCCTGACTGATAACCACTATTATATGTTGTGATACATGGCACAAAATCATGAATTGATTTTCTTACAAAGTCAATGACCATTGAATCTATAATTTTATTTTTCTTTATTGGACATATCCAAAATAACTGTTTGATTCCCTGGTGTAGTGGATTGAATAGTCTCTCCCTCAAAAAAAAAAAAAAAATCGTGCCCACCTGGGACCTCACAATGTGACCTTATTTGGAAATAGGGTCTTTGCAGATGTAATTAAGGTAAGGATCAAAATGAGATCTTACTGGATAAAAGTGGGCCCTGAATCCAGTGAGAACGTCTTTATAGAAACAGAAAAGGATACACAAATCCACAGAACAGGCCATGTGAAGATGGAGGCAAAGACTGGAGTGATGAATTTACAAGCCAATGTGCACCATATATTGCCAGCAGCCACCAGAAGCTAGGAAAAGGGCATGGACCATATTCTCCCTCAGAGCCTCCAGAAGGAATCAATCCTGCTGACACATTAATTTCAGACTTCTGGCTGCCAGAATTGTGAGAGAATAAATTTATGCTGTTTTGAGCCACCAGATTTGCAGTAATTTGTTACACACCCCCAGGATACTAACACATTTGGGGAAAATACTTAAAGCTTAAAGAGTTCCAACTAATTGCATTCCACTGAATTTTGGGAAGGGAAAAATGATCAGTGCAAGTGGAAGTTTATTTTAAAGACCCAGAGGACAAACCAACATGTTCCAAACCAGCATGTCCTCAAGAAACAGAACAATTTAGGGTTACGGAGCCTTACAGGATTCAGATTAGATTTCTTCCATTGACCTTCTAGTAAAATACATTGTTAAAATACACAAATTATTAGGAAGGTTAGACACTAGCCAGAGGATGCAATGATTTCTAGTGTCTTCAAGACTGATTTGGCTCCCTATGGACATGGGTCATTGACCCTATGGGCGCCGATGTAACCATCTCACTCTTCTTACCCTTTAGGATGCATAAACATCAGCACTGAGGAGAGCTTGGAAGAACCGGTATACCCCAAAGTCTCAGGGTAACATCATTTCTTCCCTATAATTTCCAGACATTCCAGAGGTGAACATTTCCTCTTTAAGGGATCATAGAAACTGTCAAGGGCACCTAAAATCAGTTTGAATTTGACAATTGTAAGGCATCTTGTTCATATTGGTGGTGAGGCCATGAAAAAGAATCACAAAATTGCATCACATAGAAAATAAAAACAAAAGGCAAAAAGCATAATTTCCTGGTAAGACAAGCAACTACCATAACACATCATCTGTGCTCACTAACCACTTATACTCTGACAATAATAACAAAAATAATAATGATATTTAAATTTTAATACGTGGAGTTTTTGGTATGTTATCAACTTTATTTTCAGCAATCCTCTCAAAGATTATACAAAGTAGACACATTTTAGTACAGATGAGGAGACAGTCTTATAGAGGGCAAAAACATTCCAACCAGTCCTCAGTCATTATCTTTCAGATATTTTATATTCTCAGTGTTACAAATACCATCATGCACACCTGCTTGTAAATAATAATAAAAAGACTAAAATAAACTCTAATAAATTGATAGCTAAAGATGAAGACTGAAAATATGCTCCACATTTAACCAAAATTATTAATAGCTGTATAACCAGTGAATGAGACTATTGAGTTATTAGACAAAGCAGTTTTCTACAGATATTTTGGTATCCAAAACACCTTGCACCATATTTATCAAACCAAATGCACGCGATAAAGAGCAATGAATAGGGAAGGTGACCCCTCCTGTTCTACCACTACTCCTGTGTGCTTTCCAATGGAAAAAGGGGCCCTAAGACTTAGACTATCTGTGTAGAAATAAACAAATACCACCCAATGGAGAACAAACAAAGTCTATTTATTCAGAGCGTGATAGATCAACACAGTCAGTCCTCATCACTTGCATTTGGCAGAGACTCAAAAAAGGCATGGGACCAGGAATGTAAAAGACCTATACAAAGAAAACTACAGAACACTGCTGCATGAAACCCAAAGGGACCTACATAAATGGAAAAACATACCATGCTCATGGATAGGCAGACTCAACATTGTGAAAATGTCAATTCTACCCAAAGCAATTTACAAATACAACACAATACTGATCCAAATACCAGCAACTTTCTTCAAAGAGATGGAAAAACTAATTATTAACTTTATATGGAAAGGGAAGAAGCCCCGAATAAGTAAAGCACTACTGAAGAAGAAAAATAAAGTTGGAGGACTCACACTACCTGACTTCAGAACCTACTATACAGCTACAGTAGTCAAAACAGCCTGGTACTGGTACAACAACAGAGAGATTGACCAATGGAACAGAATTGAGAACCCAGATGTAAATCCATCCACCTACAGTCACCTGATTTTCGACAAGGGCCCAAAGTCCATCAAATGGGGAAAAGACAGTCTTCTTAACAAATGGTGCTGGCAAAACTGGATATCCATTTGCATAAAAATGAAACAGGACCCATACTTCACACTGTATACAAAAACTACTTCAAAATGGATCAAAGACCTGAATATAAAGCCTAAAACTATAAAGTTCATAGAAGAAAAAATAAGACCAACACTTCAGGCCTTAATACATGGCATTAACAGGATACAAACCATCAACACACAAAACCCAACAGATAAACTAGATAACTGGGATCTTCTAAAAATCAAACACCTATGCTCTTCAAAAGACTTCACTAAAAGAGTCAAAAGAGAACCTAAAGACTGGGAAAAAATTTTTGGACAGTACAGGTCAGACAAAGGTCTAATCTCCATAATCTACAAGAAAATCCAACACCTCTGCAACAAAAAGACAAACAATCCTATCAAAAAATGGGCAAAGGAAATGAACAGACACAAAGAAGACATTCAAATGGCCAACAGACACATGAGGAAATGCTCGTGTTCACTGGTCATTAGAGAAATGCAAATTAAAACCACAATGAGATACCATCTCACCCCGGCATTATTAGCACGAATCAAAAATACTGGAAATAACAAACGTTGGAGGGTTTGCGGGGAGATGGAAACTCTTATGCACTGCTGGTGGGAATGCAAAATGATACAACCATTTTGGAAAATGATATGGCGTTTCCTCAGAAAGCTAGAAATAGATATACCATTCGATCCAGCAATCCCACTCCTAGGAATATATCCTAGAGAAATAAGAGTTGTCACTCGAATAGACATATGCACACCTATGTTCATGGCAGCATTGTTCACAATAGCAAAACGTTGGAAACAAGGTAGGTTTCCATCAACAGATGAATGGATAAACAAACTATGGTACATAAACACAATGGAGTACTAGGCATCGAGAAAGAACAACAATGAATCTGTGAACCATCGCATAACATGGATGAAACTGGAGGACATTATGCTGAGTGAAATAAGTCAATCACAAAAGGACAAATATTGTATGAGACCTCTATTGTAAAAACCCATGAAAAAGTTCACATGCAAAATGTAACAATCCTTGTTGGTTACCAGGGATGGGAGGGGTGGGGGGAAAATACTAAATAGGCAATGATAAGTGGTATCTTGGGTGAAGGGTGAGACAGTACACAATACAAGGGAAACTAACACAACCTGCACAAGGAAAGGTCATGGAGGCCCCATGGACACATCCAAACTCCCTGAGGGACTGAGATGCTGGACAGAGGGCTCTGGGGACCATGGTCTCAGGGAACATCTAGCTCAATTGGCATGACACTACTTATAAAGATAATGCTCTACATTCTACCTTGGTGAGTAGGGTCTGGGGTCTTAAAAGCCTGTGAGCGGCCAACTAAGACACTACACTGGTCTCATCCCTTCAGGAGCAAGGGACAATGAAGAGAACAGGATACAAGGAAAAGATTAGTCTGAAGGACTAATTGTCCACAGCTACCAAGACCTCCACCGGACTGAGTCCAGTACAGCTAGATGGTGCCCGGCTACCACCACTGACTGCTCTGACCAGGATCACAACAGGGTTCTGGACAGAGCTGGAGAAGGATGTAGAGCATAATTCTAACTCACACACACAAAAAAAAAGACCAGATTTACTGGCCTAAAGGAGACTGGAGAAACCTCAAGAGTATGGCCCCCAGACACCCTTTTAGATCAGTGGTGAAGTTACCTTCGAGGTTCACTGTTCAGCCTGGGAGTGGACAGCCCAGTAAAACCAAATGAGACTAACGAGACACAGGAGTCCAGTGACAAGGGCCAGAAGGCAGAAGGGGAGTAGGAAGCTGATGGTAGGGAACACAAGTTTGAGTAAGGATACTGTTGATGTGTTGTGAGATTGTTAACCATTGTTATAGGGTAACATTTGTAGTAACTGTTAAATGGGAGGCTATTTTGTCCTGTAAGCCTTCATCTGAAGTGAGAATAACAGCACAATTAGAAGATCGTAGTCAATGTCACTTAAATGTGTACGTAAAATGTTTTGAAATGGTGTATCTTTGGCTATGTGTATTTTCACCAAAAAAAAAAAAAAAAAAAAAATGTTGAGAAGTTAGAGGGTTAAAATGTTGAAGGGTTGTTAACCAAAGTCATAAAACAGCATGTGTACTACTGTTACATGAGAAACTGTTCTGTAAGCCTTCACCTGAAGTACAATAAAATATTTTTAAAAAATTTTAAAAAAAGGCATGGGAGTGGGAAGCTTTATAGGGAAACAAAGGTTAGGCTTTAGGTTTGCTCTGCTTGGAGGCTGTAGGCATGGAGAATCTGGAGGTGGGCTAACTAGAAGAGGGGTATCCTATGTGCTTAGTTAGGGGAACATATTTGGCTTTCTCTGGTTGGTCCAGAGTTGGAAACAGGGGCAAAAAGCAAGAAATTTGGCAGTATTGGTCAAGTTCTGACTTCCTGGTTGAGGTTGTGGGTCATATTTCAATTGTTATACATCAGAGGTCTATAGAAAAAAGAATGATTACTAGTAAGCAAATAAAAAAAATAAGGCAGGGGTCTTGGTCTCACATCTTGGATGGAAGCTGTCCACTATCCACATTCATCTGCTTTTCCATAGATCCTGAGTCAGCTGTCTGCATCCAGAGATTGGCTGCATCTGGAGGATCTCTGAGAATTCTCAGTTTGAGGTCCCCTGGTGTAGTAGCAGGAACCCGGGTGGCGCAGTGCTTAAGTACTAGGCTGCTAACTGAAAGGTCAGCAGTTCGAACTCACCAGCCATTCCGCCAGAGAAAGATGTGACAATCTGTTTCTGAAAAGATTTACAGCCTTGGAAGCCCTGTGAGGCAGTTCTACACTGTCCTATAGGGTCACTGTAAGTCTGAACTGATTCAACGGCAAAGTATATATTAGCAGACTTCCAATTGTGTGGAATTCTGAATTACTTCTTAAGTTGTGAAATGTGAACCCAAGTGTGGACTCCCTGGAGTTTCACTGCTGTATTAGTGGTTAACAGTGCCTGAGAAGATCCCTTCCAAAATGAAGTTCAAGAGGAGTTTTTCTCTGTTATCTTTTCCAATAGACAAAATCTCCTGGTCGAAGATCGTGTAGAAGCTGTTTAGGAAGATGTTGTGGAAAGGTGGCCTTAACCTGTTGGTGACAGGATTTGGAATAATACATAAATCTCTTGCAATATTTTTCATATCCGTGTGGGCTTTCCAGTTACCAATTCACAGGAGTATGACAGATGTGTTCCCAAGGGAGTGGACCATGTGGCTATAGGGCCAAGTGGAAGTACCTTTGGTCAAAAAACCTCAAGTGTTTCTGAAAGTATTGATATATATATATATATATATATAATATATATATATATTGAGATTAATATATATATATATTAATTTAGATGAAATTCTCATAATATAAAATTAACCATTTTGAAATGAATAATTCAATTTAATTCATTATTTAGCATATAATGCTAAATAAGGTTGCACAACCACCACCTCTATCTAGTTTCAAAACATTTTCATGCACCCAAAGTAGAACATTGTACTCATTAAGAAGAGTTACCCCCATTGTCCTCTCCCTTTGTCCCTGGCAATTACCAATCTACTTTCTACCTCTATAGTTTTACTACACTGTGTATTTTATATAAATGGAATCATACAATATTTCCCCTTTTGTGTCTGACTTCTTTTACTTAACATAACATTTTTGAGGTCTATCCACATTGTAGCATATATCAGTACTTCATTTCTTTTTAAATACATTGTATGGATATACCACAATTTATTTATTCATCATTTGATGAACATGTGGGTTGTTTCTACCTTTTGGCAATTATGACTAGTACTGCCATGAACTTTTGGGTACAAGTATTTATTGAGGACCTGTTTTCAATTCTTTGGGATATATATTTAAGAGTAGACTTGTTGGGTCATATAGTAATTTTATGTTTAACTTGTTGAGGAACCACCTAACTGATTTCCACAGAGAATGACCATTTTACTTTCCAACCAACAATGTATGAGGGTTCCAATTTCTCCACATCTTAGACAAGACTTACTTCATTTTATTATTTTTTTTATCAAAGCCATTCTAGTGTGTGTGAAGTGGTATCTTATTGTGGTTTTGATTTACATTATTAATAGCTAGTGATGTTGAGCTGCTTGTACTCTGTACTTCTTGATTTTTTTTTTTTTTCCTTCTTTGGAGAAATGTCTACCATTTGCTTATTTTTATTAATTGGGTTCTATGACTTTTTGTTGTTGAGTTGTAAGAGTTTTTATGAATGTTGGACATTAGGTTCAAGATTTACTGGCTTGACAGAGACTGGCAAAATCCCCAGAGTATGGCCCCCAGACACCCTTTTAGCTCAGTGGTGAAGTCACTCCCTTGGCTCACCGTTCAGCCGGGGATTGGACAGCCCCATAAAACAAAAAGGGACTAATGAGGCACAGTAGTCCACGGACAAGGACTAGAAAGCAGGAGGGGACAGGAAAGCTGGTGATAGGGAACCCAAGGTTGAGAAAGGACAGTGTTGACATGTCATGGGGTTGTTAACCATTGTCATAGGGCAATATATGTACTGTATAATGAGAAACTATTTGTTCTGTAAATCTTTATCTAAAGTCAAAAAAAAAAATTATCTATGTGAGATCAAATTGACAACAGCAACGCAAAAGCTTTGATAGGAAGCCTAGGGGACAGTGAGTTGAAGATAATAGTGATAGATTAATTTGGAAAAGGATACTGAGAATAGCAGGACAACTGGAAGAATGTAATTGATGTCACTGAATTGTACAGGTAGAAATTTTTGAAATGGTGTATCTTTGGCTATGTATATTTTCACCAAAAAAAAAAAAAAAAAGCCCTCCAAGGTTGAGAAGAGAGAGTGTTGACATGTCATGTGGTTGTTAACCATGTCATAAAACAATATGTGTACTAACAGTTTAATGAGAAACTATTTGTTCTATAAATCTTTGTCTAAAGTACAATAAATAAATAAAGTAAAAAATATGTATATAAAAAAGGTTTTAATTCTGATGAAGTCCAATTTGTCTATTTTTTTTTCCCCCCTTTGGTTGCTTGTACTTTTGGTGTCAGATCTAAGAACCCATTGCCAAATCCCAGATTGTGAAATTTACCCATATGGTTTCTTCTAAGTGTTTTATAAATTTACAGCATTGATTCATTATAAGTTAATTTTTTGTTGTGGTAGGGATCCAATTTAATTATATTTTTGAAATTTGTTATTTTTTAAAACTTTTTCATTTTATTGTTGTTGTTTTTATTTTATTGCTGTTGTTTATACACAGCAAAGCATACACCAATTCAACAATTTCTACATGTATAATTCAGTGACACTGATTACATTCCTCAAGTTGTGCAATCATTCTCATTCTTCTTTTCTGAGTTGTTCCTCTCCCATTAACATGAATTCCCAGTCCCTAAGTTTCATATCTAATCGTTCCAGTTGCTGTTGTCAGTTTGAACCCATATAGATAGATCTTGAATAGCACAAAGATCAAGGCAGACGTTCTTTAGTAGTTAAGCTAAACTATTGTTTGGTTTTAAGAAGAATTCAGGGGATTTTTTGGTTAAAGGTTTAAAGATTATCTTAGGGAAATAGTATCTGGAATTCACTCAGCCTCCACGGCTCGAGAAATTTTGGAATCAAAGAGAAATTGAAATTCCAATCTGCATTTTCCCCCTTTTGATCAGGATTCTTCTGTTGTGTTCCTGTTATGTGCTGTCGAGTCAGTTCTGACTCATAGTGACCCTACGTAAAACAACGAAACCATGCCAGGTCCCACGCCATCTTCACAATCGTTGCTATGTTTGAGCCCATTGTTGCAGCTGCTGTATCAATCCATCTCATTGAAGGTCCTCCTCTTTTTTCACTGACCCGCCACTTTACCAAGCATAATGTTCTTCTCCAGGGACAGGCCCCTCCCGATAACATGTTCAAAGTACATGAAAGGAAGTTTCACCATCCTCTCTTCTAATGAGTATTCTGGCTGTACTGCTTCCAAGATAGATTTGTTTATTCTTCTGGTAGTCCATGGTATAGTCAATGTTCTTCTCCAACACCATAATTTAAAGGCATCAATTCTTCTTCAGTCTTCCTTATTCATTGGTCAGCTTTCACATGCACATGAGGTGATTGAAAATACCATGGCATAGGTCAGGTACACCTTAGTCCTCAAAGTGACATCTTTGTTTTTCAACACTTTAAACAAGGATTTTGCAGCAGATTTGCCCAATACAATACATCGTTTGATTTCTTGACTACTGCTTTCATGGGCTTTGAAGTAAAATGAAATCCTTGACAATTTCAATATTTTCTCCATTTATCATGAAGTTTCTTATTGGTCCTTATGAGGATTTTTGCTTTATTATGTTGAGGTGTAATCCATACTGAAGGCTGTAGTCTTTGATCTTCAACAATAAGTGCTTCAAGTCCTCTTTACTTTCAGCAAGCAAGGCTGTCCCATTTGCATATCACAGGTTGTTAATGAGTCTGCCTCCAATCCTGAGCCCACATTCTTCTTCGTATAGTCCAGCTTCTTGGATTACTTGCTCAGCACATAGATTGAATAAGTATGGTGAAAGGATTACACCCCTGATGCACCTCTTTCCTGATTTTAAACCACACAGTATCCCCTTGTTCTTTTCAAATCACAGTCTCTTAGTTTATGTACAGATCCCTCATGAGCACAATTAACTGTTCTGGAATTCCTATTCTTTCCAATGTTATTCATAATCTATTATGATCCACACAGTTGAATGTCTTTGCATAGTCAATAAAATGCAAGTAAATATCTTTCTGGTATTCTCTGCTTTTAGCCAAGATCCATCTGACATCAGCAATGATATCCCTCATTCCACGTCCTCTTCTGAATCTGGTCTGAATTTCTGGCAGTTCCGTGTAGATGTACTGCTGCATCCATACTTTAATTACCTTCAGCAAAATTTTCCTTGCTTGTGATATTAATACTGTTGCTAATTTCTTCAATCTGTTGGATCACTTTCTTTGGAAAAGGTACAATTATGGATCTCTTCCAGTAAGTTGGCCAGGTAACTCTCTTCCAAATTTCTTGGCATAGACATGTGAGCACTTCCAACGTTGCATCTGTTTGTTGAAAGATCTCAATTGGTATTCTGTCAATTCCTGGAACCTGTTTTTCCCCAAGGCCTTCAGCGCAGCTTAAATATTTTCCTTCAATACCATCAGTTCTTGATCATATGCTACGTCCTGAAATGTTTGAATGTCTACCAATTCCTTTAGGTACAGTGATTTTATGTGTCCTTTCATCTTCTTTTAATGTTTCCTGCAATGTTCAGTATTTTGCCCATAGAATCCTTCAGTATTGGAACTTGAGGCTAGAATTGTTTCTTCAGTTCTTTTGACTTGGGAAATACCAAGCGTATTCTTCCCTTTTGGTTTCCCAAATCCAGGTCTTTGCAGATTTAATTACAATACTTTACTTAGTCTTTTCGAGTGCCCTCTTGAAATCTTCTGTTCAGGTCTTTTACTTCATCATTTCTTCTGTTCACTCTAACTACACTCAAGAGCAAGCTTCAAAGTCTCTTCTGACATCCATTTTGGTCTTTTCTTTCTTTCCTGTCTTTTTAATGATCTTTTGCTTTCTTTATGTATAATGCCCTTAATGTCATCCCACACCTCATCTGGTCTTTGGTGTCTTTGGTCATTAACGTTCAATATGTCAACTTATTCTTGAAATGGTCTCTGAATTCAAGTGGATATACTCAAAGCCGCACTTTTGGTTCTTGTGGATTTCTTTTTAATTTTCTTCAGCTTCAATTTGAACTTGCATATGAGCAATGATGGTCTGTTCCACAGTTGGCCGCTGGCCTTGTTCTGACTGATGATATTGAGTGTCTTCATTGTCTATTTCCACAGATGTAGTTGATTTGATTCCTGTGTATTCCATCTAGTGAAGTCCAGGTATACAGTCGCCATTCATATTGTTGAAAAAAGTGTTTGCAGTGAAGGAGTCTTTGGTCTTGCAAAATTCTATTATGGTATCTCTGGCATCATATCTATCACCAAGACCATATTTTCAAAATACTTATCCTTCTTCTTTGTTTTCAACTTTTGCATCAGTCACCCGTAATTATTGATTAATCTTGATTGCATGTTTGATTAATTTCAGACTTTAAAAGTTGGTAAAAATCTTCAGTTAGGCATTAGTGTTTGGTGCATAAATTTGAATAATAGTCATATTAACTGGTCTTCCCTGTAGGCGTATGGATATTATCTATTAATGACAGCGTCGTATGTCAGGATAGATCTTGAAAGGCTCTTTTTGACCATGAATGTAACTCCATTCCTCTTCAATTTTCCATTCCAGGCATAGTAGACCATATGATTGTTCAATTCAAAATTGCCAAAGACAGTCCATTTCAGCACACTAATGCCTAAAATATCAACCTTTATGAGTTCTATTTCATTTTTTAGATTCATGCTTCATACTTTCCACATTCCAATTATTAATGGATGTTTGTACCGGTTTCTTCTCATTTTGAGTCGTGCCATATCAGCAAATGAAGGTCCTGGAAGCTTTACTACATCCACTTAATTAAGATTGACTCTACCCTGAGGAGGTAGCTCTTCCCCAGTCATATTTTGAGTGCATTCCAACCTAAGGGATTCATCTTCTGGCACTATATCAGACGATGTTCCACTGCTATTCATAAGACTTTCACTGGCCAATTTTTTTTAGAAGTAGATAGCCTGTCCTTCTTAGCCTGTCTTAATCTGGAAGCTCCATTGAAACCTGCCCACCATGAATGATCCTGCTGGGATTTGAAATACCGGTGGCATAGCTTCCAGCATCACAGCAACACGTAATCCACCACAGTATGACAAACTGACAGAAAAAGGATTCTTCTATAGAATCTTTAATCAAAATGATCAGTAATGTTGTAGCCAGACACCATCCAGTTCTTCTGATCTCATTGCAATGGTGGCTGTTGTTCATGGAGGCAATTAGCCACCCATTCTATATCTTTCTCTTGTTCCCAACTCTCCTTCTTCCTCTGTTGCTCCAGGCAAACAGAGAACAATTGTGCCTTGGATGGCCACTTGCAAACTTTTAAGACCCTAGGCATTATGCAACTAACTAGGAGGTAGAACAGAATCACTAAACACATTATTCGGCCAATTAATTGGAATGTCCCTCAAAACCATGACCCTAAACCTCCAAACCGAAGAACAAAATCTCATGAGGTGTTTGGTTGTACATCAGCCTCAGCAGCTACACTTTTTTTTTTTTTATTTAAGTATATCTATCACACAACTTTTGCAATTTAGCTTTTAACAGATGTACAACTTATTGATATCAATTGCAATAATCGGCTGTGCAACCCTACCCTTAATTAGTGCAATTTTTCTGTCACCATCAGTTTCATTCTTTTGCATGGGGATGTATTTTTCTATCTACTGTGAGGTAGGGATCCAATTTCATTATTTTGGATGTGGATAGCCTGTTTTCAGAGAACCATTTGTCAAGGAAACTATTTTTTCTCCCGTTGAATGATCTTCCATCTCCCTTGTAGAAAATCAATTGGTCATTGATGTATGGTTTTTTTCTGAGCTCTCAATTCTGTTGGATTGTCCTATATGCTATTCTTTCTTCCCATGCCACACTGTTTTGATTACTGTAGTTTTGTAGTCGTTTTTGAAATCAGATATTGAGTGTCTGCTTTCTTCTTTTTCAATATTATTTTGACTATTAAATACACCTTGCAATTTCATAGAATTTGAGGATATTTTTCATTTCTGCAAAAAAAGTCATTGGATGATAGGGATTGCATTAAATCTTTAGATTTCTTTGAGTAGTATTACTATCAGTATCAAATCTGCCAATCATGAACACAGGGTACATTTCCATTTATTTACATATTATTTAATTTCTTTCAGCAATTTTTTTTAGTTTTAAGTGTATAGGTCGTTCACCCCCTTGGTTATATTTATTCCTAGATATTTTATTCTTTTGGATATTATTGTAAATATAATTTTTTTCTTAATTTCCTTTTCAGATTGTTCATTGCTAGAGTATAGAAATACAATGGTCATATGTGTGTTGCTCTTTCACCCTACAATTTTGTGGAATTCAGTTATTATATCAAACAATATTTTTTGTGGCTCCTTTGGTATTTTCCATATACTGAATCATGTTATATACAAATGGAGGTGGTTTTACTGCTTCCTTTCCAATTTGGATGTTTTTCCATTTCTTTGTCTTGCTAATTGGTCTGGTTAGAACTTCCCCTACAATGTTGAATAGCAGGGTCTAAACAGGCTTCCCTGTCTTGTTCCTGATCTCAAATAGAAATGTTTCAGTCTTTCACCATTAAGTACGACGTTACCTTTGGATTTTTCACAAAAGCTCTTTATCATGTTGAGAACACCTCCTTCTATTCCTGGTTATATGTGTGCTTTGTCATTAATGAGTGTTAGATTTTGTCAAATGTTTCTTTCTGCATCGATTGAGATGATCATTTTTTCCCTTTGTTCTATTAATGTTATATTACATTGATTGTTTTTCATATGTTGAATCACCCTTGCAATCCTGGGATAAAATTCACTTGGTCATGGTGTATAATCCTTTTATATGTTGTTTCATTTAGTTTGCTAGCATTTTGTTGAGGACCTTTGCACCTGGATAAGGCATGTTTGTTTGTAGTATACTTTTCTTATGATGTCTTTGTCTGGCTTTAGTACCAGGGTAATGTTGGCCTCATAAAATGAGTTAGGAAGTGTTCTCGATTCTTCCACTTTTTGGAAGAGGTTGAGAAGGATGTTTTTAGTTATTTTTTAAATATTTGGTAGGGGGAACCTACAGACTACAGTTTTGGACATTATAAGTCAGACAAAGGTCTAATCTCTAACATTTACAAGAAAATCCAACACCTCTACAACAAAAAGACAAATAATCCAACTAAAAAATGGACAAAGGAAATGAACAGACACTTCACCAACGAAGACATTCAAGAGACCAACAGACACTTGAGTAAATGCTTGCGATCAGTAGCCATTAGCGAAATGCAAATTAAAACCACAGTGAGATACCATCTCACCTCAGCATTATTGGCACAAATCAAAAACGCTGGAAATAACAAATGTTGGAGAGCTTGCAGGGAGATTGGAACACTTATACACTGCTAGTGGGAATGCAAAATCATACACCCATTTTGGAAAATGATACGGCATTACTTAGAAAGCTAGAAATAGAAATACCATATGATCCAGCAATCCCACTCCTAGGAATATACCCTAGAGAAATAAAAGCCGTCACACGAATAGACATATGCACATCCATGTTTATTGCAGAATTGTTCACAATAGCAAAAAATGGAAACAACCTAGATGACCATCAACAGATGAATGAATAAAAAAAATATGGTACATAAACACAATAGAGTATTATGCAACGATAAAGAACAATGATGAATCTGTGAAGCATCTCATAACATGGATGAAACTGGAGGACATTATGCTGAGTGAAATAAGTCAGTCACAAAAAGATAAATATTGGGGAGGAGAGCCCAAGATGGTTGAATAGTCAGATGCTTCCGGTGGACCCTCTTACAACAAAAACCTGAAAAAACAAGTGAATAGATTATATATGACAATTTAGGAGCCCCGAACAGCTAAGGCAAAGTTCAGGAACTGGACTGAGTGGAATGGGGAGGCAGAGACGGTTTGGAAGCAGCGAGAAGTTGCCAGACCTGACCCAGGGAAAGCCTGAGCTCTTCAGGCCTGATCAGCTTCAGGGTGAGCGGTGAGGCAGGCAAGCAGCCGTGCTCAGGTGGTGTATTACGCACCAGGAGCGACCCAGAGGCAGAGAGTCTACTCGGCCACCCGGAACCAGGGAGAAGTCGCCCTTGACCAGTGAAAGATAAGTAACTGTGTCTGGCCTACTGCACAGATGAAAAACACCCAGCTTAGGGAAAAACCTCTCGTATTTACCTCCCTGCTCCCTGCTCTGCACTGGGTCCTGGACTGGCTTCAGCAATTGCCGAGTGCCCTGAGACAGAAGTAGGATCTGTCTCACCTCAGAGCCATTCTCCCTGCCTTGGAGAGAGAACAAATTAACAAACAGTGGAAGACAAAAAACTGTCCCTTTCCCTAAGTCAGGAACTCAGACTAGGTACAGCTCCTTTGCATAAGGGATCTACGGACTGTGAGTGCCTTTCCCCCGTATAGACTTGTGTGGGGCCATTTCAACAGCATATGCTCTCATTACCACAGTACAACAGGGTATGTAACTGAAGTCTAACTTCAACTGTTTCAGCTGTGAAGTTGCAGGTTCATGACATTTGACACTGCTCTGGCCATTAAGCAGGGTCTTCACCTACCCACATCAGGGGCCTGAGGACTAGTAGCTCCACCCATGCCACCTAGCCACCTGCAATAGGGGTCCAAGAATAAGATGTTCAACCCAGGCCTTACAGCCAACAGCATTGGGTGCTTATACTCCAGCTGCAAAACACACCCACCTACGTGCTCTAGGGAACAGGGACTTGTCTTCCTGGACACTCAGGGATGGCTGTCAACTCCCTGCTTGCTCAGAGTGTGTCTGCCTGCTGCATCCAGATGCCTGTGCCTACACCAAAGGAAAGTGAGAATAGCAGCACAACTGAAAGAATGTAATCGATGTCACTGAATTGTACATGCAGAAAATTTTGAAGTGGTGTATCCTTGGCTATGTATATTTTCACCAAAAAAAAAAAAAAGGTGCCTCCAATGTTGAGAAGGGAAAGTGTTGACATGTCATGGGGTTGTTAACCAATGTCATAAAATAATATGTGTACTGACTGTTTAATGAGAAACTATTTGCTCTGTAAATCTTCATCTAAAGTACAATAAAAAAAATTAAAAGCAAATCTAAATCTAAATATTTGGTAGAAATTGTAATTGAAATCATCTGGTTTTGAAATTTCCTTTTTGGGAAGTTTTTGACTACTGATTAAATATCTTTTTTTTAATAGGTATGTTCATATTTTCTATTTACTCTCGGGTCAGTTTTGGTAATATGTGTGATTGTCCATTACATCTAGATCATCTAATTTGTTAGCATTCAATTGTTCATAGCATTAGCAAATAATCCTTTTTATTTTCTAAGATCATTAGTAATGTTCAACACTCATTTCTAATTTTAGCTAGTATCTTTTTTTCTCTTTTTCTTTGGCAGTTTATCTAAACATTTCTTAATTTTGTTGCTCTTTTCCAAGAATCAACTTTTGGTTTCATTGATTTGCTCTGTTTTTTTCTTTTCTTTCTCCTCTGTATTTCAATTATCTTCCTGCTAATCTTCCAGCTTTGAGTTCAGTTAACTTTTTCTCCTACTTTCTTAAGGTATAAAGTTAGGTTATTGACTTGAGATCTTTTCTTATTTTTTAACGTATGAGTTTACTAAAGTAAATGTTCGTCTGAACACTCCTTTTGCTGCAACCAATTCATTTCTGGTATGTTGAGCTTTTATTTTCATTCATCTATGAGTATTTTCTTGTTTTCTTTGTGATTTTTTTTTTTTTACTTATTGTTTGTTTAAGAGTATGTGGCTTAATTTTTACATATTTGTGAATTTGCCCATTTTTCTTCCTTTCTTGATTTCTAGTTTTATTCTATATAGATGGAGAATATAGTTTGCATAATTTCAGTCTTTAAATTTATTGAGACTTTTTTGTCACCTAACGTATGGTCTATTCTTGGGAATAATCCATGTACACTGTTGGATGGTGTCTTCTACATATGGTTGTTAAGTCTAGTTGGTTTACGGTGGTATTCAGTCTTCAATTTCCCTGTTGATCTTCTGTCTAGATATTCTATCCATTATTGAAAGTGGTTATTGCAGTTTCCAAGAATTATTGTACACCTATTTCTCTCTTCGTTTCTATCAATGTTAGCTTCCTAACTTTTGGGGCTCTGTTTTTGGGTGCATATATACTTATAACTGTTATATCTTCTTTATGAATTGACCCTTTTATCATTATAGGATGTCCTTATTTATCTCTAGTAACAGTTTTTAACTTAAAGTCTATTTTGTCTGATATTAGTATAGCTTCCTCACCTCTATTTTGGTTACTATTTGAGTCAAATTTTTCCCCATCTTTCACTTTCAACCTATTTGTGTCTTTGAATTTAAAGTGTCTCTTGTAGACAACATATAGTTGAACCATGTTTTCTTATCCATTCTGGCAATCTCTGAATTTTTATTTAAAGTTGTTACTGGTAAGGAAGGACTTACTTCTGCCAATTTGCTATTTGTTTTCTGTATGACTTACATCAATTTTCTCCCTCATTTCCTCCAATATTGTCTTTTTTGTGTTTAGTTGTTTTTTTTGCAGTGAACTGCTTTGATTCCCTTCTCCTTTCCTTTATATATTCTTCACTTATCCACTATCTTGTTATCTGATATTTCACATTTATGACAATAGTAGTTAAAAAATCTACTATTTGACCATTTTGTGCATTAATGAGGTGGCAGGCATGGAGGTAATAGCTGCTAAGTGTCCTCCCTTGAGAAAGGTCTCTGGGCTGCCTCCAGGAAGCTGGGCAGTGCTGACCAGTAGCCTCTTCTCCCTCCTGCCAGGGGATGCACCACATCCTGCTGTCACGCAGGGCCAGCCTCCTGAGTGGGCATGGATTCCAGGCATATGCACAGGCAGCACCAAGCCAGTGGCTGTCTATTCTGGGTGCCCAGCTTCTGTGCTGCCTGATGCTGTACAGCTCAAAATTGTTGTGGGGTGGGAAAGAAGGAAAGAAAGAGGCATCAGAGAGGATATTTAGAAGAAATGCTTGCAAGTTTAACGACATCCCAAAGTGAGCCAGAACGGTGCCTGACGTTTCTGCCTTGGTGGGGCCAGGCATGTGGCCAGGCTCCCAGTGCACTTACAGGAAGCCTTGAACTTGGTGATTTACCAGACTTGGAGGGCAGAGCAGGCTCATGGATCTTGAACACAGGGTTGCAGGGGTGGGAGTTGAGCCCTGGAGGAGGCTCCACAAGGGAAGCTCTGACTCAGCACAGGAGGAAGATGAAGTCATTAAGCCATGGGCCCTTCAGTCACACAGCCCAGGTTTATCCAGCTTTATCTCCTCCAAGTCTGCTTCTCTGCAGAGGAATAATCCATAACTGCACTCATCACAGTGATGAGAACATCAGTAAATCTTAGCTGTTATTATTTCTATGATCATTTTTTCTAAATAAACAAATCAAACAAATGGACCGTCTGAAAACAGGGAGAAAAATTCTTTATTTTTGCATAATGCTGATTTTCACACAACAACCTTGCCTTTGGAACCTAACCATGTCAATAAGTGAGAAGTGGGTATATATATATATACATACAGATATGTACATATGTGTATGTACACACACACATATATGGTTACTCTGGATTGTGAAAATAGTTAATGTATTTTGCTACTAACCAGAAGGTTGGTGGTTCAATTCCACCCAGAGGTGTCTTGAAAGAAAGATCTGGCAATCCATTTCTGAAAAATCAGCCACTGAAAACTCCATGGAACACAGTTCTACTTTGGTGCACATGAGGTTGCCATGACTGGGAGTTGACTTGAGGATAACTGGTACTGTTTTACCATGGAGATTACATTTAACATATTAAATTTATAACAACCTAGTTTAAATTTATACTAACTTAACTTTAGTAACAACGACAAAAAGAAACTCTGTTCCTATGTTGATCCATCAGCCTCTTTATGTTGTTGTCACAAAATACATCTTTATACATTGTGTGCCCATAACATAAATTTATAATTACTTTTCTGCATTTAATCTTTTAAATCATAAAGGACATAACAAGTACAGTTACAAATCAAAAGTACAATAAAACTGGTATTTATATTTCCACATTAAATTATCGTTACCAGAGATCATTATTTCTTCCTATGGTGTTGAGTTGGATTGACACAGTGGCTGCACCAATGGACTCAAGCATAGCAACAATTGTGAGGATCATGCAGGACCAGACAGTGTCTCATTCTGTTGTGCACAGGATTGCTATGAGTCAGAACTGACTTGACAGCACCTAACATGGTTTTGATTGACTCTCTAGTGTCCTTTCTTTTCAACTTGAAGAACTCCCTTTAGCAGTTTTCTTTTCTTTTTTTTAATTTCTAAGTATTTCTTCTAAGAAAATATGAATCTCACACATACACACAAGCACATTAAATATTATTTTCCACGTGAAATATAAAATACTTTTTTCTCTGGATTAACAAATGTTAAAGAAAAATTTAAGTATATTGGAGAAAAGAGAAATTTTAAATCAGTAGGAAAGTAACTATGGTAGAAGCATCCACCATCAGTTCAGTAGAAATCTTTCACATTTATAAAATAAGAACATGCTAATTATAGTTAGTCTTAGGTAAATTGTTAAATTAAATATTTTTTGCCCTAATGTCATGAGATGATTCCTACAAGTTTTTTCTCAATATCTCATTTGCAAGAAGATATTGATATTAATTCTGTTTTCTGCTCTATTATTAATAGTAGGGATCTAGAATTCTCACTCAATTTATTTGAGATAGGTTTTTTTTTTAAGTTCAAGTAAAAACTGAAATTTTTTATTTAAATGTTTAATCCTACCGCAGAGTGCATGTAATAAAAGTTAACATAAAAAGTTAATGTTTATAAACAGCATTTGATATTTTTAGTTCGTTCCTTTCTTTTAGCTTCCAACTGAACTTTAAAACCAAAAGCATAAGAATCTTAAATTTCCTTGTTAAAAATGTTATGGATCAAATTGTGTCCCCCCAGAATGTGTGTCAGCTTGGCTAGGCCATGATTCCCAGTATTGTGTGATTGTCCTCTATTTTGTGATCTAATGTAATTACCTATGTGTTGTAAATCCTAACTTCTATGATGTTAATGAGGTAGGATTAGAGGCAGCTATGCTAATAAGGCAGGACTCAATCTATAGTATTAGGTTGTATTTTGAGTCAATCTCTTTTGAGATATAAAAGAGAGAAACAAGCAGAGAGGAGAAGGACCTCCCACCACTAGGAAAGTACAGCCAGGAGAAGAGCTTGTTCTTTGGACCTGCATCCCTTCATTGAAAATCTCCTAGACCATGGGAAGATTCACAACAAAGACCTTTCCCTAGAACAAACAGAGAGAGAAAGCCTTCCCCTAGAGCTGGCACCCTGAATTTGGACTTCTACCCTCTGAAACTGTGAGGGAATGAACTTTTCTTTGTTAAAGTCATCCACTTGTGGTGTTTCTGTTACTTTTTTTCTTCCTAAAAGACACCATTTAGGCTTACTTTGGTGTTCAAGCTCTTCAGTTATAAATGTAGTTGATCATTTCTGCCTTTCATGAAGATGATTTCCCCAGTAATGTTATTTGATTAAGTTGGTTCAGAGTTTTAAGATGCAACCCACAATTAGCAAGCTCCTTAAGAAAAATCTCCTTATGTAGTTGTCTTAGTTATCTAGTGCTGCTATAACAGAAATACCACAAGTGGATGGTTTTAACAAAGAGAACTTTATTTCCTTACACTGAAGCAGGCTAAAAGTCCAAATTCAGGGTGGCAGCTCCGGGGGAAGTCTTTTTCTCTCTGTTGGGCTTCTCATCAGTGTTCCCCTGGTCTAGGAGATTTTTCCTGCAGGGACACTGGGACCAAAGGACACACTCTGCTTCTAGCACTGTTTTCTCTGTGGTAGGAGGTCCCCATGTCTCTCTGCTCACTTCTCTTTTATATCTCAAGAGATTGCCTCAGGACACAATCCAATCTTGTAGATTGAGTCCTGCCTCACTAACACAACTGCGGCCCATCCTCCCTCATTAACATCATAGAGGCACGATTTACAACATACAGGAAAATCACACAATACCCGGAATCAGGGCCCAGCCAAATTGATACACACATTTTTGGGGGGACATAATTCAATCCATGACACTAGTACTTTATTCACTGGTGGGAGGATATTAAATAATGTTGTTGGCTAACACATATGCAGTTCTACAGAAAAAAAAACCCTCTGTGAAGATATGAGTAGCATGGTGACAGAATATAGAGAATGAAGCATGGCAGGACCTGTAATCTCCAAATTAAATTGCTCTTTGTATCCAGAAAGAGCTTGCGTCTTAACATTTACGCTTCATGCCTCAAGCTTTTGCATTGTTGAAAGCTACAGAAAGCTCCGGGAGATAACAGGTTGGTAGAATCCCTGCCTGTGGACCCAGGGTAACAACTAAATGTGGAGCTGATAAAAAAAAATTGAACAATGTAAAGATGTTGATTCCTTTCACCATTACAACAGACTCAGGCCTGTGATTTATCACTGTTATATGTTTCTCTTTACACAGCTTGACAGAGAGTATGTCTTTTTTTTTTTTTACTTTGTATGCCCGTCTCTTCCTGTCAGGAAAAACTTTACTCTTCATCCTCATCACTGCTTGCTTGCTCCTTGTTGCATGTATCTTTTTCTTCTTATAAAAACTTTCTTTTATTAAAAACAGAGAAAATTTGATATCTACATTTTTCATAGTTTCTCTTAAACCTCTAGTTGTAAGAGATATGATAGCTGTGATGACCTCATTTCCTGTAAATCCTGCTGCGCAGAACAAGACAGTAAACGGATAAGTAAGAATGTAGAAATACGGGCAAAATTTTGTCTTCAGCAAGTTATATAGAGAAGTAAATCTTAAAACAAACCACTCATTTAAAGGTACTACAAGGTTTCATTATTTGAGAAAAGGTTTGGCCTTCTAGTCATTTTTCTATCAGCTTCAATGTTAGGGAATAGTGGTAGCCAAAGCAAGACAGGGTGGAGCCAATAGAGAAGGGTCTACTGAAAGGCATAGCGAAACTCACTGGAGAGGTATAGTTAAGGTCTGAGTGGTGGGAAAAATCTGTGGATTACCATCAATATTTGTAGTTAATTCACCTTGAATGCTTATTAAAGGTAAGACAGAATATTGGGTGCTTTTTCCTGTCTTGGAGCTCCCTCATTGATCTGAACTGAGGGAATTTGTCTTTTTTCTTCTTTGGCAAGATGGTTCAGTTATTTATTTTTTTGTTTAGTGTCTGTTTTCTTAACAATATCTATAAGGGTCCTTGTCAGTAGGTGGCCAGTTGGGAAATGAGTCAGTCAACTGGCTGTTTGATCTGCAGAGCCACAAGTTTACTTTGGATCTTGTCTGGTTTTTGTTCTATAACCCTTTGAAATGTTCTACCACGTATCATAGTTCAGGCAAAGGAGCTATTTTCTATTCTAATTTCTCTTTTTGAATCAGGTCTCCAATTTCTTGTTTAATTCTATTGACAAAATAAGAGGAAAGGGCTGCTGTTACATCAGTACCTTCCTTACCTCCCAAATGTTGGAAAGTATTTTATGGTCTAGCCAAAAAAATCACCTATCATTTCATCTTTTGTTGTTAGTTTGAATGATTGGATTATGGTTCAGTCAAATTTTTTTTGGAAATTTTTGAGATATGGCTCTTAGGAGACTTTGACCTACTTTTCTGGCCTTTTTTTAACACTCAGGTAAAAGAAAGAGGGATCCTGTATGTGTCTTTCTGGGTCAGTAGAATCCGCTTTTCCATTGAAGATTTAGCACTTGAGGTTCTGATCAACATGTGTACAAGTTAATACAGGTCGGGTAAGTTTGGGTCACATGCACCCAAAAGCATTCTAAATTCTTCTATGAATATTTGCTGGTCTTGTCTGGATTTAGGGAAATCCTTAATTGTAGCTTTCTATTCAGCTTGAGTCCAAGGTTTACAGTTGCCTGCATTCTTGGCTTATGGTAGAAATCTCTCTTATCTTTCAGATTTCTCCCTTTCTTCATCTCCTTCAACTCTTCCCTTCTGTCCCCCTTGTCAAAATTCCCTACCTTTTACCATTAACACTCTTAAAATCCCAAAATGTCAGGATAAGTGTTAGGAAGGAAACCTGGATACAGAGAGGCAAAGGAAGAACAGCAAGGGGAGGGCTTATTAGAGACATGAGTCTAGTTTGTGGGTGCTTAAATTTCTGAAATTTCTCATTAGCTTTGGCTAAAAAATCTTATAGTGAAGCAATGTTTGATTCATAATTTTGTTTGTAGAGTTTTGAATACCAGTAAAACACAGACCCAAAAATCTGCATCCCCCAGCTGACAAAAAAGAGAAAAAAATCTCTCTCTGTATCAAAGTCAAGCTCTTAGGATAAAAAATTGATTCATAAGAACCACATTCAATTTTATAGGTGACTCACAACAAAGTTTGCCCAAGCCAACATCAGTCTAGTGACAACTGCAAACGCAACAGTCTGTGAAGCTGGCTTGAGCAACAGGCTTATAGGGTCTACGTGTGTGTGGGTTTACCCTATGATTCTCCTTCTTACGACAAACAACATTTTAGACAGCAAAACACAAAACAGGAAACGTAGTTAAAAAAATGACTTGATTACACCTAATGTGCCAAGCAAATGGGAACCAATAACAAAACCCAGGCACTAAACTGAGAATAAATTGCAGAGGAACTTAAAGCAAAGAGATGTCATTCAGACCACTGCTAACTTACCACATTGATATGGACTCACAAACCACAAGCAGCAAGGTACAAGAGGCCTCTGTGGGTACTGCACCTAGTTGCAGGCTGGGGGCCTCAGTGACAGGCAGTGCAGACCATGTCCCAGTGCAACTTACAGATATACTTTGGAAATAGACAATGATCACCCAGCTGAAAACAAACACAGGCTATTTATTCAGAGTTTGCTATAACAAGGGAATCAATCACCATCACTTGTGTTTGGGAGAGACTCAAAGGCAGGCAGGGAAGTGGGAAAGCTTTATAGAGAAACAAAATTTAGGCTTCAGGTATGCTCTGTTTGGAGGCTATTGGTGTGGGGAAGACGGAGGCAGTCTAACTAGAAGCAGACATCTTATGTGATTGGTTAGGGGAACACATTTGACTTTCTCTGGTTAGTCCTGAGTTGGAAGTAGCAGCAAAAACAGGGAACCTGTTGGTTATTAATCAAGTCTCAATCATTCTGAACTAGTTGCTGCAATTTGTGGGTTTGAATTCTTTTGTCATATATAGTCTGACTGTCGTTCTTCAGTATATTCAGTCTGTCATTCAGTTAACCTTATTTACACCCAAATATCTTCCACCTAGAGACTGAGAGTGGGTGGGCATGTGGGATGTATAAAGGAGAAGTGTGTGCATACACACACACACACACACACACACACACACACACACAGCCTGACACTCCTGCTGCTTCAGGGCAGCCTGTCTTCTCATTACCAAATATTTCTTCTGAGCATGCCACAGGAAAGACCTTTGCTTCTACCTAGTACAGAGGGTGTTAACTTTCTCCCAGGTTTACCTAGCACATATGAAGGTGATATTTCTCTGCAGAAGCACATGGATATTGCTTAAAGTTAGCCTTCTCTTCCCTGTTAGCCTTTGCCAATAAATGCATGGCATTGTGGCTTATGTGATTTTCATGCAAATATATCCATCGGCAAAAACATGACTTGAATCATGTTTCTATAATTAAAGTTAGTATTTAATCTCAATATTTTAGTCCACTTAATAGCCAGTAATAATAATGATAATAATAAGAATCAGCCAACCCCAAGGTTACTCAGCCACTTAGTAAATTTTCAGACTTCAACTTAGTCAAATTCCAGATTTTCTCTCTTTTCTTCCTTCCTGAATTTGCAAGACCTCAACATCAGTGACAAAAAGGCATCAACTTTCTGTTTTAACTGTCTTCTTCTGGCACTTGTGGAGATGTACAACCACCTTTTAATGAGCTGTGTCCACTTCCACTTGTATCTACTGAGGGCTTATCCTCATGGGTGTCAAGTTTGAAATCTATGCTTCTTCCAGGATTTTAAATATCAGTAAGGAACCCTTGGGCTTCATCTCATGGAGTCAAGTGTAGAAGTCTTCCACCCACAAGTGTCTAAATTTTCTGTTACTTGAATTTTCCTCCCTTTTCCAGCTTGAAATATCTTGTCTAGCACACACATACCTTCAAGGGTAAGTATTTCAGTTGATACACTTCACAAATCTTTAGGTCTAAAACAGAGGTCAGCAGACCATGGAGGTTTTTGTAAACAAGGTTTTATCGGAACCCACTACACCTCCTTGTGTATGAATTACCTGTTGCTGCTTTCCAGGTACAGCAAAATGAGTAGTTGTGGCAAAGACCACGTAGCTAAAAAGAGCTAAAATATTTGCTATCTTGCTTCTTGTGAAAAACTTTGCTGATCCTTGGTCTAAGTTACAGACTTCAGTTTTTTACTTTTTAACCTAAAAGTCATCATGTTCTTATTCCCTTCATGGAGGGAAGGTTGAATGCCAGCTTCATCAGGTACCCACCCTGACTGCTGTCCTTAATGCTGGGGTAGATTAAATACAACCCCAGGTGATGGTCACTCAAGATTTGTTCTTTCTCTGATAACGTGTGAGTTGCTTATCACAAGTGTCCTCATCACAAGTTACCCTCTAAGTTGAGCTCAGCCTGAATGCTGGAACAGATTGTAGTTCCCATTCCTAACATTTTTCCTTGCCTCATCCTCCTTCTGTGGGCACAGTGCATTCTCTGACTAGGTCACAAGTGGTCTGTGACTCAGTTTTTTTCATGAGATATCTTCAGACAATGTGACAGAAGCTATGTCTGTTGAGAAAAACAAGGTTACCTCTGCTGAAAGAACATGCCCAGCATGCCAACCCTAAAGGATGATGAGAGACTCATGGGGCAGAGCTGAACCCAGCAAGCCTCAGACACCAGAGAAAAGTAAAAATTGCTGTCTGCTTGAGGTTTTGTGACAGCGTGTTCACAGTGTTATTCTGGTACCAGGTAAGTGATGGAGCCGTAACTCATCGTGACTCCCTTTATTTCTTGCATTGCTTATAACAAATTTAGCTTGTGATGGACTGAGGACCCATCCATCTGCAGCCTTCAGCAAACATTGAATCACTCAATCTACAACAATTCTCCATCACGTTCATGAGAGCACTACATGGATACAAAGAAAAGTTCTTGGTCCAACATGTAAAGAATTTAGAAGTCATTACTCCCACTCTCACAACAACTAAAAAGATGAAAAACTAAGAACCAACAACTCTTCTTAGAGCCATCAGAGAATTGAGCAAACCACCACTCAGAAAACTGGAGATACAGACACAGAAAATCAAAACTTATTAGAAGCAGAAGTGCTGGACCCAGTGTCAGGTAGGAATACTTACAGGGAAATTGACTATTTGATGGAAATTCATCGTGGACTTCCTTGAGAGATAAAAACTCCTAGAGGCCGAGCCTTGGTGGGGGGTAGGCACACTTTTGTGAGTTTTATCTCCAGAAGGCCTACTAGGTTCTCACTGTGAGGATCAGAGAGGAGTCTCCTCCTGTTCCAGCAGGGGGAGGGAAAAAGCAACTACTTTGAAGCACACCCAGAGGGTTCTGCTCTCCTTAAGAACTGCCTACCCTCAAAATAAACTACTTTATGAAAGCCTAACCAACATGGGTTTTACCAGAGCTGAACTGAAGTGACAGTAGGGATATGTCTAAATTCAACCCCTCTCTTGCCTTCAATGTGGAAGGTAAATACTCAACTCAGAGCCAAACTGAAGTGACAGAAAGGACGTGCCCAAATATAACTCCCTCTTCCCTTCAGTTGGAAGGTAAATACTCAACTTTAGCCCCGTATAGCTTTCCAATCTCAGCTAAAAAGTGAAAGAAAGAAAAAAAATACCTGAGAAACACTTGTGAAGGTTACAAACGAGGGGTACAGGCTCACTAAAAGGCTGAGTCCTAATCACAGACTTACAGAATGTGTCTCCTCTCCAACATCTTACTATCACATCAGTAAGACTCCTGTATGAGATCTGCAAAGTTCAGACTCTATTTAAGGAGTCTCTGGGGAAATCTGAGACAACAGTGGAGACAGAAACAAGCACAAAAGAGGAAATTTTAGTCTCTGACACCAACAGCTACAGAAAATAGTAAACACAGCCTCACTCCTAGCCAGACAAACATAAACCCTCACATCAAAGCCCTGTTTAACTCAGTTTTTTTTACCCAATATATCATGTCTGGCCTTTAACAAAAAGTTACAAGGCTTGCTAAAAGGCAAAAAACACAGAGTGAAGAGACAAAGCAAGCATCAGAACCAGACTCAAATATAGAACAGATTTTAGAATTTTCAGACAAGATATTTCAAATAACTGTGATTAATATGCTAGAGGATCTACTGGAAAAAGTAAACAACATGCAAGAACTGAGGGTAATGTAAACAGAGAGAAGGAAATTCTAAGCAAAAATAAAAAGGAAACGCTGGCCATCAAAAACACTGTAAGAGAAATGAAGACTGCCTTTAGTGGTCTCATCAATAGACTAAATATGACCGATGAAAAAACCAGTGAACTTGAAGATAAGTCAATAGAAACTCCTCAGACTGAAAAGCCAAGGGAAAAAAGAATGAAAAAAAGGAACAGAATATCCATTTGCAAGATGATTCCAAAAAGCTTAACATATATATAATAGATAAATATCAGAAGTAAAAATGGCTGAGGATTTTCCAAAATTATTGGCATACATCAAACCACAGATCCAGGAATCTCAGAGAACACAAAGCAGAATAAATACCAAAATAATCTACGTTTAGGTACATCATATTAAAACAACAGAAAATCAAATACAAGGAGAAAATCTTGAAAGCCAGAGATGAGAAAAATACCTTACATACTGAGGAATAAAGGTAAGAATTACATCAAATTTCCCTTCAGAAACTATCCAAACAAGAAGAGAATGGAGTGAAACATTGAAAGTGTTGAAAAGAAACTTACCAGCCTAGAATTTTGTATCCAGAAAAATTATCCTTCAAAAGTGAAAGGAAGAAAGGATGGAGTAAGAAGGTGAAGAGAGTGAACACTCTAATCTACACCCCATGTCATGGATTGATTTGTGTCCCCCCCAGAATATCTGTCAACTTGAGATAATGGTGATGGAATAATCTGGAAAAGGATAGTGAGAATAGCGGCACAACTAAAAGACTGTAATCAATGTCACTGAATTGTACACTTAAAAACTTTTGAAATAGTGTAACTTTAGTATGTATATCTTCACAAAAAAAAAAAAAAAAAAGGTCCTCCAAAGTCTAGAAGGGAAAGTGTTGACATGTCGTAGGGTTGTTAACCAATGTCATAAAACAATATGTGATTGTTTAATAAGAAACTATTTGTTCTGTAACCCTTCATCTAAACTACAATTAAAAATATTTTTAAAAAATCTGTCAACTTGGCTAGGCCATGATTCCTGGTATTGTGTGATTGTTTATCATTCTGTTATCTGATGTGATTTTCTTACGTGTTGTAAATCATATCTCTATGATGTTAATGAGATGGGATTTTCGGTAGTTATGTAAAGGAGGCAGGACTCAGTCTACAAGATTAGGATGTGTCTTAAGCCAATCTCTTTTTCCATATAAAAGAGAGAAGCAAGCAGAGACACATAACACCAAGAAAGCAGTTCTGGTAACAGCATGTCCTTTGAGCCACAGTTCCTGCTTGGAGAGGCTCCTAGAACAGGAGATTAGTGGCAAGGACCTTCCCCCAGAGCCTACAGACAGAAAAACTTCCTCTGGAGCTGGCATCCTGAATTCGGACTTGTAGCTTACTAAACTCTGAGAGAATAAATTTTTCTTTGTAAAGTCCATTCACTCGTGGTATTTCTGTTATAGCAGCACTAGATGACTAAGGAAGAATTAGGTACTGAGAGTGTGGTGCTGCTATAACAAATACCTAAAATGTGGAAGCAGTTTTGAAACTGTGAATGGGTAGAGGCTGGAAAAGTTTTAAAGTGCCTAACAGTAAAAGCCAAATTGCCTTGAAGAGACTGTTGATTGAGTTATGGAGATCGAAGACAGTTCTGGTGAGGACTCAGAAGGAAGTGGGGAAACCTGTTATACTGAAGATGGTGCAGGTGGTGAGAAGCAGCATCAGAGAAACAGCAGTAGCAGAGAAATGGCAGCAGAACCAGGAGACCAGCTCGAGGCAGCGATGGAGCCAACCCATGGAACTAGAGAGCTGAGTGCCTTCAGGGTTTACTGGCAGAGTGGGATGCCTCCAGGCACTTATCAGTAGAGCTAAATAGCTTTGGAACATTTGCCTAAGCTGGGCAGACACTGGCAGTGAGTCCTGAGAGTCCGAAAGGCCAAGGAACCAAGAATCAGAAGCTGAAGAGACAAGGAACAGAGGAAGCAGAGCTGCCTCAGACTCAGAGGTGGAGCCATGGCCTCTAGAGTTTTTAAGGGTGGAGTCGTCACTCAGATGGACTAGAAGAATGGTGCACTTAAAGCTGATGGAGCAGAGTTCCCATTCCAGTGGGCCTGAAAAGTGGAGCTGAAGTCTAAGGCTGAGGGACTTCCACTCAGGATCCACACTGTGTGGCCAACAACAACAGAAGATTATTTTCAAGTCTTGGGGTCTAATGTAAT
The DNA here is from genome assembly GCA_030035585.1 of Dugong dugon. NCBI lineage: Eukaryota > Metazoa > Chordata > Mammalia > Sirenia > Dugongidae > Dugong > Dugong dugon. Next base: position 58,980,950 of record CM057482.1, read on the forward strand.
ATGTTCTGCTGACTTGCTTGTTGCCTGTTATCTTTTCTTTCCCTTCAATTTCTCCCCTTTGTAATGGAAATATCTAGCTTGTGACTGTTCTACTATTGTACTATAGAAGCAGATAACTTGTATTCTAGATTTCACAGATGGAGAATTTTTGGATTTTGCACTTGGAGTTGATTTGAGACTTTCGCTATGATATGGTGGACTGAATGTGTTTTACACGTGGCAAGGACATTAATTTTTGGGAACCAAAGGGTGAAATGTTATGAAGTGAATTGTGTCCCCCAAAAATATAGGTCAACTTGGCTAGGATATGATTCTCAGTATTGTGTGATTGTCCACCATTTTAGCATCTGATGTAATGTTCCTATGTGTTGTAAATCCTATCTCTATGATGTTAATGAGATGGGATTATCGGCAGTTATGTTAATGACTCCATCTACAAGATCAGGTTGTGTCTTAAGCCAATCTCTTTTGAGATATAAAAGACAGAAGTGAACAGAGAGACATGGGGACTCCATACCACCAAGAAAACTGTGCCAGTAGCATAGCATGTCCTTTAGACCCAGGGTTCCTGTACAAAGAAGCTCCTAGACCAGGGAAAGATTGATGACAAGGAACTTCCTCCAGAGCTGACAGAGAGAGAAAGCCTTCGTCTGGAACTGGAACACTGAATTTGGACTTCTAGCCTACTAAACTGTGAGAGAATAAATTTCTCTTTGTTAAAGCCATTCACTTGTGGTGTTTCTGGTATACCAGCACTAGATGACTAAGACATCCAGCAACTAACACACTGAACAACAAATAAAAACAAGCACAGACTGAGATCTCGGAACTCCAGACAATAGCTAAGGAATTGGAGAATCAGGGTGAGTCCAGAGGTGGGGGAGAGGACGAATGGTGCGAGCTCAGAAACTGAGAAATTCTACCCACTAAAATCGGGAGTGTGAGCTCATTGCAGTTATTTTGGGATGGGACTGGGTGTCTTAGTCATCTGGTGTCGTCATAACAGAAATACCACAAGTAAGTGACTTTAATGAAGAGAGATTTATTCTTTCACAACCTAGGAAGCTAGAAGTCCAAATTCAGGGTGCCAGCTCCAGGGGAAAGCTTTCTCTATCCATTGAATCTTGGGTGAGGTCTTTGTCATCAATCTTCCCTGGTCAAGGAGGTTCTCAGTGCAGAGACCCTGGATCCAAAGGACGCACTCTTCTCCAGGTTATTATTTCTTGGTGATATGAGGTCCCCTTGTCTCTCTGCTCACTTCTGTCTTTTATATCTCAAAATAGATTGACTTAGGACACAACCTGATCTTATAGATTGAATCCTGCCTCATTAACATAACTACCAATAATCCTGCCTCATTAATCTCATAGAGATAGGATTTACAACACATAGGAAAATCACATCAGAAGTCAAAATAGTAGACAATCACACAATACTGGGAATCATGGCCTAGCCAAGTTGACATATTTTTTTTGGGCACAATTCAATCCTTAACATTCTACACTTTGGTCCCCAAAAATTCATGTCCTTGCCACATGTAAAATACATTCACCCCATCATATCATAGAAAAGTCTCAAATCAACTCCAAGTGCAAAATCCAAAAATTCCTCTCCATCTGTGAAATCTAGAATACAAGTTATCTGCTTCCAAAATACAATGGTGGAACAGTCACAAGATAGACGTTTCCATTACAAAGAGGAGAAAGTGAAGGGAAAGAATGGATAACAGGCACCAAGCGAAGTCAGCAGAATATATTACATTAGCTCTCAAACCTTGAAAACAATCCTCTGTTCTCTGAGACCATGTAGGCAATGGCCCTGCCCTCAAGAATATGGGTGTTGGCCACACTGTCTGGATTCTGAGTGGAAGCTCCTTGGCCCTCAGTTTAGCTCTGCCTTTCAGGTCCACTGGAATGGCAACTCTGCTCCCTTGGCATTGGGCAGCTTCTTCTCCTAGTCAATGTGTGTAGTGACCATACCTACCCAGCCTCTGCAGGTTCCATTCTTCTGCCCCTTGGGCATGACAGTTCCTCCCCCCTCAACTTTTGGCAGAGGATCCAGCCCCATCCTGCTGGCACTCACAAATGGCAGCCTTACACTCCAAAACCTAAGAAGCTGTGTACCCACTCTTTGAAGACTCAAACACCATGGCTCCACATTTTGAGACCCCTAAGGTTGTGGCCCTTACCCTTTGAGACTGAGGCAACTCTGCTTCCTGGTTCCTTGGTCTCTTGGTCCCTTGACTCTCTGCGCACTGCTGGTTTAAATGTTCCAAAGCTCTTTAGCTTCACTGATAAGTGCCTGGAGGCATCCCACTCTGCCCGTAAACTTCAACCAGAAGACATTCGTCTCCCTTGCTCCATGGATTGGAAAGCCTAGCTTCACCAATAAGTGCCTAAAGGTACTCCGCTCCACCAGGAAGCCTCCTGCACAAAGGCACTCAGCTCTTTTGCCCCATTGGTCAGCTCCAGAGCTGTCCCACTCTGCTCCCCTGGTTCAGCTGCTGCCGTTTTTCTGCTGCTTCTTCTTGCCATCTGTGTTGTCTCTGGTGTTAACAGTTCTCCTCACTTCCTTCTAAGCCCCCACCAGAATTGTCTTTGATGTCCATAATTCTACCAACAGTCTCTTCAAGGAAATCTAGGCCTACTATTAGGCACATTAAAACTCTTCCAGTCTCTAATCATTCACAGTTTCAAAATTGCTTTCACATTTTAGATATTTGTTAGAGCAGCACCCTACTCTTGGTACCAAATTCAGTCTTAATCATCTAGAGCTTCCATAACAGAAATACCACAAGTGGATGGCTTCAACAAAGAGAAATGTATTCTCTCAGAGTCTACTAGGCTAGAAGTCCAAATTCAGGGTGTCAGCTCCAGAGGAAGGCTTTCTCTCTCCATTGGCTCCAGTGGAAGGTCCTTGTCATTAATCTTCTCCAGTCAAAGAGCTTCTCAGCACACTCTTCTCCAGGCTCTTTTTCCTTGGTGGTACAAAGTCTCCCTGTCTCTCTGCTTGCTTCTCTCTTATATCTCAAAATAGATTCACTTAGGATACAACCTAATCTTGTAGATTGAGTTCTGCATCATTAACATAATTGCTTCTAACCCTGCCTCATTAACATCATAGACGTAAGATTTACAACACATAGGAAAATCACATCAGATAACAAAATGATGGACAATCACACAATTCTGGGAATCATGGCCTAGCCAAGTTGGCACATTTTTTGGGGGGACACATTTCAATCCATAACACTAGGTAACACCCCAAGAAGGGAACACAGAAAGGGAGCTTATCTGAGGAAGCTCTAGCTGGATTTTTTTAAGGCCATGCAAATTGACCATGGGAGTTTGTAGGCCATGACATTAGGAGTGGGTAAAGAAAAAACTTAATGCAGCATTAAAGTACTGTTGAACCTGGATGAGGCCCAAAATTAAAGAGCACTAGGACCAGAAATAGCTGCAAAGGCAACAGGGAGAGAAGAACTGTCCAGACTGACAGACAAGAAGTAGGTGGCCCCCAGCAGTACACCATGAGTAGTGGCTGTACCAGTGCAGGGACACTGATGAGGTAAAAACTACAAAAAAAAAACTTCACCATCACCACAGTAAAGTTGGTCCCCACCACACACACGAGAAGAGGCATCAAGTGAAACTTCCCCTCCCGTGTATGCATATTGAATCCCAGAGATCAATCATAGAGATCTTTTGAATTTTCACACAATAAAAACAGAAAAAAAATTAAAGGAGTTCTGGAAAAATGGCAATCTAGACAGAAGCACCACGCTGTCCCTCCACAGCAAAGATCTGAAAAACTAAGCCAAACAGAGAATACAACAATCCTGGAACCCTAAAACATCAAATGAAGAGATAAAGAACTCAGCCAAGCACCAAATGGAGTGAGAAAACTGACAGAGAATGGAGAGTGAGGAGAGATTCATGCAGAGGTCCCCTACCAGCTAACGCAGCATGGATCCACCATCTTGGACTCCTGTCAGAGACCAGCAAACGGGGGTACAAGAAAGCAGCCTCACAGAGCTTCCAGCGGGAGACAAAACAACTGGTAATTTGCGATGTGCGCTTTCCCACCCCCCCACACCTCTTCTCCCTGGCTCAGCCTCCTCTGCTTCCCGCGGCCACAGTCCCTTGACCAGGAAGGGCCGGCTGCTTGTATTCCACAAACCCAAGCGGGCAGCTCTCTGGGTGCCATTTGTTGGCTGCTAGTGTTGCTTCTTTTTTCTGCTTCTTTTGATTTCTCACTTGCCTCTCACCACCTCCTCCTCCTTTCACTCAAGTGCCTGGCTCCATGCGCCATCTTTGCTTCTTCCTGAAGGGCTCCAGAGCGCTGGCAATTTGTGATATACGTTTTCCCACTCTCTACCCTTCTTCATGCACACTCGGCCTCCTCTGCTTCCCGTGGACACAGTCTGTTGTCCATAAATACAAACCCGCACTAGCTGGCTCTCTGAGTGCCATTTGTTGGCTGCTGGTGTTTTTTTTTTTTTTTTTCCTGCTTCTTTTGTTTTCCTGCTTGTTTCTTGCTGCCTCCTCCTCCTTTCGCTCGAGTGTCTGGCTCCATGCACCATCTTTGCTTCTTCCTGAGGGGCTGCGGAGCTCAATTCGAGTGTGGAGCTGCTTCCTGGTCTGGGCTACCGTGCTGGTGGGATCCGGGGGCTTTTGTTCGTTTGTTTGTTTTGAGTTGTTTGTTTGTTTTCTTTAGCTTTTCTTGAGTTGGGAGCCCTTTCTGGCCAGGCAGAGCTGAGTGCCAAGGAACTCCCCTTCAGCTTCCACAGATGTGCAGAGGGATTCCTGAAGGCATTTCTTTTTTCATTGGTTTTATTTTTTTTCTCTCTGTTTTTTGGGGGAGCCTTTCTTGATTTTTTTTTTTTAATTTCTTTTGTTTTCTTTTCCCTCTTTTTCCCTTTTTGTCTTTCTTCATTGCTCAGTTTCTCGTCTCTCTATATCTTCCTTCTCTTTCTGATCTCTGAATACCAGGTGTATACCTCTACGCCTTCTAGCCAGGCTGTACTGCGACACCTGAGAGCGACTTCCCCAGACCTCATACCTGCATCGGTGGGATCCCTGGGAACTTTGTGGTTCTTCAACCTTTCTGATTTTTATTTATTCATTCTTTTCTTTTCTTCCACTTCCCCTTTTGTTTTTTCTCCATTTCATAGTCTCTCATCTCTCCATTCCAATGGCAAGCTCCCCTAGCATTCTTTTTTGTTTGTTTGTATGTTTTTTGGCCCCTGTTCCTCTCTCCTCTCTCCCATACCCATCTGGGCTCCACACATAACATCCTGCCTACCTGCACTGTGCGCTTCACATCACACCACCAAGCAGTACAGGCACGGCCTACAGGAATCTGCCCTGGACTGATTACCAACACGCCCTGGTGGCTGTAGTAAGTGCCACAAACAACCCGTCCCAGTAACTCCTCTTCAGCTAGACCTGCCATGCTGTACCATATCTGAGTGACTGACCCTGCCAGTTGGAGAAGGAGGCGAAAAGTATTGAGTGCACAGACAAGCAAACAATAAAGAACACACAGTCTGCCTGCTCAGACATGGTCAAACTTTTTTTTAAAAAAAGGATGAAAGGAGGCGGGGCAAGATGGCCCTCTAGGCAGAAGCACCATGCCGTCCCTACACAGCAAAGATCCGAAAAACTAAGCCTAACAGAGAATCAACAATCCTGAAACCCTAGAACACCAAATGAAGAGATAAAGAACTCAGCCAAACACCAAACGGAGTGAGAATACTAAAGGAGAACGGAGAGCAAGGAGAGACTCATGCAGAGATTCCTTACCAGCTAACGCAGCACGGATCCACCATCTTGGATTCCTATCAGAGACCAGCGAACGGGAGAGCAGCCTTGTAGAGCATCCGGTCGGAGACAGAACCACCGGCGATGTATGCCTCTGTACCTTCTGGCCAGGCTGTGCTGTGAAAACTGAGACCGACTCCCCCAGACCTCATAGCTGCATCGGTGGGATCCCTGGGATCTTTGCAGTTCTTTAACTTTTCTGATTTTTATTTGTTCATTCTTTCCTTTTCTTTCTCTTCCCCCTTCTGGTTTCCTCCATCCCATAGTCTCTCATCTGTACATTCCAATGACAAGCTCCCCTAGCTTTCTTTTATTTTTGTATGCTTTTTGCTCCTGCTCCTCTCTCCACTCTCCCATATCCAGCTTAGCTTCACACATAACCATCTTCCTGCTGCACCCTACCTACCTGCACTGTGCACTAGACATCACACTGCCAAGCTGTGCAGGCACGCCCTATTGGAACCTGCTCAGCACTGACTGCCGACCATCCTGGTGGCTGCGGTGAGTGCCACAAGCAACCCGTCCCAGTGGCTCCTCCTCAGCTAGATCTGCCCAGCTGTACCACAAGGACGAAACAAAAAAAAAAAAAATCTACAATCAATAAACGAGAGAAATATCTACTGAATGCCCCCAAAACAGCAAACAATATCAAAACATTTACAAAAACAAGACAAGATGGCTCCAATAGGCATCCAAATTAAAACACCAGACAACTCTCCTGTGGAGGAAAATGCACTAGAAGTACCTGATACGGAACTCAAATCACTAATACTCGGAATTTTACAAGAACTGAGGCAAAAAGCTGACAAACATGAGAAAAAAATAGAGAAATTTATGGAAAATACAGACAAAAAATTGGAAGAATTCAGGAAGGTGATGCAGGAACAAAATGCCAAAATAAATTCACAACTCGAAATTATGCAAAAACAACAATTAGAAATGCAAAAGATAAACAACAAGATTTCAGAAATGGATGGTGTCATAGAAGGGCTGAGAAGTAGATTTGAAACCATGGGAGACAGGATCAGTGGAACTGAAGACAAACACTTGGATACAACTCTGTTTCAGGAAAACTCAGAAAAAAGAACAAAGGAAAATGAAGAGACCCTGAGAGTTATGTGGGGCACAATTAAAAGCAAAAATTTACAAGTGATTGGCATACCAGAACAGGGGGAGAAAACAGAAAACACAGAGAGGATCATTGACGAACTGCTGACAGAAAACTTTCCCAATATCATGAAAAATGAAAAGCTGGCCATCCAAGAAGCTCAACGAACCCCATATAGAAGAGACCCCAAAAGAAAATCACCAAGACATATCATATTCACACTCGCTAAAACTAAAGACAAAGAATCCTGAGAGCAGCTAGTGAAAAACAAGAAGTCACATACAGAGGAGTAACAATAAGACTAAGCTCAGATTGTTCAGCAGAAACCATGCAGGCAAGAAGGCAATGGGATGACATATATAAAATCTTGAAAGAAAAAAATTGCCAGCCAAGAATAATATATCCTGCAAAACCCTCATTCAAATTTGATGCTGAAATTAGGTCATTTCCAGATAAACAGAAACTAAAGGAATATGCAAAAGACAAACCAAACTTACAAGAATTATTAAAGGGAGTTCTTCGATCTGAGGACAAACAGCTTAAGCCCTCAGGCAGGACCTAGGACCTAGGACGCAGGTTCACATGAACCAGATACCATTCTAGGAACTGAACTACAGAGGACTTTCCAAAAACAAAAGAAATACAACAGGGAATCAGAGAAATCAATCAAAGGATGACTACAACATCAAAACAATGAAAGAGGGAACAAACGGCATAGGTATAGAACCTTCTAAAGGAGAGGAAGGCAAGGCGATACCAAGTAAGGGTAGACTGCTTCAAAATTATAAAGATAAGGGTAAAATTCATGGTAACCACAAAGAAAGTTAACAAACCAACTCATAAAAATAAAGACGAAAAACATAAAGTCTCAACAAAAACAAAACCTACAAAAACAAAAGAAATGAACACAAAATCCACAAACAAAAGTAACTCAGCACAAGAGAGTAAGAAGAACAAAGAAAACTTCAGCACCACAAAAAAAAAAACACTACAAAATGACAGCAACAAACTTCCATCTATCAACAATTACACTGAATGTAAATGGACTCAATGCACCCATAAAGAGACGGAGAGTGGCAGAATGGATAAGAAAACAGGATCTATCAATTTGCTGTCTACAAGAGACACACCTTAGAAACAAAGATGTGAATTTATTAAAAATCAAAGGCTGGAAAAAAATATATCAAGCTAACAACTATCAAAAAAGAGCAGGAGTGGCAATTCTAATCTCAGATAAAATAGACTTTAAAACAAAATCTACCATAAAAGACAAAGAAGGACACAATATAATGATTAAGGGGATGATCCACCATAAAGACATAACCATAATAAATATCTATGCTCCCAATGAAAGGCTCCAAAATACATAAAAAAAACTCTAACACCACTGAAAAGAGAAATTGACAGTTCCACAATAATAGTAGGAGACTTCAACACACCACTCTCAGTAAAGGACAGAACAACTAAAAGGAAACTCAGCAAAGATACAGAAGACCTAAAGGACACAAGCAGCCAACTGGACCTCATAGACAAATATAGAACAATCCATCCAACAACTGCAAAGTACAAATTCTTTCCAATGCACATGGAACGTTCTCCAGAATAGACCACCTCTTAGGCCACAGAGCAATCCTCAACAAGATCCAAAATGCTGAGATAATTCACAGTATCTTCTCTGACCACAATGCCATCAAGGTAGAAATTAACACTAGAAAGAGCAAGGAAAAAAAATCAAACACATGGAAACTGAATAATAATCTGCTTACACATCAATGGGTAATAGAAGAAATCAGAGATGGAATTAAAAAATTCCTAGAATCAAATGAAAATGAAAACACATCATACCAAAACCTTTGGGACACAGCAAAGGCAGTCCTCGGAGGACAATTTATAGCAATAGATGCACATATCAAAAAAGAAGAAAGGGACAAAATCAAAACATTAACTACAGAACTCAAACAAATAGAAAGAGAACAACAAAAAAAGCCTACAACCACCGGAAGAAAGGAAATAGTAAAGATCAGAGCAGAAATAAATGAAATAGAGAACAGAAAAACCATAGAAAGAATCAACAAAACCAAAAGTTGGTTCTTTGAAAGAATCAACAAAATCGACAAACCACTGGCCAGACTGACAAAAGAAAAACAGCAGAGGGCACAAATAACCCAAATAAGAAATGAAATGGGGGACATTACAACAGACCCAACCAAAATAAAAAGTATTATAACATAATATTATGAAAAACTATATTCCAACAAATTTGAAAACCTAGAGGAAATGGATAAATTTCTAGAAACATATGGCCTACCCAAACTACAACAAAGTGATATTGAAAATCTGAACAGACCCATAAGAAGAGAAGAGATTGAAAAGGTAATAAAAAAAACTCCCAACCAAAAAAAGCCCTGGCCCAGATGGCTTCACTGGAGAATTCTACAAAACATTTACAGAAGAGCTCGTACCAGTTCTACTCAAGCTATTTCAGAGCATAGAAGAGGAAGCAACACTTCCAAATTCATTCTATGAAGCCAGCATAACGCTGATACCAAAACCAGGCAAAGACATCACAAAAAAGGAAAATTACAGACCAATATCTCTCATGAATATAGATGCAAAAATTCTGAACAAAATTCTAGCCAATAGAATTCAGTATCATATCAAAAAAATAATACACCACGACCAAGTAGGATTCATACCAGGTATGCAAGGATGGTTTAACATTAGAAAATCCATCAACGTAATCCACCACATACATAAAAGGAAAGAAAAAAATTACATGATCATCTCAATTGACGCAGAAAAGGCATTTGACAAAGTCCAACACCCATTCCTGATAAAAGCTCTCAATAAAATAAGTATAGAAGGGAAATTTCTCAACATAATAAAGGGCATCTATGCAAAACCAACAGCCAACATCATTCTTAATGGAGAGAGGCTGAAAACATTCCCCTTGAAAACAGGAACAAGACAACGATGCCCTTTATCACCACTCCTATTTAACATTGTGCTGGAAGTTCTAGCTAGAGCAATAAAGCAAGAGAAAGAAATAAAGGGCATCCAAATTGGTAATGAAGAAGTTAAACTCTCCCTGTTTGCAGATGATATGATACTATACATAGAAAACCCTAAAGACTCCATGAGAAATCTACTGGAACTAATAGAAAGATTCAGCAGAGTAGCAGGATACAAGATAAACATTCAAAAATCAGTTGGATTCCTATACACCAGTAAAGAGAACGATGAAAAGGAGATCAGGAAATCAATACCATTTTCAATAGCCCCTAAAAAGATAAAATACTTAGGAATAAATCTGACCAGGAATGTAAAAGACCTATACAAAGAAAACTACAAAACACTGCTGCATGAAACCCAAAGAGATCTACATAAATGGAAAAACATACCATGCTCATGGATAGGCAGAGTCAACATTTTGAAAATGGCAATTCTACCTAAAGCAATTTACAAATACAATGCAATCCCGATACAAACACCAACAACATTATTCAAAGAGATGGAAAAACTAATTATTAACTTTATATGGAAAGGGAAGAAAACCCGAATAAGTAAAGCACTACTGAAGAAGAAGAATAAAGTTGGAGGACTCACACTACCTGATTTGAGAACCTACTATACAGCTACAGTACTCAAAACAGCCTGGTACTGGTACAACAACAGAGACATTGACCAATGGAACAGAATTGAGAACCCAGATGTAAACCCATCCACTTACAGTCACCTGGTCCTCGACAAGGGCCCAAAGTCCATCAAATGGGGAAAAGACAGTCTTTTTAACAAATGGTACATACACACAAAACTGGATATCCATTTGTAGAAAAATGAAACAGGACCCATACCTCACACCATATACAAAAACTACTTCAAAATGGATCAAAAACCTGAATATAAAGCCTCAAACTATAAAATTCATAGAAGAAAAAATAGGACCAACACTCCAGGCCTTAATACATGGCATTAACAGGATACAAACCATAAACATCAACACAAAAAACCCAACAGATAAACTAGATAATTGGGATCTTCTAAAAATCAAATATCTATGCTCTTCAAAAGACTTCACCAAAAGAGTCAAAAGAGAACCTACAGACTGGGAAAAAATTTTTGGACAGTACAGGTCAGACAAAGGTCTAATCTCCATAATCTACAAGAAAATCCAACACCTCTACAACAAAAAGACAACCAATCCTATCAAAAAATGGGCAAAGGAAATGAACAGACACAAAGAAGACATTCAAATGGCCAACAGACACATGAGGAAATGCTCACGATCACTAGCCATTAGAGAAATGCAAATTAAAACCACAATGAGATACCATCTCACCCCGGCATTACTGGCACGAATCAAAAATACTGGAAATAACAAATGTTGGAGGGGCTGCGGGGAGATGGGAACTCTTATACACTGCTGGTGGGAATGCAAAATGATACAACCATTTTGGGAAATGATATGGCGTTTCCTCAGAAAGCTAGAAATAGACATACCATTCGATCCAGCAATCCCACTCCTAGGAATATATCCTAGAGAAATAAGAGTCATCACTCGAACAGACATATGCACACCTATGTTCATGGTAGCATTGTTCACAATAGCAAAACAATGGAAACAACCTCAATGTCCATCAACAGATGAATGGATACACAAACTATGGTACATACACACAATGGAGTACTATACAACGAGAAAGAACAACAATGAATCTGTGAACCATCGCATAACATGGATGAAACTGGAGGACATTATGCTGAGTGAAATAAGTCAATCACAGAAGTACAAATATTGTATGAGACCTCTATTGTAAAAACCCATGAAAAAATTCACATGCAAAATCTAACAATCGTTGTTGGTTACCAGGGATGGGAGGGGAGGGGGGGGGAATACTAAATAGGTACTAAGTGGTACCTTGGGTGAGAAGTGAGATAGTACACAGTACAGGGGAAACTAACACAACCTGCACAAGGAAAGGTCATGGAGGCCCTATAGACACATCCAAATCCCCCGAGGGACTGAGTTGTTGGACGGAGGGCTCTGGGGACCATGGTCTCGGGGAACATCTAGCTCAATTGGCATGACACTACTTATAAAGATAATGCTCTACATTCTACCTTGGTGAGTAGTGTCTGGGGTCTTAAAAGCCTATGAGCGGCCATCTAAAATACTCCATTGGTCTCATCCCTTTGGGAGCAAGGGAGAATGAAGAGAACAGGATACAACGAAAAGATTAGTCCAAAGGACTAATTGTCCACAGCTACCAAGGCCTCCACCGGACTGAGTCCAATACAGCTAGATGGTGCCCGGCTACCACCACTGACTGCTCTGACCAGGATCACAACAGAGGGTTTTGGACAGAGCTAGAGAAGGATGTAGAGCATAATTTTAACTCCAAAAAAAAAAAGACCAGATTTATTGGCCTAAAGAATACTGGAGAAACCACAAAAGTGTGGCCCCCAGACACCCTTTCAGCTCAGAGGTGAAGTTACCCTCGAGGTTCGATGTTAAGCCTGGGAGTGGACAGCCCAGTAAAACTAAATGGGACTAACGAGGTACAGGAGTCCGGTGACAAAGGCCAGAGGGGGAGTAGGAAACTGATGATAAGGAACACAAGTTGAGTAAGGACACTGTCGATGTGTTGTGAGATTGTTGACCACTGTTATATGGCAACGTTTGTAGTAAGTATTAAACGGGAGGCTGTTTTGTCCTGTAAGCCTTCATCTTGAGCGAGAATGGCAGCACAATTGGAAGAGCATTGTCAATATCACTTAAATGTGTAAGTAAAAAGTTTTGAAATGGTGTTTAAAAAAAAAATTTTAAAAAAACCAAATGAGACAAATGAGGTACAGTAGTCCAGTGACAAGAGCCAGAAGACAGAAGGGGACAAGGAAGTCCCCTGGTGATAGGGAACACAAGGTGGAGAAAGGATATTCTTGATGTGTTGTGAGATTGTTAACCATTGTCATAGGGCAACATGTGTAGTAACTGTTAAATGAGAAACTATTTTGTTCTGTAAGCCTTCATCTTAAGTGAGAATAACAGCACAGTTGGAAGAGCGTAGTCAATGTCACTGAACTGTGTATGTAGAAATTTTTGAAACGGTGTATCTTTGGCTATCTGTATTTTCATCAAAAAAAAAAAAGGTTGAGAATTTAGAGGCTTAATATGTTGTGGGGTTGTTAACCAATGTCATAAAACAACATGTGTACTACTGTTTCATGAGAAACTATTTGTTCTGTAAGCCTTCACCTGAAGTACAGTAAACTATTTTAAAAAATAAATAAATAAATAAAAATAACAACAAATGCATAAATAGAAGAAGACAATATATATAAATGGGACATCATAAAAATTGAAAATTTATGTTCATCAAAAGACTGTAAAAAGAGAACCTACGGGCTGGGAAAAATCTCCAGAAATTGCATATAAGATAACGGTTTAACTTCTGAAATTTTTAGAAAACTTCAACAATTCAACAACAAAAAGACAAACAGCCCAAATTATAAAATGGGCAAAGGATATGAACAGAATCTTCACTGAAGAGGATATCCAAGTAGCCAACAAACAAATGAAAAGATGCTCATGATCATTAGTCATTAGAGATGCAGATCAAAACTACAATGACATACCATCTCACCCCAGCTAAAAAGCACTGATTTAAAAAAAAGATAACAACCAATATTGACAAGGTTGTGGGAAGATTAGAACCCTCATCCATTGCTGGTGGGACTGTAAAATGGTACAACCACTATGGAAAACGATGTCGTGCCTCCTCAAAAAATTAGAAATAGAACTATCCTATGATCCAGCAATCTCACTTCTAGGTATATACCCTGGAGACCTAAAAGTAGTGACAAGAACAGACATATGCACAATTACTTTCATTTCAGCACTATTCACAACATCAAAAAGATGGAAATAACCTAAGTGCCCATCAACAGATGAATGGATAAGCACTATGTGACATATACATACGATGGAATACTACACAACCATAAATAACAATGATGAATCCTCGTAACATTATAACATAGATGGACCTGGAGGGCACAATGCTAAGTCAAGCACATAAGAAAAAATATTGTATGATCTCTGGCTTATAAGAAGACAAGAATAGACATATATTAAGAGACCAGTGCTCTTTGGTGGTTACCGGTGGGGATGGGAGTGGGAGGGGGAAGCAGATACTTGCTGTTTTTGTTGATGGGAAATGTGGCACCAAATGTGGGTGTGTTGGTGTAATGAGCACAGCTTGACCAAAGTAAATGATATTGCTGAGAAGTGCTCATGAGGAGAGGATGTCTGTACTAAAGAATTTGACACATATAAAATGGCAACAACTCCAACAAAGACCGAAAAGCTAGTCTAGGATCACATATAGATGGGTATAAGCATATAGGTATATGGGTAGGTACATGTGTATACATTTGTGAGAACAGATAGAAGTATCTATATGCACATTTAAATACAGATATTTGTGGGCAGGCACATATATTCATTGAAGATGCAACTATAGTTACTCCTCAGACATAACCAAACACATTCCAAGATTGATTTTCTAGGTTTGAAAGCTTAGGACCAGAGTCTTATGGGACAACTCAGTCGATTGACATAATATAGTTCACAAAGTTCATGTTCTGCATCCTAGCGAAGTGAGTAGCACCTGGGGTCTTAAAAGCTTGTGAGCAGACATCTAAAATACAACTATTGGCTTCTACTCATCAGGAGCAAAAGGGCAAAATGGTAAGCTAAATCTCAGAGAAGAAATAAGTCTGCAAGAATGATAGCCTACATGAGCCTGGACCTCAATTACCCGGAGACCAGAAGAACTAGATGATGTCCGGCTACCATCACTGACGGATATGACCATGGTAACAATCCAAAAAAAAAAAACCTAAACCCATTGCTGTCAAGTTGATTCTGACTCATAGTGACCCTATAGGACAGAGTAGAACTGCCCCATAGGGTTTCCAAGGAGTCGCTGATGGATTCATTCTAACTGCTCACCTTTTGGTTAGCAGCTGAGCTCTCAACGGCTGCACCACCAGGGAACAGTAGATGATCCCAGATAGAATGGAAGAAATGTAGAACAAAACTCAAATTCTTAAAAAAAAGTCCGGACTAACTGGACCACCTGAAACCAGAGGACTCCCTGAGACTATCACTCTGAGATACTCTTTAAATCTTGAACCAAAGCTATCTCCTGAGATGACCTTTTAGCAGAAAAAAAGGATATTATCGGTTAGATCGATGCTTTACTAAGAAACCATCTGTATGAGTCCAAAAGGTTAACATTTAATCAAAAGAAAAGATGAGAAGATAAGGGGACAGGGAAACTAGAGTACTGGAATGGAACAACCAGGACAAAATTACAGTGAATGTTGACACAAAATGGAAAATGTAATTAATGTCCTTGATCAATTTGTGTGGAAATTGTCAAATGGGAATCTAATTTGTTGTGTAAACTTTCACCAAAAACATAATAAAATATTTAAAAAAAAGAATGCACACCTGAAATAGCTCAGATGGTTGGATGGCTGAGGAGGCTGGTAGGGCACTGATAATGGGCCTCAGGGATGGTAAGGGTGGACAGAGAACAGATGGCAGCTACCGTCACATTCAGGTGAAGGTGGTGTGTGAGGAGGGCTGCCCTGGGAGCTGGGGAAGAGAGAGAGCCTGGAGCACTAGATCTTACTAAGCACTTGCAGATAACTGTAAGGTATGTGTGTGCAGGAGGTGGTGAGGTTTTATGGCAACTCCTTAAAAAAAGAAAGTAAAAGTGAATAGAATAAAAATCCATGAGCAACTTTTGTGATCAAAGGCCCTGTTATACAGCTTTGCATCTTGCTATAGATCATAGCAACCCTCTCCTCCCAATTTCATCCCAATGTCCCCTTGAGAGCCACTGCTCCAGAAGGCAGCAAGGTGATGACACTTGGCCCACCAGAGGGACGAGTGACTGGCCAGAGGCCACAGGAACAGGGTGAAATCAGACCATTGCTCTGTGCTTAGAAACACACCACCGGCAATTTGCTCTTCCTACCCGTGTTGTGATGTGTCAGTCCTCATCATCCCAGAACATAATATGCATCAACCTACAATCCACTTAAAACAAGAAAAGAAACATATAGCTCTAAAGGTCAGTCCTAGGAATTCAAAAGCTTTCTATTCTTGGACATGGGCTCTGATCTAATGGAGCTGGTTCCCTTACCGGTCGATAGAAACCAGTTGACCTAGAAGAGTGACATCATAGTCAAATGGTAGGTTATCACACTGTATGACTCATTTTCAGACAGCCAGGCCCTGGGGTCCTGGGAGCAGGACTGCATTAAAATAAAGGGCTGGTCCCACACCAGACAGTAATTGTGATGATGGCCTTCACTAGGGAAGACTGCTTTGCAGGTAAGGACGGGGTTAGAAGAGATGTCACGTTCTTAACACTCAACCTTAAGGTTCAGAACTTGATATTTTCTAGGAGTCAGTACAGTGGTATCACCTGCATAATAAATTCTTAATAAATGTTGATTAAGCATGCACTGATTATCACACATGAAGATTTATCCCTGGTTCGTTGGGCCTGTGAGACCTGTCATGTGGAAATAATTTCAAAAGTGCACTGTTATGAGCTGTTCCGTGAGCTTAAAGCACGGCACGCAAATACCAAAAGCTAGTAGTCTGTCACAGAAACAGGTTAAGATCCTAGCAGCAATCCTGGTTATGGCAATACTGGGGCCTTTCGGATCTGTGGTGGAATCAGAGGTCTTGTCTGAGTCATCATTATCCTAACCACCTGTGCAGCCTCCTTCCGGCCTAACTCCTTCAGGATAAGCTTCCCCTGCTCAACACTGTTAGGACCACTCTGGGTCCATAGCCGGAATAACAACTGAGAAGCTTGGTGGGAGGGGCACTTTTCTTCTGGATCAGTGGCTCATTAACCAAATAGAACAATGTGTTCCTTAGACAAAATAGAACATTAAGCTTCGTATAGCTCACCTTCTCCTCTTCCTGGGGAAAAGTCATTCTAGCCACAAAATTCACCACTGACCTCTCACCACTTGTTCCTGCTCTAATAACCCAGCCATGGGTCAGGGCCATACCAGTTAGAGATGGTAGGAGAGATCACTATCTCACAGGTGGGTGGCAAGGAAAATCCCTTGTGCCCAGAGATGGCTGGTCCATCAGCAAATGTTGAATAGTGAACATTTTCTAGCAGTCCTTATGAGAGTAATACGATCAAAGGGAATTGGTTCACTCTCTTCCAGTCATATTATATATCTCTGTGCATTGGTATATCCTGCTCACTAAAAATTCACGTCATTAACATGTTATTGTATCCCTGGTGTCCAGCCCCAGCATCTAACACAAGCATGTCTGGAATTAATTAGTTATAATTCCTATACATATAGCATTTCTATTGCTCCAGAAGAGGCTCAAAGGCTAGTGAGCATACCTCAGGGAAACTCCAAAGGAGCAAGGAAACACCCTCTCACTACCCAGCACCCATAGTGTATATTCACACACACACATGCATGCATACTTACATAGGCACACACACACACACACATATACATTCATATTTGCATAGACACACACATATACAAACATGCTGGTGGGAATGTACAATGGTACAACCACTTCGAAAAATAGTTCAGCAATATCTTAAAACTTTTAACATCTTCCTGGCACACAATCTGACTATTCTGTTATTAGGTGCCTTAGAGTTGGTTCAGACTCATATCAACCCCATGTACAACAGAACAAAACACTGCCCAGTCCTGCGCCATCCTCACAATCATTGTTTTGCTTGAGCCCATCGTTGCAGCCACTGTGTCAATCCATCTAGTTGAAAGTCTTCCTCTTTTTCGCTGACCTTCTACTTTTCCAAGAATGATGTTCACCAGGGACTGGTCACTCCTGATAACATGTCCAGAGTATCTGAGACGAAGTCTCTCCATTCTTGCTTCTAAAGAGCATTCTGTGTATACTTCTTCCAAGAC
Organism: Dugong dugon; assembly: GCA_030035585.1. NCBI lineage: Eukaryota > Metazoa > Chordata > Mammalia > Sirenia > Dugongidae > Dugong > Dugong dugon. The sequence continues at coordinate 58,998,884 of CM057482.1, forward strand.
AGATTTCTTCGTTCTTCTGGAAATCCATGGTATGTTCAATGTTCTTCACCAACACCATAATTCAAAGTCATCAATCCTTCAGTCTTCCTAATTCATTGTCCAGATGTCACATACATATGAGGCGATTGAAAACACCATAGCTTGGATCAGCCACATCTTAGTCTTTAAAGTGACATCTTAGCTTTTCAACACTTTAAAGATACTTTAGAGGCAGATTTGCCTAACGCAATGCATCATTTGATTTATTGAAGGCTGTTTCCATGGGCATTTTTTGTGGATCCAAATAAAATGAAGTCCTGAACAACTTCAATCTTCTCTCTGTTTATCGTGGTGTTGCTTACTGATCCATTTGTGAGGATTTTTATTTTCTTTATGTTGAGGTGTAATCCTTATTGAAGGCTGTGGTCTTTGATCTTCATCAGTATGTGCTTCAAGTTCTCTTCACTTTCAGCAAGCGAGGTTGTGTCATCTGCATATCACAGGTTGTTAATGAGTATTCCTCCAATCCTGATGCCATGTTCTTCTTATTATAATCTAGTTTCTCATATTATTTAATCAGCATACTGATTAAGTATGGTGAAAGGATGTAACCCTGACACACAGCTTTCTTAACTTTAAACCACTCAGTATCCACTTGCTCTGTTTGAATGACTGCTTCTTGGTCTAAGTACAGGTTCCTCATGAGCACAATTAAGTGTTAAGGAATTTCCATTATTTGCAATGTTATCCATAATTTGTTATGATCCACACAGTCGAATGCCTTTACGTAGTCAATAAAACACAGGTAAATATCTTTCTGGTATTATGTGCTCAGCCATGATTCGTATGACATCAGCAATGATATCCCTGGTTCCATGTGCTCTTCTGAATCTGGTTTGAATTTCTGGCAGTTCCCTGTTGACATACTGCTGCAACTGCTTTTGAATGCTCTTCGGCAAAATTTTACTTGTGTGTGATATTAATGATGTTGTTTGACAGTTTCTGCATTCTGGATCACCTTTCTTTTGAATGGGCACTAATATGGATCTTTTCCAGTCAGTTGGCCAGGGAGGTGTCTTCCAAATTTCTTGGCATAGACAATTAAACAACTCCAGCTCTACATCCATTGGTTGAAACATTTCAAATGGTATGCCCTCAATTCCTGGAGTCTTGTTTTGGCCACTGCCTTCAGTGCAGCTTGGACCTCTTCCTTCAGTACCATCAGTTCTTGATCATATGATACCTCCTGAAATGGCTGAACGTGGACCATTCTTTTTGGTACAGTGATGCTGTGTATTCCTTCCATCTTGTTTGATGCTTCCTGCATCATTTAATATTTTCCCTGTAGAATCCTTCAATATTGCGACTTGAGGCTTGAATTTTTTCTTTAGTTCTTTCAGCTTGATGAATGCTGAGCATGTTCTTCACTTTTGGTTTTCTATCTCTAGGTCTTTGCACGTTTCATTATAATACTTTACTCTGTTTTCTCAAGCTGCTCTTTGAAATCTTCTGTTCAGCTCTTTTACTTCATCATTTCTTCCTTTTGCTTTAGATGCTAGACATTTGAGAGGAACTTTCAGAGTCTCTTCTGAAAGTTTTGGTCTTTCTTTCTTTCTTTTTAATGACTTGTTGCTTTCTTTTGTATGATGTACTTTACATCATTCCACAACTTGTCTGGTCTTTGGTCATTAGAGTTCAGTGCATCAAATCTATTCTTGAGATGGTCTCTAAATTAAGGTTGTATATACTTAAGTTTGTACTTTGCCTCTCACGGACTTGTTATGATTTTCTTAAACTTCAACTTGAACTTCCATATGAGCAATTGATGGTCTGTTCCACAACCGGCCCCTGGCCTTGTTCTGACTGATGATATTGAGCTTTTCCATCATCTCTTTACACAGATGTGGTCGATTTGATTCCTGTGTGTTCCATCTGGCCAGGTCCACGAGTATAGTTTATGTTGTTGAAAAAAGGTATTTTCAATGAAGAATTGGTTTGTCTTGCAAAATTCTATCATGTGACCTCCAGTATTGTTTCTATCACCAAGGCCATATATTCCAACTAAGAATCTTTCTTCTTTGTTTACAACTTCTGCATTCCAATTGCCAGTAATTATGAATGCATCTTGATTGCATGTTCGATCAATTTCAGACTGCAGAACTTGGTAAAAATTTTCAATTTCCTCAACTTTGGCCTTAGTGGTTGGTGCCTAAATTTGAATAATAGTCGTAGTAACTAGTCTTCCTTGTAGAAATAGGAATATTATCCTATCACTGACAATGTTGAACTTCAGGATAGATCTTGGAATGTTCTTTTTGACTATGAATATGATGCCATTCTTCTTCAATTTGTCATCCCCGGCATAGTGACCATATGATTGTCTAATTCAAAATGGCCAGTACCAGTCTATTTTAGCTCACTAATGCCTAGGATATCATTCTTTATGCATTCCATTTCATTTTTGATGAATTTTAATTTTCCTCGATTCATACTTTGTACAATCCATGTTCTGATTATTAATATACACCTGCTGCTTCTTCTCATTTTGAGTCTTGCCACATCAGCATACGAACGTCTTGAAAGCTTGACTCCATCCACATCATTAAGATCGACTCTACTTTGAGAAGGCCGCCTTCCCCAGTCGTGTGTTGAGTGCCTTCCAACCTGGGGGACTCATCTTTCAGCACTAGATCAGACAATGTTTTGTTGATATTCATTAAGTTTTTCACTGGCCAACTTTTTTTAAGAAGTAGTCTGCCCCGTCCTTCTTCCTAGTCTGTTTTAGTCTGGAAGCTCCACTGAAACCTATCCACCAAGTGCAACCTTGCTGGTATTTGAAATACCGGTAGCAAAGTTTCCAGTATCACAGCAACACAAAAGCCACCATGGTATGACAAACTGACAGAGGGGTGGTGGTGACCATTCTACTCCTAGAGAAATGAAAATGTATATCTACACAAATATGGATGTCCATACATCCTTCTCTGTAATAGCCCAGAACTAGGAAGAAAAATCCAAATGTCTATCAAAGTGTGAATGAAAAACCAAATGTGGTACATTCGTATACCCATTCACTGAAATACTACTCAGCATCAAGAAAGAAAGAGAGAGAGAAAGAAAGAGCTCTTAATACAGATGACACCATAGATGAATTTCAAAATCATTAGGCTAAGTGATCAGGTGGACCTTTCAAGGGACATCAGATGCATTTATGATTTTTTTGATATAAAATACTAATGACAGAAATCAGATCAATGGTGACCTAGCAACAGCGGTAGAGAGAAGTGTTGACTACAGGGTCTCAAGAAAGCTTTGGGGTTGACAGAAACTTTTGTTATCTTGATCGTGGTGCTATCTTACTGGTGTTTACACATGTCAAAATGGATCAAATTGCACACGTTATACAAAAGTACATCAATAATGTTTCACAAGAGTTGTAAAAAAAATGTACAACCTTGTTAACCATGACATCCCTGACAGGAAAACTGGCACATAATGAATTATTCCCTGAAGAGAGGAGTGACACCAAAACTGAAACTGAATCTCTGCTCAACCACAGAGAAGTGCCTGACTCAGGAGTTATGGTCAGTGGTAAAAGCGGAAGAATGGAAAGAAATTTGAAACTTTATCCTCAGTAATTAGTATCTATCCTATTCCTAACGGATTTAATTCCACTACACAGTTAATTTTCTGATTATTTTTTGTTTTAACGACTTAAATACTTATCTATGCTTGTTGTTAGTTGATCCCAGGACCTTCAGATAATTTTTGTTTTGAGTTTAGTTTAGCTTCTTTAAAGAATGTCTGATTTCAGAGACAAGCATTGAGGAATATGCAACATGCAGTTTAATGCATCATGTTATATATGACACTATGAAAAATTCTACAAGAAAACAGGTGAACTGTATTATTTTACAGAGTAACATTAAAAATAGGGAGAAAAATTGTTTTTTAAAGCAATGGCTGCACTTCACATTAATGAAAGTTTTGTAACACCTTTGTACTATCTTCAAATAAAATTCTTTGTGAAAACCTGAAAAAATTATAGTCAGAATTTCTGAACGACATTTATCACAGCTATGTCTTGCCCACCAACTATAAATTCAAATTGCATTAAAATCCAAACAAAATTACTCACATCAAGTGGGGTACTGTTTTGTGTTTTGCATAGATCTGTAAATGAAAGTGACAAAAATATTTATTTGTAAAATGTGTGGGTCTGAGTGTAATATGCTCAGAACATTGTTTTTCTGTCATTCTTTAAACCCATAGTGTTTTTTTTAATCAAAAAAGTAGCATGTGTTCTTCAGAGAAAAAATAGTGACATTACAAAACTTGCACTAAAATAATTTTACAGCCCTTTAACTTAATATAGTATGTACATTTACTTATACCATTAAATATACTTATTCAGCATCATTGTATAATATTCAATTCTGTGAACTGAGTACTTCCTGAAACACATTAAGGACCCAAAACTTTGTGTTGTCCAGTGATGTATATACCTTACCTGTTGTGCCAATCCCAGTGTTGGACTTTCAGATTGTGTATTATATTTTGCTATGGTAAATAAAACTATTGTGAATACTCTAGTACATAAATCTATGTAAATATCCTTTAGTATTTGTTTGCAATAAACGCCTGGAAGTTGAATTGCTCAGTCAGAGCTCATGCACAAGACTTTCAAGGCTGTAAGTTGTTTTTATTGTTAGGTGCCTTTGAGTTGGTTCTGACTCATAGTGACCCTATGTACAACAGAACAAAACACTATCCAGTCCTGCATCATCCTCACAATCATTGTTATGCTTGAGCTCATCCTTGTAGCCACTGTCTAAATCCACCTCATTGAGGGTCTTCTTATTTTTTGTTGACCCTCTACTTTACCAAGCATGATGTCCTTCTCCAGAGACTGGTCCCTCCTGATAACATGTCCATACTGCATGAGATGAAGCCTCATCATCCTCACTTCTAAGGAGCATTCCACTGTACTTCTTCCAGGACAGATTTGTTCATTTTTCTGGCAGTCCATGGTATATTCAATATTCTTCACAAACACCATAATTCAAATGCATCAATTAATCTTCAGTCTTCTTATTAATTGTCCAGCTTCCATATGCCTATGAGGTCATTGAAAATATCGTGGCTTGGGTCAGGCAAACCTTAGTCCTCAAAGTGACATCTTTGCTTTTTAACACTTTAAAGAGATCTTTTGCAGTAAATTTGCCCAATGCAATACTTCATTTGTAAGTGCAAATTACCAAAATGCTAGAAGAAAGACCTCCCCAGCCTGCACACCCAGCAGCACTATGGGGTGCCTCCGTTTTCTGCATCCAACCAGCTATGGGCTATCTAATTCAATATCTTGTTGCCATTTAATCACACTCGCATTTCTTTTTGTATTAAGGAGAAGCCCATAGAATCCTAATGGCTACCTCCCCGTTGTCATCCTCATTACATCTTAACTCTTTAACCTATTTTATATTCATTCCTAGACTTTATCACCATCTATCATATTATGCCTACATCTGTTGTGTCTTAGTCACCTAGTGCTGCTATAACATAAATACCACAAGTGGATGCTTTTAACGAAGAGAAGTTTTATTTCCTCACAGTTAAAGTAGGTTAAGGTCCAAATTCAGGGTGTCAGCTCCAGAAGAATGCTTTTTCTTTCTGTTGGCTCTCTTCTCTTCAGTGTTCCCCTGGACTAGGAGCTTCTCTACCCAGGGACCCCGGTCCAAAGGACGCGCTCTGCTCCCGGCACTGCTTTCTTGATGGTATGAGGTCCCCAACTCTCTGCTTCCCTTTTCTTTTATCTCTTGAGAGATAAAAGGTGGTGCAGGTCACACTCCAGCGAAACTCCCTTTACATTGGATCAGGGATGTGACCTGGGTAAAGGCAGTGCCACAATCCCACCCTAATCCTCTTTAACATAAAATTACAATCACAAAATGGAGGCCAAACACACAATTCTGGGAATCAAGGCCCAGCCAAATTGATACACACATTTTTTTGGGGGGACATATTTCCAACCATGACATGTTATTTTTTATTGACTATGTCCTTCCCACCTTCCTACCTTGCTCACCTCCCAACAGGTGACTGTTTTTCCCACTGCCATGTCCCACATCCATGAAATAATGTCTGGTGCATAAACCAAAAACCAAACCTGTTACCATCAAGTCGATTCCAACTCATTGTGACCCTATAAGACAGAGTAGAACTGCCCAGTGAGTTTCCAAGGAGTAGTTGGTGGATTCGAATTGCCGACCTTTTGGTTAACGTCTGAAATCTTAACCGCTGCACCACCAGGGCTCCATAACAGAGTGTAATAAATATTTATTTAATGAATGGCTAATAAATTAATAAATGCATGCCCAACATAATATGTGAGTCAGTAGGCTCCCTTTCCGCTCTTGGAAATAATAACAAACCCTCCACAAACTATATTTACATAAAAACTAGGAGGTTGTTATAAGTTGCACATTCTAAAATTCACATAAGAGTGGCCCAAAGCAGCTGGGATCAGGAAGAAACTGTGCAAGAAGAAGGAAGAGAAGCACAAGGAGTGGTGAGAGGGCCCAAGGCATTAACACGTGGCACAAATTGTCTTTCTGTATGTCAGCCTCACCCTTAGAATGCAATGTATAGAATATGAGACTTAGTCTCAAAGAAGCTAAGCCTGGCATCTACTCAGAGACTCAGGCAGAAGAACAATAGTGTTAGGAAGCAGTCTGTCTCCACAGCAGCAAAAGATAGAAGAGCTTTTGGTTGTCAAGCTTTGAAGGTTACACGTTAACCCCTGAGAACTCTAAAAATAGCTGGTTCTAGAAAATGCAATCTATCCAATGGTGAATAATAAAATAGGAATAACACAGCACTGAAACAATAAGAAAAGTTGGAAAATACCACAAAACTTACCTATTTTCTCTTTATAAAAAATAGATAAAATTTACTAACTCCCCAAAAATGACCATACAGAAGATGAAAATCATAACACCATGAAGGAAGACCACAAAACAAAAGTTAAACCATAGAAGTGTTAAAAGAAAGCTTGGAAGAAACCCTTTATAATGTGGGATATCGCAGGCCTTTCTAACCATAACCTAAAAAACTAGAAGTTATTAAAGAAAAGATGTATGGATTTGACCACCTAAAAATAAATAACTTTACCTGGCAAACTTTATTTTTAATTACAAAAAAACAAATGACCGACCAGGAAAACAACTGCTACTCATTTCACAGCAGAGGGTTAACCTCCCTAATATATGAAGACCTTCTAGAAATCATTAAGTAGAAAACTGACAACCCAATAGATAAATGGGCAAAGTAAATGAATAAAGAACTTACCAAAAAGATATAAACAGTTCTTAAGATGCTCAGTCTTACACACAACAAAAAAAATGCAAATTAAAAGTATCCTTCGAAATGTAGAACATAATTCTAACTCGCAAAAAAAGACCAGATTTACTGGCCTAAAGGAGACTGGAGAAACCCTGACAGTATGGCCCCCAGACACCCTTTTAGCTCTGTGGTGAAGTTATCTCTGAGGTTCACCGTTCAGCCTGGGAGTGGACAGCCCCGTAAAACCAAATGGGACTAATGAGGTGCAGTAGTTCAGTGACAAGGGCCAGAAGGCAGAAGGGAACAAGGAAGATGGCGATAGGGAACCCAAGGTTGAGTAAGGATATTGTTGATGTGTTGTGAGATTGTTAACCATTGTCATACGGCAACATGTGTACTAACTGTTAAATGAGAAACTATTTTGTTCTGTAAGCCTTCATCTAAAGTGAGAATAGCAGCACAATTGGAAGAGCGTAGTCAATGTCACTGAACTGTGCATGTAGAAATTTTTGAAATGATGTATCTTTGGCTATGTGTATTTTCACCAAAAAAAAAAAGGTTGAGAAGTTAGAGGGTTGACATGTTGTGAGGTTGTTAACCAGTGTCATAAAACAATATGTGTACTACTGTTTCATGAGAAACTATTTGTTCTGTAAGCCTTCACCTGAAGTACAATTAAAAAAAAAAAAAGTATCCTTCGATATTATGTTTTACTTATCAGATTGGTAATAATCCAAAAATGTGAGTCTCACTCTTGAAGAGCTTGAGAAGTGTAAAGTGACACACCCTTGTGGATAGGCCACTTGGCAGTCCTATACAAATCCCAGATGCACATGCTCTTTAACCAAGCAATTTTACTTCTGGAAATTTAACCTATAATGTGTAAAAAGATGAAAGTACAAGTTTTCTTTGCAGCACCTGTTCTAAAAGCAGTCTGTCTGGAAGCCTGGCAGTAGAGCCCTAGCTCAGTAAATGATGGTGCCCCGACAAAGAGGCCCAAGATAGAGGTAAAGTGAAAAAGATCCAGAAGTGGTGGTTCTTACAGTGTGTTCTCCGAACTAGCAGCAACAATACAACCTGGGAAGTGGTCAGAAATGCAAATTATCTGGCACTAAAGACTTCCTGAATTAGAAGGTCAGGGTGGGGTCCTGCATGCAGCCTGTGTTTTTATCACCCTTCCTGTGATTCTGACACATGAGCTCAAATTTAAGAGCCTCTGGCATAGAGCAAGCTATTATTTTTTTTTCTAGAAAAGCCTGTAGGAAATCACATTATGTCCTTAGCTTGCTTTCATACATATAGAGTACCTCTGGATGAAAGCACCAGAACCAACAACAGTGACCCAAAAGGGTGTCAGGGAAGGTGGGAGACAAAAGTGGGAGGGAGGCTCTTCACTACACATCTTTTATATAAAAGGTAACTTTTGGAAAAATCAAACATTTCTCTTGTGGGACATTTTTGGCATTGATTATTGAGTATTTGGGGGAAGGTGTATTAGTTTTTTTAGGACTGTCATAACAAAATTCCACAAATCGGGTGACTTAAGAAAACAGAAATTTATTGTCTCACAGTTTTAGGGGCTAGTAGTCCAAATTCAGGGTGTTGGCAGGGCCATATGTATCCAAAGCTCTAGGAGAAGATCCTTTCCAGTCACTCTCAGCTTGTCAGCCCAAGATATCCCTTGGCTTGTAGTTACATCTTTGCATGACTGTCCTTTAGTCTGTCTCTCTGTGTCTGTTTCTCCTCTTTCATAAGATACCACTCAGGTAGGATTAGGACCCACCCTATTCCAGTATGATCTCATGTTAACTGATAGAATCTTCAGAAATGTTATTTCCAAACAAGGTCATGTTCGCAGGTAAAGGGGTTAGGACTTCAGAGTATCTTTTGGGCGGACAAAATTCAATTCAAATTGGAAGATATATATTATTGCAGAGTCACTGAAAAAGGAAATCTGTATTCACCTGCTTTAACCAAAATATGTGTGAAAGAATGGTCCTTGCACCACATATATGCCAACACCCCATCTTCAGGGCACTGATCCAGAGAGTCTGTATCAGGTGGGCTTGGCTGGAAGCACTGCAAACCATAGGTGGCTCAAAGCAGGCAAAGTTGAGATGCATTTCTGTAAAACTATGTTTTACATGACAGATCTATAATTATTCTTTTGAAGTCCTCATTTTAAATGTTTCCATATGTCTCTAAAAGTTGTTTAACAATATGAATTATGAAGTTGGAACCAAAAGAATACAGGATACTTTGAGTAGCCAAACTACTCGCTATGAAAATGATCTGATTTTCTTTATGAGTCAAAAGATTTTTTTGTGTGATTCACAAGGATACTTTTCTACTCAACAAGCACTCTCCATTTTTAAAGCACTTAAAGTGCACCCAGAGCTCATCAGCAAGGACCTACCAGGATAAGGTCTCATTGTGGGTCTTCACATCCAATAGCTCCTCCTGTCTGGATCCTTTCTAACTAGCATGTGCTGATGCTAGAGTAAGCACAGTAGTGGGCAGGAAGGAGGCCTGCTTTGTCAGGAGTCAGAAATGAGGCGAGTCTTAGTCAAATCTCTTAAGTTCTCTGAGCTTCAGTTTTCTAGATGTAAAATGTGGAATATAAATAATATGTCACTGAGCTGTTAGGAAGATTAAGTAAAATATGATATTCCATCTGCTGGGTAGAGCACACATCCAACAGGTGGTTTGTATCTATAATTATTAATAGTAGATCTCTCAGAAAGGACATATCCTATTTGGGAAAAAAATCCCACAAATACACAACCAGAGCTAGAAAATGAAAGTGTGATTACACGTCTTGGACAAGGAAGCTACCTCTCAGAGTTGAGGTCGAAATTTCTGCAAAAAGGCTTAAATCCCTGGCCTTAATTCCCCGTATGCAACATTTTCTGTAAGAAAGCTAAACAGTCATGAGAGACATTATATATAACATCGGTTTGACCCAGAACTTGTCCCACAAGACCATTGAAATACTATTCCTACATGTATGTGTAGAGCTTTAGCGTTTACAGGTTGCTTTCACAAGCCACATCTCGTTTACTCTTCACAGACACTTCACAAACTGACTGTGATCATACCTATTTCACACCCAAGGCACCCAGAGAGCCACCCAAGGTACCCTGAGGCTACGCTCAGGACAGTCCAGCAGACAGAAGGTTATTCCACAGGTCAAAAGCTTCCCAGATTGCACTGGTCCTGACATAAGGGGGAAAAAATCGCCTCTCAGGTTCTCTGATCAATTGTCTCCACCTTATCAAGAACCACAGACCAAAGCTTTCACCTATCAGCCAGGCACTCACTGCAGACATTGGCTGTGATTAAGCTTGGGGGATTCCTTCCTTCAATAAAACCAGCAGTAAGAAAAAGGATTTCCATTGTAATGATTCACAAAATAATTTCAGGCTGAATGCCTTCTGAAGATGATTTACAACCACTGTCACTTTCTTCAGAGCAAACAGCATCCTAGATGGATCCCCCAAATCCTGAAGGCAGGTCCCATAAGGAGCTGTAGGCCTTCTGCTTTGGCCATTCCTGCCACTTAGAGGCCACTGACATGAACAGCAGATCTGGTGCTTAATACATGACGATCTGCATTGAGATTGGCAGCAGCACAACACTTGACTTCAGCACCACCTTCACAGGGCGCTTTACTGAACCAGACAGAGTGAACCAGTGGGAGCTTTTGTCACAGTTAATTCTATTCTGGTTGCAGGTATGCAGCCAGGGCCCAAGAATGGACAATCACAATTTCAAACCGATAACAATATAAGATATCATAGTGGCATCCATACCCATGCAGACAGACTGACTTCTGGGTGAACAAATAAAGAGAGATTTCCTGTTCATCAAAAAAAAAAAATTTAAGAAAGGACAAGGAATTGATAGTGATGGATACAAAGAGTCCTAATTTAATTCCATAAAAGGTGTGAGTCAACTTCATTTTCTTCACAAGCTCAAACAGGATTAAAACTAATTGTTTCATCTCTGCCCAGTAATGGTCCTTATTCCCTCCCACATAAAGCTCTTTAAGCTTCTTAACATGCAAAATATTGATTTCCTATATGTCAAGAACCATGAAGGGTCTGAGATATCACCTTCCTTGCAAGCTAATCATTTTGCCTGCTACAATTTCATGGATGCTGGTAGAGGACACAAGACTCTGGGGTCAGAGATGAACCAGCAGCAGTTGTCATATGCAGAGTACCAATAGTTTTTTACACATTCCCCAGTTCCTGCAGGATGACGTGAAAAGGGCCAGGGAACACCTACAGATGTAGTAGGTTGTGTTACAGGAGAGAAATCCCGAGCTACTGTATTGTAAAAACTAAGATTTCAAGTGCTGCATTTGCATTTTTGAGACCCACAGGGCCTCAAAGCCTTACCCATGAGTTCCCCTGCTCTCACCAAATATGCCCACCACCCAGAAGGAAAGGCTCCCCACCAAGCTAGTTCCTCTATCAGCTAGATCAGTTGTACCTCAGCAGTCCTCGACCTAAGGGGCTTCACTTCCTTACCATTCTACAATTTGCTCAAACAAGCCAACCACATCCTCTCTTGGGAACTAGGGGGCACCTCACTCTCTTGTTACTATAAAGCCTGCCTCCCACAGCCTCTGTTGGTTCACTCTTCTCCCAAGTGCAACTCCCATGTGGCCCTGCATGGCATGGTGTCCTCCTCTGCTGGGGCTGTGAGTATATGTGACTAATAAACTACTGTCAATCTCATCTGTCTAGTGTCAGTGTCATGTGTTCGACCATCCCCATAAATCTAGGGAAGGAATCCCTCTCTCACCAACAGGGTAAATAAGAGTTGGTCATATAGCAGTTATTTTGTTGCATACAGCAGTTAATTAAGGCTGCTATCATCATGACTCCAAGTAGAGATGAGACCAATGTATACCATTGATCTCAGCCTACCCCTCCCCACCCCAATGTCCCAGACACATTTAAATTAAAGGCAAGAAGAAGGGTAGAGCTAGCATCATCTGCTCTCTTTTGTCAGGAAAGCAAAGCTGTTCCGGAAGCCTTGTTTAGTCTTTGTGTTAGATCCAACTGCTGTAAAATGAGTCACTGCTCACTACTGAAACTCAGAAACCAAAAACCTAGATTATCATGTTGACATAAAAACCCATTGCTGTTAAATCGATTCTGACTCATAGAGACCATATAGTACAGAGTACAACTGCCCCATAGAGTTTCCAAGGAGCTGCTGGTGGACTTGAACAGCTGACCTTTTTGGTTAGCAGCCATAGCTCTTAACCACTACGCTGGGTCTGGGCATATAAAATCAAGATTCTGCTATCAGAAAATAAAGAAATGATTTTAGCATAAACAGTTAGCAGTGTCTGCCTCAAACAGAATGTGACATGTGATCAATACAAGATTCAATGGCTCTCTGCCTGGAAATACACTTGACTTTCAATTACCACACAGAAAGAAGTAGTAAAGTAGATGGAGTCCCCTAAATTACCACACAGAAGGAAAGAGTAATGTGGATTGAGTCCACTGAATGGAAGGAGAACAAACGAGAAGAAACCCCCAGGCATGGCCTAGAGGTGAGAGAGTTTTCACAACATGGGGAGGTGAGAAAATCATGTATAACTAGGAGGCTAGAATGTTACACTCAACATTCATGATAGACTCCTGACAAATAACACAAAAAATGTAAAGCAGGAGGAAAGGATGTGTGACAAATGGGAAAAAGATTTTCATATCAAAGACAGAGGATGTGGATTTGCCATAAGGGTTGGGAAACTACAGAGACGTTTAAAGCAGGCAGCCAACTTATTCAGATTTGCATTGTAGAATGATTTGTCTAAATGCGGTATAGGAAAAAAGTCAGATAAGAACAAGCTAGTAGCTGAAGCACCTGTGCATCAAAGGGAGAAAGTAGGTTATGTAACACATTTTAAATTTCTAGATGTAATTGGAAGATGCATTGCACAAGTCAAAGAGGAAAACTTAATGGTCATCTGGAACAAAAAGAGTTGTATTCATTTTTAACCTCTTACTCTTTAAAGAGTCAATCATTTTGAGATCTACATTGGAAGGGAAGTGAGGATGCAAACACCAGAATTATGAGCAGCCAGGGAAAGGGGTGGGCAGAGGAAGGGCATAAACTTACTTGACTGAAATAGGTAGGCAGAAGACACAAAGGCCTTATTGTCCCAAACAGTGCACCAAATTTTGAATGCTCAACAATCACCAGTTGCTTACATAAATGGTAGAAATTTTAAATACAGTCATTGCAGATAAATATGAAGATAAGCTTAGTTCTGGAATGGTATTTATTTCATCTCCATTTCTGACTGTTTTAAACCAAACTGCTGAAGCATACAGTCCTCGTTTACTGAAAGAATGCCTTGTATTGGTCTGGACAGGGGATAATTAGGTGGAGTTATGTGTCTAGAAAATCTGTAGTACACTGCAAAAAAAGCTATTAGAACTAATAAATTCAGCAGGATATAAGGTCAAAATTTTAAATCCATTGAAATTCCTTATGCTAGTGTGTCAATTAACAAATATTGTCTCTCAGCTATAAATCTATCCTTCACTGCCTGCTCTGTGATAATGGATCTGGGCCCTGGATATATTTCTTCTCGGCAAGCTAGCATGATTGTAAACTTGGCAGGAGAGGGTATTGGGGGGACTCTGGAGAAAGAACGGTTTTCTCTGTCTTCTGGGATTTTCTTGCCAGGCTCCTGCAATGCAAGTAGCCTCTCTGACACAGACTTCTACAACGTGAGAGGCTTCTCAAGAACCAAATTCCTGCAAAACGTGTGTGGCTTCTTCAGAATCTGGCTCCTACAGTGTTCAACCTCAAGCATCCAGCAATTTTTTCCCAATAGTTGCTACCAAATGCTACTGGTGAGATGCCTGTCTTAGTAACCTAGTGCTGCTGCAACAGAAATACCACAAGTGGATGGCTTTAACAAAGAGAAATTTATTTCTTCACAGTAAAGAAGGCTAAAAGTCCAAATTCAGGGTGTCATCTCCAAGGAAAGGCTTTTCTGCTCCTGGCACTGCTTTCTTGGTGGTATGAGGTCCTCAAATCTCTCTGCTTACTTCTCTCTGTTATATCTCAAGAGATTGCCTCAGGACAAAATCCAATCTTGTAGATTGAGTCCTGCCTTACTAACACAACTGCCACCCATTTTCCCTCACTGACATCATAGAGGCAGGATTTACAACATACAGGAAAATCACACAATCCCGAGAATCATGGCCCAGCCAAATGATACACATATTTTTGCGGGGACATAATTCAATCCATGGCATTCCACCCTTTGGCTCCTCAAAAATCACATCCTTGCAACATACAAAACATATCCATCCCATATCATAGCAAAAGTCTTAACTCTAAGTCCAAAATGCAAAAATTCCTCTTCATCTGTGAAATCTAGAATACAAGTTATCTGTTTCCAAAGATACAATGGCAGAACAGGCACAAGCTAGACATTTCCATTACAAATGGAAGAAACTTGAGAAGAAGGGATAACAGGCACCAAGCAAGTCGGCAGAACACATTTCATTAGCTCTCAAGCCTTTGAAATTAGTCTTCTTTCCTCAGAGACAGTTTACACAATGGCCCTGCCCTCCAGACTCTAGGTATTGGCCACATTCTCCAGATTCTGAGTGGAGGCCTCTTGGCCCTGGGCTTAAGCTCAGCCTTCCAGGTCCCCTGGGGGGGCAACTCTGCTCCTTTGGCTTTAGGCGCACCATTCTCCCAGTCCATCGGAGCTACGACTCCACCCTTAGAAGCACCAGAGGCCATGGCTCCACCCTTTGAAACCCCTGAGGTCATGGCCATACCTTTTGAGACTGAGGCAGCTCGGCTTCTTGTGTTCTTTGTCTCTTCAGCTTCTGCTTCGTGTGGCCTCTTGGCTCTCGGGCCTCACACCTGCATCTGCCCTGCTGGGACAAGTGTTCCAAAGCTCTGTAGCTCCACCAGTAAGTGCCCAGAGGCACCCCACTCTGCCAGAAAGCCTTGTGCTCACAGGCACTCAGCTCTCTAGCTCCATGGGTTGGAAAGTCCAGCTCCACCAATAAGTACCTGGGGGCACCCCACACTGCCGGGAAGCCTCCCACGCACAAGCACTCAGCAGTCTCGCTCTGTAGGTCAGCTCCAGCACCGTCTCGCACTGGTCTCCTGGTTCTGCTGCTGTTGGTTCTCTGCTTTTGCTGGTCCTCTTCTTCTGCTACTCCTCTATCCAGTCACAATTTCAAAACCGTGTCCACATTTTAGGTATCTGTTAGAACAGCTCCCCACTTTCTTGGTACCAAATTCTGTCTCAGTCATCTAGGGCTGATACAATAAAAATACCACAAGTGGATGGCTTTAACAAAGAGAAATTTATTCACTCACAGTAAAGTAGGCTAAAAGTCCAAATTCAGGGCATCAGCTCCAGGGAAAGGTTTTCTCTGTCGATTTTCTCATCAATATTCCCCCAGACTAGGAGCTTCTCGGTGCAGAGACCCTGGGTCCAAAGGACACACTTTGCTCCTGGTACGGCTTTCTTGGTGGTATGAGGTCCCCATGTCTCTCCGCTCACTTCTCTCTTTTATGTCTCAAGAGATTGCCCCAGGACAAGATCCAATCTTGTAGCTTGAGTCCTGCCTTACTAACATAACTGCCACCCATCCTACCTCATTAACATCATAGAGGCAAGATTTACAACATATAGGAAAATCACACAATACCGAGAATCATGGCCCAGCCAAACTGATACACATATATTTGGGGGGACAAAATTCAATCTATAACAACACCTCACTGTGAATGGGTTTGCCTAGGGCCCCAAAAGATGGCTTTCCAGCAAGTACTGCCCTATCTGCCAAGATACTTATCAGTCATCCAGTGATCCATTGCCATGCCTTTTTCAATGAGCTCTGAGCTCTGAGGAAGACCTTTTCCTCGGGTATTTTAGCTCAGAACTAAGCAGTGGTTGCTGCTCATGTCTACTATTCCTGTTTCCTTTAAAATTCTCTTCATGTCTTATTATCCAACCCCTTGATAGTTCAATCTCTTATTATAGCCAATCCTTTCTTATATTTAATTTCCCCTATTCAAATTCCTGACTGATGCAAGTAGCAATAAAAAATTGGATATTTAAATTTAAAAAATAGTAAAATATCATTAAAAATTTAGTTAAGGATATTCAAAACTATGTGCAAGACTTGTACACTTGTACAAAGCATATTTGAGAGACTTAAAGAAGACCTAAATAAATTGAATCATGCACCATCTTCAATAATCAGAAAACTCAATATTGTTACGATGTTAATTCTCCCCAAATTGATCTAGATTCAACACATTTTAAATCAAAATTCAGTAAATTTTTTTAATAAGAATTCACAGGTTGATTCTAAATTTATACAGAAAGAAAAATGGCCCAGAATAACCATGCTGTTGTTGTGTGCTGTCGAGTTGATTCCAAGTTACTTCAACCCTACAGGACACAGTAGAACTGTCCCATAGGGTTTCCTAGACTGTAATCTTTATGGGAGCAGATCACCAGGTTTTTTCTCCTGTGTAGTCGCTGTTGAGTTCAAACCACTGACTTTTCAGTTAACAGCCAAACACTTAACCATTGTGTCACAAGCACTACTACTGAATAATCTTAGAGAACTTAAAATATATGATTACAAGAATTAGGATGACGTAATCAAAACAAAGTTATATTATCTTAAGGATAAATATATAAGCCAATGAAACAAAAAAGTAAGTCAAGAAATAGACTCACACTCATATGGACAATTGTTCACAAAGGAACCAAGGTATTAATGGGGAAAATGATGTAAAAATTAGAAATCTGTATGTGGAAAAAAGAACCTCAACCTCTAACCCACATATATACATGTATTAAGTCAAATTTACCATAAGTCTAAATATGATAGCCACCAATCATCTATCAGTTTGTCGTATTGTGGTGGCTTGCATGTTGCTGTGATTCTGGAAACTTATGCCACTGATATTTCAAATAACAGCAGGGTCATCTATGGTGAACAAGTTTCAACATAACTTCAAGACTAAGATAAACTAGACAGAAGGACTTGGTGATCTACTTCTGAAAAAATTGAAAAGTGAAAAACTTAAGATAGCAGTGTAACATTGTCTGATATAGTGCCAGAAGATGACACCCTCAGGTTGGAATACACTCAAAATAGAACTTGGGAAGAGCTTCCTCCTCAAAGCAGAGTCAACCATAATGACTTGGATGGAGTAAAGCTTTCAGGACCTTCATTTGCTGATATGACACAATACAAAATAAGAAGAAACAACTGCAAACATTCATTAATAATCAGAACGTGGAACGTACAAAGTATGAATCAAGGAAAATTAGAAGTTGTCAAAAATGAAATGGAACACATAAATATCAATATCCTTGGCATTAGTGAGCTGAAATGGACAGGTATTGACCATTTTGAGTTGGACAACCATATGGTCTACTCTACTGGGAATGACAATTGAAAAGGAACAGCATCACATTCATAGTCCAAAAGAACATTTTAAGATCTATCCTGAAAAGGCTGTCAGTGATACTATAATATACATGCGCCTACAAGGAAGACCAGTTAGTACAACTGCTATTCAAATTTTTGAACCAACTACTAATGCCAAACTTGAAGAAACTGAAGATTTTTAACAACCTCTGCAGTCTGAAACTGATCAAACTTGCAATCAAGATGCATTCATAATTACCAATGATTGGAATGTGCAAGCTGGAAACAAAGAAGAAATCCATAGTTGTAAAGTACAGTGTTGATGATGGAAAAGATGCAGAAGATTGCATAATAGAATTTTGCAAGACAAACAACTTATTTATTGCAAATACCTTTATTCAACAACAAAAATGGTGGCCATACATGTGGACTTTGCTGGATGGAATACCCAGGAATCAAATCAACTCTATCTGTGGAAAGAGACAATGGAGAGACTCAATATCATCAGAACAAGGCCAGGGACTGACTGTGGAACAGAACATCAATTGGTCACATGCAAGTTGAAGTTGAAGCTTAAGAAAATTAAGAGAAATCAATGAAAGTCAAAGTACGACCTTGAGTACATCCCAACTGAATTTAGAGACCATCTCAAAAATAGATTTGACACATCGAACACTAATGACCGAAGACCAGATGAGTTGTGAGAAGACATCAAGGACATCATATATGAAGAAAGCAAAAGGTCATTAAAAGACAGAAAAGACCAAAATGGATGTCATAAGAGAATCTGAATTTTTTCCTTGAACATAGAGTAGTTAAAATGAAAGGAAGAAATAATTAAGTAAAAGAATTGAACAGAAGATTTAAAAAGGAAGTTCAAGAAGACAAAGTAAAGAATTATAATGAAATGTGAAAAGACCTAGAGTTATAAAACCAAAAGGGAAGAACACACTTAGCATTTCTGAGGCTAAAATAACTGAAGAAGCAATTTAAACCCGGAGTTGCAATATTGACAGATTCTATGGGCAAAAAATTGAACAATTCAGGAAGCATCAAAAGAAGAGGGAAGGAATATACAGAGTCGACATTCAACCATTTTAGAAGGTAGCATATAATCAAGAACCAGTGGTACTGAAGGAAGAATTCCAAGCTGCACTGAAGGCATTAGCAAAAAAACAAGGCTCCAGGAAGTGACCGAATACCAATTGAGATGATTCAACAAACGGATGCTATGATGGAAGTGCTCACTCATCTACTCCAAGAAATTTGGAAGAGAGCTGCCTGACCAACTGACTGGAAGAGATCCATAAACCTGCCCATTCCAAAGAAAGATGATCCAATAGAAGGCAGAAATTATTGAACAATATTAATGTCACACACAAGTAAAAATTTGCTGAAGGTAATTTAAAATGGTTGCAACACTACACTGACAAGGATCTGCCAGAAATTCAAGCCAGATTCAGAAGAGGATGTGGAACAATGGAAACTCATTGCTGATGTAAGATGGATATTGGCTGAAAGCAGAGAATACCAAAAAGATGTTTACCTGTGTTTTATTGACTCACAAAGTCATTCGACTGTGTGGATTATAGCAAATTATGGATAACATTGCAAAGAATGGGAATTCCAGAACATTTAATTGCACTCCTGAGGAACCTGTACATAGACCAAGAGGCAGTTGTTTGAACAGAACAATAGGATACTGCATGGTTTAAAATCAGGAAGGGTGTGTGTCAAGGGTGTATTCTTTCACTATACTAATTCAGTCTATATGATGAGCAAATAATTCGAGAAGGTGGACCATATAAAGAAGAACACTGCATCAGGATTGGAGAAAGACTCATTAACAACCTGCAATATGCAGATCACATAACCTGGCTTGCTGAAAGCCAAGAGGACTTGAAGTAATTACTGATGAAGATCAAAGACTACAACCTTCAGTATGAATTACACCTTAACACAAAGAAAACAAAAATCCTCACAACTGGACCAAAAAGCAACATCATGATAAATGGAGAAAATATTGAAGTCGTCAAAGTTTTCATTTTACTTGGATATACAGTCAACACCCATAGAAGCAGTAGTCATGGGCAAATCTGCTGCAAAGGACCTCTTTAAAGTGTTGAAAACAAAGATGTCACCTTGAGGACTAAGGTGTACCTGACCCTAGCCATGGTATTTTCAATTGCCTCATATGCATACGAAAACTGGACAATGAATAAGGAAGATCAAAGAAGAATTACGGTGTTGGCAAAAAAAAATATTGAATACACCGTGGACTGCCAGAAGAATGAACATATTTGTCTTGGATGAAGTACTGCCAGAATGCTCCTTAGGAGCAAGGATGACAAGACTTCCTCTCACGTACTTTGGATGTGTTATCGGTAAGGACCAGTCCCTGGAGAAGGATATCATGCTTGGTATAGTAGAGGATCAGCAAAAAATAAGAAGTCCCTTAACGAGATGGATTGACACAATGGCTGCAACAATTAGCTCAAATATAGCAACAATTGTGAGGACTGTGCAGGAGTGTGCAGTGTTTCCTTCTGTTGTACATAGGGTCTCTATGAGTCAGAAGTGACTTGATGGCACCTAACAACAAACGTAAGAGCAAAATTATAAAACTTCTAAAAGAAAATAACACTGAAAATCTCTGTGACCTTCATTAGGCAAAGATTTCTTAGATATGACTCAAAAAGAATGAAGCACAAAAGAATAAAATTGGTAAATTAAACTTCATAAAAATTAAAAACTTATGTTCAGCACATAGGAGACATTGTTCTTCTATTAAAGGTAATGGAAATACTTATGAACAGATAAGGGTGATGGTGGAACCACATGATGAACATGATAACTGTCAGTGAACTGTACATGTGAAAATTGTTACATATACATTTACCACATTAAAAATAAATTAAAAAAAGACACTATAGCTTTTTTATTCAGCTATGACTTATAAAGAGCTTGGAAGCTGTCAGTCCTTCTTTAACTTTTTTAGCATGGATTTCTTTTTTTTGGTGCAAATAAATACAACAAGACTCAGGAGGCAGAGCCAAGATGGTAGAATAGTCAGACATTTCCTGTGGGCCCGCTTACAACAAAGACCAAAAAAAAAAACAAGTGGATTGATTATATATCACAATCTAGGAGCCTGGAACATCAAAGACAAAGTTGAGGAGTCGGACTGAGTGGCTGTGGGAGGGAGAGACAGTTCAGAAGCAGTGAAGAAGTACCAGACATGACCTAGCAGGCACCCTGCAGGCTGGATTATTTGGCACATGTGGGTTGAGGCAAGCAGTAACACTCCAATGTGTTTTACCACACTGGGAAAAAACTAGTGGTGGACAGTCTGCGCAAGCCTCTGGAGCCAGGGAAAGCAGTGCTGGATCTGTGAAAGTTAAGTGCAAGCATCTAAACTGCTGCAAAGGATCAAAATAATCCTTTCTCCTTTGTGAAGTGCCTCTCTTCCCCTCATCTGCCCCTTCCCACTCTGCTACGATCCCCATCCCTCAGTGTTCAGCAGTTGTCTCACCCCCTGGACCAGAAGTGGGACCCCTCTAGCCTGATCCAGTCTCCAGGCTTTGAGGAGGGAACAAATAAACAAAAAAAGAAACCACCAGCTCCCCTAGGCTGGGAGCTCAGATCTAACCATGCCCAAACTAATCTTGCAACTTTAAAAAATTGCCACACTCCTTAAGCAGGAAACTCAGGGCAGGCACTGCACTTTTCTTAGGCACAGGTGTAAGGGGTCCATGGACCCTGAATGCCTTTCACCCCTGACTAGAACTGTGTGTGCCCATTCAATAGTGTAGGCCCTCATTAGGGCTGTATACCTGAAGCCCATTTTCAACTGCAACAGCTAAGGGAGAGTGGTAGATTCGTGACTTGTGACACCACCCTGCTCATTAAGCAGGGTCCTTACCCACCCACATCAGGGGTCTGAGGATTGGCGGTTCCACCCTCACCACCTAGCCACCCATGACAGGAGGCTGAGAATAAGTGGTGCCTCCCAGTCCTTACAGCCAACAATATTGGGTGCCCGAAGTCTGGCTGTAAAATGTAGCCACTTGCATGCCCTGTGGGACAGGGACATGCCTTCCACCTAGGCACACAGGAACAGCAATCAGCCCCCTGCCTTAATAAGCACATAACCCTCTAATGCAGCCAGGTCTACTGAACCCTCTACCTGCACCTGATCCAATCACCCCTAGGTAGCACTGTCTGTCTAGAACTGTAGGTGAGAGCCTGCAACACAGACTCAGTGACTGGTGACCTGGACACCTGAGCTGAATTCACACAAGAAAAGCAAATGGACTCCAGGGCTCACATACCTAGTAGTAGCTCTAACCATCTAGTGACAGGACATGAGCGCTTCAAAGACACCAATAATCAAAGTACCTGACTCTCCCAGCCTATTTCATCATATCAAAACAAAACAAGAAGCAGGGACACAGTAAGAAAACATCAAATAAATAAATATAACATATTGATGACTCGGAGACAACAGTCAATATCAAATCACATAAAGGGGCAGACCATGATGGCTCCAGCAAACAAAGAACCAGGAAACTTACCAGAAGAAAAGGTCTTAGAATTATTGGAGGTAGAACTCAAAAGACTAATATACAGAACTCTTCAAGAGATGAGGCAAAATGCAGACCAAGCCAAGGAACACACAGACAAAACAATAGAGGAATTTAGGAAAGCTATACAAGGGCAGAATGACAAACTGAACAGGATACTAGAATCCATAGAGAGACAGCAAATAGAAATCCAAGAGATTAACAATAAAATTTCAAAATTAGACAACTCAATAGAAAATCATAGGAGCAGAACTGAAGCAATGGAAGTCAGAATTAGTGAGATTGAAGATAAAACCCTTGACACCGATTTATTTGAGGAAAAATCAGATCAAAGAATTTTAAAAAATGAAGAAACCCTAAGAATTATGTGGAACTCTATCAATAGGAATAACCTATGAGTGATTGGAGTACCAGAACGGAGGAGGACAACAGAAAATACAGAGAGAATTGTTGAAGACTTGCTGGCAGAAGACTTCCCTGATATTATGAAAGATGAGAAGACATCTATCCAAGAAGCTCATCAAATACCACACAGGGTAGATCCCAAAATAAAGTCACCAAGACATATTATAATCTAATTTGACAAAAATCAAAGATAAAGAGAGAATTTTAGGAGCAGCTAGGGATAAATGAAAAGTCACCTACCAATGAAAGTCAATAAGACTAAGCTCTGACTACTCAGCAGAAACTATGCAGGCAAGGAGGCGATGGGATGACATATATAAAGACTTGAAGAAAAAGCTTGCCAGCCAAAAATTATATATCCAGCAAAACTGTCTCTCAGATATGAAGGTGAAATGAAGGCATTTCCACATAAACTGAAATTAACAAAATCTGTAAAAACCAAATCAAAATTACAAGAAATACTAATGGCAGAATCAATAATATCAGATAACAACCCAAGACTAGAACACAGGACAAAACAACCAGATATCAACCCAGTTGGGGAAGCCACAAAAGTAAGTCAAAGCAAAAACACTGCAAATAGGGAAACAGAGACATCAGTATGCAAAAGATGACAATATTAAAACAAAAACAGAGACTAAATAATGGAGTCATAGAACTTTCATTTGGAGAGGAAGTTAAGGTGATATCAAGAAATAAAAGATTGGTTTAAACTTAGAAAAATAGAGGTAGATTTTAAGGTAACCACAAAGGAAGCCAACGAATCCACACATCAAAATAAAAAAGAAGAAAAATATAAAGATGCAGCAAATACAAAATCAACAACAATGAAAAAGATGAATATTCATAAAGAAAAACGACTCAGCACAGAATATTAGGTGGAACAAAGAAATGTCAACACAAAAAAAAAATACATCAAAATGACAGCACTAAATTCATACCTATCAACAATTACACTGAATGTAAAAGGACTAAATGCACCAATAAAGAGACAGAAAGTGGCAAAATGGATTAAAAAAACATAATCCGTCTATGTGCTGCCTACAAGTGACACACCTTAGACTCAAAGACAAAAACAAACTAAAACTCAAAGGATGGAAAAAAATATATGAAGCAAACAACAATCAAAAAAGAGCAGGAGTGGCAATATTAATCGCTGACAAGTTAGACTTTAAAGCAAAATCCACCACAAAAGGATAAAGAAGGACACTATATAATGATTAAAGGGTGAATACACCAGGAGGACATAATCATAATAAATATTTATTCTCTCAATGACAGACCTACAAAATACATAAAACAAGTTCTAAGAGCATTGAAAAGAGAAATAGACAGCTGCACAGTCAGAGTAGGACACTTAAACATGCCACTTTCAGTGAAGGACAGAGCATCTAAGAAGGAGCCAATAAAGACACAGAAGATCTAAATGCCACAATCAACCAACTTGATCTAATAGACATATATAGAACACTCCACCCAACAGCAGCCAAGTATACTTTCTTTTCTAATGCACATGGAAGATTCTCTAGAATAGATCACACATTCGGCCACAAAGCAAGCCTTAACAGAATTCAAAACATCAAAATATCACAAAGCATCTTTTCTAACCATAAAGCCATAAAAGTAGAAATCAACAACAGAAAAAGCAAGGAAAAAAATCAAATACATGGAAGAAGCTGAACAACACCTTCCTCAAAAACTACCAGGTTATAGAAGAAATCAAGGATGGAATAAAGAAATTCATAGAATCAAATGAGAATGAAAATTCATTCTACCAGAACCTTTGGCACACAGTAAAAGCAGTGCTCAGAGGTCAATTTATAGCAATAAATGCACACATCCAAAAAGAAGAAAGGGCCAAAATCAAAACTTTAACCCTATAACTAGAACAAATAGAAAGAGAGCAGAAAAAGAAGCCCTCAGGCAACAGAAGAAAGGAAATAATAATGATTATTATTATTATTAAAGGAAATAGGAAAAGGATATAATAATTAGAGCAGAAATAAATGAAATAGAGAATAGGAAGACAATTGAAAGAGTCAACAAGACCAAAAGCTGGATCTTTGAAAAGATCAACAAAATCAGTAAACCAATGGCCAAACTGATGAAAGAAAAACAAGAGAGGAAGAAAATACCCAGAATAAGTAATGAGATGGACAATATCACAACAGATCCGACTGAAATTAAAAGAATCATAACAGAATACTATGAAAAATAGTACTCTAACAAATTTGAAACCTTAGAGGAAATCGACAAATTTCTAGCGACACTCTACCTACCTAAGCTAACACAAACTGAGGCTGAAAGACTGAATAAACTGATGACAAAATAAAAGATTGAAGAGGTAATGAAAAAAGAAATCCCAACAACAACAATGAAAAGAGCCCTGGCCCTGACAGCTTCACTGGAGAATTCTACCAAACTTTCATAGAAGAGTTAACACCACTACTACTACTAAAAGCACTTCAGAGCATAGAAAAGGAGGGAATACTCCCAAACTCATACTATGAAGCCAGCATAACCCTGATACCAAAACCAGGTAAAGACACCACAGAAAAAGAAAATTACAGACCAATATCACTCATGAACATAAACATAGAAATTCTCCACAAAATTGTAGCCAATAGAATTCAACAACATGTCAAAAAAAAATTCACCATGATCAAGCTGGATTTATACCAGGTATGCAGGAATGGTTCAACATTAGAAAAACAATCAATGTGATCCATCGCATAAATAACACAAAAGATAAGAACCACATGATCTTATCAATTGATGCAGAAAAGGCATTTGACAAAATCCGACACTCATTCATGATAAAAACTGCAAAACAAGAATAGAAGAGAACTTTCTCAACATAATAAAGATCATATATACAAAGCCAACAGCCAACATCATCCCAAATGGAGAGAGATTGAAAACATTCCCCTTGAGAATGGGAATCAGACAAGGATGAGCTTTCTCACCACTCTTATTCATCGTTGTGCTGGAGGTCCTAGCCAGAGCAGTAAGGCAAGAAAAAGAAATTAAGGGCATCCAAATTGCTAAGGAAGAAGTAAAAGTATCCCTATTTGCAGATGATATGATCATATGCACAGAAAACCCCAAAGAATCCACAAGAAAATTACTGGAACTAATAGAAGATTTCAGCAAAGTATTAGGATACAAGATAAACACAAAAATCAGTTGGATTCCTCTACACCACCAAAGATAACTTTGAAAAGGAAATCATCAAATCAATACCATTTACAATAGCCCCCAAGAAGATAAAATACTGAGGAATAAATCTAACAAGAGACATAAAAGATCTATACAAAGAAAACTACAAGACACTACTTCAAGGAACCAAAAGAGACCTACGTAAGTGAAAAACATACCATTTTAATGGATAGGAAGACTCAACATTGTGAAAATGTCAATTCTACCCAAAGTGATCTACAAATACAATGCAATCCGGACCCAAATTCCAATGATATTTTTTAACGAGATGGAGAAACAAATCACCAACTTTACATGGACAAGGAAGAGGCCCCAGATTAGTAAAGCATTACCAAAGAAGAACAAAATGGGAGGCCTCACACTACCTGATTTTAGAACCTATTATACAGCCACCGTAGTCAAACCAGCCTGCTACTGGTACAACAACAGGTACATAAACCAATGAAACAGAATTGAAAATCCAGACGTAAATTCATCCACCTATGAGCAGCTGATATTTGACAAACGCCCAAAGTCCATTAAATGGGGAAAAGACAGTCTTTTTCACAAATGGTGCTGGCATAACTGGATATCCATCTGCAAAAACATGCAACAAGACCCATACCTCACACCATGTGCAAAAACTAACCCAAAATGGATCAAACATGTAAATATAAAATCTAAAATGACCAAGACCATGGAAGAATAAATAGGGACAATGCTAGGAACCCTAATACATGGCATAAACAGAATACAAACCATAAGTAACAATGCACAAACACCAGAAGAGAAACTAGATAACTGGGAATTTCTAAAAAATCAAACACTTATGCTCTTCAGAAGATTTTACCAAAAGAGTCAAAAGACAACCTACAGACTGGGGGAAAAAAAATTGGCTATGACAAATCTGATCGGCGTCTATTCTCTAAAGTCCACAAGATACTGCAACACCTCAATAACAAATAGACAAATAACCCAATTAAAAAATAGGCAAATTATATGAACAAGCACTTCACGAAAGAAGACATTTGTGCAGCTAACAGGTACATGAGGAAATGCTCACGATCATTAGCCATTAGAGAAATGCAAATCAAAACTACAATGACACACCATCTCATCCCAACAAGGCTGGCACTAATCCAAAAAGCACAAAATAATAAATGTTGGAGAAGTTGTGGAGAGACAGGAATATTTATGCACTGCTGGTGGGAATGTAAAATGGTACAATCACTTTGGAAATTGATTTTGCACTCCCTTAAAAATCTAAAAATAGAAGTTCCATAAGATCCAGCAATCCATCTCCTTGGAATATGTCTTATAAAAATAACAGCCATCACACGGATTAGATATATGCACACCCATGTTCATTGCAGCACGGTTCACAACAATAAAAAGATAGAAACAACCTAGGTGCCCATCAACAGATAAATGGATAAACAAATTATGGTACATACACAATGGAATACTATGCAACAACAAAAAACAATGAAGAATCCTCAAAACATCTCACAACATGGATGAATCTGAAAGGCATATGCTAAGTAAAATTAGTCAGTTGTAAAAGGACAAATATTGTATAAGACCGCTATTATAAGAACTAAAGAAAAGGTTTAAACACAGAAGAAAACATTCTTTGATGGTGGCAAGGGTAGGGAGGGAGGGAAAAGGGAATTCACTAACTAGATAGTAAACAAGAATTATCTTAGGTGAAGGGAAGGGCAGCACACAATATAGGGGAAGTCAGCAAAACTGGACTAAAGCAAAAGCTAAGAACTTTCCTGAACACAACCAAACACTTTGAGGAACAGAGTAGCAGGGGTAGGGGTCTGGGGATCATGCTTTCCGGGGACATCTAGGTCAATTGGCATAACAAAGTTTATTAAGAAACTGTTCTGCATCCCACTTTGGTGAGTGGCAGCTGGAGTCTTAAAAGCTTGCGAGCAGCCATCTAAGATACATCAATTGGTCCCAACCCACTTGGGGCAAAGAAGAATGATGAACTCCAAAGACACGAGGAAAATATTAGTCCAAGAGACAAAAGAGCCACATAAACCAGAGACTCCATCAGACTGTGATCAGAAGAACTAGATCGTGCCCGGCTGCCACCAATGACCGCCCTGACAGGGAATACAACAGAGAGTCCCTGATGGAGTGGGAGAAAAGTGTGGAGCAAAACTCAAATTCACCTAAAAAACCAGACTTAGTGGTCTGACTGAGACTGAAGGGAATCCCTGAGGCCAAGGCCCCCGGATGCTCTGTTAACCCAGAACTAAAACCTTTCCAAAAGTCCACTCTTCAGACAAAGATTAGACTGGACTATAAAACAGAAAATAACGCTTGTGAAAATTGCGCTTCTTAGTTCAAGCAGATACACAAGACCAAATGGGCAGTTCCTTGTCCAGAGCAGGATGAGAAGGCAGAAAGAGACAGGAGCTGTTTGGACGGACACGGGAAACTCCAGGTGGAAAGGGGGAGTGTGTTGTCACATTGTAGGGATTGTAGCTAGTGTCACATAACAATATGTGTATAAAATTGTATGAGAAATTAACTTGAACTGTGAACTTTGACCTAAAGTACAATAAAATAGTAAATAGTAAAGTACAATAAAATAGTAAATAAATAAAGCAAAACATATATACATCACTACAATCTCTGCATGTACAATTTAGTGACTCTGATTACATTCTTCAAGTTATGCCACCTTTCTTGACAACTATTTACTATCATTACTACAAACTCACTGCCTTTCTTAGCTTTTCATGTATGCTTTTGAGTCACTGTTGTCAATTTGATCACATATTGATAATTCTTTAAGAATATCCTGCTTAATACAGACATTTTTTTCTAATTAGATTAAATTATTATTTGGTTCAAAGATGACTTTAGGGGATATTTTTCATTCAAGGTTTAGAGATTTCTTCAGGGTAAGTTTTGGGGAACTGGATTCCATGAGAATTTAAGATTCTTTTCTGCATTTTCCCTCTTCTGATCAGGATTCGTCTATAGACTCCTTGATCTAAATGTTCAGTACTGAAATCCAAGCACCATCCAGTTCTTCTGGAATCATGGGAAAAGAGGCAGTTGTTTGTTCATGGAGGTGATTGGACACATTTCATTTCCTCCGCCAATTCCTGACCTTCCTACTTCCTCTGGTGCTCCCAGTAAGTGGAGACCAAGTGTTGTACCCTGGGTGTCCACTCAGAATTTTTTAATATCCAAGCACTACACAACAAGCCAGGAGGTTAAAAAAAACAAACAAACTGTTGCCATTGAGTCAACTCTGACTCATAGTGACCCTATAGAACAGAGTAGAACTGCCCCAGAAGGTTTCCAAGGAGCGGCTGGTGGATTTGAACTGCTGTCCTTTTGATTAGCAGCCAAGCTCTCAACAACTGGGCCACCAGGGCTCTAGGAGGTAAAATAGAAGCAACAAAATCAATATTAGGCCAGTTGACTGGAATGTCCTATGAAACCATGACCCGAAGCCTCTGAACTAAGAAAACAAATGTCATGACGCGTTTGGTTGTACATAGGCAGTATCAGCAGCTGCTTTTTTTTTTTTTTTTTTTGGTAGAAATATATAGCGCAGTGGTCAAGTGTTTGGCTGCTAACCAAAAGGTTGGCAGTTCAAATCCACCAGCTACTCCTTGGAAACCCTATGGGGCAGTTCTACTATGTCCTATAGGGTCATTGTGAGTTGTAATTGACTCAGTGGCAATGGGTTTGTTTTATATATATATTTTTTTTTTTTTTTTTGCCAGTTCAGCCTTTTCCAGGTATATAGCTTAGTGCTATCAGTTACTTTAGTTATGCTGTGCAATCACCACCCACAATTGATACCAGAATTCCCTTTACCATAAACAGATATTTACTATTTCCCAAACAATGGCTCCCCCTCTCTCTCTCCTTCAAGTCCCTGGTAACCACTAGTAGACTTTGATCTCTGTAAGTTTTATTATTCATGTCATTTCTTTTAAGTGAGATCATATAATATTTGTCCTTTTGTGATTGGTTTGTTACACTCAGCATAATGTCTTAGAGGTTCATATACATTACTGTATGCATCAGGACTTCATATCTTTTTATGGCTGTGTAGTATTCTATGGTATGCATGTACCACATTTATCCATTCATTCACTGATGGACATTTAGCTTGTTTCCATTTTTTGGCTATTGTGAATACTGCTGCAATGAATATCGGTTTACATATGCCTGTTCATGTCACTGACCTCAAATCCTTTGAGTATATACCTAGCAGTGGAATTGCGGGGTAACACAGTGGTTAAGAGCTCATTTGGTTAGCAATTCGAATCCACCAGCTGCTCTTTGGAAACACTATGGGGCAGTTCTACTCTGTCCTATAGGGTCATTATGAGTTGAAATCAACTCGACAGGAACAGGTTGGGTGGTAGTTCTATTTTTAGTTTTTTGAGGAACTACCACACTGTTTTCCACAATGGCTGTACCATTTTGCATTCCCACCAACAATGCCTAAGACTTCCAATTTCCTCATGTCTTTGCCATATTTTTTATTTCCATTTTTTTTTTTTTTTTTGTCTTAGCCATCCTAGTGGGAGTGAGGTGGTATCTCACTGCAGTTTTGATTTGCATCTTTCTGATGGCGAAAGACATTTAGCTTATTTTCATGAGTTCATTGGCCATTTGGATATCCTCCTTGGAGAAATGTCTACCCAAGTCCTTTGCCCATTTCTTTTTCTTTCTTTCTTTCTTTTTATTGTACTTTAGATGAAGGTTTACAGAACAAACTAGCTTCTCACTAAACAGTTAGTACATACATTTATGACATTGGTTAACAACCCCATGAAATGTCAGTACTCTCCCTTCTCAGCCTTGAGCCTCCTACTACCAGCTCTCCTGTCCCCTCCTGTCTTCTAGTCCTTGCCCCTGGGCTGGTGCTCCCCTTTAGCCTCATTTTGTCCTGTAGGTCTGTCTAATGTTTGGCTAAAAGGTGAACCTCTGGAATGACTTCATTACTGGGCTAAAAGGGTGTCCAGGAGCCATACTCTTGGGGTTTCTCCAGTCTCTGTCAGACCAGTAAGTCTGGTCTTTTTTTTGAGTTAGAATTTTGTTCTACATTTTTCTCCAGCTCTGTCCAGGACCCTCTATTGTGATCCCTGCCAGAGCTGTCAGTGGTGGTAGCCGGGCACGATCTAGTTGTCCTGGACTCTGTCTGGTGGAGGCTGTGGTAGTTGTGGTCCATTAGTCCTTTGGACTAATCTTTCCCGTGTATCTTTGGTTTTCTTCATTCTCCCTTCCTCCAGATGGGGTGAGACCAGTGGAGAATCTTAGATGGCCACTCACAGGCTTTTAAGACCCCAGACACTACTCACCAAAGTAGAATGTAGAATATTTTCTTTATAAACTATGTTATCTTCACCCATTTTTTTAAATCGGATTATTTGTGTTTTTGTTTTTAGGTGGTAGAAGTTTTATATATGTTTTTTGGATATAAAATTGTTATCAAATATGTAGTTCTCAAAAATATTCTCCCAATCTGTAGGTTGTCTTTTCACTTTTTTGATAAAGTCCTTTGATGAACAGAAGAATATAATTTTTATGTGGTCAGTCATAGTTATCTAGTGCTGCTATGACAGAAATACCACAAGCGGATGACTTTAACAGACGGAAATTTATTTTCTCACAGTTTAGGAGGCAAGAAGTCCAAATTCAGGTGCCGGCTCTAGGGAAAGGCTTTCTTTCTCTGTTAGCTCCAGAGGAAGGTCCTTATCTCCTCTGAGCTTCTACTTCTGGGCAATTTTCATCTGGCTTGGTATCTCTCTTCCCAAATCTCTGCATTACTGGCTTGTTTAATCTCTTTTATATCTCAAAAGATACTGATTCAAGATACACCCTACACTAATCTTGCCTCATTAACATAACAAAGACTACCCATTCCGAAATGGGATTATAACTACAGGCATAGATGTTAAGTTTTACAACACATATTTTTGGGGGCCTGTGATGGTTAATGTTATGTGTCAACCTGGCTAGGCTATGATTCTCAGCATTGTGCAGTTGTTCTCCTTTTTGTGATTTGAAGTAGTTATCTTCTATTTTGTGATACTATGTAATTATTCTCCATTTTATGTGTTGTAAATCATAACCTCTATATGTTAATGAGGCAAGATTAGTGTGGGGTGTATCTTGAATCACAGCCTTACAAGAGTGTGTGACTCAACTCACATCCTTACTCAAGTAACACCCTTACTCAAGTCACACCCTTACTCTGATGTAGAGGGAGTTTCCTTTGGGGTGTGACCTGCATCCTATACATATATATATAGATAGATAGATGCTCTGGCAAGTCTCTTTCTCACTGTGGATCCTGCATCTGGCTTGTCATCATCTGATCTTCAATAGTTGGGACTTCAGACTGTCTTCTGATCTGCTGATTTTGGGATTTTTCAGCTTCCACAGCTGTGAGGCAACAGCCTACAATCTGACCTGCCAGTTGTGGGTTCATCAGCCCCCGGGTAAGGAGAATCCTCCAGCCTGATGCCTGACCCACTGATTTTGGACTCACTAGCATCCACAACCACTTGCAATTTCCTTGAGATAAATTCCTCTTTCTCTCTCCCTCTCTCTCTATATATATATGTATACTTCACTTGTTTTGTTTCTCTAGAGAACCCAGCCTAAAACAAGGATATAATTCAATCCATAACAATGTCCCATTTATCTATTTGGTCTTTTGCTGTTTCTGCTTTTGTTATTATATCAGATAATCAATCTTTAAAAGCTAAGCCGATTGTCCACACCACTAAATTTTGTTCCAAGAATTTTATAGTTTTAGTTTTCACATTTAACTCTTTAAACCATTTTGAATTGGCTTTTGTGTATGGTGTGAGGCATGGATCTTGTTTCATTCTTCTGCATGTGGAAATCCAATTTCCCCACCATCATTTACTGAAGAGACTCTTCCTTTCCTGTTGAATGATCTTAGTACCCTTGTCAAAAATCAGTTGACCAGAGCTGCATGGGTTTATTTCTGGTCTCTCAATTCTATTTCATTGATCTATATGTCTATCATTAAACCAGTATCAGGTTGTTTTGATTACTGTAGCTGTATAATATGCTTGGAAATCAGGAAGTGTGAGGCATCCTGCTTTGTTCTTCTTCAAAATTGCTTTGGCTATTCGTGTCTCTTTCCTTTCCATATAAAGTTGAGGATTAGTTTTTCCATTTCTGTGAAAAAATGCTGTTGGAATTTTGATGGGGATTACTTTGAATCTATTCATCACTTTGGGTAGTATTGATATTTTCACACTACTAAGTCATCCAATCCATGATCATGAACGTATTTTCATTTATTTAGGTCTGTTTTAGTCTCTTTCATCAGTGTTTTATAGTTCTCATTGTAGAAGTCTTTTACAGTCCTGGCTAGGTTTATTCCTAGGTATTTTATTCTTTTAGGTGCCAGTGTAAATGGAATTGATTTCTTGATTTTCTTTTCAGATTTATCCTTGTTGATGTATAGAAACCTGAAAGATTTTTGTGTATTGATCTTGTAACCTACAACTTTACCAACAAGTACCATACCAACAATATGTAACATAATATTAACATACAAAAACTCTATTTATGTTTCACTCCTCCCTCCCCCTTCTCTGTTGTTGTCTCACCTTTTACATCATTGTATATCCTGTGCCCATTAAGATATAATTATACTTATTTCTTACACATTTGTTGTTGTACAGCTTTTAGAACATAAAAATTAAATCTACCAATCAAAAATACTGCAATGCTTGCCATTTTATTTGTCTATGCTATTATCTTAATTTGAGATAACTCATTTATTTATTATTATTCCTATGCAAAGCTTCATGTGTCTGTCTGGTGATGTTTCCTATCTGGCTGAAGAATTTCCTTTAGCAATTCATGCAAGGCAGGACTGGTGGTGATGAATTCCCACAACTTTTTTCTGAGAATATCTTGATTTCACCCTTATATTTGAAGGATGGTTTTGCTGGATAAAGAATTATTGGTTGACAGTTCTTTTCTTCCAGCCTCCTGGCCTCCAAAGTTTCTGAGGAGAAATAGGCACTTAAGTTTATTGAGGGCATCTTATATGTTATGATGGGCTTTTCTCTTGCTGCTTTCAGGACACTCTACATGTCTTTTATTTTCAAGAGTTTGCTTACAATGTGCCATGTGGCAGATCTCTTTGGGTTTATTCTATTTGGAGTTTGACAAGCTTCTTGGATTTCAAAGTTTAATTCTTTATTCAGGTCTGGAAAATTTTCTTTGTTTCTCTCCTTTCCTTCTAGGATCCTTATGATGTGTAAGTTGTTTTGCTGAATAGTATCCCACAGTTTCATTTGGTTTTGATTATTTTTCTTTATTCTTTTCTTCTGGTTTTTCTTGGGTCTTGATAAATTTAGATAGCTTGTCTTCTATTTCACTTGTCCTTTCTTCTGCCTGATCAGAAAACACCAAACTGGACAAATTTCAAAACACACATACATGCACAAAAGTAGACATGTGTTATGGATTGCATTATGTTCTCTAAACAAGATATGTTTACATACCAACTCTTGACCTATTAATGTGGTCCCATTTTGAAATAGGGCCTTTGAAATTGTTACGAGCTAAGATGAGGTCATACAGTACAAAGGTGGATTCTAATTCTAATCCTTATACAAAATAGAAAATACACAAAGGTTGGGAGACAGATGGAGGACACCACGTGATGCAGTAGCTGCAAGACAAAGAATGCCCAGAGCTATCTGAAGCTAGGAGGAGAGGCATGGAACACATTCTTCCCCAAAATCTCAGATGGAATCAACACAGCTAACACCCTAACCTCAGACTTCTGGCCCCCATAACTGTGAGACAAAAAATTTCTATTCTTATAAGACATTCAGTTTGTGGTATTTTGTTAGGGCAGCCCTAAGAAACGAGTACAGTTTTTTGGTACCAGGAAGTGGGATGCTGCTGTAACAGATATACAAAAATGTGGAAGTCATTTTGGAATAGGATAATAGGTAGGAGTTTTCAGACATTTGATAAGACAAGATACTGTTGGTAGAATTAAGGACCTTAAAGGTGACCAAATCTAGGGAGGACTCAGAAAGAAGTGAATAGAGCTGTAGAGAAAGCTTCTATCATCATGAACAAAAAGTTACTAGAAATGTGAATGTTAAATGTGCTTTAAAGGAAATAGTGAGATGTTATTAGACACTGGAAGAGAGAAAATCCTTGTTATAAACTGGCAAAGAACTTGACTGGATTAAGTTTGAATTTTGTTGAGAGTAGAACTTTTAAGTGATGAACTTAGATATTTGGCTGAGGAGATTTATAAGCAAAATCTTCAAGGTGCAGCGTGGTTTCTCCCTCCTTCTTACAGTACAATGGAAGAGGAAAGAGATAAATGAACTATGTAAAAAAAAAAAAGAAGAAGAAGAAGAAGCATAACTGGAAGATTTGGGAAATTGTCTGCCTGTCCATATTGTAAAAAAAAATTGAGAAAATATCTTCTGGAAAGAACAAGGGTATGGCTGGCAACCGTTTGCTAAAGAGATTAGGCTAGTGACATATAGATCCAATCAATCATCTCAGTAGAAGCACTTCCAGCTTAGACTGAAGAGTACAGGGACAGGATAAAAAGAAGGAAAGCTGTTCAAATCCTGGGATTCTACAGGCACGAAATGTGCTAATGGTGCTGCTTGACTGTGAACAGCTATTGTCCTTCAAGAAAAGGAAATTAAATCCTGAGAGCCTTTCAGCCACTAGCAGGCTGCTGGCATGGGCCTGGGGTGAGGGGCAGGGCCACCACATCTTCAGTTCCAGGGAGTGAGGCCACTTTTTTGATTCCAGGAACTGGGGTTGCAACCCAGGGAAGAGGAGATGGGGCCATCACTCTGGTGTACCAGGAGAAAAGGACCATCAAGTGAGCCAGGAGAATGGATCACCCCCAGGTGGGCCCAAGGGGTTGACGACTGCCCGGTTGGTCACTGACTTGAAATCTAATGAAATTTTCCCTCCTGGGTTTTGGATGTGCTTAGGACCTGAAAACCCCTTTTCCCCTCTAATTTCTACATTTTGGAATAAGAATGTCTATCCCATGCCTGTTTCTCCTTGTATTTTGGAAGCGGATAACTTGTATTCTAAGTTTCACAGGTCCCAGAAAATTTTGACCTAAGATGGACCATACCCAGAGTCTCACACATACCTTATTTAGATGATTTAGAAAATGAGATTTTGAACTTAGATTTGATGTTGGAATGGGTTAAGTCTTCTGGAGATGCTGGGATGGAATGAATGTTTTTTACATGTAGGAATAATATGAATTTTTAGGAAAACAATATAGCATATTATCTTCAAATTGCAAGGAAGGAGAGAAGACAGAAAATCTTTAAATAACCTGAGGCATAGGGGAGTGTAAGTGTTAAGGTTGTGTGTCAACTTGGCTGAACCATGATTATCAGTGGTTTTGCAGTTATGGTGTAGTTTGGCAGTTATGTAATGATATAATCAACTTCATGATGAGATCCGCTATGAGCACCCAATCAGTTGAAAGGGAGTTTCCTTGGGTGTGTGGCCTGCCTTCAGTATATAAATGAACGTTCCCGCGAGGATCTCACTCTGGATGCTGCATCTGGCTCATCACCATCTGACCTCCAGTTCTTAGGAATTGAGCTAGCATCTTACCTGCCAGTCTTGTTATTCATCAACCTCCACAGCCTGTGAGACAGCAACATGCCATCTGACCTGCCAATCTTGAGTTCGTCAACCCCTGCAGCTACATGTGTCAAGAGAAGCTCCAGCCTGAAGCCTGACGCACAGATTTGGGACTTGCCAGCCTCTACGACTTCATGAGCCATTTCCTTGAAATAAAGTTCTCTCTCTCTCTCTTCTTTCTCTCTATATATGTATATTTATATGCTTCATTGGTTTTGCTTCTCTAGAGAACCCAGCCTAAGACATTTGGTACTGAGAGTGGTTCTAGAGAAACAAAATTGTAAGGATGAATTTTCTAAATTGTTTCTCAAGTCCGGTTAGTCTTAAACATGTTGATGACTCTGCTTCCAGTAGTAAAGAGGGCATTGCTAATCCATGGCAAAATGTCACCACCAGTAAATCAGTAATGGAGGTGAGAGGCAAGGCTCTGTGTAATCACATATTTGATAATTTGTTACAATTTTTTCAGAATGAGAAGTATAAGGCTGATCTTACTTTCACTACACAAAGTGGTGAAAGAAAGAAATAAGCTCAGAGCTTCAGAGTCACCACTCAAGCGATGCATAAATGACCTCAGAGTTGCCTCTTGTGCCCTAAAGAAAGCCTTATTTCTTGTAGTAACAGAACTGATATTGCCAAAAAACCAAACAGTGGCTGAATTACAATGATAATTGAATTTCCAAACTCGAATGGTGTCTAAAGTTAAAGTGAAGATATTGACTGGGAAGGAATGGGATTATGAAACTTGGGATGGGGACATATGGGCAGATAATTAGGAAGCTGGGGACACTGAGCCTCTGAATTCTGTTAAAACCCTCCTGACAACAGGACCAGCACCCTCACTCCCTTCTGAAGAGATTGTTCCAACTTTGTCTCCTAAGCCACCTTTCCCAGTAAAACCATTAGCCCCTCTCCCCATCTGATGAGATTAACCCAGCTGTGTCTAAAGAGCCTTTGTTGGAGTCATTGCCTGGGGCATCGCCAGAGGCAGATGCCTTATAAGACATTGCTGAATGTTCTCAGAACACATCCATACCACCCATTTCTGCATCTAGACCTATAACTAGACTTAAGTCCCAGTTAGCCCCAAAAAGTGAAGTACAAAGTATGACACAAGAGGAGATACACTACACTCAAAAGTACTGTTTGACTTTTCTAATATGTACAAACAGAAACCTGGG
Organism: Dugong dugon; assembly: GCA_030035585.1. NCBI lineage: Eukaryota > Metazoa > Chordata > Mammalia > Sirenia > Dugongidae > Dugong > Dugong dugon. The sequence goes on from CM057482.1 coordinate 59,036,735, forward strand.
AAATATGTGTGGGAATGACTATTATGGTTGTGCAATAATGGTGCAAGGAACATAATGTTGGATCACCCTGAGTTTATTGATATGGCCCCTCTAAACACAGATTCTTCCTTCAAATTTCAGCTCGAGAGGTTAGGAAAGGATCTAATAGTTTATTTGGTTGGTTTATTGAAGCATGGATTAAGTGATGGCATACCCTAAATCAAATTGAAGTACCAGATTTGCTTTGTTATACTATAGAAGAAGGTATCCAAAGGCTTAGGGAAATTGACATATTAGAGTAGATTTATCAGGTTGGACTCACAGATACACACATGAAGTGCACAGAGGATACTCTTCTTAGCAAAACGATGAAGAATAGATCTGTGAAGGGCGCTCCAGCATCCTTGGAAACTGCTGGGATTGCTATTTTATGTAAGTCATATTTGACAATGGGAACTGCCATAACTGAATTAAGACACCTAACTAAGTGGGGCTAATTGGACCCCACAGTGGTAGGGGCCAAGTGGTGGTGACACTCAATCAACAAAGACAAAATGTGTATGGTTACTGTAATGGACAGTGGAGTCAAAGCAATAATCAGAATAGTCTGACTCGTATGGACTTATGGTGTTAGCTATGTAGACAAGGTTTCCCTAGGAGTGAAACAGTTGAGATATCTACTAAATATTTAATTAAACTGTACAAACAGGAGAATTCTGGGTCAAGTGAATGGCAATCTTACTTGAATCACCAGAATAGAGTCATGGCCCCACAATCAATTCCCAGGTTGAGTGAGTTTACAGACTCACAACCCCTTGAAAGGAGGGGAGGCTGGGTCCTCATAAGGAAAGATCTCACTGCACTTCCAAAAACTTATACTGTTAATCTTTCTCCTAGACTTCTCCAAAAGGATCTACAGCTTTTTACAAGAGTGACTGTTCATTGAGAATAATGAAATAATCACACTTTTGGGGGTTTACTGGACACTGTCTTTGAACTGACACTAATTCCAGGAGACCCCAAAAGTCACTGTGGCACAGCAGTCACAGTGAGGGCATATGAAAGTCACACTATTATTGGAGTCTTAGCCAGATTTGTCTCACAATGGGTCCTAGAACCCATCCTGTAGTTGTTTCTCCAGTTTCAGAATACATAAATGGAATAGACATACTCAGCAAATGAAAAGAACTCTTACACTGGATAGCTGATATGTGAAATAAGGGTCATTATAGTAGTAAAGTCTAAGTAGAAGCCATTAGAATTTACCCTATCTAGAAAAACAGTAAACCAAAAGCAATATTGCATTCTTGGAGGGATTGCAGATGTTACTGCCACCACCAAGGACTTGAAGGATGTAGGGGTGGTGATTCCCACCATATCCCCATTCAACTTAACTATTTGACCTGTACAAAAAACAGTTGGATCTTTGAGAATGACAGTGGATTATTGTAACTTGCCAGGTGGTGAGTCCAACTGCTGTTGCTGTTCCAAATATGGTTTCATTGCTTGAACAAATTAATATATCTCCTGCTACCTGGAATACAGCTATTGAGCTGGCTAATGACTTTTCTCCATAAGTGTTTTGAAGAAACAACAGAAGCAGTTTGCCTTCACCTGGCAAGGCCAACAATACACTTTTACTATCATATATATACATACACATACATATACATATGTATGTATGTCATACAGGTATCTCATACATATGCATGTATGTATATGTATATATATAAATAATTTTGTATCCAGTAAAATTATCCTTCAAAAATGAAGGAGAAATAGTTTCTCAGACAAACAAAAATTGAGGGACTTTGTTGCCAGTATACCTGCTTTGTAAGAAATGTTTTTTAAAAAGTTCTTCAGAGAGAAGGAAAATGATAGAGGTCAGAAACTCAGATCTACATTAAAAAAAGGAAGAGCATTAGAAAAGAAATAAATGAAGATAAAATAAAACTTTTTTATTTTTACTATTCTTAAGTGATTTGCTATATTATTGTTTGAGTAATAAGAATAACAATCTATTGGGTTGCTATGGAATATGGATCAATAAAATAAATGACAGCAGTCACATACAGAATAGGGGAAGATGTTGAGAATATTCTGTTAAAAAATATTTGCACTACACATGCAGTGTATGTAAGTGGACTTAGATTAGCTAAAATGTATATCCTATGCTCTAGGACAACCACTGAAAATATTTTTAAAAGAATCAATATGATAAAAGAGGATATAAAATAGAATAATCTAAAATGCCCAATTAAAACAGAGAAGGCGAAAATATGGAAAAGAAACAGAAGAAATGCAATTAATACAAAAGCATTTTTTAAATGGCAGATATTCAATTATATTAACAAAAGCTGTAAACGTGAATGATCTATATATACCAAGCAAAAAACAGAGATTTTCAGAGTGAATTAAAAAACAAGACCCAACTACATGTTGTTTCCCAGAAATTCACTATAAATATGGAAGTTAAGAGAGTTGAAAGTAAAGAGATGAATGAAGCACCTTACAGAATGGCAGCATGAGGTACTCCACAAACCCTCTTTCCCAAGAAACAACCATAACTGATGAAAAAAAATTTTTTTTTAAATCAGCCATATAAAGTCTTGGAAATTGTTCAACTGTGAGAGTCTGTTGTTTAGAGCATATCTAGCTCCCTTCCTCTCCCCACCCTACTCAGCATCATGGACTCTCTACTCCTTGCAGATATAAACAGGAACACAGAATTCTGTCCTTCCAGTTCTCAGCTAAGGGCTATGAAGTCTCCCAGAAGGGGAAGGCTGCCAGCATTTCTTTACTAGTTTTGTGTTGCTGAGACTAAATTTCAAGTGTACAGCCAAAAGATTGGGGAATTCTTTCCCCCATGCAGCCTCTAACTAGTAGGGGAAAGGTTCTAACCAAAGAATAGCAGGTTAGGAACACTTTAGTCCTGAACATCTTCGACAATCTTACACAGAGGTTTCACACTGGGAGAGGTAATCTGAGCAGAACATACAACTACCCTCCCCAGCTCCCAGTTATTAAAGCAGTTATGCCACTCCAAGAGAAGTGAGCACTGTCCCCAGCTCCAGCTCTGGATCATTGGAACAGACTTTCCCCAGGGGGATAGGTAGGCCATAAGAACAGAGAGCTCTGAAGCTCTCCCCAAAGGAACTGACTTATTTGTGACTGTAGAGGTAAGTTCAAGACTAAGGACAAATAAAAAAATTTTAAAAGCAGATATTAGGGTGGTAGGAAATTAAGTGGAGGCTGGGAGCTCCATGAGAGCAACATGTTAAACTGTAGAGCAGCTAGTTTACCAGAGAGAAAACAGGGAAAGAGACAGCTAAAAAGAACATTATTGGAGACAGAACAAATAAAGACTGGCTTCAAAAATTTCTCCTTTGAAAGGGTCCAAAATTAATTGCATCATTCTATGGGGCAATGTATGCCCAAGGGCATTGTCAAAAACAATGGAATAGTTAGCCAGCAATTAGTAGAGCCTAACAGCTGGCTGTGATACCAACACAGACAGATAACTTAAAGATCATTTCATAATGACTATGTGAATGCCCAAACCTGTTCCTTGATAAGAACAGTATCAGAAGCTGCACACTATTGGTGAAATAGATTTAACAAAAATAGTCCAACCAATTCACTAAACAAATAGATAAGCAAACAAGAATCCCAGAAGGTACTTCTCTCATCGGATTTGTTGTTGTTGTTAGATGCTGTCAAGTTGGCTCTGACTCGTAGTAACCTTATGTATAAGAGAATGAAATATTGCCCAGTTTCATTGCACTATCCTCACAATCATTGCTTTGCTTGAGCCCATTGTTGAAGCCAGTGTGTCGATCCATCTCACTGAAGGTCTTTCTTTTTCACTGACCCGTTACCAAGCATGATGTCCTTCTCCAGCAATTGGTCCTTCCTGAAGTCATGTCCAAAGTAAATGAGATGGAGTCTTGCGATCTAACTTCTAAGAAGCATTCTTGCTGTACTTCCTCCAAGATAGATTTGTTCATTCTTCTGGCATTCCGTGGTATGTTTAGTATTCTCCGCCAACACCACAATTCAAATGTGTCCATTCTTCTTCAGTCTTCCTTTTTCATTGTCCAGCTTTGGCATGCATAAGAGGCAATCAAAAATATGACGGTTTAGGTCAGGTGCACCTTAGTCCTCAAAGTGACGTCTTTGCTTTTTAAGATTTTAAAGAGGTGTTTTGCAGCATATTTGCCCAATGTCACATGTCATTTAATTTCTTGACTGATGCTTCAATGAGTGTTTATTGTTGATCCAAGTAGAATGTAATCCTTGACAACCTTAGTTTCTTCACCATTTATCATGATGTTGTTTATGGGCCCAGTTGTGAGGATTTTCTTCTTGTGTGTGTGTGTTCAGGTGTAATCTGTGCTGAAGGCTATAGTCTTTTACCTTTATCAGTAAGTACTTCAAGTTGTCTTTATTTTTGTCAAGCAAGGTTGTGTCATCTGCATATCACAGGTTGTTAATGAGCCTTCTTCCAGGCCTGATGTCGTTCTGTTCTTCTTATAGTCCAAGTTCCCCTATCAGGATGGTTATCAAGAAATTCTGTTTTTTGTTGTTGTTCTACATATCTCATATACCCAAAAAAGAAAAGAGTGACCCATATAAGGGGGGGGGGGGGAGACACAGAAACTACCTCTGTGAGGGCATAGACGTCAGACTTAGAAAACAGTGACGTTTTTATGAATGGAATTTGTCCCCAAAAAAGATACCTTAAAGTTCTAACTGCTGTATCTATGAATTGACTTTGTTTGGGGAAATATAGTCTTTCTTTGAAGATAATATCAGGTAATTCATACCAGAGTACCAGACTTCTCCTAATCGTAATCCCTTCTGAGTAGTGTCTTATAAAAAGGGCAGGACACAGAGTTACAAACAGAAGGAAGACACCATGTGTCTTAGTTATCTAGTGCAGGCATAACAGAAATACCACTAGTGGATGGTTTTAACGAAGAAAATTTTATTTCCTTACAGTAAAGTAGGCTAAAAGTCCAAATTCAGGGTGTCAGCCCCAGGGGAAGGCTCTCCCTCTCGGCCTTCTCATAGGTGTTCCCCCGGACTAGGAGCTTCTCAGTGCAGGGACCCCTGTCCAAAGGCCGTGCTCTGCTCCTGGCACAGTTTTCTTGATGGTATGAGGTCCCCCTGTCTCACTGCTCACTTCTGTCTTTTATATCTCAAGAGATTGCCTCAGGACACAATCCAGTCTTGTTGATCAGGTCCTGCCTAACTGACACAACTGCCACCCATCCTCCCTCATTAACATCATAGAGGCAGGTTTACAACATACAGGAAAATCACACAGTACCAGGAATCATGGCCTAGCCAAATTGTTACACACATTTTTGGGGGGACATAATTCAAACCATGACACCATGTGAAGATCCATCTACAAGCCAAAGAAAGTGAAAGAAACAAGAAATAATCTTCCCCTAGAACTGGCAAAGAGAGAGCACGGCCATGCCAACAGAAGCCCTGAATGTGGACTTCCAGCTCTAGAGATGTGAGAAAATAAATCCTATCCTTGTAGTATTTTTTTATTGTGGACGTGGGAAACTAAGACAGAGTTTGGTACCAGAAAGAATGGTGCCACTGTAATAAATACCTAAAAATGTGAAAGTGGTTTTTGAATTGGATAATGGGTAGAGGTTGGAAGAATTTTCACGCACTGGATAGCAAAAGCTTAGATTGCCTTAAAGAGACTGTTGTTAGAGTATGTTGCTGTTAATAAGAGCCTAGCAAGAGACTGGTGATTACTCAGAGAGAAGTGAGTAGAGCTGTAGAGGAAGCGTCTATCATCATGAACAAATATTACTAGAAATGTGGATATTAAATGTGTTTCTGGTGAGATCTTAAGAGCAAATGATGAACACGTTATTGGACACTGGAAGAGAGAAAATCTGTGTTATTAAGCAATAAAGAACTTGACAGAATTATGTTTGAATTTTGATGGAAGTAGAACTTGTAAGTGATGAACTTGGATATTTGGCTGAGGAGATTTCTAAGCAAAATCTTCAAGGTGCAGCATGGTTTCTTATTGCTTCTTATAGTAAAATGTGAGAGGAAAGAGATAAATTAAGAAATAAATTGTGCAAAAAGGGGTTGCAATGTGAATATTTGGAGAATTTTCATCATATCTATATTGTGAAAATGAAGAAGCCATGCTTTGGAGAGGACACTTACGGTGTAGCTGGACAACCATTTGCTAAAGAGATTAGTCATGTGATCTACAGATCCAATGAACCATCTCAGCAGAAATGCTGTCTTACGTTTTAAAGTATAGAGATGGGACAAAATGAAGGAAAGCTGCTCAACTCCTGGAATTCTACAAGCAGGAAATGGGCTAATGGATCTACTTGACTGCAAACATCTATTGTCCTTCAAGAAAAGGACGGGGACAATCCTAGGTGCTGTGTTATCGTTTCCTTAGTTTCAGAGGGTAGGGCTATAGCCTACATTTCAAATGGTGGGGCCACAGCTTCTGTTCCAGGGGATGGGCCAAGAAAGCTGGGGTTATACCCAGGACTGAGGGGGCAAAGCCAAGGGGCTGCTGCCCCAATTTGGAGGGCAGGACCACTGCCCAAATGATCTGGAAGGGTAAGTGATTATTTTCAAGACTTGAGATCTAATGGGATTTTCCCTGCTGGGATTTGGACTAGGTTCGTATCCATAATCACTTCTTTCCTTCCAATTTCTCTCTTTGGAATGGGAATGTCTAGCATATGCCTGTCCCACCATTGTGATTTGGAAGCATATAACCTATATTTTATGTTTCACAGGTCCACAGATGAAGAGGAATTTTGCTCCAGTTGGAACATACCCAGAGTCTCATCCATACCTGATTTAGATTATTCAAAAGGTGAAATTTTGGATTTAGAGTTGATACTGAAATTGGTTAAGACTTTTGGGGTGAATATATTTTGCACATGAGAAGGACTTGAATTTGAAGAAGGGCAGAAGGTAGAGTGTTATGGATTGAATTGTGTCCCCTAAAAAGACATGTTTAACCCTAATCCCTGTACCTGTGAATGTGACCTTCTTTGGGAGAATAGGGCTTTCTTTGAAGATATTATCAGTTAAGTCATACCACAGTAGGGTGGGCTCTATTCTTCTGAGTGGTGTCTTATAAAAGGAGAAAACAATCACAGAGTCACACACAGAGGGAAGATATAATGTGAAGATACATATACAAGCAAAGGAATGCGAAGAGACATCTGGGGCTACTAGAAGCTAAAAGATACAAAGACGGATCTTTTCCCATTACAGAGAGAGAGCCTGATCCTACTGACAGACACCTTGAATTTGGACTTCCAGCCTCCAAAACTGTGAAATAATAATTTTCTGTTTTCTAAATCCGCCCATCTTGTAATATTTTATTATGGCAGTTCTAGGAATCTAAGACAGATTTCAAAGATATGATCAAAGAATGAAAAGAAGCCATACATAAATATGTAAAGGTTGGATATTTCTTCAAAAATATAGACAAACGGCCAATAATCACATGAAAAGCATCAGTAGCCATTAGAGAAATGAAAATCTAAGTCTCATTAAAGAGAAAATATCAATAAAGAGAAATGGACCAAATGGAAATTCTGGAGGTAAAAAGTACAATAACTGAAATGAAATTTTGATTTCTATTCAAAATACTGGTGGTACTAGCCAAATAAATTAAGCAAGAAAATACTTTAGAAATACATACAGATTAGAAAGGATGAAGTAAAACTATTTCTATGTGTAGATGATATGATCTTGTAAAAACTATTAGAACTACTAAACGAGTTCAGCAAGGTTGCAGGATTCAGTATGCAAAAATAAATTATATTTCTATATATTAGCAATAAACATTAATTTCTGAAAATTTTGAATATTAGTTAATTTTGAAAAACTATTAAATAACTCAATTTACAGTACCTTCAAAAAGAGCAAAATACTTAGGAATTTATATTTTAAAAGAATTCCAAAACTTATATTCTGAAAACTATAAAACATTGTTGAAAGAAATTAAAGAAAGTCTAAATAAGACATCCCTTGTTCATAGACTGAATGATTTAATTGGCTAAGATGGTGTCTTAGTCATCTAGTGTTGCTATAACAGAAATACCACAAGTGGATGGCTTTAACAAACAGAAGTTTATTCTCTCACAGTCTAGTAGGCTAGAAGTCCAAATTCAGGGTGTCAACTCCAGGGGAATGGTTTCTCTCTATGTCGGCTCTGGAAGAAAATCCTTCTCATCAATCTTCCCCTGGACTAGGCACTTCTCCACAGGAACCCTGGGTCCAAAGGATGAGCTCTGCTCTTACTGCTTCTTTCTTGGTGGTATGAGGTCTCCCCCTTTTCTCTGGCTTCCTCCTCTTTTTATCTCTTGAAAGATAAAATGTAGTGCAGGGAAACTCCCTTTACATTGGATAAGGGATATGACCTTAGAAAGGGTGTTACAATTCCACCCTAATCCTGTTTAACATAAAATTACAACTACAAAAGGGAGGATAATCACACAACACTGGGAATCATGGCCTAATCAAGTCCATACACGTTTTTGGTGGACACAATTCAATCCATGACAGATGGCAATACTCCCCAAACTGACCTACAAATTAAACACAATCTCTATCAAAATCCCAGGTGCTTATTTTGCAGAAATTGACAAGTAGATTTTTAAAAAAATTTATATAGAAATGCAAGGGACTCAGAATAGCCAAAACAATCTTTAAAAAAAGAACAAAGTTGGAAGACTCAGACTTCCTGATGTCAAAATTTATACAAAGCTACAGTAATCATGCATATGTGAAAGCTGGACAATAAGGAAGACCAAAGAAGAATTGATGCCTTTGAATTATGGTGTTGGCAAAGAATATTGCATATAACATGGACTGCCAGAAGAATGAACAAGTCTGTCTTGGAAGAAGTACAACCAGAGTACTCCTTGGAAGCGAGACAGCAAGACTTTGTCTCACGTACGTTGGACATGTTATCAGGCGGGACCAGTCCCTAGAGAAGGACATCATGCTTGGTAAGGTAGAGGGTCAGCAAAACAGAGGAAGACCCTTGACGAGATGGATTGACACAGTGGCTGCAACAATGGGCTCAAACATAGCAGCAATTGTGAGGATAGTGCAGGATCAGGCATTGTTTTGTTCTGTTATACATGAGGTTGCTATGAGTCGGAATTGACTGGATGGCACCTAACAACAACAACAGTAATCAAGAGAGGGTGGAGACGGTTTAATGATAGAAATGTAAATAACGGAACAGAACTGAGATCCAAAAACAAATCATCACGTTTATGTTCAAGTGATTTTCAACAAAGGAGCTAATAATAATCTCTTTAAAATCATTTTGGCGAAAGAATAATCTTTTCAACAAATGGTTCTGGGAAAACCAGATATCCACTTACAAAAGAATGAAATTGGGCCCCTTCCTCACACTATACCCAAAATAAAGGCAAAGTGGATTATAGTTCTATTTGTAAGAGATATAACTATAAAACTCTTAGAAGAAAATATAGGAGTAAATCCTCATGACTTGGGGTCATCTAAGGATTCTTAGATATAGCACCAAAAGAACAAGTGACTATAAATAAAATAGATACAAAAAAACTTCATCAAAATTAAAACTTTTATGCTCCAGAGACACAATCAATAAAGTGAAAATAGAATCCATAGAATGGGAGAAAATCTTTGCACATCGTATATCTGGAAATGAACTTGCATTCTGATTATACTTTAATAAGCATTTAAAACTTCACAATAAAAAGAGAAATAAATTTTAAAAAAGGATAAAAGATTTAAATGAACATGTCCTCAAAGATGGTATACAAATGGCCAATAATGACATGGAAAGATGCTCAACATCAAAGTTGATTTTTTTTTTAAAAAAAGCTAATAAATCAAAATCATAATGAGAAACATGCTACAACATGGATGAAACTTGAATGCATTGTGCTAAATGAAAAAAGCCAGTCACAAAACATCATATATAATTCAATTTATATAAAATGTCCATCAGAGGCAAATACATAGAAATAGAAAGTAAATTAGTGGTTGCCATCTGATTGTAGGGTTGTGGTGGAAAGTAATGGGAGTGGCTGGTAATGGGTATGGTGTTTATTTTTGGGTAATGAAAATGTTCTAAAATTGATTGTGGTGATGGCTACAAAACTCTGTGGCTATATTAAAATCTATTAAATTGTACATTTTTAAATGAGTTGATTTTATGGTATGTGAAATATATCTCAATAAAACTATTTTAAAAAAGAAAAGGAATGGAGAAATATATATTATGCTAACACTAATCAAAAGAAAGCTGGGGTAGTTATATTAATTTTAGGCAATGCAGGCATCAGAAAAAAGAAAATTATCAGTGATTAAGACGGATATGACACAATGATAAGAGGGTCAAATTTCCAAGAAGACAACAATCCTAAACATTTATACACCTTACAACAGTATCAAAAGACATGAGGCAAAAATCTCATAGAGCTGAAAGGAGAAATAGAAAAGTCCACAATTATAGTTGGAGACTCCACAGTCCTCTGTCAGTTATTGACAGATCAAGCAGGCAGAAAATCATTAAAAATATAAATGACCTGAACAGTAACTATCAATAAACTTGATCTAATTGACATTTATAGAACAGTCCTTCCAACAACAACAGAATACAAATTTTTCTCAAACTCACATGTAATCAAGATAGACCAAATTTGGGGCCATCAAACATAGTTTAACAAATTTAAGAGATTAGAAATAACACAAAGTATGTCCTCAACTTACAATTAAATTAAACTAGAAATCAATAATAGAAAGATATCGGAAAACATCACTTATATTTGGATATTGAACTATACATTTCTAATTCAATATTATTCAAATGCCAATTCACCACAATTGATCTATTTATTTCACACTATCACATTCACAATTCCACCAACCTATTTTGTAACTAACTCATAGGTGAAAGAAGTCTCAAGATAAATTAAAAAATATTTTGAACTCAATAAAAATGACAATTTTATCAACATGTGTGATATGCAGCTAAAGTAGAGCTTAAAGGAAAATTTATAGCAGTGTTAAATGTGTATGTTAGAAAAGAAAAAATATCTAAATTCAATAGCCCAATCATTCACCTTGGGAAACTAGAGAAGAAAAGAACAATTAAAACTAAAACAAGCATAAGAAAGTATATAATAAAAATTACAGCAAAATCAATGCAACTGAAAACAGTAAAATAATAGAAAAAATCAACAAACCCAAAACTAGTTCTTTGAAAAGATGAACAAAACTGATAAACCTGTAGACACGCTAACTGAGGTTAAAGAAAAACAAAAAGAGAAGACACAAATTAACTACATGATAAATGAGAGATGATCACTACTGACACAAATGATATTAAGGTTATTTTCAAGTAATTCTATGTCCACAAATTTGATAATTTAGATGTAATAGGCCAATTTCTTGAAACACACACATTCAAAATTCACAAGAAGAAAAATAGATAGCATGAATAGCACTGTATCTATTAAACAATTTGAATCAACATTAAAACTTTCCACAAAAGAAAGCAACAGGCCCAGATTGTTTCACCGGTGAATACTACAATACACTTAAGGAAGAAATAAATACTAATTCTTTACAATCTCTTCCAGAGAGCAGAGAGAATATATCCCAAATTATTTTATGAAGCCAGCCTTACCCTAATAACAAAAATAGAAAAAGTCCTTTATGGGAAAAGAAAACTATAGATTCATATATCTCATAAATATATATATATTCATTTATATAAATATATGTTGTTGTTAGGTGCTGTCAAGTACTTTTTGACTCATAGAAACCCTATGTGCAACAGAAAGAAACAATGTCCAGACATGTGCCATCCTCACAATCGATGCTATGTTTGAACCCATTGTTGCAGCCACTGTGTGAATCGAAGATCTTCCTCTTTTTCACTGGCCCTCTGCTTTACCAAACATGATGTCCTTCTCCAAGGATTTGTCCCTCCTGATAATATATCCAAAATAAGTGACATGAATTCTTGTCATCCTCGCTTATAAGGAGAATTCTGGGTGTACTTCTTCCAAGAACGATTTATTCACTCTTCTGGCAGTCCATGGTATATTCAGTATTCTTCACAAAAACCATAATTCAAAGGCACCAATTTTTCTTTGGTCTTTGTCATGGATTGAATTGTGTCCCTCAAAAATTTCTGTCAACTTGGCTTGGTCATGATTCCCAGTATTGTATGATTGGGTAATCTGATGTGATTTCCTTAGGTGTTGTAAACTCTATCACTATGATGAGGTTATACTGATGACGTCTACAAGATTGGATAGTGTTTTAAGCCAATCTCTTTAGAGATATAAAAGAGAGAAGCCAGCAGAGACACGTGGGAACCTCATCTCACCAAGAAAGCAGTGCCAGGAGCAGAGCACATCCTTTGGACCTGAGTTTCCTGCCCAGAGAAGCTCCCAGACCAAGGAAAGACTGATGACATGGACCTTCTTCCAGAGCTGACAGAGAAAGGAGAAAGCGTTCCCCTGGAGCTGAAGCCCTGAATTTGGACTTGTAACCTACTAGACTGTGAGAGAATAAATTTCTCTTTGTTAAAGCCATCCACTTGTTTTATTTCTGTCAGAGCAACATTAGATGACTAAGACAGTCTTCCTCATTAGTTGTCCAGCTTTCACATGCATATGAGGTGATTGAAAATACCATGGCTTGGGTCAGGCTCACCTTAGTCCTTAAGGTGACATCTTTGCTTTTTAACACTTTAAAGGGGTCTTTTGCAGCAGATTTGTCCAATGAGGTACTTGACTGCTGCTTCCATGGGTGTTGACTGTGGATCCCAGTAAAATGAAATCCTAGACAACTTCAATCTTTTCCCCTTTTTATCATGATGCTGCTTACTGGTCGAGTTGTGAGGATTTTTGTTTTCTTTATGTTGAGGTGTAATCCATACTGAGGGTTGTAGTCTTTGATCTTTATCAGTAAGTACATCAAGTCCTCTTCACTTTCAGCAAGCAAGGTAGTGTCATCTGCATATCACAGGTTGTTAATGAGTGTTCCTCCAATCCTGATGCAGTGTTCTTCCTCATAAAGCCCAGCTTCTCGAATTATTTGCTCAGCATACACATTGAATCACTATGGTGAAAGGATACAACCCTGATGCACATTTGTAAATTAATGCGAAGTGGTTTGCTGTTAGCAACAAGAAACTAAATGCTGTCTATGATGAAATGTTGGTTTTCTTGTGCTCCTAAAACCAAAGTAGGTATCCCCATAGTGTGACTGTTTTTCGCCAGTGTCTTCAGTGCAACTTGGACTTTTTCCTTCAGTACAATCGTTCTTGACCATATGCTACCTCCTGAAATGATTGAACATCAACTAATTCTTTTTGGTACAGTGACTCTGTGTATTCCTTCCATCTTCTTTTGATGCTTCCTGGGTCATTCAATATTTTCTCCATAGAATTCTTCAATATCCTGTCCCTGGTAATTATTAGTAATCTTTGGTTTCATATAATTGCTTATTTCACGTAAGTGATACCATACCGTATTTGCCCTTTTGTAACTGACTAATAACAAGGAGCCCTGGTGGTGAAGAGGTTAAAGCACTGGGCGGCTAACTGAAAGGCCGGCAGTTGGAACCCACAAACTTCTCCCTGGGAGAAAGATGTGGCAATCTGCTTCCGGAAAGATTACAGCCTTGGAAACCCTATGGGGCAGTTCTACTCTGTCTTTTAGGGTAGCTATGGGTAGGAATCGACTCAACAGCAAAGGTTCTGATTGGAATTTCACTCAGTTTTCAAGGTTTGTTCATGTAGTGGTATGCATCAGAACCTCATTTCACTTTATGGCTATATAATATTCCACTGTGTTTATATACCACATTTTGTTTATCATCTGTTGATGGACATTTTGTTTCCATCTTTTAACTATTATCAAAAGTCCTGCAATGAACAGTGGTATAAAGTTTTCTGTTTGTGTTCCTGCCTTCACTTCTTCTTTGTATATACCTAGGATTGGGACTGCTGGGTCATATGGCCATTCTACGTTCGTCTTTTGAGGAACCTTCAAACTATTTCACACAGTGGCTACATCATTTTACATTCTCACCAAAAGTGGATGAGTATGTGAGTTTCTCCACAACCTCACCAACACTTGTAGATTTCCATTTTTCTTTTTTAATTGTTGTAGTTATAAATGAAGTTTATATTTCAAGTTAGTCTCCCATACAAAAATTTATACATACCCTGTTATGTGACCCTCATTGTTCTCCCCTTACTGTGACAGCACACTCCTCCTTTCCACCCTGGATTCCCCATGTCCATTCAACCAGCTCCTAACCCTCTCTGCCTTCCCATTTCACCTCCAGACAGAAGCTGCCCTTTTAGTCTCTTGTATCTACTTGAGCTAAGAGGCACACTCCTCAGGAATATCCCTTTATGTCCCACTGTCCAGTCCAATCCCTGTCTGACGAGTTGATCTTGGAAATTATTTTAGTTCTGGGCTGATAGAGACTCCAGGGGCCATGCTTTCCAGGGTTCCTCCAGTCTCAGTCAGACCATTAAGTCTGGTCTTACTAGAATTTGAGCTCTGTACCCCACCTTTCTCCTGCTCCATCAAGGACTCTGTGTTGTGTTCCCTGTCAGGGAGATCATCCGTGGTAGCCAGGCACCATCTAGTTCTTCTGGTCTCAGGCTGATGAAGTCTCTGGTTTATGTGGCACTTTCTTTCTCTTGGGCTACTACTTTCCTTGTGTCTTTGATGTTCTTCATGCTCCTTTACTCCAGGTGGTTGGGACCAATTGATGCATCTTAGATGGCCACTTGCAAGCTTTTGAGACCCCAGATGCCACTCACCAAAGTAGGATCCAGAACATTTTCTTAATAAGCTTTGTTATGCCAATTGACCCAGATGTCCCCTGAAAGCATGGTTCCCCAGGCCCCTACCCCTGCTAGTCTGTCCCTCAAAGTGTTTGATTGTATTCAGAAAACTTCTTAGCTTTCGTTTAGACCACTTGTGGTGACTTCCCCTGTAGCATGTGCTGTCTTTCCCTTCACCTAAGGTAATTCTTATCTACTATCTAGTTAGTAAATAACACTCACCCTCCCTCCCCACCCTCATAACCATCAAAGAATGTTTTCTTCTGTGTTTAAACCTTTTCTTGAGTTATTATAATAGTGGCCTTATACAATATTTGTCCTGTGACTGAATAAATTCACCAGCATAATGCCCTCCAGATTCCTCCATGTTATAAGATGTTTCACCACTTCATCGTTGTTCTTTATCATTGCGTAGTATCCTATTGTGTGGATATACCATAATTTTTTATCCATTCATCCATTGATGGGCACCTAGGTTGTTTCCATCCTTTTGCTATTGTGAACAGTGCTGCAATGAACATGGGTGTGCATATATCCTATTCGTGTGACGGCTCTTGTTTCTCTAGGATATTTTCCAAGGGATAGCTGGATCATATGGTACTTCTATTTCTAGCTTTTTAAGGAAGTGCCAAATCGATTTCAAAAGGGGTTGTACCATTTTACTTTCCCACCAACAGTGTATAAGTGTTCCAGTCTCTCCACAACCTCTCCAGCATTTATTATTTTGTGTTTTTTGGATTAATGCTAGCCTTGTTGGGGTGAGATGATATCTCGTTGTAGTTTTGATCTGCATTTCTCTAATGGCTAATGATTGCTAGCATTTCTCATGTGCCTGTTAGCCGCCTGAATATCTTCTTTGGCAAAGTACCTGTTCATATCCTTTGCCATTTTTTAATTGGATTATTTGTCTTTTTGTTGTTCAGGTTTTGCAGTATCTTGTAGATTTTAGAGATTAGACGCTGAATGGATTTGTCATAGCCAAAATTTTTTTCCCAGCCTGTAGGTTGTCTTTTTACTCTTTTGGTGAAGACTTTGGATGAGCATAAGTGTTCAATTTTTAGGAGCTCCCAGTTATCTAGTCTCTCTTCTGGTGTTTGTGCATTGTTACTTATGGTTCACATTGTGTTTATCCCTTGTATTAGGGCTCCTAGCATTGTCCCTATTTTTTTCTCCCATGATCTTTATCGTTTTTGATTTTATATTTAAGTCCTTGATCCATTCTGAGTTAGTTTTTGTGCATGCTGTGAGGTATGGGTCTTGTTTCAGTTTTTTGCAGATGGATATCCAGTTATGCCAGCACCATTTGTTAAAGAGACTATCTTTTCCCCAATTAACCATCTTTGGGCCTTTGTCAAATATCAGCTGCTCATAGGTGGATGAATTTATGTCTTGATTCTCAATTCTGTTCCATTGGTCTGTGTATCTGTTGTTGTACCAGAACCAGGCTGTTATGACTACTTTGGCAGTACAATAGGTTCTGAAATCAGGTAGTGTGGGCCTCTCACTTTGTTCTTCTTCTTGAGTAATGCTTTACTTATTCAGGGCCTCTTCCTTTTCCATATGAAGTTGGTGATTTGTTTCTCCATCTCATTAACAAATGCCGGTGGAATTTGGATCGGGATTGCGTTGTATCTGTAGATTGCTTTGGGTAGAATTGAAATTTTCACAATGTTGAGTCTTCCTATCCGTGAGCGAGCTATGTTTTTCGAGTTATGCACGTCTTTTTTGGTTTCTTGCAGTACTGATTCGTAGTTTTCATTGTATAGGTCTTTTACTTCTCTGGTTAAATTTATTCTTAAGTATTTTATCTCCTTGGAGGCTATTGTAAATAGTATTGATTTGGTGATTTCCTCTTTGAGGTTCTCTATGTTGCTGTAAAGGATTCCAACTGATTTTTGTATGTTTATCTTGTACGGTGAAACTTTGCTGAAATCTTCTATTAGTTCCAGTAGTTTTCTTGTGGATTCTTTGGGGTTTTCTGTGTATAAGAGCAAATCATTTGCAAATAGAGATGCTTTGACTTCTTCCCTACCAATTTGGATGTGCTTTTTTTCTTTTTCTAGCCTAATTACTCTGGCTAGGACCTCCAGCACAATGTTGAATAAGAGTGGTGATAAGGGCATCATTGTCTGGTTCTCGTTCTTAAGGGGAATGCTTTCAAAGTTTTTCCTTTTTGGATGATGTTGACTTTCGGCCAACATAAATGCCCTTAATTACATAGAGGAATTTCCCTTCTATTCTTAATTGTTGAGAGTTTTTAATCATGAATGGGTGTTCGACTTTGTCAAATGCCTTTTCTGCATCGACTGATAACATCATGTGGTTCTTGTCTTTTGTTTTATGTGATGGAGTACATTGGTTGTTTTTCTAATGTTGAACCATCCTTGCATACCTGGTATAAATCCCACTTGAACATGGTGAATTTTTTTTTATATGTTGCTGGATTCTACTGGCTAGAATTTTTGAGGATTTTTGTGTCAACGTTCATGATGAATATTGGTCTGTAATTTTCTTTTTTTGTGGCGTCTTTACCTGGTTTGGTATCAGGGTTATGCTGGCTTCATAGAATGAGTTTGGGAGTATTCCATCTTTTCTATGCTCTGAAGTACTTTTAGTAGTAGTGGTGTTAACTCTTCTCTGAAAGTTGGGAAGAATTCTCCAGTGAAGCCATCCAGGCCAGGGCTTTTTTTCTGTTTGTTTGTTTGGAGTTTTTTAACTGCCTTTTCAATCTCTTCTTTTCTTATGGGTTTATTTAGTTGTTGTACCCTTTTTTGTGTTAGTTTAGGTAAGTAGTGAGTTTCTAGAAATTGGTCCATTTCCTCTAGGTTTTCAAATTTGTTAGAGTACAATTTTTCATAGTATTCTGTTATGATTCTTTTAATTTCACTTGAGTCTGTTGTGGTATCACCCATTTCATTACTTATATGGGTTATCTGCTTTCTCTCCTGTTTTTCTTTCGTCAGTTTGGCCAGTGATTTATCAATTTTGTTGATCTTTTAAAAGAACCAGCTTTTGGTCTTGTTAACTCTTTCAATTGTTTTTCTATTCTCTATTTCATTTAATTCTGCTCTGATTCTTATTATTTCCTTTCTTCTGACGCCTGAGGGCTTCTTTTGCTGCTCTCTGTCTTCTTATTCTAGTTGTAGGGTTAATGTTTTGATTATGGCCCTTTCATCTTTTTGAATGTGTGCATTTATTGCTCTAAACTGACCTCTGAGAACTGCTTTTGCTGTGTCCCAAAGGTTCTGGTAGGATGTGTTTTCATTCTCATTTGATTCTATCAATGTCTTTATTCCATCCTTAATTTCTTCTATAAGCCAGTAGTTTTTGAGCAAAGTGTTGTTCAGTTTCCAAGCGTTTGATTTTTTCCCTTGCTTTTTGTGTTGTTCACTTCCACTTTTATGGCTTTATGGGCAAAAAAGATGCTTCGTAATATTTCAGTGTTTTGGATTTTGTTAGCGCTTGCTTTATGGCCTAATATGTGGTCTATTCTGGAGAATGTTCTATGTTTTTTGGGAAAAAAAGTATACTTGGTTGCTATTGGGTGCAGTATTCAGTATATGTCTACTAGATCAAGTTGGTTGATTGTAGCATTTATTTCTTCCAAGTCTTTGTTGAGCTTCTTTCTAGATGTTTTGTTCTTCACTGAAAGTGGTGCGTTGAAGTCTCCTAGTACTATTGCGGAGCTGTCTACCTCTCTTTTCAGTGCTGTTAGAGTTTGTTTTATGTATTTTGGAGCCCTGTCATTGAGTGCATAAATATTTTTTATAGTTACATCCTCCTGGTGTATTGACTCTTTAATCATTATATAGTGTCCTTCCTTATCATTTGTGGTGGATTTTACTTTAAAGTGTATTTTGTCAGAGATTAGTATTGCCTCTCCTGCTCTTTTTTGAGTGTTGTTTGCCTTGATATATTTTTTCCAGCCTTTGAGTTTTAGTTTTTTTGTGTCTTTAAGCCTAATTGTGTCTCTTGTAGGCAGCATGTAGATGGATCATGTTTTTTTATCCAATCTGCCACTCTCTGTCTCTTTATTAGTGCATTAAGTCTATTTACATTCACCGTAATTATTGATAGGTATGAGTTTATTGCTGTTGTTTTGATGTCTTTTTCTGTGTTTTGTTCACGGTTTCTTTGTTCCACTTAGTTTTCTGTGCTGAGTCCTTTTTCTTTACGTATTTTCCTTTCATCTTTTTCATTGTTGTTGATTTTGTGTTTGCTGGGTCTTTACATTTTTCTAGTTTTTTTATTTTGACTTGTGGGATTGTTAGTTTCCTTTGTGGTTATCCTAATATTTACCCTTATTTTTCTAAATTTATACCAGTCTTTTATTTCCTTATATTGCCTATGTCTACCTTTTTTAAGTCCCTCTTTTTTGTTTATAATGTTGTCATCTTTTACATATTGATATCTCTATTTCCCTATTTTCAGTGTTTTAGCTTTGGTTTATTTTTATGACTTCCCTATCTGGGTTGATATCTGGTTGCTCTGTCCTGTGTTCTAGTCTTGGGTTGTTATCTGATGTTACTGATTTTCTAACTGGAGGACTCCCTTTAGTATTTCTTGTAATTTTGTTTGGTTTTTGCAAATTCCCTAAACTTCTGTTTATCTGGAAATGCCCTAATTTCTCCATCATATTTGAGAGACAGTTTTCTTGGGTATGTAATTCTTGGCTGGCAGTTGTTTTATTTCAAGACTTTACATATGTTATAACATTGCCTTCTTGCCTGCGTGGTTTCTGCTGAGCAGTCTGAGCTTATTCTTATTGACTCTCCTTTGTAGATGACTTTTCATTTATCCCTATCTGCTCTTCAAATTCTCTGTTTATCTTTGATTTTGTTAAGTTTGATTATAATATGTCTTCGTGACTTTCTTTTGGGATCTACCTTATGTGGGGTTTGATGAGCATCTCGGATAGATATCTTGTCATCTTTCATGATATCAAGGAAGTTTTCTGCCAAATCTTCAACAATTCTCTCTGTATTTTCTGTTATCTCCCCCAGTTCTGGTATTCCAATCACTCGTAGGTTATTCCTCTTGATAAATTCTCACATAATTCTTCGGGTTTCTGTTTTTAATCCCTTTATGTGATTATTTCTTCAAATAAGTTGGTGTCAAGTACTTTATCTTCAGTCTTGCTAATTCTGACTTCCATTGCCTTAATTCTGCTCCTATGACTTTCTATTGAGTTGTCTAATTCTGAAATTTTATTGTTAATCTTCTGGAATTCTGATTGTTGTCTGTCTATGGATTCTTGCAGCCTGTCAAATTTGTCATTATGTTCTTCTCTAATCTTAATTTTCTTTATTGAGTGTTCTGCTTTTTGATTAATTTCTTTCCTAATTTCTTGAAGAGTTCTGTATATTAATCTTTTGTATTCTGCTTCCAATAATTCCAATAAATTTTCCTCATCTGGAAAATTTCTAGATTCTTTATTTTGGGAGCTTGCTGAAGCCATCATGGATTGCCTCTTTATATGATTTGATATTGACTGTTGTCTCCGAGCCATCAGTAAGTTATTTTTTTAATTTATTTTATGTTTGTTTACTGTGCTTAGCTTCTTGTTTTGTTTTAATATGCCCAAATAGGCTGCTCACATGAGATAGTTTGATTATTGGCAACTTTGAAGCTCTAATGTCCTGTCACCAGGTGGTTAGACCTGTTACTAGGTATGTGATCTCAGGAGTCTGCCTACTCCTCCTGTATGGATTCAGCTCAGGTGTCCAGGTAGATAGCCACCAAGTGTGTGCTTTAGGCTTTCACTTACAGTTCTAGACAGACATGGGTGTTTGATGTCAGCACAGGTCTCTGGCTGCAGCAGGGGGACACACTCTGAGTAAGGCAGGGGGCTGGTGGCCACCCCCAAGTGTCCAGGAGAAAGGAATGTCCCTGTTCCCTAGAATGTGTCAGTGGGTGGATTTTGCAGCCAAACTGTGAGCACCCAGTGCTGTTGGCTGTAAGGACTGGGAGGGTACTTCTTGTTCATAGGCCCCATCATAGGTGGCTAGGTGGCATGGGTGGAGTCACCAATCCTCAGGCCCCTTAGGTGGGTAGGTGAAGACACTGTTTAATGGGCAGAGCAGTGTCAAATTTCATGAACCTTCCACTTCACAGCTGAAACAGTTCAATTTAGAGTTCTGGAATATACCTTGTTGTACTGTGGTATTGATGGTCTACACTGTTGAGATTGGCCCACACAAACCTATGCAGGGGAGAAGGCACTCAAAGTCCGTGGATCCCTTATGCCTGTTCCTAGGCATAGGACCTGTGCCTACCCTGCGTTCCTGGCTTAGGGGACCTGGCAGTTAGTTTTTAGCTGTTAATTTGTTTACTCTCCAAAGCCGGGATAATGGCTCTGGGTGCGTGAAGGATCCTACTTCCATCCTAGGGGGGACTTGGCAATTGCTGAAGCCAGTCCAGGACCCAGTGAAGAGAAAGCAGCAGGGAGGTAAATGGGAGAGAGGTTGTTTGCTAAGGGGGGTGTTTTTGATCCGCGCAGTAGGCCGTACGCAAGTACTTATCTTCAGCCAATCTAGGGCTGCTTCTCACTGGTTCTGGGTAGCCGAGTAGAATGTCTGCAGCTGGATCTCTCCCAGTGCAGAATATGCCTCCCGAACACTGCTGCTTGCCTGCCTCACCACTCACCCATGAGCTGATCAGGCCTGAAGGGACCAGGCTCTCACTGGGTCAGGTCTGGCAACTACTGGCTGCTTCTGAACCATCTCTCTCTCCCAGTGCCTCAGTCCAGTTCCTTAATTTTTCCTTAGATGTTCAGGGCTCTTAGATCATCATATAAAATTTATTCACTCTTTGGGAGGGTATTTGTTGTAAGAGGGTCCACCAGAAGCATCTGACTACTCCACCATCCTGGCCCTGCCTCCCTTTTTTTTAATCATTGCCATTTTAATGGGGTGAGGGGATATCTCATAGTGGATTTGATTTGCATCTCCTTAACGGCTAATGATGTTGAATATCTTTTCATGTGGTTATTGACCTTTTTAATATCCTCTTCAGTGAACTGTCTGTTCAAGTCCTTTTTCCATTTTTTATTGGGTTTTTCGTCTTTTGTTTTTAAGTTGTAGAAGTTTAATATATATTTTGGATATTAGGCTCTTATTCAATATGTGTTTCCTGAAAATGTTCTCCCTGTAGGATGTTTTTTCACTTTGTTGATAAAGTCCTTTGATGTTCAAAAGTATTTAATTTTTATGTGGTCCCATTTATCTATTTTGTCTTTTACTGCTCAAGATTTGTTGGTATATATAATAATCTGTCATTAAACACTGGGTCCCACAACTCTACCCCTACATTTTCTTCTAAAAATTTTATGGTTTTAGTTTTCATATTTAGGTCCTTGATTAATTTTATATTGTTTTTTGTGTATGATGTGAGGCATGGATCTTGTTTCATCCATAGGGTTTTCTTGGCTGTAATCTTTATGGAAGCAGATCTGAAGGCCTTTCTTCCATGGTGCCACTAGGTGTGTTTGAGCTGCCAACTTATAGGTTAGTAGTTGATCACAAACTGTGCCACCCACAGGCCTTAATGAACTGAATATCCATGAAGAAAAAGATAAATATATCTTCATTCCTACTCACACCATACGTAAAAAAAATCAATTCTAGAAGGATCATAGAGCTAAATTTCAAGGGTAAAACAATAAAGTTTCTAGGAAATACTATGAGAAAGTATCAAATTTTGGTGGCTAGGCAATTATTACTTATTCAAGACACAAAAAGTACTAACCATGAAGGAAAATATCAACAAATTGGACTGCACTAATATTAGACACATTTGTTATATTTAAATATGCCATTAAAAGAGTGAAAAAGCATCCACAGAGGGGACAAGATATTCTAAATATGAACATCCAGCGTAGGACTCAAACCTACAGTCTATAAAGACCTCCTTCAAGTTAATAAGGCAAAGACAGATGGCATAACGCATTTTTATGCAAATAATGCACGCCTTCTGTGTTTGTTTTCCAACTGCACCCTCCCCCGTGAAGTATTTTCATAAGTCTGCTAAGCTAATTTTTTTTTACAGAAACATGTGGAAGAGGATTGGCAAGGAGGTGCTTGTGAGGGTGCCTCATGGTGGGGCAGGGAGAGCGCGGCCAGCAAACAAGTGGAGAAAGTATGCTTTATTTGCTTAAAAATACAGTAATCAGAAAATCGACAAAGGGCTTGAACAGACACTTCACAAAAGAAGATGCACTCAACATCTTTAGTCATCAAGGAAGTGCCAAGGAAAACCACAGTGAGGTACACATTGCCAGAATGCCTAGCTGAAAAACTGGCAATATCAAGTCTTGCAGAGGAAGGGGAGCAAGTGGAATCTAATAAGCTGCTTGTGGGAGTGGAAAGTAATATAACCATTTTGGAAAAGTGTTTACTAGCATGTCCACCGTAGGACTGAGTAATTTTCATTCTTAGGTACATACCAATCAGAAGTACGTATACGTGCACCAAAAACAAAACAAAATACTATGCACAAGAATGTTCCTAGTAGAATCATTTATAATGGCTGAAAGAGGGAGACAGTCCTAATACCGTTAGCAGCAGAGTGGGTGAATTCACTGTGGTATATTCACACAATGGAATACTCTACAGGAACAGAAATGGGAAAACTCTGCTTCATGCAACAGCATGGAAGAATCTTACAAATACAATATTGGGAGAACTAAGACAGACACACATAAAAAAGTCATGTGGAGTGATTCCACTTGTGAGAAGTTCAAAAGTAAACAAAACTGTTAGAAGTCAGTGCTACCTTTGGGGATGAGAGACAGATGGTATGGTTTACCAAGAACATAGGTGAGAGTGGGATTCTGGTAATTAAATTTTTGTGAAAATTCATCCAGCTGTGTATTTATGATCTGTGTGATTTTCTATATGTACACTATACATCATTTCAAATGTTTATTCAAAAAATACTAAGTAGCCAGGGTTAAACATCTAATTGCAATACTTAGGATCTGGAAGGAAAGTTAAGACTCATCCTGCCCAGTGCCTCTATTCTATGGGTTGAACACAGAAGCAGTGTCCAGGGTAAGTGCCCCAAAGATCACTGCCTGCAGAGGAAAGGACTCAGGAGAGCAGAGGGACAAGTGAGATTTGCATTTTGGGTCATTTTCCTCAGCACATCAATTTTTAAGACATATGTTTAATTATATACTCATTATCTTTTGTGGCTGAGTAATAAGAAAATAAATTTGGCATTGTCTTCCCTATTTTGAGAAACTGGTCTATTTCTGTAGCATTTCTATCCATGTCTGTTTTTAGAAATGGGATTTACATCACTTAATTTTCTGGGTTCATACATTCCTTTAGGAGTCCTCGGGTGATGCACACAATTAAGACTTCCACTGCTAACTGAAGGATTGGCAGTTCAAGTCCAGATGTACTTCTGTAGAAAGATCTAGCTATGTATTGCCATTAAAAACCCTCTGGAGCACAGTTCTACTTTGAGATACATGGGTTCGCCATGAGTAGAAATCAGCTGGACAACTGGTTTGTTTTTGTTTTTTTAATACATTTCTTTGAATGTGTTCATTAGAATAAAAGATCAATAAGCAAGGAGTTTATTGAACTCCGTGCCTGGCTCTGTATTTTGGGTGTGGTTCATATCTCTACTCCAACATAAATCAGCTATGGGTATTCTTAGCCACAGAGGGCAGAAAATGGAAGAATCTCCACTGCCCACCATCCTTCTACAGTACAGATCGCAGGCAGGGGCATGTTGGGAAAATAAACAGAATCAGCAGCATCCTGATCCACTTGACCATCTCTCCTCTCACAAAGCATGTAAAACAACCAGGCTGTTCACAGAGAATTTTCTCTCCATTAGGAGAGGAGAGGAGGAGGTATTTTCTTCAATTTTATTAGTTCAGTCAGCCAGAACCTATTCAGTACCAACTATGTACTCAATACTTCTCCAGGAGTGGAAATGCTAAGTTGAGTCATATATGTTGTTGTTAGTTGCCAGACTCATGGCAACCTTAAGCATAATAGAATGAAATGTTTCCCAGTCTCACATCATCTTCATGGTTGTGAAATGTTTGAGTTATACATAGCTCTTGCTTCCTATACCCACAACTTACAAGATGACAATCTGGTGGAGGTTTTACAGCACAGGTGCATAATCAACAGAGATGACCAAATACTTAATTCCAATAAGCAGAATCAACATGTGGATTCTGGAAGACTCCTGCTGTCTCCCTGCCTGAAGGGACAAGGAACTCTCTCCCTGAAAGCTGGCAGAGTTAGCTTAGAGCAGTCTGAGTGTGCACAGGACCCAGCCAGCCATCCTCCTGTACACTGTGAGCCTCTGTTCCAGACATGGGCACAGAGCCTGCAAAAGCCTCCACAGGGTTAGCACGTCAGAAAGATGGTCTCATCCTCATACCACAGGTCCTGTGTCTCCTAAAATGGATTCTTCTTCCCCTCATCTACAACCATGAGAAACTCTTTACTCCCACAAAGAAGGATCTGCACGAGGCCTTGGAGACTAAGAAGTCACATAATTTTAGCAATGAGAAAATTGACATCCATCAGTTGAATGGCATTTCCTAGATCAGGTGGGTGTGGGCAGGACAGGTGAGAAATGAAGACTCCTAGGCCAGTGTTTTCAGCACAGCTGTCATCTCAGACTTACTCAGATCCGGGGTCTCTGACACTGACCATGATAAACATGGCCAATGTTACTATAAAAACTATGACTTCTACCTCACCAGCTGTTTCCTTCAAAATGGAGATGTTTCAGAAACAAACCCCTTACTTGGCATATAACATGTGACTATGAGGAATAAGGTATGCCTGACCCAAGCCAAGTCATCTTAAAATGTCTCATATGCATTTGAAAGCTGGACAATGAATAATGAAGACCAAAAAATTGATGCATTTGAATTATACGTCCAGAAGAAAGAACAAATTTGTCTTGGAAGAAGTGCAGCCAGAAAGTTCTTTAGAAGGGAGGACGTCGAGACTTTGTCTCACGTACTTTGGACATGTTATTAAAAGGGATCAGTCCCTGAGGAAGGAAATCATGCTTGGTAAAGTAAAGGGTCAGCAAAAAACAGGAAGACCTTCAATGAGATGGATTGACACACTGGCTGCAATAATAGCCTCAAACATAGCAACGATTGTGAGGAAGGCACAGGACTGGGTAGTGTTTCATTTTGTTGTACATGGGGTCACTACGGGTTGGAAATGACTCCATGGACCTAACAACAACAGTGGTCAAATACAAAACAATCCGACTCAGGTCAGGAGAGACTTTACTAGAAAGGATCATTACATAACAGGAAGAGTTCATGCAATAGAGGGATACTCTGACCTTCAGATCTGCAAGCATCTTAAAGACCAGCATAAAAGCCTTGTCTCTCACAGAATATCCAAGAATATCCAAGGCTAGAAAGAGCCAGGTGGGGGGCATGGACTATCGAGTCAGGAAGCCCCACAGTTGATCAGGGAAATTTTCCCCTGAGGGTGGACGACTCTTGGAGGAACCAGTAAGAAGGGTTGTGCTCTGCTCAAATGCTAAGGGCAACCCAAACTTCAGGGTTTCAGGAAGGAAAGAAGCCTGACAATTTTGGTCAAGTTACTGAAAGCTTTGTCCAGATTACTCAGTGGGGATTAACACTACAGTCAGTAATTTATGAGGCAAGGATGGAAATTTGCAAGGTCTGTGTCTGGCCTTGTCAAATATAAACAAGGGGGCATCCATGAGTCTTATCTAAGTCACATGGGAGGGGTGGTTCTTTGCAGTAAGCCATTTCCTGGATCACAGAGAATGGAGGAATTCCTTAACTGTTGCTATTTTCCAGGACCACAGGGCTCAGGTGAGGTTTAACGTCATCACTATGACTGGTTTCAAATAATTTTTATTCAAATGTCTTATACAAATTATTTTGAGCAGCATATTGTTCATTATTGTTACATAATAAAAGTTTATCATCATGACAAATAACTTAGAGCAACAATAGTAGCATCATAATCAAGCTGCTTTTGACAAGAGACAGTGATTTAAGCGTTTTCTTATTAACTATTTCTTTTGCTGAAAATGATAATTGAATAAATTATCTAGGCTGTTTAAGATATTCCTTTGCTTGCAATAGAGAGGAGAGCCAGCAGGCAGGTGACACATTCATTTGACAAACTTATATTGAGTGTCCTCCAGGTAAAGAGCATCGTGCTATGTTTTAGGGGAGACGGGAGAAAAGGGCACATCTTCTGTCTGCTAGTTTAGTGGGCAGTGGTTAATGGAGCCTCACAGTGGTGGGAAGAGGTGAGAGCTTGGCCTTGCAAAACAAAGGAGATGAAAAATGAAAGATCCTCACCTTTCTGGTTGCAAAGTTGTTCTCCGCTGTTCTTAAGCAAGGAAGTTACAAAGAAGCTATGAAGCAAAGAATATGCCTCTGGGAAAAGTCAGTGTCCAAACCCTTTGTTCAAACCTGACCAGGCCCAGATGTGTATGTGCCGTGGGGCAGAGACTGCAGAGTGAAGATGATGGTCAGGTGGTCACCTCCACCCCATGGAACTCGGCTGCCACTTGTAGAGGCCAGACCACTGAGAAAGGAGCCGGAGTGATGGTAGGGCTGAGGCTCATAATATTCACAAGCAATATAATAAACAGCTGGACCCTGTCACCTATAAAGTTTCTTGCACCTTGTCTGCAAAGGAAAGTGGGCAAGAATCGGGGAGAGGATGGGCTTGGGAAGGCAGAGCAGGGCCTGGGGCAGAACCTTGCTGGCTTGTCATCCAATATTCAGGCACTTAAGACTTTCCTTATATGTGATAGAATCCACAATGATACATCAACCCACAAACACTGTTACTAAGAACTCACCATATGCAAGTGCCTGTGAGGAGTCTGTTTGGATTAAAAACTGTTACAGCACAGGGTCTGGGTGGAGTGGGGGCAGGATTTCTTGGTGAAGGTAAGATGAAAATACGGAATGCTCAGTCACAGTTTCTGGAGGGCAGAGGCTGTCTTCTGCTTTTTCTGTATGCTGCATGAGGTTGCTTATTAGATTAAGCACTTAATTAGAAAGCTCATTTTTAATCCATTCTCAGAAGAAAGAGTCATGAGGCAAACATCCAGGAACGATTCTTTTGCCACCTCCACTGGTTCTGTTTCTTCTAAGGCTTCATCTCTCAGTGTGTGCATATCTGGGAGAGAAGCACCCTGTACCTGGTGCACAATGGCATTTTTAGCAAACGCCTCTGTCCCCCTGGCTAGGACAGCCATTGCTGACCAGAGGACATCAGCATGGCACAGGTGTGGACCGTCCACAGTGTTGTGCCAGGCAGAATGAGCATTGTCGTTGGCTGTGGAGAAATTCCAGTCAACTCCAGGCTACCTTGAGAAACATCAACCATAATCCAACAAAATGTCCTATTTCCTGACCATGCTTGTTCCCTGTTTGTTAAACAGCAGAGCCCCAAGGAAGCCTGCAGATCTGGGGTCTGGAGTGTGTTCTTCTGGCTTTCTAGTTGGAAGGTCATGGAGCTTACTACCAAACAACATCAATGGAGTCAGGCCACCCCAGGCCAGAAGCCTGTTCAAGTAACGGATGGTCTGCTGTGTGCCAGTCTAGAAGCACTGTGGCGTCCCAGAGAATTAAAGTCAGCAGTATAAAGCCTGCTGCCCATCACCGTGCAAGCTGTGGATTTTAATCAATCTGGCCCTTCAGGAACAGTTGGTGTCCTAATGCCACCTGGTAAGTAAATTTCACCAACAACAAGAAGAGGAGGGCAGACTTCCCTTCACTCTTCCAGAAGTTGCCCCTCGCAGGTCCCTTCCCCAAACTCCAGCACGCTTGTTCTCCTTCTCTTTGCAGCCACACTCTGAAGATGCCTCTGTTTCTGATCCTTGACCAGCCGCTTTCCTTTAGCAAATGCTTTCACAAAATCCATTCCTCCATTGATTTCATTGATTTCCTACCACTTCAGGGTCCACACAAGTGTGAAGAAGAGAATGAAGGTCAGTGGAAGGCCAGTCTTCCTGTCACTTGGAAGCCTATTTCCACAGCAACTTTGTGCCTTAACTCAGTGTCCCTTAGTGCCAAAGAAAACTAGGGGACAGTGTCAAACAGTTCAAAACAAGGACTAAGTGCAGGCACACCAGTTCTGCCCTATCCTCACCCTGGGCTCCTCATCCTTGACTGTATCCCTAGAGGAAGGTGTGGGGGGAAGGTGGGTCTTTTAACAAGTTGATTAATGTAAGTGTGAAAAACAGTTGCAGAATTTAAAGTAAGCAAAAGTAGGATCATGGGAATTTTACATTGATAATGAAGAAGACTTCTGGCAAGGTAGACTGGAATGGTAAATCCAGGAGGAGGAGAAGGGGAGCGATAGGCTGAAAGCCAGATGCCAGGACAGCAGCACTTGTGGGAGGGAGCAGGGTAGAGAAAGGAAGTGCTTCCAGAAGGTTTGCTGTAGGTTTGCAGTGGCTTCTGTGTTGTTTGCTCAGAGATGCCACCAAAGGTTTATATTTAGTATTCAGGGATTCTCTGGCACTGGACAGGTTTTATTTGAATGCTGCTCTGCTGAAACATGGCCGTCTGGTACCCCATGTCTATA
The DNA here is from genome assembly GCA_030035585.1 of Dugong dugon. Taxonomy (NCBI): domain Eukaryota; kingdom Metazoa; phylum Chordata; class Mammalia; order Sirenia; family Dugongidae; genus Dugong; species Dugong dugon. The sequence continues at coordinate 59,066,201 of CM057482.1, forward strand.
CAATTGCAGTTGAAAAAGCCAGACACAAACTCTCCAAATTCCTGTTCTTCGTCTCATAATTGAATAGTATCTTAGTTATCTAGTGCTGCTATAATGGAAATACCACAAGTGGATGGGTTTAACAAAGAGAAATTTATTCTCTCACAGTTTAGGAGGCTAGAAGTCCAAATGCAGGGTACCAGTTCCAGGAGAAGACTTTCTCTCTCTGCCGACTGTGGGGGAAAGTCCCTGTCATCAATCTTCCCCTGATCTAAGAGCTTCTCAGCACAAGGACCCTGGATCCAAAGGACAAGCTTCGCTCCTGACTCTTCTTGCTTGGTGGGAAAGGTCCTTCTGTTTCTCTGCTCATTTCTCTCTTTTATATCTCAAAAGAGGTTGACTCAAGATACAACCTAATCCTGTAGATTGAATTCTTCCTCATTAACATAACTGCCTCTAATCCTACCTCGTTAACATCATAGAGGTTAAGATTTACAACACATAGGAAAATTATATCAGATCAAAAAATAGAGGACAAACACACAACACTGGGAATCATGGCCTAGCCAAATTGACATATATTTTTAGGGGACACAATTCAATCCATAACAAATAGCTAAGATTAAAATGGTTACTTGTGATTGATTAGGTAGGATTAGAAATGTTTATCCCCCTGAAACCAGCTAACCACAGTGAAAAGCATTTCTAGTTCAGATAACTGGCTGAGACTAACCCAGGTTGCAAAACAACCCACTGTAAACTGCCAGTCTGGACCGTGTTTGCCCTTACATGTGAAAGTGTAAGGCAGCCCACCTCTGATCTAGGCACACTCCCTGTTTGTAACAGCTCAAAGAAAATCTGTCCCCTTACCTGGCCAATTTTTTCTCTGACACAATGATTGAGACAGCTACATTCTTCTAGAACATCTAAGATGTAACCTCCTCCCTTCAGTGTTTCCCATTCATTTATCTAGTTTTTTCTCCCAGTGAACAACTAGCTAAGGCCTCTCCTTGGTTGACAATCCCAGAGAATTGGACCCCAGACTCCCTCTCCCCTTGCTCACTCTGCTGTGTCGCACTGACAAGAACACACCCAGGACTCTGCCTTGGAGTTGCGCATCCTGAGCTCTACTGAGATATTCTTTTGCCAGATACCTTCATGGATTGGTTCCCTCTATTAACTTTCTCCTGTGGTGTACCCTCCCAGAGAGGCCCTCCCCAACCAATCAACCTAAATTTGCTGGTTGCATTTTTCCCCTTAACTTAACCATACCACCAATAACTGATACATAATATTTATTTAACACACTGTGTCCCCCAGTTGAAGGCAATGTACCTAGAAAACTGTCTGAACAAGAACAGACTCAGTAACTGCCTGCAGTGGCCCTTGGTAAGGAAGTGAGCCTAACTCACTGGGGCACCAGACACAAGCAAGTCTCTGTGAATTAAAAACACAGCAGCAAGGACAGCAGCTGGGTGGAGAACCCAGTCAGAAGGGAGATAATGGCACAGGTACAACTTGGATAATATGAAGGAGAGTGGAATGAGTCTCAGGAAAAGTAAAAATCAGAAACATGAGTAAGCTCTCAACTGCTATTACTTAACCCTGGAAAAGGCTATTGGGAAAAGGAAGGAAGCTGCCAAATAGTGACATTATGATTTATAACAGCCAGTCCTGGGTATGTTCAACAAAAATTTGTGAGAGCCAGAACAAAACACTCTTATTTGGAAGCGAAGATCAGGATGACAAAGGCCACGTGGTGACAAATGGGCCTGGCATTTACTGTGTGAGTGACCCTGCAATCAATCTTAAAGTAAACAACCCTCAGGGGAAATTGACAGGGTGCCCTGTTTATCTAACATTGATTTTCTTCCCTTTGAAATCTAAGAAGTAAAACAATGCTTATCTTAACCTTGGCAATCCTATTAAAAAAATATTCCACTTCATTCATTCATCATACTTTCAAAAGTAAATAAGAATTTTGGTATGGACATGATGTAGACTTGTATGTCCCTGCTCCTTCACACTAAGTACAACTATAAACCCTGGAAACAGCTCAAGGCAGCCAAAGGGGAACTCTGAAAGACGGGAAAAGGAAAGTGAACTGGATAGGGCCCCAGGACTTAAGGAAAACCATAGCAGCAGGATGCCCTACTGCCCTCATCCAACAGAAAGCAACCCAGGCACAAATTTCCCCAGACTAGCAAAATAAGGCAGCCGGGGTTGTTTCTTTCACTTCTCCCCCAGAATAAACTCTAGTCCCACCCACAACACTAGGTAAGCCTAGCAGAACCAATAAGGGGGGTTGATCTGAAGCCATGCTGACAATGAATGGCTCCACCAAGCCTGAAGCCCCCCTCCTCCACCTAGAGACACTGTGAAGCCAGGGGCCACCTGCAAGAGGAATCCTAGACCAATAAGCACCTGGCTGGGGAGATGCTCTTCTTCCCCCATAGACAAGGGCAACACACTCTAACAATTACCCAGCACAGGAAGTGCTCTTCATCCCTGTGGGCCAGAGACTCCCCTTCCCCATCTAGGGCACCTAGGCCAGGCCCAGGTAATCTTCTTTCACATCCTCAAGCAACAAAGGTGAATAGGAACCCCAGCAGCACAAGATAAGCCAAGAAAACCAAAATAGCTTATCAGCTCTGAAATCAGACTGTTATTGGAACCTAGTTTACAAAAACCACATAGACCAGTACTTACGTGCCAAACCTAAAAATGGTGACTGCATTACAAAACAAAAAAATGTAATAGGGTACAGAGTCTCCTAACATAATAGCCCAAATGTCCAGGATATAATAAAAAAAAAAATGTATCATATCAAGAACAGGAAAAATCAGAACTTGAATGAGAAAAAACAATCAACAGATGCGAACACCAGAAGAAATCAGGTGCTCAAATTATATGACAAGGATTTTAAAGCACACATTACAAAAAGGACACAACAAGAAATTACAAATTTTCTCAAAACAAATGAAAATTTAGAAAATCTCATCAAAGAAATGTTATTCTTAAAAAAACAAATGTAAAATATAGAGCTAAAAACTTCAATAAGAAATTAAAAAACTCATTTGATGACTCAATAGTGAAGTGGAGATGATAGAGGATAGCATCAGAGAACTTTAGAACATCAATAAAATTCAACAACAGAGAGAAAACAGACTAAAAATAAAAAATGAGCAGAGCCTCAAGGACTTTAACAAAATATCCAACTTTCCTATATCAGAGTCCCAGAAGGAGAGGAGAGAGTGGGGCTAATAGAATATTTAAAGAAGTAATGGCTGGAAACTCCTCAAATTTGGTCAAAGACATAAACTCACAAATTCAAGAAGCTCAGCAAATCCCAAAAGAATAAACCCAAAGAAGTCCACACCAAAACAACATAATCAAACTCTGAAAACTAAATAAAAAGAAAAAAAATCCTGAAAGCTGTAAGAGAAATGAAGCTTACATATAGAAAAAAAAAAAATCAGATGATAGCAGATTTATCATTAGAAACCACGGAAGCCAGAAGGAAATGGCACAACATATTTCAAGTGCTGAAAGAAAAGTACTATCAAGCCAGATTCCTATATCCAATGAAACTGTACTTTAGGAATGAAGGGGAAATTAAGACATTTTAAAATGATGGAATATTAGAAGAATTGGTCACTAACAGACCTACCTTAAAGAATGGCTAAATGAAACTCCTTCTCCTCATGAGGTTTCTATATAAAAACCAAAAAAAAACCCAATGCAGTCGAGTTGATTCTGACTCATAGCGACCTTACAGGACAGAGTAGAACTGCCCCACAGAGTTTCCAAAGAGCACTGGTGGATTCGAACTGCTGAACTTTTGGTTAGCAGCCAAACTCTTAACCACTACACCACCAGGGTTTCCAACAATAACCTATCTATAAGAAATTCACTTCAAATACACAGTCAAGTCAATTCCGACTCATAGTGATAAAACAGGACAGAATAGAGCTGCCCCCCATAGGGTTTCCTAGGCTGCAAGTCTAGGTTGCTAGGTCTTTTCTCCCTCAGAGCTGCTGGATGAGTTTGAACTGCCAACCTTTCCACCTTTTGGTTAGCAGGTGAGTGCTTAACCATTGCACCACCAGGGCTCCTAAATTAGACATTAGACAAATAAAATTACTAGACAAAGTGAAATATTACATAATGTTAAAAAAATCACTTCACCAGGAAAACATAACAGTTTCGAATGTATATGCACCAAGCAACAGAGCCTCAAAATACATGAAACAAAACCTGATAGAGCTGAAAGGAAAAATAGACAAATCCACAATAATAGTTGGAGGCTTCAGTATCCCTCTCTCAGCAACTAATAGAACTATCAGTTAGAAAATCAGCAACAATGTAGAAGATCTTAACAAACCTATCAAGGAACAGAATCTAATTGATGTATGTAGAGAACTCCACCCAACAACAGCAGAATATTCATTGTCTTTTTTTATAGACTCATAGAACATTCATCTAGGTAAATCATATCTTGAATCATTAAAAAACTCAACAAGTGTAAAATAATATACTCTAATAACATAGAGTATGTTCTCAAACCATATGAAAAAAAACTAGAAATCAATAGCAGGAAGACAACAGGAAAATTTCAAAACACTTGAAAATTAAACAACCAAAGGGTCAAAGAGGAAGTCTCAAAAGGAATTAAAAAATGCAAAGAACTAAATGAAAATTAAACATAACATATAAGTTAAAGTATATGGAATGCAACTAAAACTCTGAAGAGAGGAAAATTTATAGCAATAAATGAAAAGAAGAAAGGTCATAGATGACTGATCTAAATTTCTACCTCAATAAGATAGAAAAGTAAGATAAACCCAAAGAAAGCAGAAGAAAGAAAATAAATCTCATTCAATATTTCAGCTTGAGAAGTTAGAATTGGATCTAATATTTCATTTGGTGGGTTCACTGAAGCATGGATTAAACAGTGGCCTACACTAAATCAAGCTGAAATGAACACCTGTCTTGGTATACTGTATAAGAAAGTATCCAAAGGCTTAGGGAAATTGGCATGTTAGAGTGGATTTATCAGGTTGGATCCATGGAGTGTCCAGGAGATATATCTTTTACCACAACAGTGAGGAAGAAGAAAAAGGAAGACCCACAATGAGATGGATTGATACAGTGGCTGTAACAATGGGCTCAAACATAGCAATGATTGTGAGGATGGTGCAAGACCAGGAAATGTTTTGTTCTGCTATACATAGGATTGCTATGAGTTAGAACTGACTCGATGCACCTAAAAACAACAACTCCGGCCTATTTATTAAGTGGCTCAAAAAACTGCTAATTTTGGGGGGGGGGGCCCAGAACAAGCGAATGCTGTGCAACAGTTTCTGGCTGCCATGCAAGCCGCTTTGCCACTTGGGCCATATGCTCTGGCTGATTCAATGGTGCTTGAAGTGTCAGTGGCAGATAGAGATGCTGTTTGGAGTCTTTGACAGGCCCCTATTGGTGAATCACAGCTAGGACTCTTAGGATTTTGGGGTAAAGCCCTGTCATCCCCTGCAGATAACTACATTCTTTTGAGAAACAGCTTTTGGCTTGTTACTGGGCCTTAGTAGAGACTGAAGGCCTAACCATGGGCCATCAAGTCACTGTGCATACTGAGCTGCCCATCATGAACTGAGTGCTGTCTGATCCATGGTCTCCACTCCTGTCACTTTACCTTCCATTTCCCAGTCTGCACCTATGCCATCATGGGGAGCTCCTTCTGATCAGTTGACTGAGGAAGAGCAAACGATGGTTCCAAGCAATATGCATGCACCACTCAAAAGTGGATAGCGGCAGCACTGCCGCCCCTTTATGGGACCTCCCCTTCAGACAGTAGTGAAGGGAAATCCTTCCAATGGGCAGAACTTGGAACAGTTATCCTGGTTATTCACTTACTTGGAAGGAGAAACAGCCAGTTGTGCGACTGTATACTGATTCAAGGGCTGTGGTCAATGGTTTGGTTAGATGGTCAGGGACTTGGAAGGAATGTGATTGGAAAATTGTGACAAGGAGGTATGCTGAAGTGGTATGTGGATAGATTTCTCTTAATGGGCCAAAGAGGTGAAGATATGTGTACCTCATGTGAATGCTTTCCAAACCGTATCCTCAGCAGAGAAGGATTTAAACAATCAGTTGGCTTGAAAGACACATTCTGTGGAAATCAATCATCCTCTTTCCCCATCCACTCCTGTCATTGCCCGGTGGGCTCATGAACAAAGTGGCCATGGTGGCTGGGATGGAGGTTATGTATGGGCTCAGCAACATGGATTTCCACTTACCAAAGATAGCTTGACTATAGCCACTGCTGAGTGTCCAAACTGTCAGCAGCAGAAACCAACACTAAGTCTTCAATATGGTTCCATTCTTTGGGGTGATCAGCCAGCAACCTCGTTTCAGGTTGATTATATTGGGCTGCTTCCATCATGGAAATGGAAGCACTTTGTTCTTACTGGGATAGACACTTACTCTGGATAGGGATTTGTCTTCCCTGCATGCAATGCCTCTGCCAAAACTACCATCCATGGACTTACAAAATGCCTCATCCACCATCATAGTATACCACACACCATTGCCACGGATGCCAAGGACTTACTTCACAGCAAATGAAGTGAGGCATGGGCCCATGCTCCTGGAATTCATTGTTCTTACCATGTTTCCCATCATTCCGAAGCAGCTGGCTTGCTAGAACAATGGAATGGTCTTCTAAAGACAAAAAACAGTGACAGCTAGGAGGCAATATTTTGAAGGGTTGGGACAATGGTCTTCAGGTGGCTGTATATGCTCTAAATAGGCATCCAAATATGGAGCTGTTTCTCCCATAGACAGAATTCAGGATTCCAGGAATCAAAGGGTGGAAATGGAAGTGGCACCACTCAATATTACCTCTAGTGACCCACTCACAAAATTTTTGCTTCACATATCTACTATGAGCATCCAATCAGTTGAAAAGGGAGTTCCTTGGGGGTGTGGCCTGCCTCTAGTATATAAATTGATGTTTCAGCAAGGCTCACTCCTGCTTCCAACTCATCATCTGACTTCCGGTTCTTGGGACTTGGGATTCACCAGCTCCCACTGACCTGTTAGGCAGCAGCAACATTACACCATCTGACTGATCCTGAAGAAAAGATGTAACACACTAGTTTTAGTTAAGTGTGGAATCACGTGGCCCTTATCATGTGAGGCCAAGGTGATAAAATCACATATAATCCCTAGATTTTGGCACATTCACCAAGAAAAGACAGAGACAGAACTTTCCTCTAGAGTCTGATTCTCTCCAAATACTGAGACTCTGGATTTAGATTCTGCACATTGTCACTAGCCTTGGACCCTAGCTATAAGGGACCTTTGGTGAAGATAAGCCACTGATTGATTTTTTCTCCTGAGACCACTCGTATAAGGTCAATGCTTTGAAGTCTAAAGATTTGGACTCTAAGCATTGAACTAACCATAAATTGTCATGATTCTCCTGTCCTAATTGAATGTCTTGTGATCTTAACTGTGTGCCTTTCCATGGCTACCTTGCAATAAAGTAAATGAGTTTATGCAGTATAAACTTAAGTATTTATTCACTTATTTTAAAAATAAAATTCCACAGGACAGAGACATATTGACCAGTGACTGGAAAGACCAAGGGGCAGGTCTGACTTCATGCATGACCGTATTCTGTAGGTCGCACAGGGTCATCAGGAATCAGGCTCTCTCCTCCTCTCAGCTCCTCTTTGCTTGGATGTGCATTGCTCTCAGACTGACTCTCCAAGTAGGGCAAAGTCACCATGGCAAGTCCAGGCTCACATATCTTCAAAGCCCTGAGCAGAGAGAATGCTTCTTTTCTCACATCCACTCTAGACAAATACTAGTTTGGTCACGGGGAGATGGTATGCTTTGACCTGACCAAGATGGGGAGGGGGCACTGGCCTGTCTGAGTTGCAAACGTAGGTCTTTACAGACGGGAGGGCTTCTCACTAGAGTAAGGTAAGAAAGCTTGTAGAGAATGCACAAATGGTAGAAAACTCAGTCTAGTTCTGGTAAAAGTCAAATAAGACGAAGACAGGAAAATGTCCACTGGGTTGGGCCACCTTGGGGTCATTGATGATTTTGACAAGAAAAGTTCCAATGAACTGGTGGGGTCAGAAGCCAAATTAGAGTCAACTGAAGAGAAAGCAGGAGAAGCTATTTGGTAATAAACACTAAAGTTAAAAATAGACATAACCTGAAACCCAGTAATTCCGTTTTTAGGTATATATAGACAAGAAACTCTAACACATACACTAAAAAAAGTACTAAAATGTTCTTAGTATCATTGGTAAAAAGAACAAAATTTTAAAAAAGTAAAAAATCGTAAATTCTCAACAATGGGAGAATGGATAAGTAAATTGTGATATAATTGTACAATGGAACACTATGTTCAGTTAAAATGTATGAGTGAAAAAATTATATGTATGCATGAAATTTTTTAACTCCTCCAAGTTTAAGTTGAGCAAAAAAACAGAAATTGTAGAATGATATGTACAGTCAAATAACAGCTAAGTAAAGTTTAAATCATGTAAAACAATTCTATACACTCTCTCCTCACTTATTGACTTGGCTAGGTTCCAAAGATCAGGTTGTTATGCAAAATTGGTGTTATGCAAAAATGGAGGATGACCACATCAGATCACAAAATGTAGTATGACTACATCATTACATAACTGCCAAATTACATCATTACATAACTGCCCAAACCACTGAGAATCATGACTCAGCCAAGTGCACACATAACCTTAACCATCACAGCCAACGTCACTCTTGCCTCACATGCTTGGCCTTCATTACATACATCGTTACTGTGCATAATAGTCAGATAGTAGATTTTTTACTATTGTGGTAAGTGCAAAATGATGGATAAGGAAATAGTCGATAAGTGAGGAGAAGTTGTATATTGTTTATAAAGAGATACATAAGTAGCAAAGATACTTTAAAATTACAATAAACACCAAATCTATGTCTGGAGTCACCTCTGGTGGGAGGAAGGGGATGTGATTGGAAAGAATATAGAGTTGGCTTCAGTTATATTTAGTAGTTTTTTTAGTTAAACTGGTAATGTATATACAGATGTTCATAATATTTTCTCTATTTTTATGTCTGTATTATTTGTACTAATAAAAAGAGAGTATATGGGAACAGAGAACATATACAATTACAAGAAGTTCTTCTGTGAAATGAATCAGAGAAATGGGGTTGTGGATAGAGCAAAATGATTATTTTTTAAGATGGGATTGAATGTTACTACCATGGAGTTAGGGATTTTTATCTTGTTTTTACTATTCTATCCCTAGCCCCTGGAAAACTTGCCTGGAACATAGAAAACATTAAATACATAATAAATATTAAATACATATCTGTCAAATGAATGGATGAATTAATGAATGAGTGGATAAGTGAATGAATGAAGTATAAAAATCAAGTTTGTATGTGGGCAGAAATGATCCAGTAGAGAAGCTGCATGAGGGAGCAGCTTCCTATTTGAAAGCTTGAAATCCCTGAGAAGGTGAGGGCTACATGATTCAGAGCCCCACACAAGGCTGGCCTTTGATGAGATGAGACACTGGTTTATTTTATAAGAGAAGACAAGATGTGTGGGTACAAATGCATGTACATTTGTAACGTTCCTGACCAGAGCATTCTTCTACATTCTCACTGGAGTGAAATTCGAGGTAGAGGAGGCATGAGGAGTAAGACTTTTGAGGGGAGAGGAGAAGGCATGAAATAGTCTCAGAACTGAGGAACACGACCTTCCAAGGCAAGATCAATCTCCTCCCTTTGATGCACAGACTCCCTCCCTCCTTCTCCACTCAGAGGTGAGAGGCAGCAGAAACAGTTTCTCCTGCCCTCTGGATTCTGGTTGAGTCCAGCCAATGGTGTTACTGGTAGGAGGTCAAGGAGAGGAAGTTAAGGCCAGTATTTATTCTCCTGACTCCCTTCTTGCAGAGACTTGTGGGTCACAGGTCCTTCCAGGAGCCCCTCTCCACAATGTTGCCCTTCGTGGTTTCCTAACACCCTGCCTGTGCTTCGCAAATAATCTCTTTATCAGACTCTTCTCAGATGATGGGGTTTGAGTGCATAATCTATTTCCTGTCTAACCCATGACCTGAGTGGCCCCAGAAAACAGGCTCCCACAATGAATTCGTGGGGTTGTTTTTCTCACCTCTTTGAGGGATTCAGGGATAACTTTGTTTTCAGGGAAAATGGGGTCGTGGTCATTCATAGCACTGCTGTCACTGAAGATTGGGGAGAACAAGGCATTAGACTTCAAGTGGTCAAGTCCTGTAATCACTAAAGTTTGTAGCAGCCATGGAAACCACATTAAATAGGGGAAAGGAGAGAAATTGGATGCTGTGACTATCCGTCCTACTGAGAAGGTGAGTGGTTAATCAGAGAGCCTTGAAGGAAGCTTTAAAGGAGTCCATGGGTTCCTGTGATCACAGGGCAGGCTGGGATGAGGCCCAAGTTCTGAGCTGGGCCCAACAGGATTGGTAAGGACACTGGTGGAGAAAAGACAGGACCCTGAGACGTGGGATGTGGACATGTGTTCAGATTCAGCTTGGACAAAAACTTTGGACCTCAAAAGCCCTCCTGCTCCTCCTATGATAGTTGAGCAGGAAAGAAGCCTTCCCTGTATAAAAGACCCCTAGTGACATGGTCCAGTTCCATCACAAGCTAATGTGGTCTCCTCAAGACTCATCATTTTCTCCGCAGCTCTAACCTTCTGTCTGCTTCAAAACAAATTAGCCTATATACTGAAAAGTTTACAGAACCTTACCGTCTGTTTCAGCAGGAACCTGAGAGCATGTGGACGATTAGATTTAAGGATATTGCACCAAGAACAATGAAATGTAGGCTTAAATGGGCCACAACCATCAATGGGTGCACTAACCTAGAATTTGAGAGAGTGTGTTGGCTTTAGCATCTGTGATGTTGATAGTGTGCTTGGTTGGTTTCTCCTCAGCACAAAAAGAAAAGTCCAAAGGTTCTGCTCAGCGTGTGTAGTCTACTCATCTGCTCCCACCATTCACTGCAAGAGGGCCCAGTGGACAATTCTTTCATGAAGGCATTAGAAAATGCATTGTTGGGTAGGGGAATATTAGGGTCTTTGAATGCTCTGTGATGGCTCTATTTGGAGCCTGGAAATAGCAATGGGTGGTACAGTAATAGAATCAGGTTCCCAAGGTGACAGTGACCAAGAAGTACTTAATTGTCTCTGTCAGTATGATGGTTAATGTTATGTGTCAATTTGGCTAGGCTGTGGTGTCCAGTTGTCTGGTCAAACACTAGTCTAGCTGTTGTTACAAAGTAAATACATGTGATTGAATCAGTTGGCCTCAAGAAAAGCAGGTTACCTTCCATAATGTGGGTGGACCTCAATCAATCAGTTGAAGAACTTAAGGGCAAAAAGGGAATTTCCCTAGGGTATGTTCTACCTCTAGACTATAAATAGACATTTTGCATAACACTCTTACTCCTCACTCTTGTCACCTGACCTATGGATTTTGGGACTGAAGCCTGCAGGAATCTCCAGCCTGTTACCTGACCCACAGATTTTCCATTTGCCAGCCTCCCACAATCACTTGAGCCAATCTTTTGAAATAAATTTCTTTCTTTCTCTCTCTAGTTTTGTTTTTCTGGAGAATCCTGACTAAGACAGTCTGGATGGGCACAATTACCACAGTAAGATTAAGGAATTCATGTCAAAAGTCATGTTGAATACAGAGTCCATATTAATGAAATATATGGGAAGCTTGACATAAATCTGGAAGAAAATCTGGTTCTGACAGGAAAAAAAACTCAATTCATCATTTTAAAAAAAAATCCAATTGCTGTCGAGTGGATTCCCACTCATAGTGACCCTATAGGACAGAGTAGAACTTCCCTATAGGGTTTCCAAGGAGCAGCTGGTGGATTCGAACTGCTGACCTTTTGGTTAGTAGCAGAATGCTTAACCACTGCACCAACAGGGCTCCCAAGTCATCATAGGGAGGATTAATGACCTAAGCCACTTCCCAGACCTTCCAGATGCTTGATTGAGAGGAAGCCAAGTCCCTTTGAGAAAGAATCCTGCAACACAGCCATGGATGTATTCAGTGTTCTCATCCCACATGTCCCTCTGAGAGACCCTCAGTCATTTTCCTGGGGCTACTGTGCATTGGTAAAAGAAAATACCTAGCCTTTGCAGGTGTTAGCAGAAAATGGCTCTGAAATGCCCTGATCCTCAGAGGCCAAAAATGTCCTCTGGTCCACTAGGCAGTGTAGGGTCTTATGCAAGTCTGGTGATAGACAGATTCTTGGGCTGATGCCATATAACAGTCGATCCAGTGGAGTAGTTGTCCCATCCTGTGGTTATTCCCCCAAACCAGAACGAGTACCGGGATAGATGCACTAAATAACTGTCAGAATTCTGAAGTTTGTTCCCTATCATTATGCTAAGAAGATGCCCCATCCCATACTGAGATAGTAAAACATAAGAAATAAAACATCCCAATGGAAATTTCAGAGATTGGGCCAATATGTTACTTTAAAGGATTTGAAAAATGTCGGGGTGGTGATTACTACCACTTTCAAACACGTGAAAAAACTAAATGAGCCATGAAGATTGACAGAGGGTTATCTCAACATTTATCAGATGGTGATCCCAACTGCATCTACTGTTGCAGATGTATTATCTTTAATGAAGCAAATCAACGTTCTTGGCAGTTAGTATACAGCAAATGTTTGTTTTCTCATTGCTCTCAGTTTCATTTACATAGAATGGACACCAAGATACCGTTCCTATCTTGCTAAGGGTCAAGTCTCTTACTCTCTGTCATAGAAGCCCAGGGAGACTGTGATTGTCTTGATGTGCCACAAAACCTACATTAATCCATATATTGGTGCATTATGCTAGCTAGACTACATGAGAGGAAGTAGCAGCACGTTAGGTGTGTTAGTAAGAAACATGCCTACCAGCGGTTAGGAGATAAATTCTATGAAAATTCAGAGGACTGTCATGTGGCTGAATTTTATAGGGGTCCAGTGGTCTGGCTCACATTAAGATATACCCCACAAAGTGAAAGGCACACTGTTGCACTAGATAAATTCTATGAAAATTCAGAGGACTGTCATGTGGCTGAATTTTATAGGGGTCCAGTGGTCTGGCTCACATTAAGATATACCCCACAAAGTGAAAGGCACACTGTTGCACTAATCGTGCACACACACAAGATACAAAACTTGGTGGTCCATTTTTGATGTTGTAGGCAATGATAAGTTGCAAGGTCTGAGGGAGGAAGGACTAAAGCAAGCAAAGGCTTTTGGGTAGGTCGGGATTGTGGTGAATGCTGCCCTGCCCTGGGCCTCATGAAACCGCGCGTCTGATGGTGTCTGAAGTGTCTGGGGCAGACAGAGACTCAAGGAAGTTGATGGCAAGTCTTGATCAGAGTATCCCAGCACAGGCCGCTAGGACTTAAGTCCATGCTGTCTTGTTCTGATAACTATTCTTCATTTAAAAAGCAGCTCCTTGCTTGCCACTGCACCTGGCTGACACTGATAGTGGGAAGCAGAGCGACTGTGCAACTTGAGCTGTGCTACATAAACGTCACCCCTAGGGGCATGGACACTAAACATGCACAGAGGCATTCTGTTGTAAAATATGCTGTGTGGGTGAGGCTGGGCCTAAGCAGGTCTACAAGGTGCACTGCAGGAGGAGAAGGCTGAGGGTCCCACAAGTCCTGTGTCTGCTGCTTTACCATGTCTCCCTCAAATCCCATGGCCTTGTGGGGAGTGGCCTTGTCAAGTGGTCACTTCTAGTGCCTAATGCAAGCACAGAGAGGACAGAACCCTCCTTGGAGCAGAAGTGACTGAGGTGTTGGCACAACTGTGACAAGGATAACTGGCCATGGTAGGCAACAACACATAGCAGTGCCATGCTCTGTTCCTTTCATGCTGTCTTCTATTATTGAGAAGCAGAATGTAATGACCATTGGATTGTCCAACTACTAACTCTAGAGACAGTGTCAGGAGGAGATGGACAAATTCATGCCACATTTTGATGACAGGAAAGATGGTGGGGCTTTTAGTGTCTCCTCTGTTGCAGATGTGACCTTTTTGTCTACTGAGGAACAGACTCACAGCCAAGCAGAACACCTTCCATTTGCTCCTCAGCCCCACTCTCCAGCTCTCTTCCCACTGTGTCCAAAGAGGCTGGCCTGAAGGACAGCATCTCCAGTGTCTCTTGTCTTCAGCATTGGCTTGGTTCAGTCACTAGGAAGGACTGATGGAAATCCCAGGGAGAGAAGCAGGTACCTAAGAGGAGTTCCCAGCTCCTCCCTGGGAAGTGACTCAAGCTGGCAGCACACTCAGCAGAAGGCCAGGCTTCTGCCTGGGTCCCTGTGCACACAGCTCCACATCTCCAGGTCTGATGACTGCTCTCCTGCACTCTCAGAGATTTAGAGGTGGAGTTGGTGCCCTGACTAGCCCAGAAGGATTACACTACCCCTGGTAAATTCCCTTTAAGTGACCTGATTTGATCTGTCCTCTGTTTGCAGCCAGGCCCAGATGATGCACTGCGGAGCATGATAAAGGAGCCAGGCATACAGAGCATGTCCACTGTGTGTGTGATCTGTATCTGAAAATGCAACCTGTCTTCCAGTGCAATAATTTGCTCCAGCCACTCCAGGTGCTTGGGTACAGGCAGGAAGGCCAGGCGCTGTCATATGTTGACAGAGTCTGTAATGGACTGAATTGTGTCCCCCAAAAATATGTGTGTCATTTGTCTAGGCCATAATTCCCATTATCATGTGATTGTCCACCATTTTGTATCTGATGTGATTTCTGTATGTGTTGTAAATCTTACCTCTGTGATGTTTATGAGGTGGGATAGGTGGAAGTTATGTTAATGAGGCAGGACTCAATCTACAAGATTGGATTGTGTCTTAAGCCAATCTCCTTTGAGATATAAAACAGAGAGGCGAGCAGAGAGATGGGGGACCTCATACCACCAAGCACCAGAAGAAGAGTGTGTCCTTTGGACGTAGGGTTCCTGAGCAGAGAAGCTCCTTCCTAGTCCAGGGGAAGACTGATGACAAGGGCCTTCCTCCAGAGCTGACAGAGAAAGACTTCCCCTGGAGCTGATGTCCTGAATCTGGACTTCTCACCTACTAGACTGTGAGAGAATAAACTTCTGTTTGTTAAAGCCATCCACCTGTGATATTTATGTTACAGCAGCAGTAGATGACTAAGACAGAGTCTGAGTCTAAGAACGAAAATAGAAAGCTAGGTTATCAGGGAGCTGACGTGGAGAGTGAGAAAAGAGGAATTGGTTTGGAGGCTTCTGTGGGTAAAGGTTTGTTTTTGATGGTGCTCTGGAGTAAATGATTGGAAGTGTTGGAGGCATCAGAAAGTGAGACATTGGGAATCAAGGTTCCAGGTGCCTGTCTGGTGTTGGGCTCAGTGTTTAACAGGGGAGGTAGAGAAGATGGGAGGACACATCAAGTGGGAGAGAAAAACTGCCTTTTATTGGCGGGGTTCAGGGAACACCTAGGTTTCAACAAGGCAAAGGAGAGGGGAGCAGATTGAAAAAGGAGGAAACTGCCTTCTCTCTGGAAAGCCTGAGCAGAGGCTCCTCTGGAGCTTTAAGTCAGGTGCACATGAAGGCTAAGATCAGACTCTGAAATAAGAATGAGTCGCCTTTTATTGGAGAAGGACAGAGGATTATCAGAAACTTAACCAGGTGGTGACTCCTATTTCAGCTGCTGTTCCAGATGTAGTTTCATTATTTGAGCAAATTAATACATCTCCTGGTACTTGGTATGCAGCTATTGATCTGGCTAATGCTTTTTTCTCCTCACTTGTTTCAAAAGACCACCAGAAGCAGTTTTCCTTCAGCTGGCAAGGCCATCAATGCACCTTCACTGTCCTACCTCAAGGGGATAATCAACTCTCCATCCCTATGTCACAATTCAGTCCACAAGGACCTCGATGGCATTTACCTTACTCAAGATGTCACACTGGTCCATTACACTGATGACATTATGCAGACTGGACCTAGTAAGGAAGAAGTCTCAATGACTCTGAACTTATTGGTAAAACATTTGCATGCTAGAGTGTGGGAAATTAATCCCAGAAATATTCAGGTGCCTTCCACCTCAGTGAAATTTCTAAGAGTCCAGCGGCATGGGGCATGTTGAAATATTCCTTCTAAAGTGAAGGATAAGTTGTTACATCTGGCCCATCCTACATCTAAATAGGAGGCAGTACGCCTGGCAGGACTCTTTGGATTTTGGAGGCAGTGTATCCATCATTTGGATGTACTACTCCAACCTATTTATCAAGTAACTCGGAAAGCTGCTAGTTTTTAGTGGGGCTCATAACAAGAGAAGCCTCTGAAGCAGGTGCAGGCTGCTATGCAAGACATTTTGCCACTTGGGCTTATGCTTAGCTGATAATATGGTGCTTGAAGTGTCAGTGGCAAATAGTGATGCTGTTTGCAGTCTTTGGCAGGCCCCTATTGGTGAATCACAGGGAAGAACCTTAGGATTTTGGAGTAAAGTACTGCCATGCTCTGCACATAACTACTCTCCTTTTCAGAAACAGCTTTTGGTCTTACTGGACCTCAGTAGAGACTAAATGCTTAATCATGGCCCACAAAGTCACTATGCAGTCTAAGGTGCCCATCACGAACTGGGTGTTGTCTGACCCACAGAGTCATGAAGTTGGACATGCACAGCAGCACTACAGCATTAAATGGACGTGGTATACACTAGATCAGGCTTGAGCAGGACCTGAAGGTACAAATAAGTAGCATGAGGAAGTGGACCAAATACCCATGGTCTCTACTCCTGTCACATTACTTTCCCTCTCCTAGTTTGCACCTATGGCCTCGTGGGAAGTTCCTTATGATTAGTTGGCTGAGGAAGAAAAAACTTGTGCCTAGTTTACAGATGGTTCTACGCAATATGCAGGCACCACTTGAAAGTGGACAGCTGCAGCACTGCAGCCCCTTTCTGGGACCTCCAGGAAGGATAGTGGCGAAGTAAAATCCTCCTAATGAGCAGAACTTCCACCAGTGCACCTGGTTGTTTACTTTGCTTGGAAGGAGAAATGATCAGATGTGCGATTGTATACTAATTCATGAGCTGTGGCCAATGGTTCAGCTGGATGTTCAGGGACTCGGAAGGAACATGATTGGGAAACTGGTGACAAGGAGGTATGGGTGAGAGTGATGTGAATAGACCCCTTTCAGAGGGACAAAGAAGTGAAGATATTTGTGTCTTGTGTGAATGTTCACTAAATTGTGGAGTCAGCAGAGAAGGATTTTAACAATCAAGTCAATAAGATGACTTGTTCTGTGAAAACTAGTCATCACCCTTCCACACCCAGTCCTGTCATTGTCTAATGGGCTCATGAAAAAAGTGGAAATGGTGGCAGAGATGGAGGTTATGTATGGGCTCAGCAACACAGACTTCCACTCACCAAGGCCGACTTGGCTACAGCCACTGCTGAGTGCCCAATCTGCCAGCAGCAGACACCAACACTGAATCCCCACTATGGCACCATTCCTTGAGGTGATAAGCCAGTAACCTGGTGGCAGGCTGATTACATTGGACTGCTTTCATCATGTAAAGGGTAGCGTTTCATTCTTACTGGAATATATACTTACTCTGGATAGGGATTTGCCTTCCCTGCACAAAATGTCTCTGACAAAACTACCCTCCATTGACTCACAGAATGATTATCCACCATCATAGTATCCCAGACAGCATCTGGTTGGATCAAGGGACTCTCAGCAAATGAAGTATGGCAATGGGACCCTTCTCATAGAATTTAGTGGTCTTACCACATTACTCATTATCCTGAAGCAGCAGCCTTGATAGAATGATGGAATGGTCTTCTAAAGACACAATTATGGCACCAGCTAGGTGACAACACTTTGCAGGGTTGGGTCAGTGTGCTCCAGGAGGCTGTATATATGTTCTAAATTAGCATCCATATATGGTGCTGTTTCTCCCATAGCCAGGATTTACAGTTCCATGAATCAAGGGGCGGAGATGGGAGTAACACCACTCACTATTACCTCTAGTGACCCACTCACAAAATTTTCGCTTCCTGTCTCTCTGACCCTATGTTTTGTGGTTCTAGAGATATCTTAGTTCCAAAGGGAGGAATGCACCCATCTAGATACAGAGCACTGATTCTATTGTACTGAAAGTTAAGAATGCCACCCAGCCACTTTAGGATCCTCATGCCTCTGGATCAATAGGCAAATAAGGCAGTTACCATTTTGGCTGGTGTGATTGATCCTGTCTACCAAGGGGAAAGCAGACTGATGCTGCATAATGGAAGTAAAAAACAGTATGTCTGGAATTCAGGACATCCATTAGAGCGTCTCTTAGTACTATCATGCCCGGTGATTAAAGTCAATGGAAAACTACAGCAACCCAATTCCAACATGACTACTAATGGCCCAGACCCTTCAGGAATGAAAGTTTGGGTCACTCCACCAGGAAAACAGCCACAACCAGCTGAGGTGCTTCCTGACAGTAAAGGGAATACGGAATGTGTGGTGGAAGAAGGTAGTTTTAAATACCAGTTACGACCATGTGGCCAATTGCAGAAATGAGGACTTCATTTGTTATGAGTATTTCTTCCTTGTATGTGTGCATCAAATATTTTTGTTTTCTTCACTTATAAAATATAAGATGTAAACGGGGCTAGGACCTTTTCAATTGTACGCATGTTAGCTGTATCATGTTAGGCGCAAATATAACTTTAAAATTGTCTTTATTTAGAGATTGTGTATGGTTTAAGGAGATGTGTACAGGTGTCAAGTTGACAAGGGGTGGACTGTGACAGTTAAGGTTGTGTGTCAACTTGGCTGGGCCATGATTCTCAGTGGTTTGGCAGTCACATAATGATATAGTTTGGCAGTTTGGTAATGACGTAGTCCTCCTCCGTGATGTGATCTGATGTGGTCAATCAGTTGTAAGTGGAGTTTCCTTAAGGGTGTGGCCAATATATATAGATAGACTTTCTGGCAAAGCTTATTTGCTTGCTCTGGATCCTGCATCTGGCTCGTCATCATCTGACCTCTGGTTCTAGGGACTCAAGCCAGCTGCCTGCCATATTGCCTATCAGTCTTGGAATTTGTCAGCCTCTGCAACATGTGAGCCAGCAGCTTGCCATCTTACCTGATGATCTTGCATTTGTCAGCCCCTGCAGCTAGATGAGTCAGGAGAATCCTCCAGTCTGACACCTGACCCATGGAGTTAGGAGTTGCCAGCCTCTACAACTGCATGAGTCATTTCCTTGAAATAGATCTCTCTCTATATATATATACATATATATATACATATACATATACATATACATTGCATATACATAAGCTTCATTGGTTTTGCTTCTCTAGACAACCCAGCCTAAGACAGTAATCAATGGAAATAGCAGGCACCACTTTCAAAGTAGAAAATTATTATTTCATGTCATTGAATATGTAAAATATTACTCAAAAGATAGTTACGACTTAATAATACATGACCTTCTGCAATTCAAATCTCCGGACTTCTACTAATTGAAAAACCCCAAATAAAAATATAGATACAATGCAATTTTACATAATGTCAGCTACTGGAAAAAATAAGAAAGTAGTCAATTCCATAACTTCTTTCTAGAAACAGTTTTATTGCAACCTGCATGTCTTTTCCCAGGAAGAATATATAGAGGGTACATGATATTAATGCTGATTATTCTAACATGAAGAGTGATTACATGAAGAAAAACTGTATATAGTCTCGGAACAGCCATAAGCCATTTGGGGTAGATTTCTGCATTTGTGTCTTTTCTAACAAAGCATAGCAAGAAATGTTCTGAAATATTAAACACTTTCCTGTAGTGGGATCTTGAGTAAAGTATATTTCCTGTGTTCTGTCCCCGAGGAGGAAGGACACTTGAGAAGGCCATGATGTGTCAGCATCCACCTGAATAGGAGCATGCGGGCCAACGGTCTATTGTAGTGTGTCTCCACCATGCAGCATCCTCACATTAAGCACCTGTTCTCCTCCAAAGAGAGGTTTCAAGGCCATTGAGACATAGCCTGATGTCGGTGGTGGGTTAAGTTTAATTCCACCCCACCACAACATGAGCAACAAGGAGATAGCACATCCCGACTGTGCAAGAGACCACCATCAATGGGAAGCCCAACCTGAAATATAGAGAGAGACTGATTACAGAGCAGTTTAAAGTGGGTAGGACTCCCAGACTCCCAGCAATGAGGTCAGGTCACCTGCCTAAGTTCCACTGATGCCTGATGAGTACTGTGAAGTACGTAGTCATTATTGTATCACAAGAGTACAAAAGAATTAGCTTTAGGAACGTTATACATTCCCAGAGTTAATTACCTGTAATTTCTAGAAATAAAAAACCTAGTGTTAGCCTAGATTATCTGGACGAATCCCTCTATTAGATATCATCCATTGTATGCAATTATATCTTAGACTTGCGTAACTTTTTTTCCAGATTTTTGATTGGCACTCTGGAGCCTCAATTTCTCCATCTATAGACTTAAAGGTCTTGTCTTGGGGATGACATTCACTCACACACTGGTCACTGGGCCAGTATCAAAATCTCTGGGTGCTAGCTCTGACTGCATCACCTACTGTGCAGGTGTCCTGTCCAACCGTCTCTCTAACAAAGCTGGCTGCCCAGAGAGGCAATGTTCCCAGAAGCCCCAGAAGTCCTTCACATTTAAACCTGGAAAGAGCTTGAGAGGTAGGATCAGGAAACAAGGCCATCTCTGGCTTAAGTAAGGTAAGAGGGAAGAATAGTATCTTCTGTATCAGGTGAGGTATAAACTGTTTGGATTACATATGGTGTTGTCTTTTGCCATCGAGTTGATTCTGACTCATTGTGACTCCATGTGTTACAGAGCAGAACTGCTCCATAGGGTTTTCTTGGCTGTAGTGTTTACAGAAACAGGTTGCCAGGCCTTTTCTTCTGTGGTGCTGCTGGGTGATTTGAACCACCAACGTTTTAGTTACCAGCCAAGTGCAAACTGTTTTCATCTCCCAGGGACCTCATTAGATTATGTATATCTATACATACATGTGTGCTATGCATGGCTACAAAAGAAGTCCTAAGAAAATGAGGGCTTTCCCTAATTGTGTGCTTCCCCATTCATAAGCATGTTTTCAAATGTAACTGTGTTTACACTAATATCTATAAACCAAAACCAAACCTGTTGCCATCAAGTTGATTCCAACTCATAGGGACCCTATAGGATGGAGGACTGCTCTGTAGGGTTTCCAAGACTGTAATCTTTATGGAAGAAAACTGTCACATCTTTCTCCAGCATAGTAGCTGGTGGGTTTAAACCACTTTCAGTTAGCAGCTGAGCATTTAACCACTGCACCACCAGTGTTCTATACTAATACCTATACTGACTTACAAGTCCTGCACAGTTAAGCACAAGAAAGTCTACCTACACTTATAGGACAAGGGCAAGGAAGATCACCCACACCTGTGGAGTGAGGATGAGGATGCCCACTGCAAACTTGTGTGGGCAAGCAAGAGGTTGCCTACCCACAACTGTGGGAATGAGGATGAGGATGCCCACTACACACCTGTGGGGATGAGGGTGAGGGTGCCTGTGATGGTTAAGATTGTATGTCAACTTGGCTGGGCCATGATTCTCAGTGTTTTAATGTGATCACTCCCATGATTGAATATACTGGAGCACCAATCAGTTGAAAGGGAGTCTCCTTGAGGATGTGGCCTGCAACTGAATATAAGCAGACTTTCTAGCTTTTTCCTCTCTCAGGATCCTGCGGCTGCCTCCTGTCATCTCATCTCCAATTCTTGGGACTTGAGCTGTCAGCTTATCAGCCGAACTTGGGATTTGTCAATCTTCACAGCCTATGAGCAGAACCCTGCTCTCTGACCTGCTGATCTTGGGTTCGGCAGCCCCCGCAGCTACGTAAATCAGGAGAAACCTTGTAGTCTTGCCTGCCAATCTTGGAATTCGTTAATCTTCACAGCCTGTGAGCAGAAGCCCTGCTCTCTGACATGCCGATCTTGGGCTCACCAGCTTCTGCAGCTGCATGACTTAAGAGAGGCCTTTACCCTGATCCACGGACTTGGGATGTTCTGGCCTCTACAATCTCATGAGCTATTTCTTTGGTATAAATCTCTCTATATATACATACTGATATGCTTTACTGGTTTTGCTTCTCTAGAGAACCAAACCTAAGACAGTACCCATTTCCCACCTTCAGGGATGAGGGAAAGAATGCCCACCCACACTTATGTAGGCAAGCGTGAGGATATCCACTGCACAACAGCATGGAGGCAAGCCCTCTTAAAGGAGGCAGGTGATGCTGAGCTCAGAGCAAGGACATTTCCCAAGGGGAGCCTCCAAAATGGGCTGGGAGTGGAGAGGACTGGAGGTCGCCCTAGCTCTGGCAGATTAATGGTCAGGATTGCTGTCTCCAGCTGGCTAGAAGGTAGAGCACTAGAATGGGAGGCTGACAAGATACCTGCCTCAGTGACGTTTAATAGAACAATAGGAGAGAGGCTCTCCTAATGGGTGCCCAAGGCCCAAGAGGTGTTTTAGAATTTACTGCAATTCGGGTAAACCGACAATCCCAGGCCTCTCCCAGCACCCCACCCCAGTATCTTCACTGAGGACTGCACAGGCCTTCCTCCTCACAGGGTACAAACTCCAACCATGCCAACTGAGAGAGGAAGAGAGATAGATGAGAGAGAGAGAGAGAGAGAGGGAAGAAATTTATGCCAAAATCCAGCTCTAATATTTTAAATTCTGGCTCCATCCTCTGTTAGTAGGATATATCAACAAAAGCAACACCGACATTCAAAAGTATTTGCATAATACTGTTGTTGTTGTTAGGTGCTGTGAAGTCAATTTCAACTCATAGCAACCACATGTGACAGAGTAGAACTGCCCCATGTGGTTTTCTAAGCTGTAATCTTATGTAATCAAAGACTGTAGCCTTCAGAAGGTAAGATAGTGCACAGTACTGAAGAAGTCAGCACAACGTGGCCAGGGCAAAGTCATAGAAGCTTCACAGACACATCCAAAAGCCCTGAGACACCAAGCTACTGGGCTGAGGGCTGGGGACCATGGTCGCAGGGGACATCTATCTCAACTGTTATAACAGTCTATAAAGAAAATGTTCTATATCTAACTGTGGTTGAGTAAGTCTTAAAAGCCTGTGAACGGCCAACGAAGATACATCTACTGGTCCCATCCTAGCTGCAGCAAAGGAGAATGAACAAAACCAAAGACACAAGGGAAAGATCAGTACAAAGGACTAATGGACCACAACCTCCACCAGACTGAGCTCAAAACACCTTGATGTTGCCAGTTACTGCCACCCACTGCTCTGGCAGGGATCACAGTAGAGGGTCCCAGACAGAATGGGAGAAAAATGTAAAACAAAATTCAAATGCAGACACATTAAAAAAAAAATAAGACTGGCTTGCTAGTCTGACAGAGATTGGAGAAACCCAAGAGTATGGCCCCTGGACACCCTTTTAACTCAGTACTGAAGTCATTCCTGAGTTTCACCTTTCAGACAAAGATTAAACAGGTCTATGTTGTTGTTAAGTGCCGTTGAGTTGGTTCTGACCCATAGCGACTCTATAGGACAGAGTAGTACTGCCCCATAGGGTTCCAAGGACCGGCCGGTGGATGTGAACTGCTGACCTTTTGGTTAGCAGCCGAGCTCTTAACCACTATGTCACCAGGGCTCCAGACAAGTGTAAAGGGCCAACAATAACACACATGAGGGACTTGCCTCATAATTCAATCATGTATATGAGACTAATGGGCACACCATACCAAAAGCAAAAATGAGAAGGCAGGAAGGGACAGGAAAATGGGATGAATGGAAACAGGGAACCTGGGGTGGAGAGGCGGAGAGTGTTGACACACTGTGGCATTGACAACTGTCATGGACTGAATTGTGCCCCCCAAA
This sequence comes from Dugong dugon, assembly GCA_030035585.1. Lineage (NCBI taxonomy): Eukaryota > Metazoa > Chordata > Mammalia > Sirenia > Dugongidae > Dugong > Dugong dugon. The sequence continues at coordinate 59,090,197 of CM057482.1, forward strand.
AATGTTTGTCAACTTGGCTGGGTCATGATTCCCGGTATTGTATGATTGTGTACCATTTTGTAATCTGATGTGATTCCCTTACGTGTTGTAAACTCTATCACTATGATGTAATAAGATGGATTAGTGGCAGTTATACTGATGAGGTCTACAAAATTAGATAATGTCTTAAGCCAATCTCTTTCGAGATATACAAGAGAGAAGAGGCAGCAGCAGAGAACCGGTAGCAGCAGAACCAAGAGACCTGCACCAGACAGCGCTGGAGCCGATCCATAGAGCCAGAAAGCTGATTGCCTGTGTGCAGGAGGCTTCCTGGTAGAGTAGGGTGCCTCCGGGCACTTATCGGTGGAGCTAGGCTTGCTGACCCATGAAGCAAGAGAGCTGAGTGCCTTCTGGCCAAAATTTACTGGCAAAGTGGGGTGCCTCTAGGCACTTATTGGTGGAGCTACAGAGCTTTGGAACACTTGCCCCAGCAGGGCAGATGTGGGCGTGAAGCCCGAGGGCCGAGAGGCCACAGGAAGCAGAAGCTGAAGAGACAAGGAACACAAGAAACCAGGCTGCCTCAGTCTCTTAAGGTATGGCCAGGACCTCTGGGGTTTCAAAGGGTAGAACAATGGCCTCTGGTGTTTTTAAGGGTAGAGTCGCCACTCAGGTGGACCAGGAGAATTGTGCGCCTAAAGCCAAGGGAACAGAGTTGCTGTCTCAGTGGGCCTGGAAGGCGGAGCTGAAGCCCAGGGCCGAGGGACCTCCACTCAGAATCTGGAGAGTGTGGCCAATACCTAGAGCCTGAAGGGCAGGGCTATTGTGTAAATTGTCTCAGAGAACAGAAGATTATTTTCAAAGCCTTGAGGGCTAATGTTATGTGTTCTGCTGACTTGCTCGGAGCCTGTTATTCCTTCTTTCCTTCTAGTTTTTCCGATTTGTAATCGAAATGTCTAGCTTGTGCCTGTTCTGCCATTTTACCTTTGGAAGGAGATAACTTGTATTCTAGATTTCACAGATGAAGAGGAATTTTTGGATTTTGGACCTGGAGTTGATTTAAGACTTTTGCTATGATATGATGGGGTAAATATGTTTTACGTGGCAAAGGCATGAATTTTTGGGGACCGAAGGGTGGAGTGTCATGGATTGAATTGTGTCCCCCCAAAGTATCTGTCAACTTGGCTAGGTCATGATTCCCAGTATTGTATTACTGTGTACCATTTTGTAATCTGATGAGATTTTCTTACCTGTTGTAAACTCTATCACTATGATGTAATAAGATGGATTCACAGCATTTATACTGATGAGGTCTACAAGATTAGATAATGTCTTAAGTCAAGCTCTTTTGAGATATAAAAGAGAGAAGCGAGCAGAGACACATGGGAACCTCATACCACCAAGAAAGCAGTGCCGGGAGAAGAGTGTGTCCTTTGGACCTGAGGTTACTGCACTGAGATGCTCGCAGACCAAGGGAAGACTGAAGCATCACAAGGACCTTCCTCCAGAGCCAACAGAGACAGAAAGCCTTCCCCTGGAGTTGACATCCTAAATTTGGACTTGTAACCTACTAGACTGTGAGAAAATAAATTTCTCTTTGTGAAAGCCATTCACTTGGGATATTTCTATTATAGCAGCACTAGATGACTAAGACAGCAACTGATGTCACAATTTGTGTATTAATTGTTTAATTAAAAACTAATTTGCTCTGTAAATTTTCACCTAAATCACAATAACAAATAAAACAAAATAAAACGAAGTTATTCTAGGTGGGCCTGACCTAATCAGGTGAACCCTTTAATAGAGAGCTCAGACCTTCCCTGAAAGAGAATCAAAGCAGAGAGATGCTCTCCTATTGGATTTGAAGAAGGAAAGTTCCATGTTGTGGAGAAGGCAGGAAACAGCTGATGACCTCTAGGAAATGAAGGCCTCAGTTCTACAATAGAAAGAAACTGAATTCTGCCAACAATCAATAAGCTTGGAAGATAACCCCAAGTCTCAGATGAGATCATAAAAAAAAATTTTAAAAAACTACAGCCTTCTGTATGGATTACATCTCAACATAAAGAAAACAAAGATCATGATAAAAGGAGCAAAGACTGAAGTTGTCAAGGATTTCATTTTACTTGGATTCACAATCAACACCCATGGAAGCAGAGGTCAAGAAATCAAATGACGTATTGCATTGGACAAATCTGCTTCAAAAGACCTCTTTAAAGTGTTAAAAAGTAAATATGTCACTTTAAGGATTAAGGTGAGCCCGACCCAAGCCATGGTGTTTTCAATCACCTCATATGCATGCAAAAGCTAGACAATGAATAAGGAAGATCAAGGAAGAATCAATGGCTTTGAATCATGGTGTTGGTGAAGGATATTGAATATCCCATGGACTGCCAGCAGAACGAACAAATCTATCTTGGAAGAAGTACAGCCAGAATGCTCCTCAGAAGTGAGGATGGCAAGACTTCATCTCACATACTTTAAACATGCTATCAGAAGTGACCAATCCCTGGACAAGGACATCATGCTTGGTAAAGTCAGGAAAAAAGAGGAGGACCCTCAACAGGATGGATTGACACAGTGGCTGCAACAATGGGCTCAAGCATAACAACTATTTTGAGGGTGGCACAGGGCCAGGCAGTGTTTCATTCTGTTGTATATGGGTCTCTCTGAGTCTGAGCTGACTTGAAGGCACCTAACAACAACAACAACACTCTTAGGGGAGCAGATGGCCAGGCCCTTCTCTCACAGAGTGGGTTAGCACCTTTTCCTTAGCAGCCAAACACATAACCGTTGTTCCACCTGCGTTCCTTATTTGCGCCATAAGACCCCTGAAAGAGCCTCTAATTCATAAAAATGTACAGAGCAAAGCTTCTTGAATAAAAAGTGTTTTTCTCATCTACATAAGCCAGTCCCTTTTTATAGAACAGGAATCAGAAAACTCAGCTGTGGGGCAAATCCAGCCCACCATCTATTTTTGCAAATAAAGTTTTATTGGAACACAGCCATATCCATTTGTTTATGTACTGTCCATAGCTGTTTTTCAGCTACAACAGCAGAACTGAGTAGGCTGCAACAGAGACAGCATGGCCCAAAGATATAAAATATTTACTATATATTCCTTTATGGAAGCAGTTTGCTGCCCCCAGTCATAGATAAGAACTCCAAGTCTTGGAAAGGTAAAGCAACTTACCAGCTTCTGGTCAGCGCCTACCCAAAATCCAGGGACATTCTAAATCAACTGTCCCACAGAAATATACCATTCCATTTTGGGTAGATGCCTACTTTTTTAATGTGGTTACTACATCATTTTAAATTTTCTAGTAACCATATCAAGGAAAGTAAAAGGAAAAAGGTGAAATTAAGTTTAATAATATATTTTATTTAACCCAACATCCAAAGTATTATTTAGCATATAATCAGTATAAAATTATTAACGAAATATTTTAGATTCACTTTTTATACTTAGTCTTGGAAATCCAGTGTGTACTTCACACTTGCAGCACATCTCGATGGGAACTGGCCACATTTCAAAGCCAATAGCCACAGGTGGCTCATGGCTGCCATACTAGACATGACAGTTCTAGAAGGGCTATGTTTGCCAGCTGAAAGCACTTGGAAAGGTTGGTTCTCTGGCCCCAAAATGATGCAGGACCCTGGTCCTGGGCGGAGCGTTCAGAATGATGTCCATGATGTAAGGGCTCCATAGAGAAAGCCGAGGTCTGAGATCAACAGATGCAGGAGCACTCCAAGTCCACAGGCAGGGGCTCAGGAGGCCCTTCTGCACACATCTCAGTGGGAAAGGCAAATTCATGAGAAAGTGTGTGTGTTTCTTCCTTATATATGTTGGAAGTCACACACACACAAAATCCCTTTAGTGTCAAGGCAAGTGATGACATTGCCATAGGACATCTGATAGTCCACTGCTGAGAATAGCTACACACCTGGATATTTGGTGGAAAAGGATGGTGCGTGGCAAGGTCTTATCAGTGGGACCTAAGGCACTTGAGGGTTGCTTCTCGAGTGTACCCCCTCCCCATTCATTCAGGTTAGCCGGGTTGCTGTTTCAAGGATTCACTCACTCCTTAGCCAGGAGCCTGCAGGAAGGGCATTTCTTTGCAGGGAGAAAGGCAATGACTTCCTCTTATCGCTGGTCCCTGTCAGCAAGCCTCCAAATATGCCCACCTGTGGGGATGAGGTTTGCCAGGCTCGCGTGCCTTGCCTACATGGTCTATTTATTTATGTCTTTTCCTCAACCTCTCAGAAAAGCAATTCCTTCTCTGAGAGGCTTGGGAAAGCAGGTTTGCTGAACATTCAGATCACACTACGCATTCATTTCCCTCTGGGATTATCTTCAATACTTTAGGCTCTAATACCACATGCTGTTATGTAAGACAAAAACCCTTGAATGCCAGTGCATAAATCAAGATGCAGAACGTCAGCTGGGCCCCCAGGCATCCCTTGCCTCAGACTTCTTTCTCCTTAAGTTAAAATGTTCCTGTGCTGACATGCAGTCCTCCCAGGAACTGGGCTGCCTGACTGCTGGGAAATTGGCAGCCCAAATGTCCCCTTACATTTCAAATGAGGTCAGGCAGTGGTATTGAGAGCAGAGTTCAAGTGCCCCAGAAAGAGTACTGTTTCTCAAAAGAAGTGTTTACTAATGAAATCTCCTACATGGGCTAAGACTGATACAATTCTTCCCGATTTATTTTTCCTTCCTCAAAGACTTTGTAACATACCGTTACTACAGTTCTTAAGCAAAAAGTCATTTTCCACAGGCAAAGCCAACATGGCGCTGTAGACAGAAGCACCACGCCATCCCTCCACAGCAAAGACCAAAAAAACTAAGTAAAAGAGAGACAAACATCAGTCCTGGAACCCTAAGCATCAAATGAAGAGAGAAAGAACTCAACCAAGCACCGAATGGAATAAGAAACTGACAGAGAACAAAGAATGAGGAAAGATACAGAGTGGAGGACTCCTATCAGCTAACACGTCATGGATTTTCCATCTTGGACTCCTCAGCCACCCAGATTGGTGGACAGGGAGTACAAGAAGGCAGCTTCACAAAGCTCCCAGCAGGAGACAGAGCACCCAGTAACCAGTGATACACACTTTCCCGCCCCCTACCCTTCTTCCCCTTGCTTGGTCTCCACCACTTCCTGGTGGGCCTCAGGGAGGCGCTGGCTTCGTGTGGCTTGGATTCGCCCCACACACATGGGCTGGCTCCTTCAGTGCCATTTTCTTGTTGCTGCTGTTTCTTTTTTTGGCTTCTTTTGGTTTCTTCTCTCTCACCTCTTTCCCTTCTTTTCTCTCAAACATCTGGCTCCTTGTGCCATCTCTGCTCCTTCTTGATGGGCTGTGAAGTGCCGCTCACTGGGAAACCGCTTCCCCAGTTGGTGTTGCCATGCCAGTGGGACTTCTAGGGCCTTTTTTTTTTTTCCTTTTTGTTTTTCTTCATTTCTTGGTTTCTTGTCTCTTTCTACTTTCCTTCTTTTCCTGTCTCCAGAATACCTGGCGATGTGTGCCATCTCCACCCCTTCTAGACGGGCTATGCCAAGCAGCTTGGGAGCCACTTCCCTGGTCCACACCGCCACACTGGTGGGAATCCTGGGGGCATTTCTTTCTTTTTAAAATTTTTTTCTCTCTTTCTTTTTTCCTTTTTTCCTTTCTTCATTTCTCATTTTCTCGTCTCACTCTACTTTCCCTCTCTTCTTGTCTCCTGAATACCTGGTGCTGTGTGGCATCTCTGCCCCTTCTAGATGGACTGTGCAATGCCTAGTGGCTTGGGGGACACTTCCCCCGTTGGTACTGCCAAGCCAGTGGGCTCCCTTGGGGATTTTTTTTCTTTTCTCAATTTCTTGCCTCTTTCTACCCTCTTTCCTTTCTTTTTTCCTGAACACCTGATTACGTGTGCTATCTCTGCTCCTTCTAGACAGGCTGTGCAGTGCCACATTGCTGGGGAGCCACTTCCCCAGTCTGTGCCACCACACCAGTGGGCTCCCTTGGGGATTTTTTTCTTTCCTCTATTTCTTGTCTCTCTCTACCATCCTTCCCTTCTTTTCTCCTGAACACCTGGCAACATGTGCCATCTCTGCTCCTTCTAGTTGGGCTGTGGAGTGCCACGTGTCTGGGGAGCCACTTCCTCAGTCTGTACCACTGGGCTCCCTCAGAGCATCTTTTTTGCTTTCTCTCTTCTTTTCTCGATTTCTTGTCTCCCTCTACCTTCCTTCCTTGCCCTTCTCCTGAACACCTGGCACTGTGTGCCATCTCCACTCCTTCTGTATGGGTTGTGTAGTGCTTCTTGGCTGAAGACTTGCTTCTGGTGGGCTCCTTTGGGGCATTTTTTTTCTCTTCTTTTTGTGCTTAGTTTCTTGGTTCTCTCTACCTCCCTTTACTTCCTTCCAACCACCTGGCATCTTTTTTTTTTTTTTCAGTCTCGTCTCTCTCTGCATTCCTTTCTCCCAACCACCTACCCACGTATGCCTTTCTCTCTTTATTTTAAAATCTAGTTTCTTATCTCTCTCTCCCTTCCTTCCTTTCCTTTTCCCTACCCATCTAGCTGTGTGTGACGTATCTGTCCTTTCTTGTTGGGCATCGCCTGGTGAGAAAGCCACTGGCACACAGCTTCCCTGGATATGTGTCACTCCAATGGCAGGCTCCCTCAGCACTTCTTTTAGCTCCTATTTCTCTCTCTTCTTTCTCTTCTTTCCCACACCCACTTAGCTGCACACATCACAACCTCCCCTCCCTCCTGTCTATCTGAACCATGTGCTGAACATTACACCACTGAGCTGCACAGGCACAGTCTACCAGAACTTGCCCTGCACTGACCCCAGCCCCTCCTTGTTGGCCCCAGTACATGCCACAAACAACCCATCCCTGCCTCTCCCCTTCCTCTGGACCTGCCCTGTTGCACCACAGCTGAGAGACTGGCCCTGCCCATTGGACAAGGTAGCGAGAGGTATCATGCCCACAGACGAGCAAACAACAAAGAACACCCCGCCCACCTGCTCAGATATAACCAAATAAAACAAAAAAGCAGGATGAAACAAACAAATCTACAAACAAGAAATGAAGAAAATAACTACCAAATGTCCCAAAGACAGCAGAAAATATCAAGACATACCAGGACAGGATGGTTCCAGTAGATGTCCAAAATAAAACACCAGACAACCTTCCAGCGGAAGAAAATGCACTGGAACTACCTGATATGGAATTGAAATTTCTAATATTGAGAGCTATCCAAGAGTTGAAGGAAAAAGCAGACAAAAATGAGAGAAAAATAGACAAAATCTTGGAAAAGGCAGTCAAAATCATGGAAAAGATAAAACAATGGAAGAATGCAGGAAAATAATACAGGAACAAAATGTTAAAATAAATCCCCAACTAGAAATCATACAAAAACAGCAATTAGAAATCCAAAAGATAAACAACAAGATTTCATAGTGTCATAGAAGGTCTGAGAAGCAGGTTTGAAATAATGGAGGACACGATCAGTGAAATTCCTTGGATACCACTTTCTTTGAGGAAAATTCAGAGAAAAGAAGAAAAAAATGAGGAAACCCTGAGACTTATGTGGGATACAATCAAAAGCAAAAATCTGTGAGTGAGCAGAGTTCCAGAACAGGGGGAGAAAATGGAAAACACAGATAGGATAATTGAAGAATTTCTGACAGAAAACTTCCCTAATACCAAGAAAGATGAAAAGCTGACCATCCAAGAAGCTCAATGAACCCCATATAGGATAGACCCTAAAAGAAAGTCAATAAGGCATATCATATCACACTTGCTAAAACCAAAGACAAAGAAAGAATCCTGAGAGCAGCTCAAGAAAAACAAAAAGTCACATACAGAGGGGAAACAATAACACTAAGCTCTGATTAGTCAGCAGAAACCATGCAGGCAAGAAGGCAATTGGATGACATATATAAAACCTTGAAAGAAAACAATTACCAACCAAGAATAATACATCCCTCGAAACTCTCACTCAAATATGAAGGTGAAATTAGGACATTTCCAGATAAACAGAAATTAAGGGAATATGTAAAAACCAAACCAAACTTGCAAGAATTATTAAAGGGAGTCCTTCAGTTTGAGAACAAAGAACATGAGACAATAGCTTGAATCTAGGATGCCAGATTGCATCAGCAAGATACCAACCTAAGTAATGAACTCTCAAGGATTAATCAAGACTAAAAGATTTACAACAGGGAATCAGAGAGGTTAATCTGTAAATAACAACAAAATCATTACAATAAAAGAAGCAATATATGGTGTAGGTAGAGAACTTTCAAATGGAGAGGAAGGCAAGACAATACCAAGTAATAAAAGACTAGCTCAAACTTGGGAAGATAAAGGTAAATTTCAAGGTAACCACAAAGACAGTTAACAATCTTACTCATCAAAATAAAGAATAAAAACATAAAGTCTCAGTGAACACAAAATCCACAAAAAATAAAAATAAATGAAAAACATATCACAAATAAAAGGAATTCAGCACAGGAGAGTAAGAAGAACAAAGAAAATGTCAGCGCCACAAAAAAAGCACTACAAAATGACAGAAATAAACTCACACCTATAAATAATTACACTGAACATAGCCTAAAAGCACCCATAAAGAGACAGAAAGTGACAGAATGGATTTAAAAAAACAGGATCTATCAATATGCTGTCTTCAAGAGACACACCTTAGAAACAAAGACATAAATTTATTAAAAATCTAAGATTGGAAAAAAATATATATCAAGCAAACAGCTACCAAAAAAGAGCAGGAGTGGCAACACTAATCTCAGATAAAACAGACTTTAAAATAAAATCCACTATAACAGACAAAGAAGGGCATTATATAATGATTAAAGGGATGATCCGTCATGAAGACATAACCATAATAAATATCTACATACCCAATGACAGGGCTTCCGAGTACATAAAATAAACTTTAACAGTACTGAAAGGAGAAATTGACAATTCCACAATAATAGTAGGAGACTTCAATACACCACTCTCAGTAAAGGACAGATCATCTATAAAGAAACTCAGAAAAGATACAGAAGATCTAAAGGACACAATCAGCCAACTTGAACTCATAGACACATATAGAACACTCCACCCAACATCTGCAAAATACACATTCTTTTCTAACACACATGGAATGTCCTCCAGAATAGACCACATCTTAGGCCATAAAGCAACCCTCAACAAAAACCAAACATTGAGACAATACAAAGTATTTTCTCTGATCACAACACCATCAAAGACAAATTAACAACAGGAAGAGCAAGGAAAAAAAACCAGCTACACGTAAACTGAATAACACCCTGCTTACAAACCACTGGGTAATAAAAGAAATCAAAGATGGAATAAAAATTTTCCTAGACTCAAAAGAGAATGAACACATCATACCAAAATCTTCGGGATACAGCAAGGACAGTGCTCAGAAGTCAATTTATAGCAATAGATGCACACATCAAAAAAGAAGAAAGGGACAAAATCAAAACATTAGCTACACAACTTGAACAAATAGAAAGAGAACAGCAAAAAAAAACCCACAGCCACCAGAAGAAAGGAAATAATAAAGAGCAGAAATAAATGAAATAGAGAATAGAAAAATGAGAGAAAGAATCAACAAAACCAAAAGCTGGTTCTTTGAAAGGATCAACCAAATCGACAAACTACTGGCCAAACTGACAAAAGAAAAACAGGAGAGGATGCAAATAACCCAAACAAGAAATAAAATGGGGGACATTACAACAGACCCATCTGAAATAAACAGGATCAAAACAGTACTATGAAACACTGTACTTCAACAAATCTGAAAACCTATAGGAAATGGACAAATTTCTAGAAACACATTAGCTACTATCATGGATTGAATTATGTCCCCCAAAAAATACGTGTATCCATTTGGCTAGGCCATGATTCCCAGTATTGTGTGGTTGTCCTCCATTTTGTGATTGTAATTTTACATTAAAGAGGATTAGGGTAGGATTGTAACACCACCCTAACCCAGGTCACATCCATGATCTAATGTAAAGGGAGTTTCCCTGGGGTGTGGCCTGCACCACTTTTTATCTCTTGTAAGAGATAAAAGGAAAGGGAAGCAAGTAGAGAGTAGAGACCTCACACCACCAAGAAAGAAGCACTGGGAGCAGAGTGAGTCCTTTGGACCGGAGGTTCCTGCACAGAGAAGCTCCCAGTCTGGGGAAAGACTGATGATGACGAGGACCTTCCTCCAGAGCCGACAGAGAGTGAAAGCTTTCCCCTGGAGCTAACGCCCTGAATTTGGCCTACTAGACTGTGAGAAAATAAATTTCTCTTTGTGAAAGCCATCTACTTGTGGTATTTCTGTTGGAGCAGCACTAGATGACTAAGACAGAATTTGGTACCAGAAGTGGGATGCTGCTCTAACAGATACCTAAAATGTGGAAGCGGTTTTGAAACTGTGAATGGATAGAGGAGCGGCAGTGGCAGAGGACCGGCAACAGCAGAGAACCTGCAGCAGCAGAGAAGCAGCAGTGGCAGAGAACCAACAGCAGCAGAACCAGGAGACCAGTGCAAGATGGCGCTGGAGCCGACCCACAGATCGAGAAAGCCAATTGCCTGTGTGCCAGAGGCTTCCTGGCGGAGTGGGGTGCCTCCAGGCACTTGTCGGTGGAGGTAGGCTTGCTGACCCATAGAGCAAGGGAGCTGAGTGCCTGCCTGCAGGAGGCTTCCTGGCAGAGTGGGGTGCTTACGGGCACTTATTGGTGGAGTTACCCAGCTTTGGAACACTTGCCCCAGCAGGGCAGACATGGGCTTAAGGCCCGAGGGCCAAGAGGCCACAGGAAGCAGAAGCTGAAGAGACAAGGAACACAAGAAGCAGAGCTGCCTCAGTCTCAAAAGGTATGGCCATGACCTCAGGGGTTTCAAAGGGTGGAGCCTTGACCTCTGGTGTTTCTAAGGGTGGAGTTGTCACTCCGATGGACTGGGAGAATGATGCGCCTGCAGCCAAGGGAGCAGAGTTGCCAAACCAGTGGGCCTGGAAGGTGGAGCTGAAGCCCAGAGCTGACAGGCCTCCACTCAGAATCTGCAGAGTGTGATCAATACCTAGAGTCTGGAGGGCAGAGCCATTGTGTAAATTGTCTCAGAGAACAGAGGTTTATTTTCAAAGCCTTGAGGGCTAATGTAATGTGTTCTGCTGACTTGTTTGGTGCCTGTTATCCCTTCTTTCCCTCCAGTTTCTCCCATTTGTAATGGAAATGTCTAGCCTGTGCCTGTTCTGCCTTTGTACTTTCGAAGCAGATAACCTGTATTCTAGGTTTCACAGATGAGGAATTTTCAGATTTTTGACTTGGAGTTAAGAATTTTGCTATGATTTAATGAGATGAATATGTTTTGCATGTTGCAAGGATGTGATTTTGGGGGGGAAAAAGGTGGAATGTCATGGATTAAATTGTGTCCCCCAGAAATATGTGTATCAATTTGGCTAGGCCATGATTCCCAGTGTTTTGTGGTTGTCCTCCATTTTGTGATTGTAATTTTACATTAAAGAGGATTAGGGTGGGATTGTAACACTACCTTAACCCAGGTCACATCCCTGATCAAATGTAAAAGGAGTTTCCCTGGGGTGTGGCATGCACAACCTTTTTATATATATATATTTTATTGTACTTCAGGTGAAGGCTTACAGAACAAATAGTTTCTCATGAAACAGTAGTACAAATGTTGTTTTATGACATTGGTTAACAACCCCACAACATATTAACCCTCTGAATTCTCAACCTTTTTTTCTGGTGAAAATACACATAGCCAAAGACACACCGTTTCAAAAATTTTTACATACACAGTTCAGTGGCATTGACTACGCTCTTCCAATTGTGCTGTTATTCTCACTTAATATGAAGGCTTACAGAACAAAATAGTTTCTCATTTAACAGTTACTACAGATGTTGCCCTATGACAATTGTTAACAATCTCACAACACATCAACAATATCCTTATCCAACCTTGGGTTCCTTATCACCAGCTTCCTTGTCCCCTTCTGCCTTCTGGCCTTGTCACTGGACTCCTGTACCTCGTTAGTCTCATATGGTTTTACAGGGCTGTCCACTCCCAGGCTGAAAAGTGAACCTAGGAGGTAACTTCACCACTGAGCTAAAAGGGTGTCTGGGGGCCATACTCTCGAGGTTTCTCCAGTCTCCTTTAGGCCAGTAAATCTGGTCTTTCTTTTCTGAGTTAGAATTATGCTGTACATCCTTCTCCAGCTCTGTCCAGAACCCTCTGTTGTGATCCTGGTCAGAGCAGTCAGTGGTGGTAGCCGGGCACCATCAGCTGTACTGGACTCAGTCTGGTGGAGGCCTTGGTAGCTGTGGACAATTAGTCTTTAGGACTAATCTTTTCCTTGTATCCTGTTCTCTTCATTCTCCCTTGCTCCCGAAGGGATGAGACCAGTGGAGTATCTTAGATGGCCGCTCACAGGGTTTTAAGACCCCAGACACTACTCACCAAGGTAGAATGTAGAGCATTCTCTTTATAAGCTATGTCATGCCAATTGAGCTAGATGTTCCCCGAGACCATGGTCCTCACAGCCCTCCACCCAGCAATTCAGTCCCTCAGGGAGTTTGGATGTGTCTATGGGGCTTCCATGACCTCTCCTTGTACAGGTTGTGCTAGTTTCCCCTGTATTGTGTACTGTCTCACCTTTCACCGAAGATACCACTTATCTATTGCCTATTTAGTATTTCCCCCCCACCCCCATGCCTCCCATCCCTGGTAACCAACAAAGATTGTTATATTTTTTGTGTGAAATTTTTCATCGGTTTTTACAGTAGAGGTCTCATACAATATTTGCCCTTTTGGGATTGACTTATTTCACTCAGCATAAAGTCCTCCAGTTTCATCCACGTTATGAGTTGCTTCAGAGATTCATCATTGTTCTTTCTCGTTGCATAGTACTCCGTTGTGTGTATGTACCATAGTTTGTTTATCCATTCATCTGTTGATGGGCATCTAGGTTGTTTCCATCGTTTTGATATTGTGAACAATGCTGCCATGACCATAGGTGTGCATATGTCTATTCTAGTGACGACTCTTATTTCTCTAGGATATATTCTTAGGAGTGGGATTGCTGGATTGAATGGTATGTCTATTTCTAGCTTTCTGAGGAAGGGCCATATCATTTTCCAAAATGGTTGTATCATTTTGCATTCCACCACCAGTGCATAAGACTTCCTATCTCCCCGCAGCCACTCCAACATTTGTGATTTCCAGTGTTTTTGATTCATGCCAGTAATGCCGGGGTGAGATGGTATCTCATTGTGGTTTTAATTTGCATTTCTCTAACGGCTAGTGATCGCGAGCATTTCCTCATGTGTCTGTTGGCAATTTGAATGTCTTCTTTGGTGAAGTGTGTGTTCATTTCCTTTGCCCATTTTCTAACAGGATTATTTGTCTTTTTGTTGTAGAGGTGTTGGATTATCTTGTAGATTATGGAGATTAGACCTTTGTCTGATTTGTACTGTCCAAAAATTTTTTCCCAGTCTGTAGGTTCTCTTTTTACTCTTTTGGTGAAGTCTTTTGAAGAGCATAGGTGTTTGATTTTTAGACGAGCCCAGTTATCTAGCTGATCTGCTGGAGTTTGTGTGTTGATGGTTATGGTTTGTATCCTGTTAATGCCATGTATTAAGGCCTGTAGTGTTGGTCCTATTTTTTCTTCTATGAACTTTAGAGTTTTAGGCTTTATATTCACGTCTTTGATCCATTTTGAAGTAGTTTTTGTATACGGTATGAGGTATGGGTCCTGTTTCATTTTTTTGCAAATGGATATACAGTTTTGCCATCACCATTTGTTAAAAAGACGGTCTTTTCCCCATTTGATGGACTTTGGGCCCTTGTCGAAGATCAGGTGACCATAGGTGGATGGATTTACATCTGGGTTCTCAATTCTGTTCCACTGGTCAATCTATCTGTCGTTGTACCAGGACCGGGCTGTTTTGACTATTGTAGCTGTATAGTAAGTTCTGAAGTCAGGTAGTGCGAGTCCTCCAACTTTATTCTTCTTCAGTAGTGCTTTACTTATTCGGGGTTTCTTCCCTTTCCATATAAAGTTGATGATTAGTTTTTCCATCTCTTTGAAAAATGTTGGTATTTGGATCGGGATTGTGTTGTATTTGTAAATTGCTTTGGGTAGAATTGCCATTTTCACAATGTTGAGTCTGCCTATCCATGAGCACGGTATGTTTTTCCATTTATGTTGATCCCTTTGGGTTTCATGCAGTAGTGTTTTATAGTTTTCTTTGTATAGGTCTTCTACATCCCTGGTCAGATTTATTCCTAAGTATTTTATCTTTTTAGGGGCTATTGAAAATGGTATTGATTTCCTGATTTCCTTCTCATCGTTCTCATTATTGGTGTATAGGAATCCAACTGATTTTTGAATGTTTATCTTGTATCCTGCTACTCTGCTGAACCTTTCTATTACTTCCAGTAGATTTCTCACGGAGTCTTTAGGGTTTTCTATGTATAGTATCATATCATCTGCAAACAGGGACAGTTTCACTTCTTCATTACCAATTTGGATGCCCTTTATTTCTTTTTCTTGCCTTATTGCTCTAGCTAGAACTTCCAGCACAATGTTAAATAGGAGTGGTGATAAAGGGCATCCTTGTCCTGTTCCTGTGTTCAATGAGAATGTTTTCAGCCTCTCTCCATTAAGAATGATGTTGGCCGTTAGTTTTGCATAGATGCCCCTTATTCTGTTGAGAAATTTCCCTTCTATACCTACTTGATGGAGAGTTTTTATCAGGAATGGGTGTTGGGCCTTGTCAAATGCCTTTTCTGCCTCAATTGAGATGATCATGTGATTCTTTTCTTTCCTTTTATTTGTGTGGTGGATTACATTGATTGATTTTCTAATGTTGAACCATCTTTGCATACCTAATATGACTCCTACTTGGTCGTGGTGTATTATTTCTTTCATATGATGCTGAATTTTATTGGCTAGAATTTTGTTCAGAATTTTTGCGTCTATATTCATGAGAGATATTGGTCTGTAATTTTCTTTTTTGTGACATCTTATCCTGGTTTTGGTATCAGCATTATGCTGGCTTCATAGGATGAATTTGGAAGTGTTGCTTCCTCTTCTATGCTCTGAAATAGCTTGAGTAGTACTGATACAAGCTCTTCTGTAAATGTTTTGTAGAATTCTCCAGTGAAGCCATCTGGGCCAGGGCTTTTTTTGGTTGGGAGTTTTTTTGTTACCTTTTCAATCTCTTCTCTTGTTATGGGTCTTTTCAGATTTTCAACATCACTTTCTTGTAGTTTGGGTAGACTGTGTGTTTCTAGAAGTTATCCATTTCCTCTAGGTTGTCAAATTTGTTGGAGTATAGTTTTTCATAATATTCTGTTATAATCCTTTGTATTTCTGTTGTGTCTGTTTTAATGTCCCCCATTTCATTTCTTATTTGGGTTATTTGTGTCCTCTCCTGTTTTTCTTTTCTCAGTCTGGCCAGTGGTTTGTCGATTTTGTTGATTCTTGCAAAGAACCAACTTTTGGTTTTGTTGATTCTTTCTATTGTTTTTCTGCTCTCTACTTCATTTATTTCTGCTCTGATCTTTACTATTTCCTTTCTTCCGGTGGTTGTGGGCTTTTTTTGCTGTTCTCTTTATATTTGTTTGAGTTCTGTAGTTAATGTTTTGATTTTGTCCCTTTCTTCTTTTTTGATATGTGCATCTATTGCTATAAATTGTCCTCAGAGGACTGCCTTTGCTGTGTCCCAAAGGTTTTGGAATGATGTGTTTTCATTCTAGGAATTTTTTGATTCCATCTCTGATTTCTTCTATTACCCACTGATGTGTATGCAGGGTATTATTAAGTTTCCACGTAGTTGATTTTTTTTCCTTGCTTTTCTATTGTTAATTTCTACCTTGATGGCATTGTGGTCAGAGAAGATACTTTGAATTATCTCAACGTTTTGGATCTTGTTGAGAATTGCTCTGTGGCCTAAGATGTGGTCTATTCTGGAGAACGTTCCATGTGCATTGGAAAAGAATGTGTACTTTGCAGTGGTTGGATGGAGTGTTCTATATATGTCTATGAGGTCAAGTTGGCTGATTGTGACCTTTAGGTCTTCTGTATCTTTGCTGAGTTTCTTCTTAGTTGTTCTGTCCTTTACTGACAGTGCTGTGTTGAAGTCTCCTACTATTATTGTGCAACTGTCAATTTCTCTTTTCAGTGTTGTTTGAGTTTGTTTTATGTATTTTGGAGCCCTGTCATAGGGTGCTTAGATGTTTTTTATGGTTATGTCTTCATGATGGATCCTTCCCTTAATCATTATATGTGTCCTTCTTTGTCTTTTATGGTAGATTTTGTTTTAAAGTCTATTTTGTCTGAGATTAGTATTGCCACTCCTGCTCTTTTTTGGTAGTTGTTAGCTTGGTATATGTTTTTCCAACATTTTACTTTTAATAAATTCACATTTTTGTTTCTAAGGTGTGTCTCTTGTAGACAGCATATTGATGGATCCTGTTTTCTAATTCATTCTGTTACTCTCCGTCTCTTTATGGGTGCATTGAGTCCATTTACATTCAGTGTAATTATTGATAGATGTGAGTTTGTTGCTGTCATTTTGTAGTGCCTTTTTTTGTGGTGCTGAGTGTTTCCTTGTTCTTACTCTCTTGTGCTGAGTTACTTTTGTTTGTGGATTTTTTTTTCATTTGTTTTGTTTTTGTAAGTTTTGTTTTTGCTGAGACTTTATGTTTTTTGTCTTTATTTTTATGAGTTGGTTTGTTAACTTTCTTTGTGGTTCCCCTGAATTTTATCCTTATCTTTCTAAGTTTGAAGCAGTCTACCATTACTTGGTATCACCTTGCCTTCCTCTCCATTAGAAGGTTCTATACCTAGGCCGTTTATTCCCTTTTTCATTTTTTTGATGTTGTTGTCATCCATCGATTAACTACTCTGATTCCCTGTTGTATTTCTTTTGGTTTTGGATAGTCCTCGAGAGTTCATTTCCTAGACTGGTAACTGGCTGGTACGATCCTGCATCCTAGGTTCTGCCTGTGAGCTGAAGCTGTTTGTCCTCAGATCGAAGAACTCCCTTTAATAAATCTTGTAAGTTTTGTTTGACTTTTACATATTCCCTTAATTTCTGTTTATCTGGAAACGACCTAATTTCACCATCAAATTTGAATTAGAGTTTTGCAGGATATATTACTTTTGGCTGGCAATTTTTTTCTTTCAAGACTTTACATATGTCATCCCATTGCCTTCTTGCCTGCATGGTTTCTGCCGAATAATCTGAGCTTAGTCTTATTGTTTCTCCTCTGTATGTGACTTCTTGTTTTTCACAGGCTGCTCTCAGGATTCTTCGTTTGTCTTTCATTTTGGTGAGTGTGAATATGATAAGCCTTGGTGATTTTCTTTTGGGGTCTCTTGTATATGGGGTTCAATGAGCTTCTTGGATGGCCAGCTTTTCATCTTTCATGATATTGGGGAAGTTTTCTGTCAGCAGTTCCTCAAAGATCCTGTCTTTGTTTTCTGTTTTCTCCCCGTTCTGGAATGCCAATCACTCATAAATTTTTGCTTTTAATTGTGTCCCACATAACTCTCAGGGTCTTTTCATGTTTCTGTGCTCTTTTTTCTGAGTTTTCCTGAAACAGAGTTGTATCCAAGTTGTTTGTCTTCAGTTGCACTCATCCTGTCTTCCATGGTTTCAAATCTGCTTCTCCACACTTCTATGGCATCATCCATTTCTGAAATGTTGTTGTTTATATTTTGGATTTCTATTTGTTGTTTTTGTATAATTTCTGGTTGTGAATTTATTTTGGCGTTGTTTTCCTCATCATCTTCCTGAATTCTTCCAATTTTTTGTCTGTATTTTTCATGAATTTGTCTATTTTTTCCTCATGTTTTCAGCTTTTTGCCTCAGTTCTTGGAAAATTCCGAGTATTAGAGATTTGAATTTCCTATCAGGTACTTCTAGTGTATTTTCTTCCACTGGAAAGTCATCTGGTGTTTTAATTTGGAAGCCTACTGGAACCATCCTGTCCTGTTTTTGTAAATGTTTTGATATTGTCTGCTGTCTTCAGGGCATTCAGTAGTTATTTTTCTCGTTTATTGATTGTAGATTTGTTTGTTTCATCCTTTTTTTAAAAAAAAATTTGACTATGTCTGAGCAGGCGGACTGTGTGTCCTTTGTTGTTTGCTTGTCTGTGCACTCAATACTTTTCACCTCCTTCTCCAACTGGCAGGGTTAGTCACTCAGATATGGTACAGCAGGGCAGGTCTAGCTGAAAAGGAGTTACTAGGATGGGTTGTTTGTGGCACTTACTACAGCCACCAGGGTAGGTCAGTAATCAGTACAGGGCAGGTTCCAGTAGGCCTTGCCTGTACTGCTTGGTGGTGTGATGTCAAGCGCACGCCTGCACCACCTTTTATCTCTTCTAAGAGATAAAAGGGAAGGGAAGCAAGAGGAGAGTGGGGACTTCATGCCACCAAGAAAGAAGCACCAGGAGCAGAGTGCTTCTTTTGGACCCAAGGTTCTTTCACAGAGAAGCCCCTAGTCCAGGGGAAGACTGATGATGACAAGGAACTTCCTGAAGATCTGACAGAGACAGAAAGCCTTCCCCTCGAGCTGACACCCTGAATTTGGATCTCTAGCCTACTAGTCTGTGAGAAAATAAATTTCTCTTTGTGAAAGCCATCCACTTCTGGTATTTCTGTTGGAGAAGCACTAGATGACTAAGACACCTACCCAAACTAAAACAAAAAGATGTAAAAAATCTGAAGAGACCCATAACAAGAAAAGAGATCAAAAAGGTAACAAACAAAAAAAATAAATAACTCCTAAAAACAACAACAAAAAGCCCTGGCCCAGATGGCTTCACTGGAGAATTCTACTAAACATTCAAAGCAGAGCTTACACCAGTACCACTCAAGCTATTTCAGAACATATAAAAGGAAGGGATAAAAAAAGTTATTTTCCCTGTGGCCTTCCTACAAGGGTAACGTGTTTCTGCTCAGAGTGAAGAACAGCTTGTGCTTCCACTGCCTCACTTGGCTTATTCACAGGTACCTATGGTCACTTTCCATGGCCAGTGTCTCCTGACCCATCCTAGGGTCCCTGTGAGCCCTGGGACATGGGCCATTTTCTCATCCTCTAGCACTGTGTCTGCTCCTGGCTCCATCTGAAGGCCTCATATCCTGGGTCTCTCAGGGTGACAATTAGCTAATCCTCTTAATGAGGAAATGCTGGAGAAACCTCCTGCCTCCTGAAAATAAAGCACTCCCACCACAGTAAGTGTTCCCTGTCCTGGGGGAGGTGAAGTGAACCTGAGGGAGGGCACCAAAGACAGAAGGGATTCCCAGTATCTGCAGTGTCCTCCCACCACTTGCTGTGACCAGCTTACAGTAGCTGAGCTTAAGGGGCAAAGGACTGGGGACAATTACAAGAGACAGAAGCCACTTAAGAAGCAATGGGTGGAAGAGAGGAGGGAAAGCTCGGAAAGGGGAAAACATACAAGGATGACATTCTAGTATTTGGTTTTGTTCCATCAGTGTCTTTTTCAAGCATTCAACCTTATGAAGTGTTTCTACCATCCTGAGCAGCAAAAGAGAAAGAAATCTAGAAAATAATCTGTCTTGGTCTTTCTCTTTCTGAGAAACTTTTCATCCCCTCTGCTACCCTCTCTATGCAGCACCCCCAGAAGGCTGGTCTCCTGAACTGTATGTACTCCCCTGGGCCATCACCAGCTGTGGGGCTTTTCTCTCTACTCTCCTCACTTCCCTATCAGTCAGCTCTCTCTCCAGAAACTTCTCTGGTGTTGGAGAAGCTCTTTCTCACTGAGCAAGGACAGAGGGTGTCATCTGGCCAGTGGGTCCCAGCAGTCGCTCGTAGATGCCCCCATGATGTTCTGCTGAATGCTACCTCCAAAACATCCTGAAGCCTCCAGAACATTCTCCCCTGTTCTTATACTCAAAACATGACCTTTCTTCTTTCAACCTCTTGAAGAACATGAAGTTTATCCAATTTGAACACCAAAAAGCTCTTTGTCTTTGCCTTCCTTTCTTCCCTCTTTCCAATGTTAGCCTTCAGCTCATACTCTGATTGGATCTCCTTGGACCTCCTTCAAGAGCTTTCTCTACTGCCTGCCTTCTTCTCTTGGACCATTAATGCCTCCTTTGACTGGCATGCTCTACAGGCTATAAATACCACCAAAACCAAAACCAAACCTCTTGTTGTCGAGTCAATTCTGACTTATAGAGACCCTCCCTTTATCATAGAAGCTGTGCTTCTCTCCACTCCACTCTCTCTTAAACCACTTAACACCTCAACATCATTTACACTGAACTCTATGTCCCTTAATATGTTGAAGATATAAAGAGAAATAGTACTCAGTCCCTGTCTTCAAGGAGCCCACAATGAAAAGAGTAGTATGGGCACCCACTCAATGTTGTATAGGTCACACAAAAGGAGCAACTGCTTAACTGACTGGTGTTCAAATGGCAGGGTGCAGGATGAGCACAGTACAGAAGGGTGATAAGAAACGTAACTTTTATTTGTACTTTAGATGAAATAAGAGCAAATAAGTTATTCATTAAACAATACACACACTGTTTTGTGACATTGGTTGCCAACACTACCACATGCCAACACTTTTCCCTTTTCAACCTTGGGTTACTCATTACTAGCTTTCTTGTTCCCTCCTGCCTTCTTGTCCTCGCCCGTGGGCTGGTGTGCCCATTTACTCTCATTTTGTTTTGTGTGCCCGTCTAATTTTGGCTGAAGGGTGAACCTCAGAAGTGACATCAATACTGAATTTAAAGGATGTTCAAAGACTATACTCTCAGGGTTTCTCCAATCTCTGTCAGACCAGTAAGTCTGATCTTTTTTTGTGAGTTAGAATTTTTTTGTACATTTTTCTCGTGCTCGGTTCGGACCGTCTATTGTGATCCCTATCAGAGCAGTCAGTGGTGGTAGGCACCATCTTGTGCTGGACTCAGTCTAGTGGAGGCTGTGGTACTTGTGGTCCATTAGTCCTTTGGACTAATCTTTCTCTTGTGTCTTTTGTTTTCTTCATTCTTCCTTGCTCCAAACGGTGGGATCAGTGGAGTATCTTAGATGGCTGCTAATAAGCTATTAAGACCCCAGACGTTATTCACCAAAGTAGGATGGAGAGCATTTTCTTTAAAAACTATGTTATGCCAATTGGGCTCGATGTCCCCCGAGATCATGGTCCCCAGCACTCAGTCCAAGAATTTGGTGCCTCAGGGAGTTTGGATGTGTCTATGAAGCTTCTATGATTTTACCTTCGTCAGCTTGTACTGGCTTCCCCAGTATTGTGTATTGTCTTACCCTTCGCCAAAGTTACCACTTATCTATTGTCTAGTTAGTGTTTTTTTCCTCTCCATCCCGCCCCTCCCTATTTACTATTGAAGATTGTTTCAGAGAAAGCTAACTTTTGAGTTGGGTGTTCAACAGTGAAACAGAGAGGAATAGATATGGTCGAACTCAAAGAGAATATTCAGTTGTTCCATTAGTTGTTCTCCATAATTTTGGTGATTTATATTTTTTTCAAAAAAACTTGTTTTATAAAAATTCTATTTTTATCAGCAGAATAATGTAGCATTGTAAAATAACTTTAATCCCCTTTACCCCTGTTGCCACACTCGTTTAAATATCTAATTTTGTTAATTTTTTCTCATACAAAAATTTATATACACAGTTCTGGCAAAATGGCACTCTAGGAAGAAGCACCACGCTGTCCCTCCACAGCAAAGATCCGAAAAACTAAGCCAAACAGAATACAACAATCCTGAAGCCCTAAAACATCAAATAAAGAGATAAAGAACTCAGCCAAGCACCAAATGGAGTGAGAAAACTGACAGAGAATGGAGAGGGAGGAGAGATTCATGCAGAGGTCCCCTACCAGCTAACACAGCGCGGATCTTCCATCTTGGACTCCTATCAGAGACCAGCAAACAGGGGTTATGAGAAAGCAGCCTCACGGAGCTTCCAGCGGGAGAGAAAACAACCAGTAATTGGCGATATACGCTTTCCCACTCCCCACCCTTCTTCACCCCCACTCGGCCTCCTCTGCTTCCTGCGGCCACAGTCTCTTGACCGGGAAACAGAGGCTGCTTGGATTCCACACACTGGAATGGGTGTCTCTCTGAGTGCCATTTGTTGGCTGCTGGTTTTGCTTTTTTCCGCTTCTTTTTATTTCTTCCTTGCCTCTCCCCACCTCCCCCTCCTTTCACTCGAGTACCTCGTTCCATGTGCCAACTTTGCTTCTTCCTGAGGGGCTGCAGAGCTCCGGTAATTTGTGATATATGCTTTCCCACTGTCTACCCTTCTTCACCCACACTCGGCCCCCTCTGCTTCCCACAGACACAGTCTCTTGTTCAGAAACACCAGGCCACACTAGCTGGCTCTCTCTCTCGTGGCTGCGAGTGTTGCTTTTTTTTTTTCTGCTTCTTTTGATTTCTTACTTGCCTCTTGCCACCTCCCACTCCCTTCGCTCAAGTACCTGGCTCCGTGCGCCTTCTTTGCTTCTTCCTGAGGGGCTGCGGAGGTCCGTTAGAGTGTGGAGCTGCTTCCCGGTTTGGACTGCCGTGCTGGTGGGATCCCTGGGCTTTTGTTCGTTTGTTTGCTTTGAATTGTTTGTTTTCTTTTCCTTTTCTTGAGTTGGGAGCCTTTTCTGGCAAGGCTGAGCTGCGTGGCAGGGAGACTCCCCTTCAGCTTCCACAGATGTGCAGAGGGATCCCTGAAGGCATTTCTTTTTACATTTTTTTTCTGTTTCTTTTAGGGTGTTTATTTTTTTTTTAATTTGTTATCTTTCTCCCTTTTTGTCTTTCTTCATTGCTCAGTTTCTCGTCTCTCTATCTATTCCTTCTCTTACCGTTCCCTGAATACCTGGCATTGTATAACTCTATGCCTTCTAGCCAGGCTATACTGCAATGCCTAAGAGCAACTTCCCCAGACCTCATAGCTGCACTGGTGGGATCCCTGGGGACTTTGTGGTTCTTTAACCTTTCTGATTCTTATTTATTCATTCTTTTCTTTTCTTCCTCTTCCCCTTTCTGTTTTTCACCATTTCATAGTCTCTCAACTCTCCACTCCAATGGCAAGCTCCCTTAGCACTCTTTTTTGTTTCTTTGTAGGTTTTTGGCTCCTGTTCCTCTCTCTTCTCTCCCATATCCATCTTAGCGCCACACATAACAATCATCCCAATGCATCCTGCCTGCCTGCACCGTGCACCTGATATCAAACCACCAAGCAGCACAGGAATGGCCTACTGGAACCTGCCCTGCACTGATTACTGACCCACTCTGGTGGCTGTAGTAAGAGTCACAAACAAACCATCCCAGTAACTCCTCTTCAGCTAGACCTACCCTGCCATAAAATATCTGAGTGACTGACCCTGCCAGTTGGAGAAGGAGGTGAAAAGTATTGAGCGCACAGACAAGCAAACAACAAGGAACACACAGTCTTCCTGCTCAGACATAGTCAATTTTTTTAAAAAAGGGACGAAACAAACAAATCTACAATCAATAAACGAGAAAAATAACTAATGAATGCCCATAAGACAGCAGACAATAACAAAAGATTTACAAAAAGAGGAAAGGATGGTTCCAGTAGACGTCCAAAATAGAACACCAGATGACTCTCCTCTGGAAGAAAATAACTACCTGATAGGGAATTCAAATCTCTAATACTCATAATTCTCCAAGAACTGAGGCAAAAAGCTGACAAACATGAGGAAAAAATAGACAAATTCATGGAAAATAAGGACAAAAAATTGGAAGAATTCAGGAAAATAATGCAGGAACAAAATGCCAAAATAAATTCACAACTAGAAATTATACAGAAACAATAGAAATCCAAAAGATAAACAACAAAATTTTAGAAATGGACAATCTCATAGAAGAGCTGAGAAGCAGATTTGAAATGATGGAAGACAGGATTAGTTGAATTGAAGACAAACACTTGGATACAACTCTGTTTAAGGAAAACTCAGAAAAAAGAGCAAAGAAAAATGAAGAGACCCTGAGATTATGTGGGACACAATCAAAGGCAAAAATCTTCGAGTTATTGGTATTCAAGAACAGGGGGAGAAAACAGAAAACAAAGACAGGATCTTTGAGGAACTGCTGACAGAAAACTTCCCCAATATCATGAAAGATGAAAAGCTGGCCATCCAAGAAGCTCATTGAACCCCATATACAAGAGACCCCAAAAGAAAATCGCCAAGGCTTATCATATTCACACTCGCCAAAACGAAAGACAAACAAAAAATCCTGAGAGCAGCCTGTGAAAAACAAGAAGTCACATACAGAGGAGAAACAATAAGACTAAGCTCAGATTATTTGGCAGAAACCATGCAAGCAAGAAGGCAATGGGATGACATATATAAAATCTTGAAAGAAAAAAATTGCCAGCCAAGAATAATATATCCTGCAAAACTCTAATTCAAATTTGATGGTGAAATTAGGTCATTTCTGGATAAACAGAAATTAAGGGAATCTGTAAAAGTCAAATCAAACTTACAAGAATTATTAAAGGGCGTTCTTCGATCTGAGAACAAAAAGCTTCAGCTCACAGGCAGAACTGAGGACACAACATCATACATGCCAGATACCAATCTAGGAAATAAGCTCTCGAGGACTATCCAAAACCAAAAGAAATACAACAGGGAATCAGAGCAGTTAATCGATGGATGACAACAACATCAAAACAATGAAAGAGGGAATAAATGGCATAGGTATAGAACCTTCTAAGGGAGAGGAAGGCAAGGCGATACCAAGTAATGGTAGACTGCTTCAAACTTAGAAAGATAAGGGTAAAATTTATGGTAACCACAAAGAAAGTTAACAAAGACACTCTTAAAAAAAGAGGAAAAACATAAAGTCTCAGCAAAAACAAAACGTACAAAAACAAAAGAAATATAAAAAAATCCACAAACAAAAGTAACTCAGCACAAGAGGATAAGAAGAACAAAGAAAACTTCATCACCACCAAAAAAAGCACTACAAAATGACAGCAACAAACCCACATCTATCAATAATTACACTGAATGTAAATGGACTCAATGCACCCATAAAGAGATGGAGAGTGACAGAATGTATATGAAAGCAGGATCCATCAATATGTTCTCTACAAGAGACACACCTTAGAAACAAAGATGTGAATTTATTAAAAGTCAAAGGTTGGAAAAAACTACATCAAGCTAACAACTCCCAAAAAAGAGCAGGGGTGACAATTCTAATATCAGATAAAACAGATTTTAAAATGAAATCTACCATAAAAGACAAAGACGGAAACTATATAATGATTAAGGGGACGATCCATCATGAAGACATAACCATAATAAACATCTACGCACCCTATGACAGGGCTCCACAATACATAAAAAACAAAACTCTAACAACACTGAAAAGAGAAATTGACAGTTGCACAATAATAGTAGGAGACTTCAACACACCACTGTCAGTAAAGGACAGAACAACTAAGAAGAAACTCAGCAAAGATACACAAGACGTAAAAGGCACAATCAGCCAACTTGACCTCATAGACATATATAGAACACTTCATCCAACCGCTGCAAAGTACACATTGTTTTCCAATGCACATGGAACGTTCTCCAGAATAGACCACATCTTAGACAACAGAGCAATCCTCAACAAGATCCGAAACATTTAGATAATTCGAAATATCTTCTCTGACCACAATGCCATCAAGGTAGAAATTAACAATAGAAAGAGCAAGGGAAAAAAAATCAACTACGTGGAAACTGAATAATACCCTGCATACACATCAGTGGGTAATAGAAGAAATCAGAGATGGAATCAAAAAATTCCTAGAATCAAAGGAGAATGAAAACACATCATACCAAAACCTTTGGGACACAGCAAAGGCAGTCCTCAGAGGACAATTTATAGCAATAGATACACATATCAAAAAAGAAGAAAGGGACAAAATCAAAACATTAACTACAGAAATCAAACAAATAGAAAGAGAACAGCAAAAAAAGCCCACAACCACTGGAAGAAAGGAAACAGTAAAGATCAAGCAGAAATAAATGAAATAGAGAGCAGAAAAACAATAGAAAGAATCAACAAAACCGAAAGTTGGTTCTTTGAAAGAATCAATAAAATCGACAAACCGCTGACCAGACTGACAAAAGAAAACCAGGAGAGGACACAAATAACCCAAATGAGAAATGAAATAGGGGACATTACAACAGACCCAACTGAAATAAAAAGGATTATAACAAAATATTATGAAAAACTATACTCCAACAAATTTGAAAACCTAGAGGAAATGGATAAACTTCTAGAAACACACAGTCTACCCAAACTACAACAACGTGATTTTGAAAATCTGAACAGACCCATAACAAGAGAAGCGATTGAAAAGGTAATAAAAAAACTCCCAACCAAAAAAACCCCTGGCCCAGATGGCTTCACTGGAGAATTCTACAAAACATTTACAGAAGAGCCTGTACCAGTACTACTCAAGCTATTTCAGAGCATAGAAGAGGAAGCAACACTTTCAAATTCATTCTATGAAGCCAGCATTACCCTTACACCAAAACCAAGCAAAGACACCACAAAAAAGAAAACTACAGACCAGTATCTCTCAAGAATACAGACGCAAAAATTCTGAACAAAATGCTAGCCAATAGAATTCAGCATCATATCAAAGAAATAATACACCACGACCAAGTAGGATTCATACCAGGTAGGCAAGGATGATTCAACATTAGAAAATCAAACAACGTAATCCACCACACAAATAAAAGGAAAGAAAAGAATCACATGATCATCTCAATTGACGCAGAAAAGGCATTTGACAAGGCCCAACACCCATTCCTGATAAAAACTCTCAATAAAATAGGTATAGAAGGGAAATTTCTCAACATAATAAAGGGAATCTATGCAAAACCAATGGCCAACATCATTCTTAATGGAGAGAGGCTGAAAACATTCCCCTTGAAAACACGAACAAGACAAGGATGGCCTTTATCACCACTCTT
This sequence comes from Dugong dugon, assembly GCA_030035585.1. Lineage (NCBI taxonomy): Eukaryota > Metazoa > Chordata > Mammalia > Sirenia > Dugongidae > Dugong > Dugong dugon. Next base: position 59,117,191 of record CM057482.1, read on the forward strand.
ATTTAACATTGTGCTGGAAGTTCTAGCTAGAGCAATAAGGCAAGAAAAAGAAATAAATGGCATCCAAATTGGTAATGAAGAAGTTAAACTGTCCCTTTTTGCAGATGATATGATACTATACATAGAAAACCCTAAAGACTCCACGAGAAATCTACTGGAACTAACAAAAAGATTCAGCAGAGTAGCAGGATACAAGATAAACATTCAAAAATCAGTTGGATTCCTATACACCAATAAGGAGAACGATGAAAAGGAGATCAGGAAAACAATACCATTTTCAATAGCCCCTAGAAAGATAAAATACTTAGGAATAAATCTGACCAGGGATGTAAAAGACCAATACAAAGAAAACTACCAAACACTGCTGCATGAAACCCAAAGGGATCTACATAAATGGAAAAACATACCATGCTCATGGATAGGCAGACTCAGCATTGTGAAAATGTCAATTCTACCCAAAGCAATTTACAAAGACAATGCAATCCTGATCCAAATACCAACAACATTCTTCAAAGAGATGGAAAAACTTTTCATTAACTTTCTATGGAAATGGAAGAAGCCCCGAATAAGTAAAGCACTACTGAAGAAGAAGAATAAAGTTGGAGGACTCACACTACCTGACTTCAGAACCTACTATACAGCTACAGTAGTCAAAACAGCCTGGTCCTGGTACAACGACAGATACATTGACCAATGGAACAGAATTGAGAACCCAGATGTAAATCCATCCACCTAAGGTCACCTGATCTTCGACAAGGGCCCAAAGTCCATCAAATGGGGAAAAGACAGTCTTTTTAACAAATGGTGCTGCAAAATTGGATATCCATCTGCAAAAAAATGAAACAGGACCCATACCTCACGCCGTATACAAAAACTACTTCAAAATGAATTGAAGATCTGAATATAAAGCCTAAAACTGTAAAGTTCATAGAAGAAAAAATAGGACCAACACTTCAGGCATTAATACACGGCATTAACAGGATACAAACCATAACCATCAATGCACAAAACCCAATAGATAAGCTAGATAACTGGGATCTTCTAAAAATGAAACACTTAAGCTTTTCAAAAGACTTCACCAAAAGAGTAAAAAGAGAACCTACATACTGGGAAAAAATTTTTGGACAGTAAAAGTCAGACAAAGGTCTAATCTCCATAACCTACAAGAAAATCCAACACCTCTACAACAAAAAGACAAATAATCCATTTAGAAAATGGGCAAAGGAAATGAAAACACACTTCACCAAAGAAGACATTCAAATGGCCAACAGACACATGAGGAAATGTTCGTGATCACTAGCCGTTAGAGAAATGCAAATTAAAACCACAATGAGATACCATCTCACCCCAGCATTACAGGCACGGATCAAAAACACTGGAAATAACAAATGTTGGAGGGGCTGCGGGGAGATCGGAACACTTATGCACTGCTGGTGGGAATGCAAAATGATACAACCATTTTGGAAAATGATATGGCCCTTCCTCAGAAAGCTAGAAATAGACATACCATTCGATCCAGCAATCCCACTCCTAGGACTATATCCTAGAGAAATGAGAGTTGTCACTCGAATAGACATATGCACACCTATGGTCATGGCAGCATTGTTCACAATAGCAAAACAATGGAAACAACCTAGATGCCCATCAACAGATGAATGGATAAACAAACTATGGTACATACACACAATGGAGTACTATGCAAAGAGAAAGAACAACAATGAATCTGTGAACCGTCTCATAACATGGATGAAACTGCAGGACATTATGCTGAGTGAAATAAGTCAATCAGAAAAGGACAAATATTGTATGAGACCTCTATTGTAAAAACCCATGAAAAAGTTCACACACAAAATGTAACAATCTTTTTTGGTTACCAGGGATGAGAGGGGTGGGGGCGGGGGATATTAAATAGACAATAGATAAGTGGTATCTTGGGTGAAGGGTGAGACAGTACACAATACAGGAGAAACTATCACAGCTTGTAAAAGGAAAGGTCATGGAAGCCCCATAGACACATCCAAACTCCCTGAGGGACTGAATTGCTGGGCAGAGGGCTGTGAGGACCATGGTCTCGAGGAAAATCGATCTCAATTGGCTAGACACAGCTTATAAAGACGATGCTCTACATTCTACCTTGGTGAGTAGTGTCTGGGGTCTTAAAAGCCTGTGAGCGGCCGTCTAAGATACTCCACTGGTCTCATCCCTTCGGAAGCAAGGAAGAATGAAGAGAACAGGATACAGTGAAAAGAGTCGTCCAAAGGACTAATTGTCCACAGCTACCAAGGCCTCCACCAGACTGACTCCAGTACAGCTAGATGGTGCCCGGCTACCACCACTGAATGCTCTGACCAGGATCACAACAGAGGGTTCTGGACAGAGCTGGAGAAGGATGTACAGCATAACTCTAGCCCCCCCCAAAAAAGACCAGATTTACTGGCCTAAAGGAGCCTGGAGAAACCCCAACAGTATGGCCCCCAGACACTCTTTCGCTCAGTGGTGAAGTTACCTTTGCGGTTCACTGCTCAGCCTGGGAGTGGACAGCCCCGTAAAACGAAATGAGACTAACGAGGTACAGGAGGCCAGGGACAAGGGCCAGAAAGCAGAAAGGGACAAGGAAGCTGGTGATAGGGAACCCAAGGTTGAGTAAGGATATTGCTGATGGGTTGTGAGATTGTTATCCATTGTCATAGGGCAACATTTGTAGTAACTGTTAAATGAGAAACTATTTTGTTCTGTAAGCATTCATCTTAAGTGAGAATAACAGCACAATTCAAAGAGCGTAGTCCATGTCACTGAACTTTGTATGTAGAAGTTTTTGAAATGGTGTATCTTTGGCTATGTGTATTTTCACCAAAAAAAAAAAAAAAGGTTGAGAAGTTAGAGGGTTGTTATGTTGTGGGGTTGTTAACCAATGTCATAAAACAACATGTGTACTTCTGTTTCATGAGAAACTATTTGTTCTGTAAGCCTTCATCTGAAGTACAATAAAAAGAAATTTATATATACATTGTTATGTGACCCTAATTGCTCTCCCCATACTGTGACAGCACACTCTTCCTTTCCATCCCTGTTTCCCCATGTGCATTCAACCAGCTTCTAACCCTCTCTGCCTTCCCATCTCAGCTCCAGACAGAAGCTGCCCATTTAGTCTCTTCTATCTACTTGAGCTAAGAGGCGCATCCTCACGAATATCACTTTATGTCCCACAGTCCAGTCCAATCCCTGTCTGAAGAGTTGGCCTCAGAAACTGTTTTAGTTCTGGGCTGATAGAGAATCCAGGGGCCATGCTTTCTGGGGTTCCTCTGGTGTCAATCAGACCATTAAGTCTGTTCTTACTAGAATTTGAGTTTTGCACCCCTCCTTTCTCCTGCTCCATCAAGGACTCTCTGTTGTGTTTCCTATCAGGGCTGTCGTTGGTGGTAGTCAGGCACCATCTAGTACTTCTGGTCTCAGGCTGATGAAGTCTCCGGTTTATGTGGCCCTTTTTGTCTCCTGGGTTAATACCTTCCTTGTGTCTTTGGTATTTTTCACTCTCCATTACTCCAGGTGGTTGGGACCAATTGAAGCATCTTAGATGACCACTTGCAAGCTTTTAAGACCCCAAACGCCACTCCCCAAAATAAGATGCAGAACATTTTCTTAATAAGCTTTGTTATGCCAATTGACCTAGATGTTCCCTGAAAGCATGGTCCCCATACCTCTACCCCCTACTACTTTGTCCCTCCAAGTGTTTGGTTGTACTCAGGAAACTTCTTAGCTTTGGTTCAGTCCAGTTGTGCTGACTTCCCCTGTAGTGTGTGCTGTCCTTCTCTTCATCTAAGACAGTACTTATCTACTATCTAGTTAGTAAATAACCCTCACCCTCCCTCCCCATGCTCATAACCATCAAAGAATGTTTTCTTCTGTGTTTAAACCTTTTCTAGAGTTCTTATAATAGTGGTCTTATATAATATTTGTCTTTCTGTGACTGACTAAATTCACTCAGTGTAATGAGGTCCAGCTTCCTCCATGTTTATGTTTCAAGGCTTCATCGTTGTTCTTTATCATTGCATAGTATTCTACTGTGTGGATATACGATAACTTTTTATCCATTCATCCATTTATGGGCACCTAGGTTGTTTCCATCCTTTTGCTATTGTGAACAGTGCTGCAATGAACATGGGTGTGCATATAACAATTGGTGTGACGGCTCTTATTTCTCTAGGTTATATTCCAAGGAGTGGGATAGCTGGATGCTATGGTACTTCTATTTCTAGCTTTTTAAGGAAGCACCGAATCGATTTCCAAAGTGGTTGTACGATTTTACATTCCCACCAACAGTATGTAAGTGTTACAAACTCTCCACAACCCCCAACCCCAGCTTTTATTATTTTGTGTTTTTTGGATTAGTGCTAGCCTTGTTGCGGTGAGATGATATCTCATTGTAGTTTTTATCTGCATTTCTCTAATGGATAATGATCATGAGCATTTCATCATGTGTCTGTTAGCAGCCTGAATATCTTCTTTGGCTAAATGCCTGTTTATATCCTTTGCCCATTTTTAATTGTGTTACTTGTCTTTTTGTTGTTGAGGTTTTGCAGTATCTTGTAGACTTTAGAGATGAAACGCTGATCAGATTTGTTGTAGCCAAATTTTTTTTCCCCAGTCTGTAGGTTGTCTTTTTACTCTTTTAGTGAAGTCTTTTGATGAGCATAAGTGTGATTTTTAGGAGCTCCCATTTATCTAGTCTTTCATCTGGTGCTTGTGCATTGTTACTTATGGTTCGTATTGTGTTTATGTCATGTATTAGGGCTCCTAGTATTGTCCCTGTTTTTTCTTCCATGATCTTTATCATTTTCGATTTTATATTTAAGTCTTTGATCCATTCTGAGTTAGTTTTTGTGCATGGTGTGAGGTATGGGTCTTGTTTCAGTTTACTGTGGCTGGACAACAAATTATGCCAGCACCATTTGTTAAAAAGACTATCTTTTCCCCCAATTAATGGACTTTGGGCCTTTGTCAAATATCAGCTACTCATAGGTGGATGAATTTATATCGGGATTCTCAATTCTGTTCCACCGGTCTATGTATCTGTCTTTGTACCAGTGCCAGGCTGTTTTAATTACCGTGGCAGTATAATAGGTTTTAAAATCAGGTAGTGTGAGGCCTCCCACTTTGTTCTTCTTCTTGAGTAATGTTTACTTATCTGGGGTCTCTTCATTTTCCATATGGACTTGGTGATTTGTTTCTCCATCTCAATAAAAAATGCTGGTGGACTGTATCTGTAGATCGCTTTGGGTAGAATTGAGATTTTCATAATGTTGAGTCTACCGATTCATGAGCAAAGTATGTTTTTCCATTTATGCAGGTCTCTTGATTTTTTCAGTAGTGACTTGTAGTTTTCATTGTATAGGTATTTTATGTCTCTGGTTAGATTTATTCCTAAGTATTTATCTTCCTGGGGGTATTGTAAATGGTATTGATTTGGTGATTTCCTCTTCGAGGTTTTCTTTGTTGGTGTAAAGGAATCCAACTGATTTTTGTGTGCTTATCTTGTATGGTGAAACTTTGCTGAAATCTTCTATTAGTTCCAGTAGTTTTCTTGTGGATTCTTTGGGGTTTTCTGTGTAGATCATATCATCTGAAAATAGAGATACTTTTACTTCTTCCCTACCTATTTGGATGCTCTTTATTTATTTTTCTAGCCTAATTGCTCTGGCTAGGTCTTCCAGCACAATGTCCAATAAGAGTGGTGATAAAGGGCATCCTTGTCTGGTTCTCGTTCTCAAGGGGAATGCTTTCAAAGTTTCTCCATTTAGGATGATGTTGGCTGTTGGCTTTGTTTAACTGCCCATAATTATATTGAGGAATTTCCCTACTATTCCTATTTTGTTGAGCGTTTTTGTAAGGAATGGTTGTTGGACTTTCTCAAATGCCTTTTCCTCATGGATTGATAAGATCATGTGGTTCTTGTCTATTGTTTTATTTTATGTGATGGAGTACATTGATTGTTTTTCTAATATTGAACCATCCCCGCATACCTGGTATAAACCCCACTTGATCATGGCGAATTTTTTTTTATATGTTGCTGAATTCTATCAGCTAGAATTTTGTTGAGAATTTTTATTTTTGCATCACTGTTCATGAGGGATATTAGTCTGTAATTTTTTTTGTGATGTCTTTACGTGGTTTTGGTATTAGGATTATGCTGGCTTCATAGAATGAGTTTGGGAGTATTCCATCCTTTTCTATGCTCTCAAATACTCTTCTCTGAATGTTGGGTACAATTCTCCAGTGAAGCCATCCAGGCCACTTTTTTTTGTTGGGCGTTTTTAAACTACCTTTTCAATCTCTTCTTTTGTTATGGGTTTATTTATATGTTCTACCTCTGTTTGTGTTAATTTAGGTAGGTCGTGAGCTTCTAGAAATTTGCCCATTTCCTCTAGGTTTTCAAATTTGTTAGAGTACAATTTTTCATAGTATTCTGTTATGAGTCTTTTAATTTCAGTTGGATCTGTTGTGATATCAACAATCTCATTTCTTATATGGGTTATTTGCTTCCTCTCCTGTTCTTCTTTTGTCAGTTCGGCCAATGGTTTATCAATTTTGTTGATCTTTTCAAAGAACCAGGTTTTGGTCTTGTTAACTCTTTCAGTTGTTTTTCTATTCTCTGTTTCATTTAATTCTGGCTCGAATTCCTAATTCCTTTCTTCTGGCGCCTGAGAGCTTCTTTTGCTGCTCTCTTTCTACTTGTTCCATTTGTAGGGTTAATGTTTTGATTATGGCCCGTTCTTCTTTTTGGATGTGTGCATTTATTGCTATAAACTGACCTCTGAGAACTGCTTTTGCTGTGTCCCAAAGGTTCTGGTAGGATGTGTTTTCATTCTCCTTTGATTCTATGAATTTATTTATTCCATCCTTAATTTCTTCTATAATCCAGTAGTTGTTAAGCAAGGTGTTGTTCAGTCTCCATGTGTTTGATTTTTTTTCCTTGCTTTTTCTGTCTTGTTTTCTACTTTTATGGCTTTATGGTCAGAATAGATGCTTTGTAATATTTTGATGCTTTCGATTTTTTTAAGGCTTGCTTTATGGACTAATGTGTGGTCTATTCTGGAGAATGTTCCATGTGCGTTGGAAAAGAAAGTATATTTGGCTGCTGTTGGCTGGAGTGTTTGGTGTATGTCTTTGAGATCAAGTTGGTTGATTGTAGCATTTAGCTCTTCCGTGTCTTTGGTGAGCTTCTTTCTGGATTTTCTGTCCTTCAGTGAAAGTGGTGTGTTGAAGTCTTCTACTAGTATTGTGGAGCTATCTCTCTTTTCAGTGTTGTTAGAGTTTGTTTTATGTATTTTGGAGCCCTGTCATTAGGTGCATAAATATTTATCATAGTTATGTCCTCCTGGTGTATTGACTCTTTAATCATTATATAGTGTCCTTTCTTATCATTTGTGGTGGATTTTACTTTAAAGTGTATTTTGTCAGAGATTAGTATTGCCTCTCCTGCTCTTTTTTGAGTGTTGTTTGCCAGACATATCTTTTTCCATCCTTTGAGTTGTAGTTTGTTTGTGTCTAGAATCTAAGGTGTGTCTCTTGTAGGCAGTACATATACGGATTGTGTTTTTATCCAATCTGCCACTTTATGTGTCTTTATTGGTGCATTTCGTCCATTTACATTCAGCGTAATTATTGATAGGTATGAGTTTAGTGCTGTTGTTTTGATGTCTTTTTTTGTGTTCTTCAGTTTCTTTATTCCACTTAATTTTCTGTGCTGAGTATTTGTGTATTTTCTTTTCATCTTTTTCATTGATGGTTTTATGTTTGCTGAGTCTTTATATGTTTCTAGTTTTTTATTTTGACTTGTGGGATTGTTAGTTTCCTTTGTGGTTACCTTAATATTTACCCCTATTTTTCTAAGTGTATATCAGTCCTTATTTCTTTATATCACCTTGACTTCCTCTCCATACGAAAAATCTATGTCTACATTTCTTAAGTCCCTGTTTTTTGTTTTAATGTTGTCATCTTTTACATATTGACATCTGTTTCCCTATTTTCAGCGTTTTAGCTTTGATTTACTTTTGTGTCTTCCCTATCTGGTTTGATATCTGGTTGCTCTGTCCTGTGTTCTAATCTTGGGTTGTTATCTGATGTTACTGATTTTCTAACCGGATGACTCCCTTTAGTATTTCTTATAATTTTGGTTTGGTTTTTGCAAATTCCCTAAACTTCTGTTTATCTGGAAATGCCCTAATTTCACCATCATATTTGAGAGACAGTTTTGCTGGATATATGATTCTTGGCTGGCAGTTTTCTTTTCCTTGAAGGCTTTATATATGTCATCCCATTGCCTTCTTGCCTGCATGATTTCTGCTGAGTAGTCCGAGCTTATTCTTATTGACTCTCCTTTGTAGATGACTTTTCTTTTATCCCTAGCTGCTCTTCAAATTCTCTTTTATCTTTGGTTTTGGCATGTTTAATTATAATATATTTTGGTGACTTTCTTTTGGGATCTAGCTTATGTGGGTTTCAATGAACATCTTGGATAGATATCTTGTCATCTTTCATGAAATCAGGGAAGTTTTCTGCCAACAAATCTTCAACAATTTTCTCTGTATTTTCTGTTATCCCCACCGTTCTGGTACTCCAATCACCCGTAGGTTATTCCTCTTGATAGAGTCCCTCATAATTCTTAGGGTTTCTTCATTTTTTTAAATCCTTTTATCTGATTTTTTCCAAATAAGTTGGTGTCAAGTGCTTTATCTTCGATTTCACTAATTCTGACTTCCATTGCCTCAATTCTGCTCCTGTGAACTTCTATTGAGTCATTTAATTCTGAAATTTTATTGTTAATCTGGATTTCTGATTGCTGTCTCTCTATGGATTCTTGCAGCCTCTTGAATGTCATTATGCTGTTCTCTAATCTTTTTAATTTCCTCTATTGCTTGTTCTGCATTTTGCTTAAGTTCCTTCCTAATTTCTTGAAGAGTTCTATAATCTTTTGTATTCTGCCTTCGGTAATTCCAAGAAATTTTCCTCCTCTGGAAAATTTCTAGATTCTTTATTTTGGGAGCTTGCTGAAGCCCTCATGGATTGCTTCTTAATGTGATTTGATATTGACAGTTGTCTCCGAGCCATCAATAGATTATTATATTTATTTATTTTGCTTGCTTTCTGTGTCCTAGCTTCTTGTTTTGTTTTGATATGCCCAAACCGCTCTTATGAGCTAGTTTTATTATTGGCATCTTTGAAGTGCTAATATCCTGTAACCAGTTTGTTAGATCTGTTACCAGGTATGCAAGCTCAGGAGTCCACCCGCTCCTCCTGTATGGATTCAGCTCAGGTGCCCAAATAGATAGCCACCAAGTGTGTGGTGTAGGCTCTCACTTACAGTCCTAGACAGGCATGGGTGATTGGTGTAGGCACAGGCATCTGGCTTCAGCAGGAGGACACACTCTGAGCAAAGGATGGGGCTGTCAGCTGCCCCCAAGTGTCCAGGAAGTAGGCATGTCCCTGTTCCCTAGAGCATGTAGGTGGTTTGGTTTTGCATCCGGACTATAAGCACCCAGTACTGTTCGCTGTGAGGACTGGGAGGCACCTCGTATTCATGGGCCCCTATCACAGGTGGCTGGTGGCATGGGTGGAACCACCAGTCCTCAGGCCCCTGATGTGGGTAGGTGAAGACCCTGCTTATTGGGCAGAGCAGTGTCAAATGTCAAGAACCTGCCACTTCACAGCTGAAACAGTTGAAGTTAGAGTTCAACTTTTTTGTTTTACTGCGGTAATGAGGGTCTACACTGTTGAGATGGGCCCACACAAGTCTATGCAGGGGGAAAGGCACTCATAATCCTTGGATCCCTTATACCTGTGCCTAGGCAAAGGAGCTGTGCCCACCATGGGTTCCTGGCTTAGGGGAGCTGGCAGTTTACTTTTCTCCTTGTTTGTTAATTTGTTCACTCTCCAAGTCTGGGAGAATGGTTCCGGACATGTGACACATCCTACTTCTAGCCCAGGGGACTCGACAATTGCTGAAGCTGATCTGGGACCCTGTGCAGATCAGGGAGCGGGGAGATAAATGGGAGAGAGACTTTTCCCTAAGTTGGTGTTTTTGATCTGTGAGTAAGCTGTATGTAATTACTTATCTTTCCCCGATCCAGGGCTTCTTCTCACTGGTTCTGGGTGGCCATGTAGACTCTCTGGCACTGGGTCTCTCCCAGTGCAGAAAAGGAGCCTCCCAAGCACCGCCACTTGCCTGCCCCACTGCTCAGCCCCGAGGTGAATAGGCTTGAAGTGCTCAGGCTCTTTCCAGGTCAGGTCTGGCAACTCCTTGCTGTTGCGAACCATCTGTCCCTCCCCCTGCCACTCAGTCCAGTTCCTCAATTCTGCCTTTGATGTTCAGAGCTCCTAGATTGCCATATATAATCAATTCACTTGTTTTTTCGGATCTTTGTTGTAAGAGGGTGTCTTAGTCGTCTAGTGTTGCCATAACAGAAATATCACAAGTGGATGGTTTTAACAAAGAGAATTTATTTCCTCACAGTCAAAGTAGGCTAAAAGTCCAGATTCAGGGCGTCAGCTCCAGGGGAAGACTTCTTCTCCCTGTTGGCCTTCTTCTCTTTGGTGTTCCCCTGGACTAGGAGCGTCTCTGTGCAGAGACCCCAGTCAAAAAGATGCGCTCTGCTCCTGGCACTGCTTTCTTGATGGTATGAGGTCCCCCTGTCTCACTGCTCACTTCTGGTTTTTATATCTCAAAAGATTGCCTCAGGACACAATCCAGTCTTGTAGATCAGGTCCTCCCTTACTAATACAACTGCCACCCATCCTCCCTCATTAACATCTTAGAGGCAGGTTTACCACATACAGGAAAATCACACCTTACCAGGAATCATGGCCTGGTCAAACTGATACACACATTTTTGGGGGGACATAATTCGAACCATACAGAGGGTCCATCGGAAGGGTCTGACTACTCCACCACCTTGGGCCGGCCAGCTTAATTTTGTTAATTTTTGTTTCCCCATTCTCTCTTTTTCTTTTTTCATTCTATTTCAGGTGAAGGTTTACAGAACAAATAGTTTCTCATGAAACAGTAGAACACATATTGTTTTACAACATTGGTTAACAACCCCACAACATGGCAACTCTCTCCCTTCTCTACCGTTTTTTTTTTTTTTTTTTTTTTGGTGAAAATGTACATAGCCAAAGATACACCATTTCACAGTTCAGTGACATAGACTACACTCTTCCAGTTGTGCTGCTATTCTCCCTTTAGATGAAGGCTTACAGAACAAAATAGTTCCTTATTTAACAGTTAGTACATATGTTACCCTATGACAATGGTTAATGAACTCATAACACGTGAACACTATCCTTACTCAACCTTGGGTTCCCTATCACCAACTTTCTTGTCCCCTTCTGCCTTCTGGCCCTCGTCCCTGGACTGCTGTGCCTCATTAGTCCCATTTTGTTTTATGGGGCTGTCCAATCCCCGGCTGAACAGTGAACCTGAGAAGTGACTTCACCACTGTGCTGAAAGGGTGTCTGGGGGCCATACTCACGGGCTTTCTCCAGTCTCCTTTAAGACAGTAAATCTGGTCTTTTTTGTGTGTGTGAGAATTTTGTTCTACATCCTTCTCCAGCTTTGTCCAGAACCCTAGGTGTGATCCTGGTCAGAGCAGACAGTGATGGTAGCTGGGCACCATCTAGCTGTACTGGACTCAATCCGGTGGAGACCTTGGTAGCTGTGGTCCATTAATCCTTCGGACTAATCTTTTCCTTGTATCCTGTTCTCTTCATTCTCCCTTGCTGCCAGAGGGATGGGACCAGTGGAGTATCTTAGATGGCTGCTCACAGGCTGTTAAAACTCCAGGCGTTACTCACCAAGGTAGAAGGTAGAACATTGTCTTTATAAACTGTGTTATGCCAATTGAGCTAGATGTTCCCCGAGACCATGGTCCCCACAGCCCTCCACCCAGCAATTCAGTCCGTCAGGGAGTTTGGATGTGTCTAGGGAGCTTCCATGACCTTTCCTTGTACAAGGTGTGCTAGTTTCCCCAGTATGGTGTACTGTTTCACCCTTCACCCAAGATACCACTTACCTATTGCTTATTTAGTATTTCCCCCCACACCTCCCATCCCTGGTAACCAACAAATAGTTACTTTTTGTGCATAAACTTTTTCATGGGTTTTTACAATAGACGTCTCATACAATATTTGTCCTTCTGTGATTGACTTCTTTCACTCAGCATAATGTCCTCCAGTTTCATCCATGTTATGAGATGGTTCACAGATTCATTGTTGTTCTTTCTCGTTGCATAGTACTCCATTGTGTGTATGTACCATAGTTTGTTTATCCATTCTTCTGTTGATGGGCATCTAGGTTGTTTCCATCATTTTGCTATTGTGAACAATGCTGTCATGAACACAGGTGTGCATATGTCTATTGGAGTGACGACTCTTATTTCTCTAGGATATATTCCTAGGAGTGGAATTGCTTCATTGTATGGTATGTCTATTTCTAGCTTTCTGAGGCAGGGACATATCATTTTCCAAAATGGTTATATCATTTTGCATTCCCACCAGCAGGGCATAAGAGTTCTGATCTCCCCATAGCCCGTCCAACATTTGATATTTCCAGTGTTTTTGATTCGTGCTAGTAATGCCGGGGTGAGATGGTATCTCATTGTGGTTTTAATTTGCATTTCTCTAACAGCTAGTGATCGTGAGCATTTCCTCATGTGTCTGTTGGCCCCTTGAATGTCTTCTTTGGTGAAGTGTCTGTTCATTTCCTTTGCCCATTTTTTAAAAGGATTCTTTGTCTTTTTGTTGTAGAGGTGTTGGATTTTCTTGCAGATTATGGAGATTAGACCTTTGTCTGACTTGTATTCTCCAAAAATTTTTTCCCAGTTTTTAGGTTCTCTTTTTACTCTTTTGATGAAGTCTTTTGAATAGCATAGGTGTTTGATTTTCAGAAGATCCCAGTTATTTAGCTTATCTTTTGGGGTTTGTGTATTGATGGTTATGGTTTGTATCCTGTAATATCATGTATTAAGGCCTGGAGTGTTGGTCCTATTTTTTCTTCTATGAACTTTACAGTTTTAGGCTTTATATTCAGATCTTTGATCCATTTTGAATTACTTTTTGTATACAGCGTGAGGTATGGGTCCTGTTTCATTTTTTTGCAAATGGATATCCAGTTTTGCCAGCACCATTTGTTATAAAGACTGTTTTTTCCACATTTCATGGAATTTGGGCCCTTGCCGAAGATCAGGTGACCGTAGGTGGATGGATTTACATCTAGGTTCTCAATTCTGTTCCATTGGTCAATGTCTCTGTAGTTGTACCAGAACCAGGCTGTTTTGACTACTGTAGCTGTATAGTAGGTTCTGAAGTCAGGTAGTGTGAGTCCTCCAACTTTATTCTTCTTCTTCAGTAGTGCTTTACTTATTCGGGGCTTCTTCCATTTCCATAGAAAGTTAATGAAAAGTTTTTCCATCTCTTTGAAGAATGTTGTTGGTATTTGGATCAGGATTGCATTGTCTTTGTAAATTGCTTTGGGTAGAATTGACATTTTCACAATGCTGAGTCTGCCTATCCATGAGCATGGTATCTTTTTCCATTTATGTAGACCCCTTGGGTTTCTTGCAGTAGTATTTTGTAGTTTTGTTTGTATAGGTCTTTTACATCCCTGGTTAGATTTATTACTAAGTGTTTTGTTTTTTAAGGGGCTATTACAAATGGTATTGTTTTCCTGATTTCGTTTTCATCATTCTCCTTATTGGTGTACAGGAAGCCAACTGATTTTGTATCTTTATCTTGTATCCTGCTACTCTGCTGAATCTTTCTATTAGTTCCAGTAGATTTCTCAAGGAGCCTTTAGGTTTTTCTATGTATAGTATCATATTATCTGCAAACAGGGACAGTTTAACTTTCTCATTACCAATTTGGATACCCTTTCTTTCTTTTTCTTGCCTTATTGCTCTAGTTAGAACTTCCAGCACAATGTTAAATGAGAGCGGTGATAAAGGGCCTCCTTGTCTTGTTCTTGTCCTCAACGGGGATGTTTTCAGCCTCTCTCCTTTAAAAATGATGTTGGCTATTGGTTTTGCATAGATGCCCCTTATTATGTTGAGAAATTTCCCTTCTATACCTATTTTATTGAGAGTTTTTATCACGAATGAGTGTTGGACTTTGTGAAATGCCTTTTTTGCATCAAGATGATCATGTGATTCTTTTCTTTCCTTTTATTTATGTAGTGGATTACGTTGGTTGATTTTCTAATGTTGAACCATCCTTCCATACCTGATATGAATCCTACTTGGTCATGGTGTATTATTTTCTTGATATGATGCTGAATTCTATTGGCTAGAATTTTGTTCAGAATTTTTGTGTCTATATTCATGAGACATATTGGTCTGTAATTTTCTTTTTTTTGTGGTGTCTTTGCCTGGTTTTGGTATCAGCATTATGCTGGTTTTATAGAATGAATTTGGAAGTGTTGCTTTGTTTTCCATGCTCTGAAATAGCTTGAGTAGTGCTGGTACAAGTGCTTCTGTAAATCTTTTGTAGAATTCTCCAGTGAGGCCATCTGGGCCAGGGGGTTTTTTTGTTAGTTTTTTTTTTTTTTATTACATTTTCAATCTCTTCTCTTGTTATGGTCTGTTCAGATTTTCAACATCACTTTGTTGTAGTTTGGGTAGACTGTGTGTTTCTAGAAATTTATCCATTTCCTCTAGGTTTTCAAATTTGTTGGAGTATAATTTTTCATAATATTCTGTTATAATCCTTTTCATTTCAGTTGGGTCTGTTGTAATGTCCCCCATTTCATTTCTTATTTGGGTTATTTGTGTCCTCTCCTGGTTTTCTTTTGTCAGTCTGGGCAGTGGTTTGTCGATTTTATTGATTCTTTCAAAGAACCAACTTTTGGTTTTGTTGATTCTTTCTATTGTTTTTCTGTTCTCTATTTCATTAATTTCTGCTCTGATCTTTACTATTTCCTTTCTTCTGGTGGCTGCGGGTTTTTCTCCTGTTCTCTTTCTATTTGAGTTCTGTAGGTAATGTTTTGATTTGATCCCTTCCTTCTTTTTTGATATGTGCATCTATTGTGACAAATTGTGCTCTGAGGACTGCCTTTGCTGTGTCCCAAAGGTTTTGGTATGATGTGTTTTCATTCTCATTTGATTCTAGGAATTTTTTGATTCCATCTCTGATTTCTTCTATTACCCAGTGATGTGTAAGCAGGGTGTTATTCAGTTTCCATGTTATTGATTTTTTTTTCCCTTGATCTTTCTGTTGTTAATTTCTACCTTGATGGCATTGTGGTCAGAGAAGATACTTTGAATTATCTCAACGTTTTGGATCTTGTTGATGATTCCTCTGTGGCCTAAGATGTGGTATATTCTGGAGAACGTCCCATGTGCATTGGAAAAGAACGTGTACCTTGCAGCAGTTGGATGGAGTGTTCTATATATGCCTATGAGGTCAAGTTGGCTGATTGTGCTCTTTAGGTCTTGTGTATCTTTGCTGAGTTTCTTCTTAGTTGTTCTGTCCTTTACTGACAGTGGTGTGTTGAAGTCTCCTACTATTATTGTGCAACTGTCAATTTCTCTTTTCAGTGTTGTTAGAGTCTGTTTTATGTATTTTGGAGCCCTGTCATTGGGTGCGTAGATGTTTATTATGGTTATTTCTTCATGATGGATTGTCCCTTTAATCATTATATAGTGTTCTTCTTTGTCTTTTATGGCCAATTTTGTTCTAAAGTCTATTTTATCTGAGATTAGTATTGCCACTCTGGCTCTTATTTGTAGTTGTTAGATTTTTAGATTTTTTTCCAACCTTTGACTTTTAATAAATTCACACCTTTGTTGCTAAGGTGTGTCTCTTGTAGATAGCATATTGATGGGTCCTGTTTTCTTATCCATTCAGTCATTTTCCATCTCTTTATGGGTGCATTGAGTCCATTTACATTCAGGGTAATTATTGATAGATGTGAGTTTGTTGCTGTCATTTTTTAGTGCTTTCTTTGTGGTGCTGATGTTTTTTTTGTTCGTCTTACTCTCCTGTGCTGAGTTACTTTTGCTTATGGATTCTTTTTTTTTTTCATTTCTTTTGTTTTTGTTAGTTTTGTTTTTGTTGAGAGTTTATGTTTTTCGTCTTTATTTTTATGAGTATGTTTGTTAACTTTCTTTGTGGTTACCATGAAATTTACCCTTATCTTTCTAAGTTTGAAGCAGTCTATTATTACTTCGTATCGTCTTTTCTTCTTCTCCATTAGAAGGTTCTATACCTACACCATTTATTCCCTCTTATTTTTCTGATGTTGTTGTCATTTACTGATTAACTGCTCTGATTCCCTGTTGTATTTCTTTTGGTTTTGGATAGTCCTTGAGAGTTCATTTCCTAGATTGGTATCTGGCGGGTATGATCCTGCATGCTAAATTCTGCCTGTGAGCTGAAGTTGTTTGTTCTCAGATTGAAGAACTCCCTTTAATAATTCTTGTAAATTTGGTTTGGTTTTTACAGATTCCCTTAATTTCTGTTTATCTGAAAATGTCCTAATTTCACCATCATATTTGAATGAGAGTGTTGCAGGATATATTATTCTTGGATGGCAATTTTTTTCTTTCAAGTTTTCATATATATCATCCCATTGCTTTCTTGCCTGCATGGTTTCTGCCGAATAATCTGAGCTTAGTCTTATTGTTTCTCCTTTGTATGTGACTGCTTGTTTTTCATGAGCTGCTCTCAGTATACTTTGTCTTTGTTTTTTGTGAGTGTGATTATGATATGCCTTGGTGATTTTCTTTTGGGGTCTATCCTACATGGGGTTCGTTGAGCTTCTTGGATGGCCAGTTTTTCATCTTTCATGATATTGGGGAAGTTTTCTGTCAGCAGTTCTTCAATGATCCTCTCTGTGTTTTCTGTTTTCTCCCGTTCTGGAACACTGATCACTCGAAATTTTTTGCTTTAGATTGTATCCCACGTAACTCTCAGGGTCTCTTCATTTTTTTTTGTTCTTTTTTCTGAGTTTTCCTCAGAGTTGTATCGAAGTGTTTGTCTTCAATTCCACTGATCCTGTCTTCCACCATTTCAGATCTGCTCCTCAGCCCTTGTAAGACACCGTGCATTTCTGAAATCTTGTTTTTTTATCATTTAGATTTCTAATTGTTGTTTTTGTATAATTTCTCGTTGTGAATTTATTTTGGCATTTTGTTCCCGCATTTTTTTCCTGAATTCTTCTAATTGTTTGTCATTATTTTCCATGAATTTATCTATTTTTTCCTCATTTTTGTCCACTTTTTCCTTCAACTCTTGGAGAATTCTGAGTATTAGAGATTTGAGTTCCCTATCAGGTAGATCTATTGCCTTTTCTTCCACTGGAAAGTCATCTGGTGTTTTATTTTTGGATGACTAGTGGCGCCATCCTGTCCTGTTTTTGTAAATGTTTTGATATTGTCTGCTATCTTCTGGGCATTCAGTAGTTATTTTTCTCGTTTATTGATTGTAGATTTTTTTTTGTTTTGTCCTTTCATTTGGCTATGTCTGAGCAGGCGGACTGTGTGTTCTTTGTTGTTTGCTCGTCTGTGGGCATGATACTTTTCACCTCTTTCTCCAATCGGCAGTGTCAGTCGCTCAGATATGGTACGGCAGGGCAGGTCTAGCTGAAGAAGAGTTACTGGGACGGGTTTTTTGTGGAACTTACTACAGCCACCAAGGTGGGTCGGTAATCAGAGCAGGGCAGGTTGCAGCAGGCTGTGCCTGTGCTTCTTGGCGCTGTAATGTTAAGCACACGGTGCAGGTAGGCAGGATGTAGGGGGGAGATTGTTACGTGTGAAGCTAAGATGGATATAGGAGAGAAGAGAGAAGAACAGGATCCAAAAACATACCAAAAAACAAAAAACGATGCTAGGGTAGCTTGCCATTGGAGTGGAGAGACGAGACTATGAAATGGAGCAAAACAAAAAGTGGAAGAAGAAGGAAAGAAAAAGAAAAGAAAAGAAAATGAATAAATAAAAATCACAAAAGGAAAAGAACAGCAAAATTCCCAGGGATCCCACCAGTATGGGTATGAGGTCTGGGGAAGTTGTTCTTCGGTGTTGCAGTACAGCCTGGCTAGGAGGCATAGAGGTATTCAGCACCAGGTATTCCAGGAACAGAAAGAGAAGGAAGGTATAGAGATATGAGAAACTGAGTAATGAAGAAAGACAAAAAGGGAAAAAGAGGGAAAAGAAAACAAATTTTAAAAAATAGAACAAGAATAGTCCCCCCTCCCAAAAAAAAAACAGGAAAAAAATAATAATAAAATAATAAGCCCACAAAAAAATAAATGCTCTTAGGGATCCCTCTGCACATCTGCACAAGCCGAGGGGGTAGGTTCCAAGCCACGCAGCACCGCTTGGCCAGAACTGGCTCCCAACTCAAGAAAAGGAAAAGAAAGCAAACAAGCAATTCAAAACAAACAAAAGCCCCAGGATCCCACCAGCATGACAGCCCAGACCAGGAAGCAGTTCCACACTCGAACTGAGCTCTGCAGCCCCACAGGAAAAAGCAAAGATGGCGCACAGATCCCGGTATTTGAGCAAAAGGAGGGAGAGGTCGTGAGAGGTAAGGACGAAATCAAAAGAAGCAGAAAAAAAAGCAACACCAGCAGGCAACAAATGGCACTCAGAGAGCCAGCTAGTGCAGGTGGGTGGAATCCAAGCAGCCGGTGCTTCTCAGACAAGAGACTGTGGCTGCAGGAAGCAGAGGAGGCTGAGTGGGGGTGAAGAAGGCTGCAGGGTGGGAAAGCGTATGTTGCAAATTATCAGTTGTTTTGTCTTCCGCTGGAAGCTCCGTGAAGCTGCTTTCTCGTAACCCCTGTTTGCTGGTCTCTGATAGAAGTCTAAGATGGCAGATCCATGCTGCGTTAGCTGATAGGGACCTCTGCATGAAACTCTCCTCGTTCTCCGTTCTCTGTCAGTTTTCTCACTCCGTTTGGTGCTTGGCTGAGTTCTTTATCTCTTCATTTGATGTTTTAGGGTTTCAGGACTGCTGTTTTCTCTGTTCGGCTTAGTTTTTCGGATCTTTGCTGCGGAGGGACGGCATGGTGCTTCTGCCTAGAGTGCCATTTTGCCCAAAGTCTCCCCCATTCTCTTTCTTGATTGTTGCCAGATCTTTATAATATCAATGGTATTTACCCCAAAAATCACCTCTTGACTTACGAACTATAGCATTTTTAGTCTAATACATAAATTTTGTCTTTGAGGTGTTTGTTTCCTTTCTCCTTCTTTCATTTGTTATTTTCCCTCAGTGTAAAAATAATTAACTCAGGTGAGAATTTATTACTGAGGACACTTTCAAAGCCTACAGTGAATTTTGCCTTGTTGCTTTCATTCTTTGGTGCTCAAAGTCATGCTTTGTAGTTGAAATACAGTTCGCTGGATAAGTGAACAAGAAGTTAACCTCTTTCTAAATAATATTTATGTGAAGAAATTACAAAAATAAAGTGTATAAAGCAGTGATTAAAAAGTCTAGTAGCTTATAAATGCTCTTGAAATGGTGTACATTATTGTTAATTTTGTTACTAATCGAAGGGCAGTATGAGGAGCAACAAGACAATCTGGCAATTACAATAACAGCAGATGACAACTATGAGGAATTGCATACCAGTCTTCTCTGTGGTAGTTCAGTTAATTCTCACAGCAATGCTATGAGAGAGGTAGTTTTATTATTCCACTTTTAGAGATGAGGAAACTAAGACACAGAGAGGTTCAGCAACTACTCAAGATCACACAGCTTGTTAGAGACACAAATGTTTCTGTAGCATTAATACATGAATGGAACTTTAGTTTAAAATTAGAATCCTGGGGCCATAACCACTGGAGTCTTTGTTTCTGTTTGCATGTATAAGATTGCTGGATTCTTTAGCACTGTAGTTTAAAAATACTGACATGCTGTGTCTTAGCATGAACATCCTTCAGTTACTTTTACCTGGGACATAGTGAGCAATTTTGATGTATAATCCAATATCAGTTTTTCAGTTTTCTTTTTTTAATGCTCAGGTATATTTTCATCAATTATGTTTTTATTACAGCTGCTATTTATTTCCTTTTTAATTTATTAATTTTTATATAAGAGAAGTCTGCCCAGAGCTTGTTTCCAATAGACATGTTTGCAGTTTGTCACTGGGCTCTATGGTCTGTTCACTGAGAGCTGCTGTTGTCTCATTTCAGATAGAAACGTGAGGGTCTGGTGAGCACACTCAGCCCAGTTCTCTCTGCATTCTGGAGGATCTCTTTCCTGCCCATCTCAGCAGCAGCGAGGAGGAAGATCTGTTTGCGAACGCAAACTCTAAGGCAATTCTGGAGGCCAGCTGTGTATGTCTCCTGCCTTTGTGTCTCTGAGGCCCATCACCTAGCCTGGCATGGATGCAGTTCTTCTCAGGTCAACCTCTGTAAGGCTGGAGTCTGAGTTTCCTGTCCAGGCAGTGTAGCTTCACCAATCCCTGAGCAAAAAGCTCCTTTTACCCAACTTCTAGCCGAGCCCAGACAGGCAAGCACACTGGAGACCAGTTATGCTTCTTGATCCAGCTTTCTCTTTCTTTGGGGGTTTGTAGAAATTCTTTCCAGATACTTGACAACTTACGTTTTAGAAACTCCGTATGTTTAATGTTTATTTCTGTTAGTAGGTAGCTGGGCACTCAGGTATCTATGCTATGATCCTACCCTACCTGGGAAACTGATTGCCGTGGCGTCACATCCTCTGCCATGTAGAGCATGCTGCTGGACAGTGACCCTGCCACTCCTTCTCATCTCTGTGCTCGCTGTACCCCTCAACCTTCACAGGTCGCAGCTCCCCCTATGCAGCCGTAGTGTCTTACCTTCACAAGGGCACTGCAGGCAATCCTGGTTGCCCACTCCTTCCTCTGATGACTTCGTTGCCATTGGCCCCTCTCCCTCCACTCACATTCTCTGTTCCTTATCCCTTGGCGAGTTATCAATCCAATGGCTTTAATTTTTTCATTTTTGCAGGTGGATCCTACTTAGGCCCACAGCCCCAGTCTCCACCCATGTGCTCTAGCTAGTCCCCACTCTGGGTGGTCCCACCCACTGCATGGCTGCCTTCTGTATAGTCTTGACCCTCTGTATGGTCCTGCCCCCTGCATGGTCCTTTGCAGTCCCAGGCCACATGCCAAAGCCTCTAGCCCACCCAAACCAAGGCTGCATCGTGGCTTTCTCTTTGGGTATGACTCTCAATCTTGCATTTCACTTCAGTCCTTGAAGTCATAATTTGTTCCTCATTACCCTTTGTAGTATGTCAGTCATGAGATACTAAAAATTCTGTTTCTATAAATATTTCAGATATTTTTCCATTAATTTTTTTTCTGCTGCTCTAAATATTTCTGGCCCACACTGCTGCATGCATGGGTAGTTGCATTAACCTTCTCAGGGTGTTTTAATCTTCTGCCCCTTCTAGTACATTCTGCACACTTCTTCCTCCTTCCTTCCTTCCTTCCTCTTTCCTTTCTCTCTTCCTCCTTTTACCCCCTCCCTCCTTCCTTCCTCCCTCCCTTCTCTCTTTTCCTTTCTCCTCTCTTTCCTTCCTTCTCTTCTTCCTTCCCTCCCTCTTTTCTCCCTTTCCTCCTTTCTTTCCCCACCTTCCTTTCTTTCTTCCTTCCTTCCCTCCTTTCTTCCTTCTCTCCCTCCTTCCTTCCCTTCTTCCTTCTCACCCTTCCTCCTTCCTTCTTCCTTCTTTTCTCTTTCCTTCCTTTCTTCCATTCTTTCCTTTCTTCCTCCCCCTTCCTCCATTCCTTCCTTCCCTGCTTCCTTTCTGCCCCTCCTTATCTCCTTCTTTCCTTTCTTACTCCATTCTTCCTTCCCTTTAGTATTTTTTGAGACTTTTTGTACCATGTACTGTAATTAATCACAATATGATTTTTACCTAGTTAATAATCTTTAGAGACAACACACAGTTTACCAAGGTAAGTGCATTCTTCAATTGTCCATTCCAGATTACTCCCTCCCCTCACACACCTAGTCCATACCATTGAGGAAAGCTGCTTTCTCCTCAGAGGACTCCTAAAACCTACACCTTTTAACATTTTACAACTTTATGGAGACATTCCCATCACTTCTGTTCAGTTCTGTATGGAATGTTATGTCCCAAAACCTGGCACCTCATATTGGGAAAAGGACCTGTCCTCACACCACTATGCAATCCTCTATGAGAAATAATATGCCACAAATGACATATGACTCCTATGTGTGTGCTACCCACTATATCCACCAATGAAAGGAAAACACACTTATCCAACTGATAGCACCAAAGCCATACATTGACTAATAACACAACAATAATTAAAACAATATAAAGGAAAGGAACCAATCCAAAAAAAAAGAGAAGCTAATCTCCAGATAAATAAAAACAAAAGCAAAGCAATTGAAAAGAAAAAACAATCATATGATAAAAAACATATATACAAAAGAAAATCTTAATGCTTCAAAGACAGCAGTCTATTACAAAGTATATGAAGAAACAGGAAAAGATGGATCAAGAAAACGAACAAAATAAAAAGATAGAAAATATCTATGAGGAAGATCAGATAATGGATATACCAGACAAAGAATTTAAAAAGCTAGTTATAAGTCTCCTGAAAGAGATTAAGGAATACACAGAAAAAAGACTGGAAGAATTCAGAAAAACAAAATACAAGAACTAAATGACAAATAAAATACACAAATAGAATCCTTACAAAAACTAAGAACTAGAAATTCAGAAGCTTAACAACAGAAAACAGAAATAAACAACTCAGTGGAAGGACAAAGAAGTGGAAGTAAAACAATGGAAGGAAGAGTCAGTGAAATACAGGATAAAACCTTTGATATTACACAATATGAGGAACAAACAGAATAGAAACAAAGAAAGCATATGGATTATGTGGGACACCATCAAGAAGAATAACATACTAATATTAGGAATCCTAGAAGAGGAAGGAAAAAAAAGTACAGAAAGTATCTTTGAAGAATTAATGGAAGAAAACTTCCAAAATATCATGAAAGATGAGATTTTCATCCAAGAAGCTCAATGAACTCCATAAAAGATAGACCCTAAGAGAAAGTCACCAAGACACATCTTAATCACACTTTCCAGAACCAAAGACAAAGAAAGAATTTTCAGAGCAGCACGTGAAAAGTGAAATATCACTTACAAAGGGACCCCCAATAAGGTTATGCGCTGACTTCTCATCAGAAACGATGCAAGCAAGACTATGGAGTGCCATATACAAAGCCCTTAAAGAAAATAACTGTTTACCAAGAATTTTATACCCAGCAAAAAATTTCATTCAAAAATAAGGGAGAAATTAGGACAATCTGAGATAGGCAGAAATGAAAGGAATTTGTAACCATCAGACCAGTTCTACAAGAAATATTAAAGGAAGTCCTTCAAATAGAAAACCAATGACAACAGACAACCACCTAAGGAAAAGATACATGACAGCATCAGCCTGATACCAAGCCATGAGGACACCACAACAGTAAAGTAACTTTTAAAAAATTGACTACTCGGAATCTGAGATACAAAGTTGTCATTGATGACAAAATCAAAACAAAAGGGGGAATGACTGTTGTAGTTAGACAATTTCCATATGAGAAGGAAGTTAAGGCAATTTCAAGATATAACAGACTTTTAAAGGTAAGATGTTAACTATAAACTAGACAGTAACCACAAAGAAAAGTAATAAATCTATGTACTAAAACACAGAAGAAGAAAAACAAAAAGACCCAGAAAACATAAAAAGAACAATAATAAATGAAAGGAAAATAAAATCCATATGCAAAAAGAAATCAACACTAAAGTATAGAAAAAACAAAGAAAGCATTAACAATGCACACACACACAAAGGATAACAAAATGGCTATAGTAAATTCATCCCTATCAATAATCATACTGAATGTAAATGGGTTAAATGCACTAGTCAAGAGAAAAAGAGTGGCAGTACAGATTTTTAAAAAAGACCCATCAATATGTTGCCTACAAGAGGTACACCTTAGGCACAAAGGTATAAAAAAAATAAAAATCAAAGGAAGAAAAAAAAAAAACAAGCAAATAGTAACCAGAAGAGGGTAGGAAGTTGCAATATTAATATCTGACAAATTAAACTTTAAGTCAAAATCCATTTAAGAGACAAAGAAAAACATGACATCATAATAAAAGGACAATTCAACAAGAAAATATATTTACACATTTAATGCCAGAGCCCCAAAATTATAGAGCAAACCCTGACAGAATTAAAGAGAGAAATAGACAGATCTATAATAATAGTAGGAGATTTCAATACACCACTTTGACAACGGATAGAACAACCAGAAAGAAAATACACAGGAAACCAGAATGACACTATAAATTAACTGTAGCTAATAGACACATACCAAACACACCACCCAACAGCGGCACAATACATATTATTCTCCAATGCACATAGATCACTCTCCAGAATATATTATATCTTAAGTTACAAAGAAAAGCTCAATAAAGTTTTAAAAAATTGAATTTATACAAAGCATCTTCTCTGATCATAATGGTATGAAGCTAAAATTAATAAAAGGAAAGATAAGGAAAAAATAATAAGTACAGAGAGTCTAAATTACACACTACTAAAAAACTATTGGATCACAGAAGAAATCAAAAGTGAAATTTAAAAATAATTAGAATAAAACAAAAAAGAAAACATAACATACCAAAACCTATCAGATGCAGCAAAAGTAGTACTCAGAGGGAAATTCATAGCAATAAATGCCTACATTAAAAAAGAAGATCTAAAAATCAATAACCTCATCTGAAAACTTGAAAGAAATAGAAAAGCAAAAGAAGGCTTAAGCCACCAGAAGAAAGGAAACAATAATGATCAGAGCAAAAATAAATGAAACAGAAAAACAGTAGAAAGAATCAACTACACCAGAAGTTGGTTCTTTCAAAGGATAAAAAAAAAAAAAAAATAGACAAACCACTGGCTATATTGACAAAGGAAAAAAATGATAAGATGCAAATAACCGAAATAAGAAATAAAATTGGAGAATTACAACAGATACAACTGACATAAAAAGGATCACAACAGAATACTTTGAAAAATTGCACTCAAACAGATTTGAAAACCTAGATAAAATGGACAAACTTCTAAAAACATGCAAACTACCTAAACTAACACAGAGGGAGAAAATCTAAACCAAGGGAGAAAATCTAAACGAACCCATAACAAAAGATGTTGAAGATGTCGTTTAAAAAATTGCCAAAAACGAAAAAGCCCAGGATCAGATGGCTTCACCGAGGAATTTTACCAAACATTCAGAGAGGATTTGACACCAATTCTACTCAAACGCTTCAAAAACACAAAAGAGAAGGAATACACCTTAACTTATTCTATGAAGCTAGCATCAGCCTGATACCAAAATCTGAAAGACATTAAAAAAAAAAAAATCACTTTACAGACCAATATCCTTCCTAAGTAAAGACACAAATATACCCAACAAAATTCTGGCAAACAGAATTCAACAACATATTAAGATAATCATATACCAGGACAAAGTGAGATTCACACCAAGAATGCAAGGGTGGTTAAAAGTTGTTGTTAGGTGCCTTCGAGTTGGTTCAGACTCAAAACAACCCTATGTACAACAGAACAAAACACTGCCCTGTCCTGTGCCATCTTCATAGTAGTTGTTAGGCTTGAGCCCATTGTTGCAGCCACTGTGTCAATCCATCTCACTGAGGATCTTCCTCTTTTTCACTGACGCTCTACTTCACCAAGCATGATGTCCTTCTCCAGGGACTGGTCCCGCCTGATAACGTGCAGAGTACGTGAGATGAAGTCTCACCATCCTTGCTCCCAAGGAGCAATCCGGCTGTATTTCTTCCAAGACAGATTTGTTTGTTCCTCTGGCAGTCCATAGTACATTCAATATTCTACACCAACACCGTAATTCAAAGGCATCAATTCTTCTTCAGTTTTCCTTATTCATTGTCCAGCTTTCTCATGCATATGAGACAAGTGAAGATAACATGGCTTGGGTCAGGCACACCTAATTCCTTAAAGCGATATCTTTGGTTTTTTTTTTAACACTTTAGAGAGGTCTTTTGCAGCAGATTGCCAATGTAATGCGTTGTTTGATTTCTTGACAGCTGATTCTATGGGCGTTGATTGTGGATCCAAGTAAAAATGAAATCCTTGACAACTTCAATCTTTTCTCCGTTTATCATGATGTTGCTTATTGGTCCTGTTGTGAGATTTTTTGTTTTCTATATGCTGAGGTGCAATCCATAGTGAAGGCTTTATTCTTTGATCTTCACCAGTAAGCGCTTCAAGTCCTCTTCACTTTCAAATCCTGATGCTATGTTCTTCTTCATACAGTCCAGCTTCTTGGATGATTTGCTCAGCATACAGATTGAAGAAGTATGGTGAAAGGATATAACCCTGACACACATCTTTCCTGACTTTAAATCATGTAGTATCCCCTTGTTCTGTTCAAATGACTGCCTCCTGGCCTATGTACAGGTTCCTCATTAGCACAATTAAGTGTTCTGGGATTCCCATTCTTTGTAATGTTATCCATAATTTGTTATGATCCACACAGTCAAATGTTTTTGCATAGTTAATAAAACACACGTAAACATCTTTCTGGTATTCTCCGCTTTCAGCCAAGATCCATCAGACATTAACAATGATATCCCTTTTTCCTTGTCCTCTTCTGAATACAGTTTGTGTTTCTGGCAGTTCCCTGTCGATGTACTGCTGAAACCACTTTTGAATGATTTTCAGCATAATTTTACTTGTGTATGATATTAATGATATTGTTCAATAATTTCCACATTCTCTTGGATTACCTTTCTTTGGAATGGGCACAAGTATGGACCTTTTCCAGTCAGTTGGCCAGGCAGCTCTCCTCCACATTTCTTGGCATAGATAAGTGAGCACTTCCAGCTCTACAACCATTGGTTGAAACATTTAAAATGGTATTCTATCAATTCCTGAAGCCCTGTTTTTCACCAATGCCTTCAGTGCACCTTGGACTTCTTCCTTCAGTATCATTGATTCTTGATCATATGCTACCTTCTGAAATGGTTGAACGTTGACCAATTCTTTTGGGTACAGTGACTGTGCATTTATTCCAACTTCTCTTAATGCTTCCTGAGTTGTTCAATATTTTGTCCATAGAATCCTTCAAGACTGCAATGAAAGGCTTGAATTGTTTTTTCAGTTCTTTCAGCTTGAGAAATGCCAAGCATATTCCCCCGTTTTGGTTTTCTTACTCCAAGTCTTTGCACATTTCATTATAATACTTTGTCTTCTCAAGCCACCCTTTGAAATCTTCTCTTTAGCTATTTTACTTCACCATTTCCTCCTTTTTCTTCAGCTACTCTACGTTCAAGAACAAGTTTCAGGGTCTCTTCTGACATCCATTTTGATATTTTCATTCCTTCTTGTCTTTTTAATGACTTCCTGCTCTTTCCCATGTATGATGTCCTTGATGTCATTCCACAACTCATTTCATCTTTGGTCATAAGCCTTCAATGTGTCAAATCCATTCTTGAGATGGTCTCTAAATTCAGCTGGAATGTACTCGAGGTCGTATTTTGGCTCTCCTGGACTTGCTCTAATTTTCTTAAGCCTCAACTTGAATTTGAGTATGAGTAAATTGATGGTCTGTTCTGCAGTCAGCCCCTGGCCTTATTCTGACTGATGATACTGAGTTTCTCCATCTTCTCTTTCCACAGATGTAGTTGATTTATTTCCTGTGTATTCCATATGGTAAGGTCAACATGTATAGTCACCATTTATGTTGTTGAAAAAAGGTATTTGCAATGAAAAAGTCATTGGTCTTGCAAAGTTCTATCATGTGATCTCCGGTGTTGTTTCTTTCACCGAGGCCATATTTTCCAACTACTGATCCTTTGTCTTTGTTTGCAACTTTTGCATTCCAATCACCAGTAATTATCAATGCATCTTGAGTGCATGTTTGATCAATTTCAGACTACAGAAGTAGATAAAAATCTTCAATTTCATCTTTGGCCTTAGTGGTTGGTGCATAAATTTGAGTAATAGTGGTATTAACTGGTTTTCCTTGTAGGCGTATCGATATTATCCTATCACTTTCAGTGTTGCACTTCTGTATAGATCTTGAAATGTTTTTTTGACAATGAACTTGACACTATTCCTCTTCAGGTTGTCATTCCCGGCATAGTAGACCATATGCTTGTCCAGTTCAAAATGGCCAATACCATCCATTTCAGCTCACTAACGCTTAGGATATCAATCTTTATGTGTTCCATTTCGTTTTTGATGTCCAGTTTTCCTAGATTCATACTAAGTACATTCCACATTTCAATTATTAGTTCATGTTTGCAACTATTTCTTCTCATTTTGAGTTGTTGCCACATTAGCAAATAAGGTCTCGAATGCTTGACTCCATCTACTTCACTAAGCTTGACTCTACTTTGAGGAGGCAGCTCTTCTGCAGTCGTATTTTGAGTGTCTTCCAATCCAAGGGGCTCATATTATGACACTATATTAGACAATGTTCCACTGCTATTCATAAGGTTTTCACTGGCCAATATTTTCAGAAGTAGACCACCAGGTCCCTCCTAGTCTGTCTTAGTGTGGAAGCTCTGCTGAAACCTGTGCACCAAAGGTGGCCCTGCTGGTATTTGAAATTCCAGTGGCAAAGCTTCTAGTATCACAGCAACAAGAAAGCCACCACAGTAAGACAAACTGACAGATGCGTGGTGGGTTCAACGTTAGAAAATCAATTAATGTAATTCACTACGTAAATAAAACAAGGGAAAAGAACCACATGATCATCTCAATTGATGCAGAAAAAGCATTTGAAAAATTCAATACCATTTCCTGATTTAAAAAAAAAAAAAACTCATCAAAATAGAAATGGAAGGGAAATTCTTCAAAATTATTAAAGGCATCTATGCAAAACCAACACTCAACATTATTCTCAATGGAGAATGACTGACAGCCTTCTCTTTGAGAATGGGAGTGAGACAAGGACGCTGATAACTCACTGCTCTTATTCAATATTTTACTGTAAGTCCTAGCTAGAGCAGTAAGGCAAGAAAGAGAAATTAATGGTACCCAAATCGGAAAGGAAGAAATAAAACTATCCCTATTCACAGACAACATGATCCTATACGTACAAAACCCCATGATTCCACAAGAAATCTTCTGTATCTGATAGAAGAATTCAGCAGTGTTGCAGGGCACAAAATCAACACATAAAAATCAGTTGGGTTCCTTTACACTAACAAGGAGAATTCCAAAAAGAAAACTGAGAAATCAATACCATTTATAAAGCCTCCAAAATGGTAAAATACGTAGTAATAAATCTAATAAGGTATGTAAAAGACCTATACAATGAAAACTACAAAACCCTACTAGAAAAGACCAAAAGATACATATGTAAGAAAATTCTGTGCTCATGGACTGGAAGACTTAATAGCATGAAAATGTCAATACTACCCAAAGTGAAACATAAACACAATGCAATTCTCATCAAAATTCTAACAGTATTCTTTACTGAAATGGAAAAACTAATTACTAACTGTATATGGAAAGGCAAGATGCCCCAAATAGCCAAAGCAACATTGAAGAAAAACAAAGTAAGAGGCCTCACACTCACTGATATCAAATCATAATATACAGCCACTGTAATCAAAACAGACTTGCATTCATTTAATAGATACATAGACCAGCTGGAATAGAATTGAGACCCCAGAAGTAAGTCAACCCATCTATGGACAACTGATTTTCAACAAGGAGTCAACGTCAATACAATGGGGAAGAAACAGTCTCTTTAACTGGTGAAAGTGGAGATCCGTTTGCAGAAAAATGAAACGGGATTTTAACCTCAAACTATACCAAAAAAAAAAAACTCAAAATAGATTAAAAACCTAAATGTTAAAGCTAAAACTGTAAGTACTTGGACGAAAACCTAGGCACAAAACTATGATACCTAATCTTTTTTAAAAAATAAACTATCACACACAACCATAAATGCACCGACAGCAGAAGACAAATTAGATAATCTCATAAAAATTAAATACTTATGATCATCAAGACTTTCTCAAAAGGGTAAAAATGTAACCTACAGACTGGGAAAAAATCTTCTGGGACAAAATATCTAACAAGGATATAATCTCTAAAATATATAGAAAACATCAACCAATTAATAAAAAAAAAGACAATTAAAAAATGGGCAAACAAAACGAACACTTTACCAAAGAGGATATTCAAATGGCCCACAAGCACATGAAAAGATGTTTGCAATCATGAACCATTAGAGGGGTGCAAATCAAAACTACAGTGAGATATCATCTCACCCCTGGCACTGATCAAAAAATTAGAAAACTACAAATGCTGGTGAGGATGTAGGGAGATTGGAACCCTTACAAACTGCAGGTGAGAACGTAAAATGGTACAACCACTATGGAAAATATTATGACTTTCCTCAAAAAACCAGAAATAGAACTACTATATGATCCAGCAATTCCACTTCTAGGTATATACCCTAGAGACTAAACAGAAGTGACATGAAAAGACGTACAAACACCTATGTTCATTGCAGCACTATTCACAATAGCAAAAAGATGGAAACAATCTATGTGACCATGAACAGAAGAATAAATAAACAAAATGTGGCACATACAATGCAATACTACTCAGCTATAAAGAATAAAGATGAGTTCTTGAAATATAACATGGGTGAATCTGGAGGACATTATACTTGAGTGAAATAAACCAATCACAAGTATATATACATATATATTGACGACTTTGAATTGTGGTGTCAGTGAAGAATATTGAATATACCATGGACTGCCAAAATAATGAAAAAATCTGTCTTGGAAGAAGTACAACCAGAATGCTCCTTAGAAGAAAGGATGGCGAGACTACTTCTCACATACTTTGGACATGTTATCAGGTGGGATCAGTCCCTGGAGAAGGACATCATACTTGGTAAAACAGAGGGTCAGCAAAAAAAAGGAAGACCCTCGACGAGATGGATTGACACAGTGGCTGCAACAATGGTCTCAAACACAGCAAAGTTGTGAGGATGGTGCAGGCTCAGGCAGTGTTTTGTTCTGTTATGCACGGGGTTGCTGTGAACTCACTTTTATAAAAAGGACAAGAATAGGTATACATACAGAAACCAACGTTTATTTGTGGTTACCACAGATGGAAAGAAGAGGAAGGGGGAACCACTCTCTAGATAGTAAACTCTTGTTCTTTTTGGTGATGGGAAAAATAGAAGTAAATGTGAGGGAACTGCACATAATTTGACCAAGATAAATAATGTCATTAAAAAGTACATAAGAATAAGGGACATCTTTGGTAAATGCTATAACACATAGAATTTTGCAACAACCAAAAAATATGTGTGTGGTTACATAGGGAGGTATGTATGCATATATGTGTATAGGTAGATATATGTACGTATTTATGTTTGTGCACAGGTATATCTACTGGCATATTTATATACAAGTATGTATGCATTGCATATATATTCATATATATAATAAAGCAGAGGGCACAGTTAGATACTTCTTAAACATAACCAAGCACCTCACAAGATTGGTTTACTGGGTTTGAAGGCATAGGACCATAGTCTCGTGGGATAACTCAGTCAGTTGGCAAAATGTAGTTCATAAGGTTGTATGTTCTATATCCTAGTTTGGTGAGCAGTGTCTGCAGTCTTCAAAGCTTGCAACAATCCATTTAAGATACAACTTTTGGTCTGCACTCTTCTGGTGTAAAAAAGAAATAAGGAAACCAAGGCTCAAAGAAGAAACTAATCTACAGGACTAACAGCATACATGAATCACAGCCTAATATACCCTGAGACCAGGAAAAAAAAAAAAAACACAGAAACTAGATGTTTCTTGGCTACCACAACCTACCATTCTGATCAGGGACACAATAGATAGATCCTGACAGAATGTGAGAAAAAAATAGAACAAAACTCAAATTCTTACAAAGACTTAATGGACCGGTTGAGACTGGAGGAACCCCATAGACTATGATCCTGAGATATCCTTTAAATTTTAAACTGAAATGGATCCTAGACGTGCTCTATGAGCTAAATAGCAGATTAGCTCATAAGATAAACAACACTACTCATGAGCACTGTGCTTTTTTTAAAAAAATTGTATATAAGAGACCAAATGGTCAATATTTACTCTAAAGCAAAGATGAGAAGGTGAGGGGGGAACGTATGGAAACTAGATGAATGGAAATAAAAGAAATTGAATGGAAATAACGAGAAAGTAGACACATTGTGAAAAATGTAACCAATGTCACTGAACAATTTGTACAGAAATTATTAAATGGGAACAAAATTTTCTGTGTAAACTTTCACTGAAAACACAATAAAATATTATTATTTAATTTCATTTTATTGTTGTTGAGAATATACACAGCAAGACATCCACCAATTCAACAGTTTCTAAGTGTACCATTCAGTGACATTGATTACACTCTTCTAGTTGTGCAACCATTCTCATCCTCCTTTTCTGAGTAGTTCTTCCTCATTAACATAATTCATGGCCTCCTAAGGTTCCTATCTAGTCTTTTGAGCTGATGTTGTCAATTTGATCCCATAGAGATAGTTCTTAAAAGAACATAACACTCGATGCAGACATTTATTACTAGTTAAAATAAACTATTGTTTGATTTTAAGAAGACTTAAAAAAAAAAGCAATATTGAAGAAGAAGAACAAAGTAGGAGGCTTCACACTCCCTGATATAAAAACATACTATACAGCCACTGTAATCAAAACATCCTGGTATTGGTTCAATGATAGACACATAGACAAGTGGAAAAGAATTGAAAACCCAGAAATAAACCCATCAATCTATGGACAACTAATTTTCGACAAGCAGTCAAAGTCCATTCAATGGGGAAGAAACAGTCTCTTTAATAAATGATGCTGGCAAAACCGGATATCCACTTGCAGAAGAATGAAACAGGACCCATACCTCACACCATGCACAGAAACAAACTCAAAATGGATCAAAGACCTAAATGTTAAAGCAAAAACTATACAGTTCCTGGAAAAAAACATGGGACATAATCTGTTTTTAAATTAAGCTAACAAACATAACTACAAATGCAGGAATAACAGAAAACAAATTGGAAAAATTAAGTATTTATGCTTATCAAAAGACTGTTATCAAAAGAGGAAAAAGACAACTTACAGACTGGGAAAAAAAAACTTTAGAATGACATATCCAATAAGGGTCTAACCTCTAAAATATATAGAAAATTTCAATAACTTGAGAACAAAAAGACAAACAATTCAATTAAAAAATGGGCAAAGGACATGAAGAGACACTTCACCAAAAATGACAGTCAAACAGCCAATACCCATAACCAAACCTATGAGTCAGTTCTGATTCATAGCGGCCATACAGGACAGAGCAGAATTGCCCCATAGGGTTTCTAAGGAGTGGCTGGTGGATTTGAACAGCTGAACTTTTGGTTAGCAGCCTAACACTTAATCACTGTCCCACCAGGGCTCCAAGTGACCAATAAACACATGAAAAGATGCTCACCATCATAAGTCATTAGAGAGATGCAAATCAAAACTACAATTAAATACCATCTCACCTTAGATAAAATGGCATAGCTAAAAAAAAATAACAACAAATGTTGACACAGATGTAGGGAGATTGGAACCCTTATCTATTTTTGGTGGGACTATAAAATGGTACAACCACTATGACAAATGTATGATGCTTCCTCAAAAAACTAGAAATAGAAGTATGTTACGATCCAGCAATCCCATTGCTAGATATATACCCTAAAGATCTAATTGAGACACAGACACATATGAACACCTATGTTCATTCTAGCATTATTCACAATACCAAAAATATGGAAATAACCTAAGTGCCCTTCAGGGAATGAATGGGTAAGCAAAATGTGGTACATACATACAACGGAATACTATACAATGAGAAAAAAACAATGATGAGTCTGTGAATCACATTATAACATGGATAGATCTGGAGAACATAAATGCTAAGTGAAATAAATCAATCATACAAGTACAAATATTGTATGCTCCCACTTTTATAAGAAAACAAGAAGATATATATATACAGAGACCAAATGTTCATAGACGGTTACTAGGGATGGATGGGAGGGGAGAGAGACTCACTATCGAGATCATATATATTTATTTTTGTGATGGGAAAAGTATCACTGAATGTGGGTGTAGTGAGCACATTTTGACCAAAGTAAACAATGCCACTAAGAAGTGCAAAAAGAAAAAGAAAAAAGAAAGAAACTATAAAAAGAAGGGGGAAAAAAACTAAAGTAAGCAGAAGAAAGGAAATAATAAAGACCAAAGCGGAAATCAATGAAACAGAAAGCAGAAAAACAACAAAGAAAATCAATGAAATCAAACCTAATTCATTCAGAAGATCAATAAAATTGATAAAACTCTAGCCAAACTTATTAGGGAAAAAAGAGAGACGACACAAAAATGTCAGTATCTGGAATTGAGGTGTCAGACCCACAAACTTTAAAAGGATAAGAAAATAATGAACTATTTCATATGAAAAATTTATGACAACAGAGATAGAACAGAAAAAAATACTTGAAGACAAATTATCAAAGTTCACTCAATAAGAATTAGGCAACATGAATAGTTCAATGTCTAGTACAGAGACAGAAATAGTAATAAAAAATCCCCCCACAAGGAACACCTTAGACCTAGATGGTTTTACTGGAGAATTGCACCAAATATTGAAGGAAAAAATTAAATCAATTCCATACAAACTCTTCTAAAAAACCAGTAAAAGAAAATATTTCCCAACTCATTTTATGAGACCAGAATTACCCTGATCCAAAAGCAGAGAAAAATATTAAAATAAAACTACAGAACAATATCAGTTAGAAGCATAGATGTAAAAATTCTTGACCAAATTTTAGCAAATCTCATCTTTAGGGAGGATGGTCTGCCTTGGCCCCAGTGCCTCCAACCCAGGCCACCTAATCAGAAATCTTAGCCCAAAATATAACCTAATAATGGAGAATGAAGCAGGGCCAAGATGGTGGAGTAGTCAGACATTTCTCGTGGACCCTCTTACAACAAAGACCCGAAAAAACAAATGATTCAATTATATATGGCAATCAGGGAGCCCTGAACATCACAGGCAGAGTTGAGAAACCGAACTGAGTGGCAGGGGGAGAGAGAGACAGTTTGGAAACAGCCAGGAGTTTGGAAACAGCAGAGAGGCAGGCAAGCGGCAGTGCTTGGAAGCGTGTTTTCCGCACCAGGAGAGACCCAGCGCCAGAGAGTCTACACAGCCACCCAGAACCAGTAAGAAGCAGTCCTCATCAGTGAAAGATAAGTACTTGAGTGCAGCTTACCACGCTGACCAAAAACACCGGCCTTAGGGAAAAACCACTCTCCCATTTACCTCCCTGCTCCCTACTCTGCACTGGGTCCCTGAGTGACTTCAGCAATTGCTGAGTCCCCTGGGCTGGAAGTAGGATCCGTCACATGCCCGAAGCCATTCTCCCTGCCTTGGAGAGAGAACAAATTAACAAACGAGAAAAAATAAACTGCTGGCTCTCCTAAGCCAAGAACTCAGGGTAGGCACAGCTCCTTCACCTAGGCACAGGCATAAGGGATCAATGGACGTTGAGTGCCTTTACCCCTCCATAGACTTGTGTGGGCCCATCTCGACAGCATAGGCCCTCATAATCACAGTACAACAGGGAATATACTGGAACTCTAACTTCAACTATTTCAGCTGTGAAGTGGCAGGTTCTTGATATTTGACACTGATCTGCCCATTAAGCAGGGTCTTCACCTACCCACATCAGGGGCCTGAGGACTGGTGGCTCCACCCACGCCACCTAGCTACCTGTGATAGGGACCCATGAATATGAGGTGACCCCCAGTCCTTACAGCCAACAGCATTCAGTGCTCATAGTCTGGCTGAAAAACCCACCCACCTACGTGCTCCGGGGAACAGGGACACACCTTCCTCCTGGACACTCAGGGGTGGTCGTCAGCCCCCTGCCTTGCTCAGAATGTGTCCCCCTGCTGCAGCCAGATGCCTGTGCCTACACCAATCACCCATGCCTGTCTAAGACTGTAAGTGAGAGCCTACACCACACATTTGGTGGCTATCTACCTGGGCACCTGAGCTGAATCCATACAGGAGGAGTGGGAGGACTTCTGAGCTCACATACCTAGTAACAGATCTAACCATCTGGTGACAGGACATTAGAGCTTCAAAGGTGCCAATAAAATTCAAACTAGCTCATATGAGCAGCCTATTTGGGCATATCAAAACAAAACAAGAAGATAGGACACAGTAAGCAGACATAAAATAAATAAATATAATAACTTATTGATGTCTCAGAGACAACAGTAAATATCAAATCACATAAAGAGGCAATCCATGATGGCTTCAGCAAGCTCCCAAAATAAGGAATCTAGAGATTTTCCAGAGGAGGAAAATTTCTTGGCATTACCAGAGGCAAAATACAAAAGATTAATATACAGAACTCTTCAAGAAATTAGGAAGGAAATTAACCAAAAGGCAGAACATACAATAGAGGAAAATAAAAAGATCACAGAAGAGCATAATGACAAATTTAACAGGCTAA
Source organism: Dugong dugon (assembly GCA_030035585.1). NCBI lineage: Eukaryota > Metazoa > Chordata > Mammalia > Sirenia > Dugongidae > Dugong > Dugong dugon. Next base: position 59,153,826 of record CM057482.1, read on the forward strand.
AAGAATCCATAGAGAGACAGCAATCAGAAAACCAGAAGATTAACGATAAAATTTCAGAATTAGACAATTGAATAGAGAGTCATAGGAGCAGAATTGAGGCAATGGAACTCAGAATTAGTAAGACTGAGGATAAAACATTTGACACCAACTTATTTGAGGAAAAATCAGATAAAAAGATTTTAAAAATGAAGAAACCCTGAAAATTATGCAGAACTCTATCAAGAGGAATAACCTACGAGTGATTGGAGTAATAGAACAGGGGGGTGATATCAGAAAATACAGAGAGAATTGTTGAAGATTTGTTGGCAGAAAACTTCCCTGATATCGTAAAAGATGACAAGTATGTATCCAAGATGCTCATCGAACACCACATAAGGTAGATCACAAAAGAAAGTCACCAAGACATATTATAATCAAACTTACCAAAACCAAAGATAAAGAGAGAATTTGAAGAGTGGCTAGGGATAAAAGAACACTCATCTACAAAGAAGAGTCAATAAGAATAACCTCAGACTACTCAGCAGAAATCATGCAGGCAAGAAGGCAATGGGATGACATATATAAAGCCTTCAAGGAAAGGAAAACTGCCAGCCAAGAATTATATATCCAGCAAAACTGACTCTCAAATATGATGGCAAAATTAGGGCATTTCCAGATAAACAGAAGTTTAGGGAATTTGCAAAAACCAAACCAAAATTACAAGAAATACTAAAGGGAGTCCTCCAGTTAGAAAATCAGTAACCAGATAACAACCCAAGACTAGAACACAGGACAGAGCAAACAGAAATCAACCCTGATAGGGAAGACACAAAAGTAAATCAAAGCAAAAATGCTGAAAATAGGGAAACAGATGTCAATATGTAAAAGATGACAACATTAAAACAAAAAAGAGGGCCTAAAAAAATGTAGACATAGATTTTTTTATATGGAGAGGAAGTCAAAGCGACATAAAGAAATAAAAGACTGTTATGAACTTAGAAAAATAGGAGTAAATATTAAGGTAACCACAAGGGAAACTAACTATCTTACAGGTCAAAATAAAAAACCAGAAACATATAAAGACTCAGCAAACACAAAATCAACAACAATGAAAAAGATGAAAAGAAAATACATACAGAAAAACAACTCAGCACAGAAAATTAAGTGGAACAAAGAAACTGTGAACAGCACACAAAAAAGACATCAAAATGACAGCACTAAACTCAAACCTATCAATAATTACACTGAATGTAAATGAACTAAATGGACGAATAAAGAGACAGAGAGTGGCAGATTGCACAAAAAAACACAATTCATTTATTCTGCCTACAAGAGACACACCTTAGACTTAAAGACACAAAACAGGCTAAAACTCAAGGGATGGATAAATATATATCAAGCAAACAACACTCAAAAAAGAGCAGGAGTGGCAATATTAATCTCTGACAAAATAGACTTTAAATAAAATCCACCACAAACGATAAGGAAGGACAGTATTTAATGAAACGGTCAATACACCAGGGGGACGTAACTATAATAAATATTTATGCACCCAATGACAGGGCTCCAAAATACATAAAACAAACTCTAACAGCACTGAAAAGAGAGATAGACAGCTCCACAAGAGTACTAGGAGACTTCAACACACCACTTTTGGTGAAGGACAGAACATCAAGAAAGAAGCCCAACAAAGGCACGGAAGAGCTAAATGCTACAATCAACCAACTTGGTCTCATAAACATATACTGAACACTCTACCCAACTGCAGCCAAGTATACTTTTCCAACCCACATGGAACATTATCCAGAATAGACCACATATTACACCATAAAGCAAGCCTTAACAAAATCCAAACCATCGAAATACTACAAAGCATCTTTTCTGACCATAAAGCCATAGAAGTAGAAATTGATGACAGAAAAAGCAAGGAAAAAAAATCAAACACGTTGAAGCTGAACAATACCTTGCTCAAAAACTACTGGGTTATAGAAGAAATTAAGTATGGAATAAAGAAATTCATAGAATCAAACAAGAATGAAAACACATCCTACCAGAATCTTTGGGATACAGCAAATGCAGTGCTCAGAGGTCAGTTTACAGCAATAAATGCACACATGCAAAATGAAGGGCCATAATTAAAACAGTAAACCTACAACTGGAACAAGTAGAAAGAGAGCAGCAAAAGAAGTCCTCAGGCGCCAAAAGAAAGGAAATAAAAAGAATTAGAGCAGAATTAAACAAAGTAGAGAATAGAAAAACAACTGAAAGAGTTAACAAGACCAAAAGCTGATTCTTTGAAAAGATCAACAAAGTTGATAAACTATAGGTCAAACTGACAAAAGAAAAACAGGAGAGGAAGCAAATAACCCATATAAGAAATGAGATTGGTGATATCACAACAGACCTAAGTGAAATTAAAGGAATCATAACAGAATACTATCAAAAATTGTACTCTAACAAATTTGAAAACCTAGGGGATATGGACACATTTCTAGAAACTCATTACCTACCTAAACTACTGCAAATAGAGGTAGAACAACTAAATAAACCCATAACAAACAAACAGATTGAAAACGTAATTTAAAAACTCCCAACAAGAAAAAGCCCTGGCCTGGACGGCTTCACTGGAGAATTCTACTCAACTTTCAGAGAAGAGTTAACACCACTACTACTAAAGGTATTTCAGAGGATAGAAAAGGACAGAATACACCCAAACTCATTCTATGAAGCCAGTATAACCCTGATACCAAAACCAGGTAAAGACACCACAAAAGAAAATTACAGACCGATATACCTGATGAACATTGATGCAAAAATCCTCAATAAAATTCTAGTGAATAGAATTCAACAACGTATCAAAAAAATAATTCACCATGATCAAGTGTGATTTATACCAGGTATGCAAGGATGATTCAACATTAGAAAAACAATCAATGTAATCCATCACATAAATAAAACAAAAGACAAGAACCACATGATCTTATCAATCAATTCAGAAAAGGCATTTGACAAAGTCCAACACTCATTCATGATAAAAACTCTCAGCAAAATAGGAATAGAAGGGAAATTCCTCAATATAATTAAGGGCATTTATACAAAACCAGCAGCCACCATCATCCTAAATGGAGAGAGTCCAAAAGCATTCCCCTTGAGAATGGGATCCAGACAAGGTTGCCCTTTATCACCATTCTTATTCAACATTGTGTTGGAGGTCCTAGCCAGAGGAGTTAGGCTAGAAAAAGAAATAAAGTGCATCTAAACTGATACAGAAGAAGTCAAAATATCTCTATTTGCAAATGATATGATCTGCTACACAGAAAACCCCAAAGAATCCACAAGAAAACTACTGGAACTAATAGAAGATTTCAGTGAAGTTTCAGGATACAAGATAAACATACAAAAAACAGTTGGATTCCTTCACACCGAATCAATACCATTTACAATAGCCTCTAAGAAGATAAATACTTAGGAATAAATCTAACCAGAGACGTAAAAGATCTGTACAAAGAAAACTACAAGACACTACTGCAGGAAGCCAAAAGAGACCTGCATAACTGGAAAAACATGCCTTGCTCATGGATAGGTAGACTCAACATTGTGAAAACGGCAATTCTACCCAAAGCGATCTACAGATACAATGCAATCCCGATCCAAATTCCACTGGCATTTTTTAATGAGATGGAGAAACAAATCACCAACTTCGTATGGAAAGGGAAGAGGGCCTGAATAAGTAAAGCATTACTCAAAAAGAAGAACAAAGTGGGAGACCTCACATTACCTGATTTTAGAACCTATTATACCATTACAGTAGTCAAAACAGCCTGCTAGAGTTCCGGCAAGATGGCGCTCTAGGCAGAAGCACCACGCAGTCCCTCCACAGCAAAGATCCAAAAAACTAAGCCAAACAGAGAATGCAACAATCCTGAAACCCTAGAACATCAAATGAAGAGATAAAGAACTCAGCCGAGCACCAAATGGAGTGAGAATACTGAAAGAGAACGGAGAGCAAGGAGAGATTCATGCAGAGGTCCCCTACCAGATAACGCAGCATGGATCCACCATCTTGGACTTCTATCAGAGACCAGCAAACGGGGGTACGAGAAAGCAGCCTCACGGAGCGTCCAGTGGGAGACAAAACAGCCAGTAATTTGCGGTGTGTGCTTTCCCACCCCCCACCCCTCTTTGCCCAGGCTCGGCCTCGTCTGCTTCCCGCGGCCATGGTCTCTTGACTGGGAAGAGCCGGCTGCTTGGATTCCACACACCCAAGCGGGTGGCTCTCTGGGTGCCATTTGTTGGCTGCTAGTGTTGCTTTTTTTTTTTCTACTTCTTTTGATTTCTCACTTGCCTCTCGCCGCCTCCCCCTCCTTTTGCTCGAGTGCCTGGCTCCAAACGCCATCTTTGATTCTTGCTGCGGGGCTGCGGGACTCCATTCGAGTGTGCAGCTGCTTCCTGGTCTGGACTGCCACGCTGGTGGGATCCCGGGGCTTTTGTTCATTTGTTCCTCTGCTTCCCATCGCCACAGTCCCTTGACCGAGAGGTGCCGGCTGCTTGGATTCCACACACACAAGCGGGCAGCTCTCTGGATGCCATTTGTTGGCTGCTGGTGTTGCTTTTTTTTTTTTCCCCTGCTTCTTTTGATTTCTCACTTCCCTCTCGCCGCCTCCCCCCCCCCCCCTTTTGCTTAAGTGCCTGGCTCCGAGAGCCATCTTTGCTTCTTCCTGAGGGGCTGCAGGGCTCCATTCGAGTGTGCAGCTGCTTCCCCGTCTGGGCTGCCATGCTGGTGGGATCCCGGGGCTTTTGTTCATTTGTTCCTCTGCTTCCTGCAGCCACAGTCTCTTGACTGGGAGGCGCCAGCTGCTTGGAATCCACACACCCAGGAAGGCGGCTCTCTGGGTGCCATTTGTTGGCTGCTAGTGTTGCTTTTTTTTTCTGCTTCTTTTGATTTCTCACTTGCCTCTCGCCACCTCCCCCTCCTTTCACTCAAGTGCCTGGCTCCGTGCGGCATTTTTGCTTCTTCCTGAGGGGCTCCAGAAGGCTGGCAATTTGTGATATACGCTTTCCCACTCTCCACCCTTCTTCACCCACACTCGGCCTCCTCTGCTTCCCACGGACACAGTCTCTTCTCCAGAAACACCAGCCCGCACTGGCTGCCTCTCTGAGTGCCATTTGTTGGCTGCTGGAGTTGCTTTTTTTTTCTTTCTGCTTCTTTGGATTTCTTGCTGCCTCCACCTCCTTTTGCTCGAGTGCCTGGCTCTGTGAGCCATCTTTGCTTTTTCCTGAGGGGCTGCAGAGCTCCATTCGAGTGTGGAGCTGCTTCCCGGTCTGGGCTACCGTGCTGGTGGGATCCCGGGGCTTTTCTTTGTTTTGAATTGTTGTCTGTTTTCTTTTCCTTTTCTTGAGTTGGGAGCCCTTTCTGGCCAGGTGGAGCTGCGAGCCAGGGAGTCTCCCCTTCGGGTTCCACAGACGTGCAGAGGGATCCCTGAGGACATTTCTTTTTTCGTTGATTTTTTTTTTTCTGTTTTTGGGGGGGGGCTTTCTTGTTTTTTTTTTTTTTATTTGTTTTGTTTCTTTTCCCTCTTTTTCCCTTTTCTCTTTCTTCATTGTTCAGTTTCTCGTCTCTCTATATCTTCCTTCTCTTTCTGATCCCTCAATACCAGGCATTGTATGCCTCTGCGCCTTCGGGCCAGGCTGTGCTGTGACACCTGAGAGCGACTTCCCCAGACCTCATAGTTACATCCGTGGGACCCATGGGAACTTTCCAGTTCTTTAACCTTTCTGATTTTTATTGGTTCATTCTTTTCTTCCTCTGCCTCTTCTGTTTTTCTCCATTTCATAGTCTCTCTCATCTCTCCATTCCAACGGCAAGCTCCCCTAGCATTCTTTTTTGTTTGATTGTATGTTTTTGGCTCCTGTTCCTCTCTCCTCTCTCCCATATCCAGCTTAGCTCCACACATAACCATCTCCCTGCTGCATCCTGCCTACCTGCACCGTGCACTTGACATCACACCAACAAGCATTGCAGGCACGGCCTACTGGAATCTGCCCAACACTGATTACCTACCCACCCCAGTGGCTCCTCTTCAGCTAGACCTGCCCTGCTGTACCATATCTGAGTGACTGACCCTCCTAGTTGGAGAAGGAGGGGAAAAGTATTGAGTGCACAGACGAGCAAACAACAAGGAACACACAGTTCGCCTGCTCAGACATACTCAATTTTTTTTTCTTAAAAAAAGGGAAAAAAAACAAACAAATCTACAACCAATAAATGAGAGAAATATCTACTGAATGCCCCCAGAACAGCAAACAACAACAAAACATTTACAAAAACAGGACAGGATGGTTCCAGTAGGCATCCAAATTAAAACACCAGATGACTCTCCTGTGGAAGAAAATGCACTAGAAGTACCTGATAGGGAATTCAAATATCTAATACTCGGAATTTTCCAAGAACTGAGGGAAAAACCTGACAAACATGAGAAAAAAATAGACAAATTCATGGAAAATACACACAAAAATTTGGAAGAATTCAGGAAGATCGTGCAGGAACAAAATGCCAAAATAAATTCACAACTAGAAATTATGCATAAACAACAATTAAAAATCCAAAAGATAAACAAGATTTCAGAAATGGATGATGTCATAGAAGGGCTGAGAAGCAGATTTGAAACTGTGGAAGACTGGATCAGTGGAACTGAAGACAAACACTTGGGTACAACTTTGTTTCAGGAACACTCAGAAAAAAGAACAAAGAAAAATGAAGAGACCCTGAGAGTTATGTGGGACACAATTAAAAGCAAAAATTTATGAGTGATTGGCATTCCAGAACAGGGGGGGAAAACAGAAAACACAGAGAGGATCATTGAGGAACTGCTGACAGAAAACTTCCCCAATATCATGAAAGATGAAAAGCTGGCCATCCAAGAAGCTCAACGAACCCCATATAGAAGAGACCCCAAAAGAAAATTACCAAGGCATATCATATTCACACTCGCCAAAACCAAAGACAAACAAAGAATCCTGAGAGCAGCACGTGAAAAACAAGAAGTCACATACAGAGAAGAAACAATAAGACTAAGCTCAGATTATTCGGCAGAAACCATGCAGGCAAGAAGGCAGTGGGAAGACATATATAATATCTTGAAAGAAAAAAATTGCCAGCCAAGAATAATATATCCTGCAAAACTCTCATTCAAATTTGATGGTGAAATTAGGTCATTTCCAGATAAACAGAAACTAAGGGAATATGTAAAAGCCGAACCAAACTTACAAGAATTATTAAAGGGAGTTCTTTGATCTGAGGACAAACAGCTTCAGCCCTCAGGCAGGACCTAGGAAGCAGGATCGTACAAGCCAGATACAGTCGAGGACATTCAAAACCAAAAGAAATACAACAGGGAATCAGAGCACTCAATCGATGGATGACAACAACATCAAAACAATGAAAGAGGGAATAAACGGAAAAGGTATAGAACCTTCTAATGGAGAGGAAGGCAAGGCGATACCAAGTAAGGGTAGACTGCTTCAAACTTAGAAAGATAAGGGTAAAATTCATGGTAACCACAAAGAAAGTTAACAAACCAACTCATAAAAATAAAGACGAAAAACAAAGTCTCAGCAAAAACAAAACCTACAAAAACAAAAGAAATGAAAAACAAATCCAGAAACAAAAGTAATTCAGCACAAGAGAGTAAGAAGAACAAAGAAAACTTCAGCACCACAAAAAAAAGCACTACAAAATGACAGCAACAAACTCACATCTATCAATAATTACACTGAATGTAAATGGACTCAATGCACCCATAAAGAGATGGAGAGTGGCAGAATGGATAAGAAAACAGGATCCATCAATATGCTGTCTACAAAAGACACACCTTAGAAACAAAGATGTGAATTTATTAAAAGTCAAAGGTTGGAAAAAAATATATCAAGCTAACAACTACCAAGAAAAGGCAGGAGTGGCAATTCTAATCTCAGATAAAATAGACTTTAAAACAAAATCTACCATAAAAGACAAAGAAGGACACTATATAATGATTAAAGGGACAATCCATCATGAAGACATAACCATAATAAACATCTACGCACCCAAAGACAGGGCTCCAAAATACATAAAACAAACTCTAAAAACACTGAAAAAAGAAATAGACAGTTCCACAATAAGAGAAGGAGACTTCAACACACCACTGTCAGTAAAGGACAGAACAACTAAGAAGAAACTCAGCAAAGATACAGAAGACCTAAAGGGCACAATCAGCCAACTTGACCTCATAGATATATATAGAACACTCCATCCAACCGCTGCAAAGTACACATTCTTTTCCAATGCACATAGAACATTCTCCAGAATAGACCACATCTTAGGCCACAGAGAAATCCTCAACAAGATCCAAAACACTGACATAATTCAAAGTATCTTCTCTGACCACAATGCCATCAAGGTAGAAATTAACAATAGAAAGAGCAAGGAAAAAAAATCAAGTACAAAGAAACTGAATAATACCTTGCTTACACATCAGTGGGTAATAGAATAAATCAGAGATGGAATCAAAAATTCCTAGAATCAAATGAGAATGAAAACACATCATACCAAAACCTTTGGGACACAGCAAAGGCAGTCCTCAGAGGACAATTTATAGCAGAAGATGCACATATCAAAAAAGAAGAAAGGGACAAAATCAAAACGTTAATTACAGAACTCAAACAAATAGAAAGAGAACAGCAAAAAAAGCCCACAACCACTGGAAGAAAGAAAATAGTAAAGATCAGAGCAGAAATAAATGAAATAGAGAACAGAAAAACAATAGAAAGAATCAACAAAACCAAAAGTTGGTTCCTTGAAAGAATCAACAAAATCAACAAACCACTGGCCAGACTGACAAAAGAAAAACAGCAGAGGGCACAAATAACCCAAATAAGAATTAAAATGGGGGACATTACAACAGACCCAACCAAAATAAAAAGGATTAGAACAGAATATTATGAAAAACTATACTCCAACAAATTTGAAAACCTAGAGGAAATGGATAAATTTCTAGAAACACATGGCCTACCCAAACTACAACAAAGTGATGTTGAAAATCTGAACAGACCCATAACAAGAGAAGAGATTGAAAAGGTAATAAAAAACTCCCAACCAAAAAAAGCCTTGGCCCAGACGGCTTCACTGGAGAATTCTACAAAACATTTACAGAAGAGCTCGTACCAGTTCTACTCAAGCTATTTCAGAGCATAGAAGAGGAAGCAACACTTCCAAATTCATTCTATGAAGCCAGCATAATGCTGATACCAAAACCAGGCAAAGACATCACAAAAAAAGAAAATTACAGACCAATATCTCTCATGAATATAGATGCAAAACTTCTGAACAAAATTCTAGCCAATAGAATTCAGCATCATATCAAAAAAATAATACACCATGACCAAGTAGGATTCATATCAGGTCTGCAAGGATGGTTCAACATTAGAACATCAATCAACGTAATCCACCACATAAATAAAAGGAAAGAAAAGAATCACATGATCATCTCAATTGACACAGAAAAGGCATTTGACAAATTCCAACACCCGTTCCTGATAAAAACTCTCAATACAATAGGGATAGAAGTGAAATTTCTCAACATAATAAAGAGAATCTATGCAAAACCAATGGCCAACATCATTCTTAATGGAGAAACGCTGAAAACATTCCCCTTGAAAACAGGAACAAGACAAGGATGCCCTTTATCAGCACTCCTATTTAACATTGTGCTGGAAGTTCTAGCTAGAGCAATAAGGCAAGAAAAAGAAATCAAGGGCATCCAAATTGGTAATGAAGAAGTTAAACTGTCCCTGTTTGCAGATGATATAATACTATACTTAGAAAACCCTAAAGACTCCACGAGAAATCTACTGAAACTAATAGAAAGATGCAGCAGAGTAGCAGGAAACAAGATAAACATTCAAAAATCAGTTGGATTCCTATACACCAATAAGGAGAACGATGAAAAGGAGATCAGGAAAACAATACCATTTTCAATAGCCCCTAAAAAGATAAAATACTTAGGAATAAATCTGACCAGGAATGTAAAAGACCTATACAAAGAAAACCATAAAACACTACTGCATGAAACCCAAAGGGATCTACATAAATGGAAAAACATACCATGCTCATGGATAGGCAGACTCAACATTGTGAAAATGGCAATTCTACCCAAAGCAATTTACAAATACAATGCAATCCCGATCCAAATACCAGCAACATTCTTCAAAGAAATGGAAAAACTTATCATTAACTTTATAAGGAAAGGGAAGAAGCCTCGAATAAGTAAAGCACTACTGAAGAAGAAGAATAAAGTTGGAGGACTCACACTACCTGACTTCAGAACCTACTATACAGCTACAGTAGTCAAAACAGCCTGGTACTGGTACAACGACAGATACATTGACCAATGGAACAGAATTGAGAACCCAGATGTAAATCCATCCACCTACGGTCACCTGATCTTCGACAAGGGCCCAAAGTCCATCAAATGGGGAAAAGACAGTCTTTTTAACAAATGGTGCTGGCAAAACTGGATATCCATCTGCAAAAAAATGAAACAGGACCCATACCTGACACTGTATACAAAAACTACTTCAAAATGGATCAAAGACCTGAATATAAAGCCTAAAACTACAAAGTTCATAGAAGAAAAAATAGGACCAACACTTCAGGCCTTAATACATGGCATTAACAGGATACAAATCATAACTATCAATGCACAAAACCAAACAGATAAGCTAGATAACTGGGATCTTCTAAAAATCAAACAACTGTGCTCTTCAAAAGACTTCACCAAGAGTCAAAAGAGAACCTACAGATTGGGAAAAAATTTTTGGACAGTACAAGTCAGACAAAGGTCTAATTTCCGTAATATACAAGAAAATCCAAGACCTCTACAACAAAAAGACAAATAATCCTATTAAAAAATGGGCAAAGGAAATGAACAGACACTTCCCCAATGAAGACATCCAAATGGCCAACAGACACATGAGGAAATGCTTGCGATCACTAGCCGTTAGAGAAATGCAAATTAAAACCACAATGAGATACCATCTCACCCTGGCATTACTGGCAAGAATCAAATACCCTGGAAATAAATGTTGGAGGGGCTTCGGGGAGATGGGAAATCTTATGCACTGCTGGTGGGAATGCAAACTGATACAACCATTTTGGAAAATGATATGGCCCTTCCTCAGAAAGCTAGAAATAGACATACCATTCAATCCAGCAATCCCACTCCTAGGAATATATCCTAGAGAAATAAGAGTCATCACTTGAATAGACATACGGACACTTATGTTCATGGCAGCATTGTTCACAAGAGCAAAAAGATGGAAACAACATAGGTGCCCATCAACAGATGAATGGATAAACAAACTATGGTACATACACACAATGGAGTACTACACGATGAGAAAGAACAATGATGAACCTGTGAAGCATCTCATAACATGGATGAAACTGGAGGACATTATGCTGAGTGAAATAAGTCGATCACAAAAGGACAAATATTGTATGAGACCTCTATTGTAAAAACCCATGAAAAAGTTCACACACAAAATGTAACAAACTTTGTTGGTTACCAGGGATGGGAGGGGTAGCGGTGGGGAATGCTAAATAGGCAATAGATAAGTGGTATCTTGGGTGAAGGGTGAGACAGTACACAGTACAGGGGAAACTAGCACAACCTGTACAAGGAAAGGTCATGGAAGCCCCATAGACACATCCAAACTCCCTGAGGGACTGAGTTGCTGGGTGGAGGGCTCTGGGGACCATGGTCTCGGGGAACATCTAGCTCAATTGGCATTACACAGCTTATAAAGAAAATGCTCTACATTCTACCTGGTGGGTAGTGTCTGGGGTCTTAAAAGCCTGTCAGCGGCTGTCTAGGATACTCCACTGGTCTCATCCCTTCAGGAGCAAGGGAGAATGAAGAGAACAGGATACAAGGAAAAGATTAGTCTGAAGGACTAATTGTCCACAGCTACCAAGGCCTCCACCGGACTGAGTCCAGTACAGCTAGATGGTGCCCGGCTACCACCACTGACTGCTCTGACCAGGATCACAACAGAGGGTTCTGGTCAGAGCTGGAGAAGGATGTGGAGCAGAATTCTAACTCACACACACAAAGAAAGACCAGATTTACTGGCCTAAAGGAGACTGGAGAAACCTCAAGAGTATGGCCCCCAGACACCCTGTTAGCTCAGTGGTGAAGTTACCTCTGAGGTTCACTGTTCAGCCTGGGAGTGGACAGCCCCGTAAAACCAAAGGAGACTAATGAGGTACAGGAGTCCAGTGGCAAGGGCCAGAAGGCAGAATGGGACAAGGAAGCTGGTGATAGGGAACACAAGTTTGAATAAGGATATTGTTGATGTATTGTGAGATTGCTAACCATTGTCATAGGGCAACGTTTATAGTAACTGTTAAATGAGAAACTATTTTAGAAGTTCTGTAAGCCTTCATCTTAAAGTGAGAATAACAGCACAATTGGAAGAGCGTAGTCAATGTCACTGAACTGTGTATGTAGAAATTTTTAAAATGGTGTATCTTTGGTTATGTGTATTTTCACCAAAAAAAAAAAAAGTTGAGAATTTAGAGTGTTAATATGTTGTGGGGTTGTTAACCAATGTCATAAAACAACATGTGTACTACTGTTACATGAGAAACTATTTGTTCTGTAAGCCTTCACCTGAAGTACAATAAAATATATTTTTAAAAAAATCTAACAGTCAAGGATAATCAGTTAAACATTTTTATTCTGGCCATGTGAATAAAGTAAATGGCTGATAGAAAAAAATAAATAAATAAACAGCCTGCTACTGGTACAACAACAGATACATGGACAAATGGAACAGAGTTGAGATTCCAGACATAAATTCATACACCTATGGGCAGCTGATATTTGACAAAGGCCCAAAGACCATTAATTGGGGAAAAGATAGTCTCTTTAACAAATGGTGCTGGCATAACCGGATATCCATCTGCAAAAAACTGAAACAAGACCCATATCTCACAGCATGCACAAAAACCAACTCAAAATGGATCAAAGACTTAAATATAAAATCAAAAACTATAAAGATAATGGAAGAAAAAACAGGGACAATGCTAGGAGCCCTAATACGTGACATAAACGTAATACGGACCATAAGTAACAATGCACAAGCACCAGAAGAGAGATTAGATAAATGGGGGTTCCTAAAAATCAAACACTTATGCTCATCAAAAGACTTCACCAAAAGAGTCAAAAGACAACCTACAGACTGGGAAAAAAGCTTTGGCTACAACAAATTTGATCACCATCTAATCTCTAAAATCTACAAGATACTGCAAAACCTCAACAACAAAAAGACAAATAACCCAATTAAAAAATGAGCAAAGGATATGAACAGGTACTTCACCAAAGAAGGTATTCAGGAGGCTGACAGACACATGAAGAAATGCTCACAATCATTAGCCTTTAGAGAAATGCAGATCAAAGCTACAATGAGATATCATCTCACCCCAGCAAGGCTAACATTAATCCAAAAAAACACAAAACAATAAATGCTGGAGAGGTTGTGGAGAGACCAGAACACTTATACACTGTTGGTGGAAAGGTAAAATGGTACAACCACTTTGGAAATCGATTTGATGCTTCCTTAAAAAGCTAGAAATACAAGTATCATACAAGCTAGCTATCCCGCTCCTTGGAATATATCCTACAGAAATAAGAGCCGTCACACGAACAGATATATGCACACCCATGTTCATTGCAGCATTGTTCACAATAGCAAAAAGATGGAAACAACCTAGATGCCCATCAACGGATGAATGGATAAACAAATTATGGTATATCCACACAACGGAATACTAAACAACGATAAGGAACAACGACGAAGCCATGAAACATAACATGGAGGAAGCTGGAGGTCATTATGCTGAGTGAATTTAGTCAGTCACAGAAGGACAAATATTGTATAAGACCACTATTAGAAGAACTCAAGAAAAGGTTTAAACACAAAAGAAAACATTCTTTGATGGTTACGAGGGTGGGGATGGAGGGTGAGGGTTATTTACTAACTAGATAGTAGATGAGAATTATCTTAGGTGAAGGGCAGGACAGCACCCACTACAGGGGAAGTCAGCACAACTGGACTAAACCAAAGCTAAAAAGTTTCCTGAATATAATCAAACACTTTGAGGTACAGAGTAGCAGCAGTAGGGGTCTGGTTACAATGCTTTCAGGGGACATCTAGGTTAACTGGCATAACAAAGGTTATTAAGAAAATGTTCTGCATCCTATTTTGGTGAGTGGCATCTGGGGTCTTAAAAGGTTGCATGTGGCTGTCTAATGTGCATCCATTTGTCCCAACCACCTAGAGTAAAGGAGAATGAAGAACACCAAAGACACAAGGAAAGTAGTAGCCCAAGAGACAGAAAGGGCCACATAAACCAGAGACTTCATCAGCCTGAGTCCAGAAGAACTAGATGGTGCCTGGCTACCACCAATGACAGCCCTGATCGGGAACACAACAAGAGTACTGGATGGAGCAGGAAAAAGGTGGGGTTCAGAACTCAAATTCTAGTAAGAAGAGCAGACTTAATGGTCTGACTGAGACTGGAGGAACCCCGGAAGGCATGGCCCCTGGATTCTCTATCAGCCCAGAAATAATACAATTTCCGAGGCCAACTCTTCAGACAAGGATTGGACTGGACTGTGGGACATAAAGTGATACTCGTGAGGAGTGTGCCTCTTAGCTCAAGTAGATACAGAGACTAAATGGGCAGCTTCTGTCCAGAAGTGAGATGGGAAGGCAGAGAGGGTTAGGAGCTGGTTGAACGGATATGGGAAATCAGGGGTGGAAAGGAGGAGTCTGTTGTCACAGTATGGGCAGAGCAATTAGGGTCACATAACAATGTATGTATTAATTTTTGTATAGAAAAAATATAAAAAGTAAAGCAAAAAATGTTTTCTGACTTCAAATCATTCCCACTTGAAATATTTTAATATTTGATGCAAACATGTACTGAATATTCCAAATAATTTCTCCTTTACTTTCTTTAGTTTCTTTACAACATACTCACTATAAATAACAGTTAGAGGTAATACCTGAAAATATTGTTAGTAGCTCAAATATTTGATGCTCAAAGTGTTGGGGAGCCCAAGACCACCCCCAGGTTCAGTGATTCACTAGGAAGGCTCATGTTTATGTTTGTTGCTGTGGAGTCAATTCTTACTCATGGTGATGCCATGTGTGCAGAGTAGAACTTCACACAACAAAACAGAGGACTCAGCATATGGTCATACTCAGGACTACAATTTATTACAGATAAACGATACAAAGGAAAATCAGCAAAGGGAAAAGCACATGTTCAGAAAGCAAAGTTCAGGGAAACCAGGCATCAGCTTCTAGAGTGGTCTCCCAGGGGAGTCACACAGGACATGCTTAATTCCTCCAGCAAGCAGTTGTGACAACTCATGCGAAATGTTATCTACCAGAAAAGCCCTTCAAAGACTCAATGCCCAGGGTTTTTACTAGGGTTGGTGACATAGGCACCCTCTGCCAGGATGCACCAAGATTCCAGACTCCCAGAAGAAAAGCTGGTGTTCAGCACAAAGCACATTTTTTGTAGTCTAGGAATGGTGAACTACTGTTACCAGTTAGGCAGTGGGGGGATCCCTCCTGAGACCAAATTCCTAGATGCCAACCAGGGGCCACCTTGCCAGCAGGCCTCCCAGAGGACAGTAGTCAGGCCTGCTGTGTGAACTGTTTTCTAAGCAATGTTCCTAAAGCCCAATTTCACACAGAGTCAAAGTCTGCAGCCATAAAGTTTGAGAAGATTGCTGTTCACTCTCTCTGTCTGGAGGTAGGGCCTCTAGGAATCATCCACAGTATATTTGATTTGGGGACATGCCAACTGTTCACCTATACACAACGTTAGTCATAGGTGGCATAATTACAAACATCTTCATTGGTAAAGATAATCCTTATTCTTTAAACTCACGGGTGGCCCTGTTGGGAATCAATTAGGAATGTAAAAGTTGTAATTAAGACCTAATCTGTGACTCGAATAATCAATAGTCATTATTTATTACATTACAGAAAATTTAGAAACCAACTGTCTATGGTTTTCCTAATGGAGAAGTGATTGTATGGTGTTATGGATTGAATTGGGTCCCCCAAAAATATGTGTTGTAAATTCTAACTTCTATGCCTGTGGTTGGAGCCTTGCTTGCTCAGTGGTTAAGAGCTTAGCAGCTCAAATCCACCAGACACTCCTTGGAAACCCTATGGGGCAGTTCTACTCTGTCCTATAGGGTCTCTATGGATCGGAACTGACTCTGACAACAGGTTTCGTTTTTGTGCCTGTGGTTATAATCCCCACATATAATCCCACTTGCGAATGAGTCATTTTTGTTATGTTAATGAGATAGGAGTAGTGTAGAACATGTTTTCAGTCAGTCTCTTACAAAATATAAAAAGAGCAGATTAGAGAAGCAGAGATGGGGGAAAAGAGATGCCAAGCCACATGAAGATAGCTCAGGAGCAGAAGCTAAAAGAGACAAGGACCTTCCTCCGGAGCCTACAGAGAGAAAAACCTTCTCCTAGAGCCAGCACCCCGAATTCAGACTTCTAGCCTCAATTGTGAGAAAAGAGCCCTGGTTGCCCAGTGGTTAAAGCGCTCAGTTGCTAACTGAAAGATCCTTGGGAGAAAGATGTGTCAGTCTGCTTCTGTAAAGATTTACAGCCTTGGAAACCCTGTGAGGCAGTTCTACTTTGTCCTGTAGGGTCACTAAGAGTTGGAATCAACTCCACAGCAGTGGGTGGGTTAAACTGTGAGAAAATAAATTTGTTAAAGCCACCCACTTGTGGTATTTCTGTTACAGCAGCACTAGATAACTAAAGACATGTGGTGACTCTCTCAGGACCCTGACCTTCTTCCAATCCGGCACCCGAAGGACAGCTTCAGGCAGCTCTGGGCAGTGCCTTCCATAAGCATCTTACTCTCCCCCATCCCCGCTGGGTGCCTGCTGGATACCCGGTGCACACGCCAGGGTCAGAGGTAGATGCTGTTTCCATCTCCATCCAGCGGCTAGTGCCCAGAGGCAGGCAGGAAGTGATCAGAGCACATCTGTCCCTGAGGAGGCGCAGAAAGAAATGCCCTGGCCAGTGGCAGGGACGGGCAAGAGCAGGAGATGCCAGGGGGCATCTAAACCTGGTGGGGATCTAGACCGGGAGGAAACAGCACCTCACAGGTGCATGTGGCCCTGACAGCCCTGTCACGGGTACTGACAGGTGGCTGCAAACTAGCAGGGCACAGGGGTCCAGGATCCAGGAGAATGCAGCTTGGTGACCCTTCCTCAGCATGGATCCTCTTCCCCAGGCCCTGTGGCATCCCTGCTTCCCACCCTGACCTCATCCTGCATCCCCCGCCCTTCTTCGGTGAGGCTTCTCTTGGACACCCAGCCCCCAGCAGGCCCTGTGACTGACCCCCAGCCAGCTTTGCCCTAGTCTCCAGGGAAGGCAATCAGCCAGGACTGGAGGAGTTGATGAAAACCCATTTCTATTTTAGCTTCACAATGCACGACATGAATTTATGCAGTAGATTTGCATTCTGAATTATAATATACTTAAAGAAATGAATGTTTTTGCTTCTCAACCCCAGGCTACCAGCAGTCGTGAGTAGAGTGGACTGCAGAGAGAGCCAATCTGGAGCACCTGTGTAAACATGCATTATCTGCAAAACCATAATCAGGGAAGTATCTACATAGGCCTGAAAGAGTCTGCACTGATGTCCCACAAAACCTTAAGCAAGCCTCTAACTTAGCTTTTCTCAACTGATGAGTTACAGTTTTCTGGGAGACAGCAAGAACTATCCCCCAGATAAAGCATTCTTGGGACATCAGGTGCACCATGTACTGGGCATCATGTACTAGTGAAAGTGTTGTTTCCTTTCATACTTACAACAGCATGAGGAAACAGCAACCCATTACTTATCCCATTTACAAATGAGGGCACTGAAGCACAGAGAGGTCAAGTAACCTTCCAGAGGGTACACAGCAAACAACAAGGCAACGATTAAAGGCCAAGGCAGGGCCCTTGACTAATCCACTGTATGATACTAACCAGGGCCAGCCTGCACTAGGAAGGTGAGGGGGTAGGTACCGAGGAAGGTGCAGGCAGCTCACAGGACCCAGGCTAGGGATGCACCTGCATCTGCCTCTCCGCTCACCCTCTTCTGGCATCGCTGACTATTCCTCTTCTCTATGCCTGTGGGAAGCAAGGTCAAGCAGTCTAACTCCACCTTCCCAGAGAGGGACTTAGCCTGGCCAGCCTGCCCCTTCACCAATCACCTGTCAGTCTCTTGCAGTGGGAGTAGCCTGGTCAGTTCCCAAGGAAGGCAGGCCAGTGGGCAGGCAGCTCCCTCAAGATAAGCTACTAAGGTGTCCCAGGTTTGACTGAGTAGAACAGTGCTCCCCTTGAAGATTCACAATGCACATGAGCCTATTCAACACTCAGAGGAGTTTTGCAGGAACTAGAAACCTGTTTTCCTGTCTGGTTAACCTGGTTTAACCAGACATTTCCCAAACTTATCTGAACATAAAATATTTGCTTTGTGATTCTTCTACATACAAAGACAACACGATTCCAGGTTGGAAGATCTGCTCTCATGCATGGGTAGTGCCCTCCACTTCATCTCCTTGTGACATTCCACGCCCCTTTAGGAAAAGGGCTGCCTCAGGTGGCTCTACACGCTGCACGGAGTCTTGCCCACAGAGTGAGTGACAGAGAGAGAAAAAGGCCTCTCATGAGATGTGTGCTTTACAGGAAGATCCCACAGTCTATTTAACAGTGTATTAAATGCTGCTTTATTCTCTATGGATGTGGAAAAAGATAATAAGACGCTAAACCATGCACATTTGACAATAATAAAGAACAAGAAATTGAATGTAGGAAATAATGAAGAAAACACACAATGCTAAAGGAGCTGAAAAGCCAAGAATTGAGGAAATTGAAACCTGATTTAATTCTTTTAAAATGCAAGATGAAATGGCAAGAATTTTAAAAATCAATTAAATGGAGTTTTGAAAGGAAGACCCTGGCACTCAGAATAAGTCTGAGTTTATTATAGTAAAAGCAGTTTCAGGATTATACCACTTCCACAGAATGTACTATTGGATATTTTCTTTATTCCTTATGATTCTCACGAATCATTTAAGGAAAAAAAATTAAGTTGAGAAAAACACAAAGGAATTAATTATGTTGCTGTGGATTTGCTCATAATGTCTAGCTTAATAGAAGGTAGAAACAAAGCAATTTAAATTCTGGAAAGTGAGAACATTTTACTGTAAGCTTAGTGGAATACTCATCAAATATTAAAAGAAACTAAGAGCTGAATGTACAGATACTTGAAATAAGCAATCACATTGCTATTGCTTTAATCAGGAGGAAATTAATTTTTTTTAAATTACTTTTAAATTACGTCTTTTAAAATGCAGATTCAAGTTTCTGAAATTTGTTTTCCTTTCATTTTTTGTTTTTTACAAACTGATATTAGATTTTCCACGTCTCTTTATATAAAGAAACCAACATACTTCAAAGTATGGTTACTTTACCAGTTGCCCATAAGTCAACTCAGACTCATGGCACCCCCATATGTATCAGAGTATCACTGTGCTCCATATGGTTTTCAATGGTTGATTTTTCGGAAACAGATTTCCAGGCCTTTCACTGAGGTGCCTCTGTGTGGATTTTAACCACCAACCTATGATCACACCACCCAGGGACTCCAAAAGAATGGTTAGTTATTGGATAAGATGGTCTACAGGACAAGGTACTACTTTTACTGTAAATTCTATCACTATAAATAGACATGATTTTCCTGGACTCATCTTTATACTTCCAATTTGATTATTTTTCTTAAATTTGATTTATTTTCCCACAGCCAGGGTTGTGGAATAGAAAAAGTGACCTGAATGTAGGAAAAGTGAGGTTGAAGCAGATAAAATAATTTAGAACCTAGATTGTAATTAGGTTGTTTCTGCTCTTGGTCCCCCCAAGTCCTCAGGCCCTACCAGGCCTGAGTGCTGAAGTCGGTCCTGTTCTGCAGGGCTGCTCTCTAGGCCAACCTTCCCATCTGGGACCCTCAGTATCAATGATCCCATGTGTGTTCACGCTGAACTCCAAATTCTCCTAAGGACATGAGCTAAGTAGTGGGTCTCCAGACCCGGGCTAAGCTGGAACACTTCCTCTGTCCTCCTCCCATGCCTGCACCCAGCACATTGGCTCTGCCATTCCTGAAGCAGGCTGCTGGGAGGGAAGTGGCAAAAACTGTGCACTTTTCACCTCTGTGAGCTCTTGAAGCCACACTGTACATCTCAGAAGAAAAAAAAAAAGAGGTTAGCGGAGAAAAGCAATTTCCACACAAGCATTCAGCTAGTGCTTGTAAACTCCTTAAGTGCTGCCATGTGCTGCCAAAGGCTCTCAAGGTCCAGACAACTGCAGGCTGGTAAAAATCATGGTGCTTTCAAGCTGACTATAATTTCAAACAATCCATGTTATGAAAAATATTCATCAATCATGATTGTAGAAAATAAAACACGGATTTATTTGGGACAAACTCCTACTCAGAGTAACCCATAGTGAGGAGGAGGCTGGGGTGGCTGGAAGCCTGACTGGGGTCTCGTGCTTGAAGGAAGAGACCTGGTTCTCCCAGCATCCAGGAAGAGCACAGGCCACACCAGGCTCCATTGTTGCCCTGCACCCCAGACTGCCACCAGAGAAGGGCCACACCTGGGAAAACAGACGGTCCTGCTGAAGTGGTCACTGATGTGGTTACTAAGACGATTACTGACATGGTTACTGATGTGTTTACTGACTGGACACAAAGCTAAGAGTGGCCAAGAGAGTCCCTAAGGGAGGGAGAAAGACCAAGATTCAGATCTGAACAGGCAGTGCCCACTGAGTGGAGAGTGAAGCAAGAATAAGAGGCCCATAGCAAAGGTGGCAGCAGTCTTTGGGTGGTGCAAATGTTTAAGCACTGGACTACCAGCTGAAAGGCTGGCTGTTCAAACCCACCCTCAGAAGAAAGACCTGGCAATCTATTTCCAAATTGTCAGGGCCTTGAAAATTCCACAGAGCACAATTCTACTCTGACACACATCGGGTCACTATGAGTCAGAATTGACTCCATGAAAACTGGTTTTTTACCTTCTACCCAGTGCTTCCTCTGTGTCTAGCACTGTGCTAAATGCTGTGCATGCACTCTTTCTGGGTGAAGGAGCAACTGTGTCCTGAACGAGGAGCCCAGCAGCCCTTAAAAGGTCACTGGAGCAAGAAGTTATGCAGCCCTCTGAGGGCCCCTGGAGGCCAACTCTGAGATAATGCTGACCCCCGGAGACACGGATGCTGATCTCCAAACTGAGGAGTTATCAGAGTCAGATGACAAATGGAACTTTGATCTGTGATTCCCTTAGTATACAATCAATGGAACACTGATCTAATCCCTTTGTTATTTCTCCAGTTCTTCAGTGCGTAGTGGGAATAGATGAATCAACAGAAAGTAGAATCACCACATTGGTTTTTTGATAAGTGGAATGTGGGCCATGATATAGGAGAGTGAAGTCCAAACCCTCCAGCTTAACTCTAGCTGGTAAATCAAAGCAGGGAGGGTGGGGCCAAGTTGGCAGAATGGCCAGATGCTTCCTGTCGTCCCTCTTACAACAAAGACCTGAAAAAACAAGTGATTTGAATATATATGGCAATCTAGGAATGCTAATCATCAAAGACAAAGCTGAAGAATGGGACTGAGTAGCAGGTGGAAGAAAAGACAATTCAAAAACAGTAGAAACAGGCAACTATGGATCACGGGATAGCCAGTGTTCTGCTAGCTGAATCTGCACAGTGCATACAGGCTGAGGCAAGCAGCAACATCCCAAGCTGAAACCCACCCCATCTGGTGCAGTCAAACAGCACCGAATCTGCATGCACCTCCAGAACCAAACAGGAGCAACACTAGACTTGTGAAGGTTAAGTGCACTGGCTCCAAAACCCTTCCCCCCACCAGAACTCCACAGCCAAGGTGTACTCCTTTCCCCTCACCCACTCCCTACCCCGCACCAACACCAATCCTTCAGCTTTAAACACCACTACCACCTAAGCCAGGAACTCACAGTAGGTCCAGAGGCACCTGCCCCTTCATCCAGCCACTGGTGCAAGGGGTCCACGGACTTGAAGCGCCCTTCACCTCCACCCCAGTGCCTTGCAGGCTAATCCAACACCACACGCCCTCATTAGCATAAAATAGGCAGGGCATCCACCTGAAGCCCATTCTCATCAGTAGCAGCCAAGTGAGAGCTGCAGATTTGTGACACTGGACACCACCTCATCTCCTAAGAAGGGGCCTTACCCACTGAAATCAGGGGCTTGAGAGCTGGCATTACCACTCACTGCATCTAGCTGCCCACAACAGGTGCTTCAGAATTAGTGGTGCCTCCCAATCCCTTCAGCCAACGGCACCAGACACCCAAGGATCAGCTGCACTACCCTCCCCACTACTGGCTCTAGTAGACAGGGACACACCCTTTATCTAGGTACCTGGGGAAAGCTAACAGTCCCCTGCCTTGCCCTGCACACCTCCCCCCACTGCAATCAGAAAAATAAAGCAAAAGAAATCGAAGAAAAAATTCAGATAATGGAGTTATCAGAACTGAATTATGATTACCATGTTCAAAGGATTAGATGCTAGAATTTCAATTAAAAAATGGAAATTATTTTTAAATAAACAAAATTCCACAGTTTTACAGTTATTAAAATTAGGAGCTCAAGGTGGGGCCAAGATGCAGGAGTAATCAGATGCTTCCTGTGGTCCTTCTTAAAACCAAGACCCAAAAAAACAAGTGAATTGATTATATATGACAATCTAGGAGCCTTGAACATCAAAGGCAAAGTTGAAGAATTGGACTGAGTGGCAAGGGGAGGCAAAGACAGCTCAGAAGCAGTGAGGAGTTGCAAGACCTGACCTGGCAGGAACCAGCACCCTGCAGGCTGGATCAGCTGGACTTGTTTTCCACATTGGGCAAGACTGAGCAACGGAGAGTCTGCTCAACCCTCCAGAAAAAGCAAGAAGTGGTGCTCAATCGGCAAAAGATAAGTATATGCTTTTAACCTACTGTGCAGATCAAAAAACACCCCTTTGGGAAGAACTTCTCTCCCATTTACCTAATCCCTCCCCACTCCGCACCAGGTTCAGGCTGGCTTCAGTGATTGCCTCGTCCCTTGGGCCGAAAGTAGGACTCGTCATGTGCCCTAAGCCATTCTCCCAGCTTGGGAGAGGGAACAAATCAACAAATGGGAAAAAATAATCTGCCAGCTCCCCTAAGAGGGGAAATCAGGGCAGGCACAGCTTCTTTGCCTAGGCACAGGCATAAGGGGTCCACAGACTTTGAATGCCTTTCACCCCTGCATAGACCTGTGTGGGCCCATTTCAACAGCTTAAGCCCCCATTACCACAGTACAACAGAGTATGTACCTGAAGCCTAATTTCAACTGTATAGGCTATAAGGTGGAGTGCAGGTTCATGACATTTGACACTGCTCTGCCCAGGAAGCAGGGTCCTCACCTACCCAAATCAGGGGCCTGAGGACTGGTAGCTCCACCCATGCCCGCTAGCCACCCATGAGAGGTGTCCAAGAATAAGTGGTGCTTCCCAGTCCTTACAGCCAACAGCATTAGGTGCCCATAGCCCAGCTGCCAAACACACCCACCTACGTGCTCTAGGGAACATGGACACGCTTTCCTCCTACTCATGGGCAGCCATCAGCCCCCTGTCTTGCTCAGTGCATGACCCCCTACTTCAGCCAGATACTTATGCCTACTCCAACCACCCCTGCCTGACTAGGACTGTAGGTGACAGCCTGCACTACACACTTGGTGACCAACTCCCTGGACACATGAGCTGAATCAATACAAGAAAAGTAAATGGTATCTGATAACAGATCTAACCATCTGGTGACAGTACATGAGAGCTTCAAAGGTGTCAATAATCAAACTAGCTCACACAAGCAGGTTATTTGGTTATATCAAAACAAAACAAGAATCTAGGACACAGTAAGCAAACATAAAAATAAATAAATATAATAACTTATTGATGGCTCAGAGACAACAATCAATATCAAATCACATAAAGAGGTGGACCATGATGGCTTCAGAAAGCTCCCAAAACAAAGAACCAAGAAAACTTCTAGAGACTTCAGGCAACATGGCACTCTAGGCAGAAGCACCACGCCGTCCCTCCACAGCAAATATCAAAAAAACTAAGCCAAACAGTGAAAACAGCAATCCTGAAACCCTAAACATCAAATGAAAAGATAAAGAACTCAGCCAAGCACCAAATGGAATAAGAAACTGACAGAGAACAGAGACGAGGAGACATACATGGAGAGGTCCCCTATCAGCAAACGCAACACAGATCTGCCATCTTAGACTCCTATCAGACACCAGCAAATAGGGGTTATGAGAAAGCAGCCTCACAGAGGTTTCAGCAGGGGACAGAACAACCTGTAACTGGCAATATACACTTTCCCACTCCCCACCCTTCTTCACCCCCACTCACCCTCCTCTGCTTCCTGTGGCCACAGTCTCTTGGTCAGGAAGCACCAGCTGCTTGGATTCCACCCACCTGCACTGGCTGACTCCCTGAGTGCCATTTGTTGGCTGCTGGTGTTGCTTTTTTCCACTTCTTTGGATTTCTTCCTTACCTCTCACCACCTCCCCCTCTTTTGCTCAAATACCTGGCTCCGTATGCCATCTTTGCTTCTTCCTGAGGGGCTGTGGAGCTCTGTTCGAGTGAGGAACTGCTTCCCGGTCCACGCTACCATGCTGGTGGGATCCCAGGGCTTTTTTTGTTTGTTTGTTTTCAACTGGTTGTTTGTTTTCTTCTTCTTTTCTCTGGCCGGGAAGTGCTGCGTGGCTTGGGACCCACCCCCTTAGCTCGTGCAGACACTCAGAGGGATCCCTGGGGGCATTTCTTTTTTGGTGGGCTTTTCTTGTTCTTTTTTTTTTTTAATTTGTTTTGTTTTGTTTCCCCCCTTTTTCCTTTTTTGTCTTTCTTCATTATTTAGTTTCTCGTCTCTCTATACCTTCCTTCCCTTCCTGTCCCCTGAATACCTGGCACGGAATACCTTTATGCCTCCTAGCCAGGCTGTACTTCAACATCTGGGAACAACTTCCCCAGAACACATAGTCCCACCAGTGGGATCCCTGGGAGCTTTGCTGTTCTTTTTTCTTTCTAATTTTTATTTATTCATTGTTTTGTTTGTTTTTTTTCTTCTTCTTCCCCTTTTTGTTTTTCTCCATTTCATAGTCCCTCATTTCTCCACTCCAATGGCAAGCTCCCTGAGCACTCTTTTTTGTTTGTATGTTTCTGGCTCTTGTTCGTCTCTCCTCTCTCCCATACCCATCTTAGCTCCACACTTAACAATCTCCCCCCTCCATCCTGCCTACCTGCATCATGCGCTGAACATCAAACCACCAAGCAACACAGGCATGGCCTACCAGAACCTGTCCTGCACTGATTACCAACCTGGTGGCTGTAGTAAGTGCCACAAACAACCCATCCCAGCAACTTCTCTTCAGATAGACCTGCCCTGCTGTACCATATTAGAGAGACTGACCCTGCCAATTGGAGAAGTAGGTGAAAAGTGTCATGCTCACAGATGAGCAAATGACAAAGAACCCAAAGCTTGCCTGCTCAGACATAACCAAACAAAAAACAGGACGAAACAAACAAATCTACAATCAATAAATGAGAAAAATAACTACTGAATGCCCCAAAGACAGCAGACAATATCAAATCACTTACAAAAACAGGACAGGATGGTTCCAGTAGGCATCCAAAACAAAACACCAGATGACTTTCCAGTTGAAGAAAAGGCATTAGAATTACCTGATAGGGAATTCAAATGTCTAATACTCAGAATTATCCAAGAGTTGAAGCAAAAGGCAGACAAAAATGAGGAAAAAAATAGACAAATTCATGGAAAAGGCAGACAAATCTATGGAAAATACTGACAAAAAAATGGAAGCATTGAGCAAAATAATGCAGGAACAAAATGCCAAAATAAATTCACAACTAGAAATTATGCAAAAACAACAATTAAAAATCCAAAAGATAAACAACAAGATTTCAGAAATGGGCAGTGCTCAGGAGAAGATTTGAAATGGTGGAAGACAGGATCAGCGAAACTGAAGACAAACACTTGGATACAACTCTGTTTCAGGAAAACTCAGAAAAAAGAACAAAGAAAAATGAAGAGACCCTGAGAATTACGTTGGATACAATGAAAAGCAAAAATTTGTGAGTGACTGGAGTTCCAGAAAAGGGGGAGAAAACAGAAAACACAGAGAGGATCACTGAAGAACTGCTGACAGAAAACTTCCTCAATATCATGAAAGATGAAAAGTTGGCCATCCAAGAAGCTCAACAAACCCCATATAGGATAGACCCCAAAAGAAAATCACCAAGGCATATCATAATCACACTCTCCAAAACCAAAGACAAAGAATCCTGAGAGCAGCTCATGAAAAACAAGAGTCAAATACAGAGGAGAAACAAAAAGACTAAGCTCATTATTCGGCAGAAACCATGCAGGCAAGAAAGCAATGGGATGAGATATACAAAACCTTGAAAGAAAAAAATTGCCAGCCAAGAATATAATATATCCTGCAAATCTCTCAGTCAAATATGATGGTGAAATTAGGACATTTCCAGATAAACAGAAATTAAGGGAATATGTAAAAACCAAACCAAACTTACAAGACTTATTAAAGGGAATACTTCCATCTGAGAACAAACAACATCAGCTCACAGACTGAATCTAGGACACAGGATCATACCAGCCAGATGCCAATCTAGGAAATGAACTCTCAAGGACTATCCAAAACCAAAAGAAATACAACAGGGAATCAGAGCCGTTAATCTGTAAAGACAACAACATCAGAACAATAAAAGAGGGAATAAACGGTGTAAGTATAGAACCCTCTAATGAAGAGGAAGGCAAGGCAATACCAAGTAATAATAGACTGCTTCAAACTTAGAAAAATAAGGGTAAATTTCACAGTAACCACAAAGAAAGTTAACAAACATACTCATCAAAATAAAAAGGGAAAACATAAAGTCTCAGTAAAAACATAACCTACAAAAACAAAAGAAATGAAAAAAAAATCCACAAACAAAAGGAATTCAGCACAGGAGGGTAAGAAGAACAAAGAGAATGTCAGCACCACAAAAAAAAAAAAAAAAAAAAAAAAAAAACACTACAAAATGACAGCAATAAACTCACATCTATCGATAATTACACTGAATGTGAATGGACTCGATGCACCCATAAAGAGATGGAGAGTGAAACAAACTATGGTACACACACACAGTGGAGTACTACGCAATGATAAAGAACAATGATGAATCTGCGAAGCATCTCATAACATGGATGAAACTGGAGGATATTCTGCTGAGTGAAATAAGTCAATTACAAAAGGACAAATATTGTATGAGACCTTTACTGTAAAAACTCATGAAAAAGTTAACACACAAAAAGTAACAATCTTTCTTGGTTACGAGGGACTGGAGGAGTGGGGGGAATACTAAAAAAGCAATAGATAAGTGGTATCTTTGGTGAAGGGTGAGATAGGAAATGATACTGGAGAAGCCAGCACAACTTGTCCAAGGAAAGGTCATGGAAGCTCCATAGACGTATCCAAACTCGCTGAGGGACTGAATTGCTGGGCGGAGGGCTGTGGGGACCATGGTCTCGGGGAATATCTACCTCAATTAGCATAACACAGTTTATAAAGACAGTGTTTTACATTCTACCTTGGTGTGTAGCATCTGGGGTCTTAAAAGCTTGTGAGCAGCCATCTAAGCTACTCCACTGGTCTCACCCCTTTGGGAGCAAGGGAGAAGGAAGAGAAAAGGATGCAATGAAAAGATTATTTCAAAGGACTATTGGACCACAGCTACCAAGGCCTCCACCAGACTGAGTCCAGTACAGCTAGATGGTGCCCAGCTATCACCACTGACTGCTCTAACCAAGATCACAACAGAGGATTCTGGACAGAGCTGGAGAAGGAAGTAGAACAAAATTCTAACAACACAAAAAAGACCAGATTTACTGGCCTGAAAGAGACTGGAGAAACCCCGACAGTATGGCCCCCGGACACCCTTTTAGCTCAGTGGTGAAGTCACTTCTGAGGTTCACCATTCAGTCGCGGATTGGACAGCCCCATAAAACAAAATGGGACTAATGAGGCACAGCAGTCCAGGGACAAGGACTAGAAGGCAGAAGGGGACAGGAAAGCTGGTGATAAGGAACCCAAGGTTGAGTAAGGACAGTGTTGACATGTAGTGGGTTGTTAACCATTATCATAGGGAAACATGTGTACTAACTATTTAATGAGGAACAGTTTTGTTCTGTAAACCTTCATCTAAAGTGAGAATAGCAGCACAACTAGAAGAATGTAGTCAATGTCTGAACTGTGCATGTAGAAATTTTTGAAATGGTGTATCTTTGGCTATGTATATTTTCACCAAAAAAAAAAAAAAAGGTCAAGAAAGGAGAGGGTTGACATGTCGTGGGGTTGTTAACCAATGTCATAAAACAATATGTGTACTTACTGTTTAATGAGGGACTATTTGTTCTGTAAATTTTCACCTAAAGTACAATAAAAGGAAAAAAAAAAACCTCTAGAGGAAGAGAACTTCTTGGAATTACCAGGGGTAGAATTCAAAATATTAATATACACAGCTCTTCAAGAAATCAGGAAGGATATCAGACAAAATGCAGAACAATTCAAGGAACACACAGTCAAAATAACAGAGGAACTTAAGAAGGTTATACAAGAGCATAATGACAAATTTAACAGGCAGCAAGAATCCATAGAGAGATAGCAAACAGAAATTCAAAAGATTAACAATAAAATTTCTGAATTAAACAACGCAACAGAAAGTCATAGGAGTAAAATTGAGGCAATGAAGGTCAGAATTAGTGAGACTGAACCTAGAGCACTTAACACCAACTTATTTGAGGAAAATCAGATAAAAGAATTTTTAAAAAATGAAGAAACTCTAAGAATTATGTTGGACTCTATCAAGAGAAATAACCTACGAGTGACTGGAGTACCAGAATGGGGGAGAGGAGATAACAGAAAATACAGAGAGAATTGTTGAAGATTTGTTGGCAGAAACCTTTCCTGATATCATGAAAGATGAGAAGATATCTATCCAAGAAGCTCATCAAACCTCACACAAGGTAGATACCAAAAGGAAGTCACCAAAACATATTATAATCAAACTTGCCAAAATCAAAGTTAAAGAGAGAATTTTAAGAGTGGCTATGGATAAACGCAAAGTCATCTACAAATGAGAGTCAATAAGACTAAGCTCGGACTACTCAGCAGAAACCATGCAGGCAAGAAGGCAATCGGATGACATATACAAAGCTTTGAAGGAAAAAAATTGCCAACCAAGAATTAAATATCCAGTAAAAATGTTTCTCAAATATGATGAAGAAATTAGGGTATTTCTAGATAAATGGAAGTTTATGAAATTTGTAAAAATCAAACCAAAATTAAAAGAAATACTAAATGTTTAGAAAATCCATAACATCAGATAACAACCCAAGAGTAGAACACAGGACAGAACAACCAGATATCAATCTAGATAGAGAAGTCACAAATAACTCCAAGCTAAAACACTGAAAATAAGGAAACAGAGGTGTCAATATGTAAAAGATGAAACGTTAAAACAAAAAAGAGGGACTAAATAATGTAGTCATATATCTTCCATATGGAGAGGTAGTCCAGGAGATACAAATAAATAAAAGATTGGTTTAAACTTAGAATAATAGAGGTAAATATTAAGATAACCCCAAAGGAAACTAACAATCTTACACACCAAAATGAAAAAAATAAAGACTCAGCAAAAACAAAATCAATAGCAATGAAAAGAAAATATATATAGAAAAACAATTCAGCACAGAGAATTGAGTGGAAAAAAGAAACTGTCAACAACACACACACACACAGAAGCCATCAAAATGACAGCACTGAACTCATACTTAACAATAATTACACTGAATGTAAATGGACTAAAGGTACCAACAAAGAGAGAGTGGCAGAATGGATAAAAAACATGATCCACTTGTCTGCTGCTTACAAGAGACACACCTTAGCCTCAAAGACACAAACAAACTAAAACTCAAAGGATGGAAAACATATATCTAGCAAACAACAATCAAAAAAAGAGCAGGAGTGGAGATACTAATCTCTGACAAAATAAACTTTAAAATAAAATCCACCACAAAGGATAAGGAAAGACACAAATGATTAAAGGGTCAATACACCAGGAGGACATAACCATAGTACATATTTATGCACCCAATGACAGGGCTCCGAAATACATAAAACAAACTCTAACAGCACTGAAAAGAGAGACAGACAGCTCTACAATAACAGTAGGAGACTTCAACACACCACTTTTGGTGAAGGACAGAACATCCATAGAAAAGCTCAATACAGACAGGGAAGATCTAAATGCCACAATCAACCAATTTGATCTCATAGACATGTAACAAACACTCCACCCTACAGCAGCTGAGTATATTTTCTTTTCCAGTACACGTGGAACATTCTCCAGAATGGACCACATATTAGGCCATAAAGCAAGCTTAAACAGAATCCAAAGCATTGAAATATTCAAAGCATCTTTTCTGACCATAAAGCCATAAAAGTAGAAATCAATAACAGAAAACACACGGAAAAAAAAAAACAAACACATGGAAACTGAACAACACCTTGCTCAAAAACTACTGGGTTACAGAAGAAATTAAGGATGGAATAGAAATTCATAGAATCAAACAAGAATGAAAACACAGCCTACCAGAATCTTTGGGACACCGCAAAAGCAGTGCTCAGAGGTCAGTTTATAGCAATAAATGCACACATGCAAAAAGAAGAAAGGGCCATAATTAAAACATTAACCCTACAACTGGAACAAGTAGAAAGAGAGCAGCAAAAGAAGTCCTCAGGTGCCAGAAGAAAGGAAATAATTAGAATTAGAGCAGAATTAAATGAAATAGAGAATAGAAAAAAATTGAAAGAGTTAACAAGTCCAAAAGCTGGTTCTTTGAAAAGATCAACAAAATTGACAAACTACTGGTCAAACTGACAAAAGAAAAACAGAAGAGGAAGCAAATAACCCAAATAAGAAATGAGATGGGTGATATCACAACAGACCCAACTGAAATTAAAAGAATCATAACAGAACATTATGAAAAATTGTACTCTAACAAATTTGAAATTCTAGAGGAAATGGACAAATTTCCAGAAACATATTACCTACCTAAAGTAACACAAAAAGAGGTAGAACAACTAAATAAACTTATAACACAAGAAGAGATTTAAAAGGTAATTTTAAAACTACCAACAAAAAAAAGGCCCTAGCCCTGATGGTTTCATTGAAGAATTCTACCAACCTTTTAGAGAAGAGTTAACATTACTACTACTAAAGGTATTTCAGGGCATAGAAAAGGATAGAATACTTGCAAACTCATTCTATGAAGTCAGCATAATCCTGATACAAACACCAGGTAAAGACACCACACAAAAAAGAAAATTACAGACCGATAACCCTCATGAACATAGATGTAAAAATCCTCAATAAAACTCTAGCCAATAAAATTGAACAACATATCAAAAAACTAATTCACCATGACCAAGTGGGATTCATAGCAGGTATACAGGGATGGTTCAGCATTCGAAAAACAATCAATGTAATCCATCACATAAATAAAAGACAAGAACCACATGATCTTATCAATTGATGTAGAGATGCATTTGACAAAGTCTAACCCCCACTCATGATAAAAACTCTCAGCAAAATAGGAATAGAAGGGAAATTCCTCACCATAATAAAGGGCATTTATATGAAGCCAACAGCCATCATCATCCTAAATGGAGAGAGTCCAAAAGCATTCCCCTTGAAAACGGGAAGCAGACAAGGATGTCCTTTATCACCACTCTTATTCAACATTGTGCTGGAGGTCCTAGCCAGAGCAGTTAGGCTACAAAAAGAAATAAAGGGCATCCAAATTGATAAGGAAGAAGTCAGAGTATCTCTATTTGCAGATGATATGATCTTATACACAGAAAACCCCAAAGAATCCACAAGAAAACTCCTGTAACTAATAGATTTCAGCAAAGTTTCAGGATATAATATAAACATACAAAAATCAGCTGAATTCCTCTACACCAACAAAGAGAACTTAGAAGAGGAAATCAGCAAATCAATATCATTTACAAAACCTCCCAAGAAGAAAAAATACTTAGGAATAAACCTTACCAGAGATGTAAAAGACCTATACAAAGAAAACAACAAGACACTACTGCAAGAAACCAAAAGAGACCTACATAAGTGGAAAAACATACCTTGCTCATGGATAGGAAGACTCAACATTGTGAAAACGTCAGTTCTACCCAAAGTGATCTGCAGATACAATGCAATCCTGATCCATATTCCAACAGCACTTTTTAATGAGATGGAGAAGCAAATCACCAACTTCATATGGAAAATAAAGAGACCCCAGATAAGTAAAGCATTACTGAAGAAAAACAGCAAAGTGGGAGACCTCACATTACCTGATTTTAGAACTTATTATACCGCCACAACAGTCAAACCTGCCTGGTACTGGTACAACAACAGATATATAGACCAATACAAGAAAATTGAGATTCCAGACATAAATTCATCCACTTATGGGCAGCTGATATTTGACAAAGGCCCAGAGTCTGTTACATGGGAAAAAGAAAGTCTCTTTAACAAATGGTGCTGACATAACTGGATATTCATCTGCAAAAAAAGAAAGAAGACCCATACCTCACACCATGTTCAGAAACTAACTCAAAATGGATCAAAGATCTAAATATAAAACCTAAAAAAATAAAGATCATGGAAGAAAATATAGGGACAATGCTAAGAGCCCTAATACTTGGCATAAACAGAATAGAAAACATTCCTAACAATGTACAAACACCAGAAGAGAAACTAGATAACTGGGAGCTCCTAAAAATCAAACACATATGCTCATTAAAAAAAACTTCACCAAAAGAGTAAAAAGACAAACTACAGAGTGGGGAAAAAAAAATTGGCCATGACAAATGTGATCAGGATCTAATCTCTATAATCTACAAGATACTGAAAAACCTCAACAACAAAAAGCCAAACAACCCAATTAAAAAATGGGCAAAGGATATGAACAGGCACTTCACCAAAGAAGACATTCAGTGGGCTGCCAGATACATGAGGAAATGCGCACGAACATTAGCCATTAGAGAAATGCAAATCAAAACTACAATGAGATACCATCTCACCCCAACAAAGCTAGCATTAAACCAAAAAACACAAAATAATAAATCTTGGAAAGGTTGTGGAGAGCCTGGAACACTTACACACTGTTGGTGGGATGTAAAGTGGTACAACCAGTTTGGAAATCAATTTGGCGCTTCCTTAAAAAGCTAGAAATAGAAGTACCATATGATCCAGCAATCCCACTCTTTGGAATATATCCTAGAGAAATAAGAGCCGTCACACGAAGAGATATATGCACACCCATGTTCACTGCATCACTGTTCACAATAGCAAAAAGATGGAAACATCCTAGGTGCCAATCAACAGATGAATGGATAAACAAATTATGGTATATCCACACAATGGAATACTACACAACGATAAAGAACAATGATGAAGCAGTAAAACATAACATGGAGGGAACTGGAGGTCATTACACTGAGTGAATTTAGTCAGTCACAAAAGGACAAATATTGTATGAGACCTCTATTATAAGAACTCAAGAAAAGGTTTAAACATAGAAGAAAACATTCTTTGATGGTTATGAGGGTGGGGAGGGAGGGAGATGGGTATTCACTAACTAGATAGTAGACAAGAATTATCTTAGGTGAACGGAAGAACAACACACGATACAGGGGCAGTCAGCACAACTGGACTAAACCAAAAGCTAAGTTTCCTAAATACCACCAAACACTTCGAGGGACAGAGTAGCAGGGGCAGGGGTCTGAGGACCATGGTTTCAGGGTACATCTAGGTCAACTGCTATAACAAAGTTATTAAGAAAATGTTCTGCATCTCACTTTGGTGAGTGGTGCCTGGGGTCTTAAAAGCTAGCGAGTGGCCATCTAAGATGTATCAATTTGTTCCAACCCACCTGGAGCAAAGACAAATGAGAAACACCAAAGACACAAGGAAAATATTAGCCCAAGATACAGAAAGGGCCACATAAACCAGAGACTCCATCTGCCTGAGACCAGAAGAATTAGCTGGTGCCCAGCTACCACCAATGATCACTCTGACAGGGAATACAACAGAGAGTCCCTGATGGAGCAGGAGAAAACTGGGGTGCAAAACTCAAATTCTAGTAAAAAGACCAGACTTAATGGTCTGACTGAGACTGGATGGACCCTGGAAGACACTGCCCCCGGACTCTCTGTTAGCCCAAAACTAAAATCATTCCCTCGGCCAACTCTTCAGACAAAGATTAGACTGGACTATGGGACATAAAATGATATTCATGAAGAGTGTGCTTCTTAGCTTAAGTAGATACATGAGACTAAATGGGCAGCTCCTGTCAGGAGGCAAGATAAGAAGGCAGAAATGGACAGAAGCTGACTGAATGGACATGGGAAATCCGTAGTGGAAAGAAGCAGTGTGCTGTCACATTATAGGGAGAGCAACTAGGGTCACATAACAATGTGTGTATAAATTTTTGTATGAGAAACTAACTTGAACTGTAAACATTCACTTAAAGCACAATAAAAAAATTTAAGAACTTGGTGGATGGATTTTAGAGAACATTGAATACGCTTGAAGAGACAATTTGTAAACTGGAATATATATCAGAAGAAAATATTTTGTCTGAAGCACAAAGAGAAAAAAGAAAAACTACAGAAAAGAGCCTAAGAGATGGGACATGATATAAAGGTCAAATATATGTATAATTGGACCCACGTGATGAGAGAATGTACCAGCAGCACTATTTCAAAAGACACTGACTTAAGAATTGCCCAAGTCTATGAAAGACATCAAGCCATAAATTAAAAAAATGCTAAATGCCCTAAATGGGATAAACAAAAAAGAAAATCACATCTACTGGTTGTGTGCATTACAGGAAAATCTTGAAAACCAAAGACAGAGGAAAGATTTTATAAACAGAAGACAAAAATGTATTACCTTCAAGGAAGCAACAATAATACTAGAAGCTGACTTTTCAATATAAAAGAATTGATTTAAAATGGAAGCCAGAAAACAATGGGAAGTTATTTTCAAAGTACCAACAACACCAAAAATATGTGTGTGTGTATTAAAGTATATAGTGTAAAATTCTATATCCAGAGTTAACATACTTCAAAAATAATTTTAAAATTAACTACTTTTCAAACAAAAACATAATTTGACACAAGCCATCCTGCTTCATATAATACAATAAAATAAATTACAGATGGATTAAACAACAGTTGAAGTTTTAAGAGAGACTTAGTAGGTCTTCTCCCTTACAAGAAACTCACTTTAAATCCAATGATACAGATAGATTGAAAGTAAAAGGATGGAGAAAATATACACCATGTAAACATTAATTTTTTTAAAAAGCACAAAAGTGGCTATATTAATATCAGCTAAAGTAGACTTCAAAGCAAAATTACAAGAAACAAGGAGAGACATTACATAATGCTAAAAGGATCAATCCACCAGGAACACAGAACAATACTAAATGTATATGCACCAAATAATAGAGCCTCAAAATAAATGAAGTAAACATTGACAGAGCTGAAAGGAGAAATAAATCCACAATTATAGCTAGAGTCTTCAACACTTCACTCTCAATAGACAGGAAATCAGCAAGAAGAATTAAACAACACAATTGACCAACAGAATCAAATTGACATATGTGGGACATTCTAATGAACAAGAGAATACATGGTTTTTTGGTTTTTTTCCCACATGCCCATGGGACATTCAACAATAGAGATCATTTTCCTGACCATAAAACAAATGTCAACAAATTTTTTTTAATTGAAATCATACAGAAAATTACCATAATGGACTCAAACTAGAAATCAATAACAAAAATACAACAGGAAAATACAAACTTGGAGATTAAATAACACAATTTTAAATAAACTATAAGTGAAAGAGGAGGTCTCAAAGAATAAAAATACATATACCAGATGATAATAAAAATACAACATATGTGAGATGTAGCTAAAGCAACTCTGAGAGGATAATCCATAGGGCTAAATGTTCACATTAGATAAGAGAAAAGATGTCACATCAATAATCTAAATTCCTACCTTGAGGAACTAGAAAAATAAGAACATAAGTCCTAAGAAAACAGAAAGAAATAATAAAGATAAAAGCAGAGGTCAATAAAATTAAAAACAAGAAAACAATGGAAAAATAATGAAACAAAAAGCTGGTTCTTCACAAAATTCTAACTCACAAAAAGGACCAGACTTACTGGTCTGACAGAGACTGGAGAAACCCTGAGAGTATGGCCCCCACACACTACCCCTTTCAACTCAGTACTGAAGTCACTCCTAAGGCTCACCCTCCAGCCAAAGATCAGACAGGCCCATAAAATAAAATGAAACTTAATGGGTACACCAGCCCAGGGGCAAGGACGAGAAGGCAAGAGGGGCAGGAAAACTGGTAATGGGGAACCCAAGGTTGAGAAGGGGAGAGTGTTGACACATCATGAGGTTGGCAACCAACGTCACAAAACAACATGTGCATTAATTGTTTAATGAGAAATTAATTTGTTCTGTAAACCTTCATCTAAAGTAAAATTTTTTTTAAAATGATAAAATTATTCAGTTTAAAAGAAAGTTGGTTCTTCAAAAAGTCAGTAAAATTGAAAAACTTCAAGCAAGACTGACAAAAATAAAAACGAAGACAAATCACCAATATCAGGACTGAAACAAGAAATATCAGTACCATATCCTGCAGTCATTAAAATTATAATAAGAGAATACAACTTTACACTCACAAGTTTGACAACTTAGAAGCAATGGAACAATTCCTAGAAAATCACAAATTACCAAAAACTCAAACAAGATTAAAGAGATAATATGAATAGCCCTATAATCATTAAAAAATTAAATTCATAATTTAAAAGTGTCCAATAAAGTAATCCCTGTATCACATTATTTCACTGCCAAATCTTTAAAGTAAAATTTTCACCAACTTTACACAATCTCTTCCAGAAAATAGAAGGGGAAAAAATACCTCTCAACCCATTTTATGAAGCTACTATTACCCTGATAACAAAACCAGACAAATACTGTATTAAAAAAAGGAAATAAAACTACAGACTAATATCTCTCGTGAATGTCTCAAAAATATTAGCAAACTTAATCCATGAATACATAAAAAATAATTATATGCCATGACAATGTGAGAATTACTCCAGGTATTCAAGGCTGGTTCAGAATTCAAAAATTAAGAAATGTATCCACCATATCAACAGGCTAAAGGAGAAATGCCATATGGGCATATCAATTGATGCAGCAAAAGCATTTGGTTAAAGTCTAATACCCATTCACGATTTAAAAAAAAAAAAAACTAAGACTAGAAAAGAACTTTCTCAACTTGATAAAGAACATCTACAAAAAGCCTACAGCTAATATCATACTTAATGGGGAAAGACTGAATAATATATACCTGACATAAGAAACAAAGCAAGGATGTTCAGTCTTATACTTATTTAACTGGAAGTTCTAGACAGTGAAATTAAGGCAAGAAAAAGATATAAAAGGCATACACAGAATGGAAAAGTAGAAATTAAACTGTTTCTACTGGCAAATGACATGATTGTCTTTGTAGAAAGTACTAGGAAATCTACGAAAAGAACCCTAGAACTGATAAGTGAGTCCAGCAAGGCTGCAGGATACAAGATCAACACACAAAAATAAATTGCATTTCTATATACTAACAAGGAACATATTGAAACTGAAATTGAAAACAATACTACCAACAATCAGTCAAAAAAAAAAAATGAAATACCTGGGTATAAACGTAACAAAACATGTACAGGATCTGCATGCTCAAAATTACAAAATGCTGCTGAAAGAAATCAAAGACCTAAATAAATGGAGATGCATACCAGGTTCATGGAATGGAATACTTAATACTGCTAACAGTCAATACTACCCAGAAGGATCTACATATTCAACACAATCCCTATCAAAATTCCAACAGCTTTTTTTTTTTTTTTTGCAGAAATGGAAAAACTAATCCTTAAATTCTTATGAAATTGCAAGAAGCTATGAATAGCCATAGCAATACTGAAAAGAAGAACAAAGTAGGAGGACTCACACTTTCCAATTTTAAAATGTACTAGAAAGCTACAGTAATAAAAAAAAAATGTACTGGTATAAGGACAGACATATAGACCAATGGAAAAGAATTAAGAGGCTAGAAGTAGACTATTTGATTTTTGACAAGGGTGCCAAGTCCATTTAAGGGAGAAAGAATAGTCATTTCAGCGAATGGTGCTGGGACAACTGGATTTCCACATGCAGAGGAATGAAGCTGAACCTCATATCATATATGAACATTAACTCAAAATGGATCAACAACCAAAATATTTGCTAAAACCATAAAACTCTTGGAAGAAACATAAGGATAAATCTTCAGAACTTTGTATTTGGCAATGGATTCTAATATACAACACCAAAAACACAGGCATCAAAAGAACAAAACAGATAAAGTGAACTTCGTCAAAATTAAGAAATTTTGTGCATCAAAGGACTTTACCAAGAAAGTGAAGAGATAACCTACAGAATGGTAGAAAATATTTGTAACTGTATATCTGATAAGAGTTTAAATTCTAGAATATATAAAGAACTCTTACAACTCCACGAAAAAAAAAAAAGCAACATAATTAAAAAATGGGCAAAGGACTTGAATAGACATTTCTTCTAAGAAGATATACAAATGGCCAAAAAACAAATTAAAAAATGCTAAACATCATCAGTCATTAGGGAAATGCAAATCAAGACCACAATAAGATACCACTTCATACCTACTAAGATGGCTATCATAAAAAATAATAACAAAAAATAAATGCCAGCAATGATGTGGAGAAACTGGAACCCTTTTCCTTTGCTGGTGGGATTTATAAAACGGTGCAGTTACTTCAGAAAACAGTTTGGTGGTTCCTCAAAAAGTTAAACATCGAATTCCCATATGACCCAGCAATTTCTTTCCTAAGTGTATACCCCAAAGTATTGAAAGCTGGAACTCAAACAGATACTTGTAAGTCAGTGTTCATAGCAGTATTACTTGCAATAGTCAAAAGATGGGCACAACCCAAACGGCATTAATAGATGAATGGATAAATAAAACGTGATATAGACATATAACCAAAAACAGCAAACCAAACCAGTTGAGGTTGAGTTGATTCCGACTGATAGCAATCCTATAGGGCACAGAAGAACTGCCCCATAGGGTTTCCAAGGAGCAGGTGGTGGATTCAAAGTGCTGACCTTTTGATTAGCAGCCGAGCTCTTTAATACATGCTTTGACATGGGTAAACCTTGAGAATATTATGCTAAGTGAAATAAGCCAGATTCAAAAGGGCAAATATTTATGATTCCATTTATATGAAATATCTAGAATAGGCAAATGCACAGAGATAAAATTAAATTAGTGGTTGTCATGGGCTGTGAGATGGAGGAATGGAGCGTTAATAGTACTGAGTTTCTGTTTGGGGTGATGAAAAAGTTTTGGAAACAAATAATGGAGATGGTTGCACAACACTGTGACTATAACTAATGCCAGTGAATTGTACATTTAAAAACAGTTGAAGCGGTAATTTCTATATTACATGCATTTTACCACAATGAAAAAAAAAGGACAGATTCTTTAGGTTTCAGGCTTGACACCAAAAGCATGACTCATAAAAGGAAAAAATGATACACTGAACCTCAATAAAATTTGAAACTTGCTTTGTAAAAGAATGTGTTAACAGGATAAACAGACAAGCTAAAGACTAGGAAAATGTATTTGCAAGCCACATATCCAACAAAGGACTAGTATCTAGAACTCCGAATACCCAACAATAAAAAAAAAAAAAACCAATTAGAAAATGAGCAAAAGACATGAACAGATATTTCACTGAAAAAGATATACGTATGGCAAATAAGAAAATTAAAAGATATCCAATATCATTAGTCATTAAGGGAATTCAAATCAAAATCACAATGATATATCACTACAAACCTATCGGAATGGCTAAAATAAAGTGTTGTGACAACACTAAATGCTGGAGAGGATGCAGAGAAACTGCACCTCTCACATACTGCTGATGGGAATGTAAAATGGTACACCCACTCTGAAAAAGAATTTCACAATTTTTTAACAACTAAATATACACTTACCATACATACAAGCAAGTAATCTCACTCCTGGGCATTTATCCCAGAAAAATGAAAACTTATATTTACATAAAAACCTATCCATAAATGTCCATAGCCGCTTTATTCATAATAGCCTGAAACAACCGAGGTGTCCTTCAGTGGGTGTGTGGTTAAGCAAACTGTGGTGCATCTATACTATGCAGTGCCACTCAGCTATAAAAAGGGATGAATTACTGATACACAGAACAACATGGGTGAACCTCTAGGCAAATATGCTGAATGAAAAAAGCCAATCTCAAAAGGCCACATACTGATAATGTGATATATAAAATATATATAATATATATAACAATGTTGAAATGACAGAATTTTAGAAATGGAAAACAGATTTGTGATTGCCAAGGGTCAGCGATAGGGGGAGGTGATGGAAGTGGGGAGTGTGGCTAAAAAAGGCAACACGAAGGAATACTCTTCTGTATCTGCACTGTATCAATGTCAACATCCTGGCTGTAATATTATACTGTAGTTTCCCGAGATATCACTATTGAGGGAATCTGGATGAAAGTACACAGGATCTTTCTGTATTATTTCTTACAATTGCATATGAATATACAATTATCTCAAAAGAAAAAGTTTAATTAAAAAATGTTTAAGGGAACTAGAAGTCTAGATAAAAACGGAGGTGAAGTTTATTTGTTTGGGGAATAGAAAAGACATTCCTAAACATAAAAACAGAGATAAGGTTATATTGAGTAAGATTCACAGCTTTGACTGCAGAATACCTAAAAGTCCTTTACAAAATTTTAAATACAAAAATAAACTAAGAAACGGTCAGAACATATATATCAGAAATGATTCCTTTAGATACAAAGAGAACCTACACAAAAGAAATTTTAAAAAAATGAAATCTCTCAGGAGAAAGACATAGGCAAAGGATATGATTAGAAAGTTTACAGAATAAGAAATGTCAATATATAATACTTACATGAAAAGAGTTTAATTTCAATAGAATTAATTAAAATAAAATGTGAATCCATTGTTAGCCTACTAGAAGAGCCATGAGTATTGAAAAGGGCAGTAATAAATGTTGGTGAGTGTCAATGAAATGAGGGATAGAGCAACTTTTCTGAATGCTAGTTTGTCAATATGTATCTGGATACTTTAAAAACCATTCATTTAGCCAGTGATTGTATGCCAGGAAATTTATCTTCAGTTATTAGAGATGAAACAATTATTAGAGATGAAATATCAGTGAAGATAATCATCACAGCATTGGTTATGATAACAAAGAACAAGAAGCAATCTAAATGCCCAGCAAAGGTAAAATAATGATATATCCACATATTGTAGAGTATGGCATGTTTTGAAAAACAACTAACAGCCTCATTAAATGTTCACAATATAATACGAAAAATAAAAGGTAGGACACAATGAGATTCAAATATTTGTTAAAAATTATTTTTTATAAGGGTGGGGAAAGTAAGAAAACACACTGAATTGTTACCAATGGTTACTTCTGGGTAGCAAAATTATGGGTTACTTGTATTCTATATTTATTCTTTTAATTTTCCATTAAATATGAATAATTTACATTCTCAGAAAAATAGTAATTTAAAAAAAAATAGAGCAGGCACCTAATATTTTTCTTTGTGTATCACAGGAAGCCACCTTTCATGGAAAGAAAAATTTAAATAAGGTAGATAAAAGTAAATTTTATACATCTGCAATTGCAAACTAAGAATTTCATGCAAATGAGGGCCCTACAACCATTAGATGATCATTCCCTGGGAAAACTGCTCTGAGTTCCTAAAACATAAAAAAACCAAACCAGTTGCCATCGAATCAATTTCGACTCATAGTGACCTTACAGGACAGAGTAGAATTGCCCCATAGAGTTTCCAAGGAGCAGCTGGTGGATTTGAACGACCAAACTTTTGGTTAGCAGCCGAGCTCTTAACCACTGCACCACCAGGGCTTCTAACACAAAAGACTGTCCAAGCTGAAAGAAGAGGAACAAAACCAGGGCAGAACGAAGGCACAGTTCTTGAATACAACTGACTATGGAGAAATTGTTTCTTCATCTAAGAAAATGGATACAATCCATAGGGTCATGGGTAAATGAGCTTTTGGAGGAGACTACTAGCAGTCTTTCCTTCAGCTTTTTGAGGTCCTCAGTTTTTTGATCACCACCCTAGCCCTTCACCACTATAACCACACACAAGTTGTACACATTATACATGAAATGCAAGGTCTACTGCTAAAGTTCAGTGCATGCACACATCACCTACTGAGTGAACCCCGGGGCACCTAACATGTCCCAAGTGTCCTGGACATCAATCCCTTCAATTGGACAGAGGTCCTGGTTACTGTTATCAACCTTGGCTGTGTTCCAGGGGCCTGACCCTCATGGGCGATGAGCAAAGGTGAGACACTGGCAGTATGAGGCAGATCATCCTGATGCTGCTGCTTTGTTTGCAGTGATGAACGCTGTTCTGATTAAGAGAGTTCTTCTTTAAGTGATGGGATTAGTCCTTTTATACTCAGCCAAGGCAGATGGGAGTCTAGACAGGAGGAACTTGGGCTAGAATTAAATTCTGTATCTTGTCCCTAAGCAG
The DNA here is from genome assembly GCA_030035585.1 of Dugong dugon. Taxonomy (NCBI): domain Eukaryota; kingdom Metazoa; phylum Chordata; class Mammalia; order Sirenia; family Dugongidae; genus Dugong; species Dugong dugon. The sequence continues at coordinate 59,196,905 of CM057482.1, forward strand.
CAGGGTCAGCCACAAGTCCAGAATCCTACTAAGCAGTGCGACCAAGGGCCTCCCAAGTCTTCTGTGAGTGAATTCACTTTGACGCCTCAGCAAAACTATGAAGTATGATTAGCTGCTCATGAACAATGGAAATAACCAGTACAATATTAGGTTCCAGTATTTGCAGAGACCAGTGTTGGTGGTCCTTACCTGAGTGTGACTGCCCAGGTGCTGCTTCCACAGCCAGCCCTAAAAGGCAGTTCCCACACAGGCCTAGGGCTCTGAACCAGGGATGCTGCCCCACAGGCTGCACCTCCCTCTGCCATGCAGCCACAGATGTGATGCCACTATTGTGCATACACTCCAGCTGTGAGTTTATACCCAAAGAACTTCAACAAAAGCTTTGGTCAATGTCTTAGGCTGGGTTCTCTAGAGAAGCAAAACCAGTAAACCGTATATATATATATATAAAGAGAGAGATTTATATCAAGGAAATAGCTCACATGGTTATAGAGGCTGGAACGTCCCAAGTCTGTGGGTTAGGCTGGAGGCTTCTTCTGATTCACATAGCCACAGCGGCTGGCAAACCCAAGATCAGTGGGTCAGACAGCAGGTTTCTGGCTAACCAACTTCAGAGAGCAAAGAATTCCAAGATCGGCAGGCAAGACCCCAGTTTAAATGATAGGTCAAGTCCCAAGAACAGGAGGTCAGATGAACAGGAGCCAACTACAAGATCCCAAGTGAGCAAAAGCCATGAACGAGTCTTGTCAGAAAGTCCACCTATATTGGATGTAGGCCACACCCCCAAGGAAACTCCCTTTTAATTGATTGGCTACTGACAGCAGATCCCATCATGGAGGTGATCACATTATATCAGATCTCATCATGGAGGTGATCACATCATTATCCAAGTGCCAAACTACATCATAACTGCCAAACCACTGAGAATCATGGTCCAGCCAAGTTGACACACTGCCTTAATGATCACAGTTAACATGAAATGAATGGAATATGTTCATGTTGGCAGCACCATTTCATGGGACCACCAACGTCCATTCTGCCACCCTGCTTGCTTATCCGGCGTGCTGGTTGATGTAGGAAGTGCTATGGTGTGAGTTCAGGCAGCAATCTTGGAATGTAATTTCATTCATTCCTGTCAAGCAATTTACCACTGGTTGTACAGCCTTGCCCTGGTCATGCAACAGTTAAGCTCAGCTGCTAACCGAAAGGTTGGCAGTTTGAACCCACCCAGCAGCTCAAAGGGAGGAAAGACCTGGTGATCTGCTCCCATAAAGAAAACCTAGAAAACCCTATGAGGCAGTTCTCTGTCATATGGGGTCACTATGAGTCAAAATTCAACTCGAGGACACCTAAGAACAACAGCACAGCCTTGCATTCAGAGAAAGGTCATGCTCCTAATTCGAATGAGAAGTGGGGCGCTGAACACGGTACACACTGTGTGCAGACATGGCCTTGGAGGGGGCTGGGATACAAACATGTAGTTATGCCACGTGAAGGTAGACGTGGAGGGAATTGGGACCCCACGCTCCAAGCTCCCTTGTAGCAAGCTGCCCTGTGCCAGCAGCTGTGTGCCCTGGGGCAGGTGGACAGCCATCCTCCCAACCCTGTGCCTGCACAGGGAATGATTACTCAGCATGACAGTCCTGGTTACACACAGAGCATGCCTGAGTCTTTGTGAGTGTGGGGTGTCTGCTGTGCACTCCACAGCTCACAGCTCTCACATGCACCTCTTCTTGTACAGCCCAGGCACAAATCCCCATGGGAATTTCCACGAGAGCAGCCACACGAACGTCATATGCCTGGCAAGTCCACAACCATCTCCTGACTCTTTGACTTAGTGTGAATCATCCAGCCCCAAGAATGTCTGAATTCTCCTCTGTATTATGAAACTAATCTCAACAATAAATCTGTTTTGTCTGAGCTTAACCTCACCTACACCAAAGTTTCTCTGATTGCTAAAAACATGCTTATCCCAGTGCTTGACAGTATGCATCATTGTTGATATTGTTGTTTTAATTAAAGTAATCTTAGGGGTTATATGTTAAACAGAAATTGAAAACGAGTTTAAAAGTACCTGAAAAATTCCATGAAGGAGAATCCATATCCATGCTGCTCAGCAATTCCTGCACAAACCACATTTGCTGATGCTCCAATCAGGGTCCCATTGCCTGAAATCAAAATCAAGTCCCAGTTTGTCTTGGTGGCAGGCTTCTGTTCTCTTGTGTTCTGCTATGTATTTGGACCATCTCACAGGGTCTTGATGATTCTTTACAGGCAAGTGAAAGTGATTGTTTTGCATATGTCAGGGAGAAATCCCACTAGCAACAAGAAAGTAAATTCACTGCTTGTAAAAATCACAATTCATTTATACGTAGGACTGCAGCTGTTCTATGTTATAGAAGGAGGAAATGCTAAGGAAGATTTGCAAATCCCTGTGGTTTAAGTGGCAGTGTCTTTTAGAGGGGCCATGACAGTGGGAAAGAATGTGTCCTTAGGTGCAGCACAGGACATCTCAGATGAAAATTGCCTTCTTCAGCACTACTTCAGGACTTGGACACATACCAGGAAACCCTGTTGTGAGGGGACAGGGAGAGAATGGCTGCATAGATAAAAAGAACCAGGTTAAAGTACTTTGCTTGGCATTTTTCATGAAAGGGCATCTGTCTGGACATGGAATGCCTCTCTTGACTGTGCACATGATCCATGGGGAGACATACACACATGATCAACAGTCTGAGTGGCCTGGGTGAAGAAAATGACCCAAGACTGGCCTCAGATTATTAGATACCCACGCACCTCAACACACATACTTATTGGTTAAAAGAAGGATAAATTTTCTTGGTGAAGCCAATCACATCCTCCATCTCTCCAATCCATAGTGATCAGTGTTGGGAGAGGGACACTGATCCAGGCTCAGTCAATTTAGCTCAGTCTGACATCTGGGCATACCCTGGTGAGGACAAGACTCTTTCTACTGAGCTACTGAGGATTGGTGAGCTGTGAGATGCAAATCTGAAGCAGACCACAGCATTGTCAGCCTGCGGGAACAGCCTGTCTGAGAAATTCAAATTAAAACCATAACAACCCACTCAAATGGTTACAATTAATAACACTGACGAAGCCACATTTTGGTAGCAGCTGTTGATAGCACCTTTATCCATAACACCAAATAATGGAAAACAGCCCAAACATCAAACAACAGGTGAATAAACACATTGAGAAGTGATGAAAAATTTTTGAAGTAGAATGAAAAATTACTTAACAATAAAAAAAATTATTAACTGATACAAACAACAATTATGAACCTTAAAATGTTATGCTGAACACTTCCCTTTCCAGGCAAGATAAACCAACAGTCCCTTCTGAAACAACCAAAACAACCAAACAAACAAAACCTAAATAAACAAAGTATGTAAAACAATGAATTCAGAGTACTGGGCTTCAGGCAAAGGAGGATAGTGATTTCTGAGAGATAGGAAACAAATGAGAAGAGATTTATGATGTTATTTGATATCATACTGTATACCCCATCCAGACCAATAAGACAAGCAAAAGAAGTCGAAGACATCCAGATTGGAAAATAAGAAGTAAAACTGTCTTTATTCTCAGTCTACATGGTTATCTGTGTAGAAAATCCAGTGGAACCTACAATAATGCTACAGGAACTGATAAGTGAGTTTATCAAGGTTGCAGGATACCAGATCAGTACAAAAATAAATTATATGTCTATATACTAGTAATGAACAATTGGAAATAGAGATTAAAAAACAACACTATTTACAATAGCATCAACAATATGAAATTCTTAGGTATAAATCTGATAACAGATGTGAAATACCTGTACATTAAAAACTACAAAACATTGCTTAGAGAAATTAAAGAAGACTTAAATAAATCGAAAGCTATACCTTGTTCACACATCAGAAGATTCAATATTTTAAAGATAGACTAGCCAAAAAAACTATTAAAAAAAAAAGAATAAAGTTGTAAGTCTAACACTATGTGATTTCAAGATTTATTGTAAAGCTAGAGTATTTAAGACAGCATAGTATTAGTATCAAGATATATAAATAGATCAACTGAACAGAAGAGAGTCCAGAAATAGACTCATACACATAAGGACAACTGATCTTTGACAAAGGAGTCAAAGTCAATTCAGTGGAAAAAGAACAGCCTCTCAACAAATGGTGCTGGAACAATTAGATATCCATATGTAAAAGAATACAAATCTCACTCTTACCATATACAAAAATTCACTCAAAATGACCTATAGACGTAAATATTAAACCTAAAATATAAGTTTTCTGAAAGAAAACACAGGAGAAAATCTTTGTGACCTTGAATTAGGCAAAGATTTCTTAGACTTGACACTAAAAGCACAGTGCATAAAAGAAAAAATAAATTGGACTTCTCCAAAATTAAATACTTCTTCTCTTTGAAATACATTTTTGGGAGAATAAAAAACAAACCACGGAGTGAGATAATATATTTTCAAGGCAATATCTGACAAAGGACTTACATCCAGAGTGTACAAAAACTCTCTTAACTCAATAAAAAAAGAAACCAATAAAGATATGGGCAAAATTTTTGAATACATTTCACTCAAGATGTATGGATGACAAACAAGCAAATGAAAAGAAGCTCAACATCATTAGTCACTAGGAAAATGCAAATTAAAACCACAGAGATATATTACTACATACCAATCAGTGAAAATTAAAAAAGAATGACCATGTCAAGTGTTTGCAAGGATATGGAGGAACTGATAGTCTCATACCTTGCTGGAGAGAATCTAAAAAGTGAACAAGCACTTTGGCAAGCTCTTAAAATGTTTAACATTCACCTACCATATGATCCATCCATTCCACTCCTAGGTATGGTCACTTTCTAGAATTTATTTCATTTAGGTTTCTTTGCATCTTCAGCATTCTGAGGAGTTTTTTAAAACTATGGTTTTGTAGCTAATGTGGTTTGTTCTATGTCAGGCTGCAGGCAATGTTCTCTTGCAATTGTATACTTCCTAACTGGATTCAGAAGTACCTTGATGCAAACTTTGACAGGAGACAGCGTAGGACTAATAAATCTTTCCCTCCCTCCTTCTCTTCCAAGGCACTACAGTTCCAAAGGATCCACCTTGACACTAAGGTGCCTGACTCAAGCCATGATATTTTCAATCGGCTCATATGCATGCAAAAGCTGGATGATGAATAAGGAAGACTGAAGAAGAACTGATGCCTTTGAATTGTGGTGTTGGCAAAGAATATTGAATATACCATGGACTGCCAAAAGGACGAACAAATCTGTCTTGGAAGAAGTACAAGAATGCTTCTTAGAAGTGAGGATGGCAAGACTACGTCGCACATACTTTGGGCATGTTATCAGGAAGGATCAGTCCCTGTAGAAGGACATCATGCTTGGTAGAGTAACGGGTCGGTGAAAAAGAGGAAGACCCTCAATGAGATGGATTGACACAGTGGCTGTAACAATGGGCTGAAGCATAACAACGGTTGTGAGGATGGTGCAGGACTGGGCAGTGTTTCATTCTGTTGCACATAGGGTCACTATGAGTCAGAACCAATTTGGCACCTAACAATAACAACAACAGCCACACAGATGGTCCATGTTAACTTCCTTCCTTGAGAGCCCCTCCATGTTTTCTCTGCATGTTCTGAGGGAATGAGAATGAGCCCAGGTGGCTTCTCCTCCTTCAAGATCCAGCTCAAAACTATCTGCTTTGGAAAACCTTCTTGATCTTTCCCCCACCCCCTCTCCAGTGCTCCCTAAGAGAGCATTTCGCCATACAAGGACAGACCTACTCATGTTGGTCATAACCTTAGCTTTGGGGACTATCTTCCCTACTCAAGAGCAGGAGGGTGATTCATTGTCCAGCCCAATGTCTGGTTAATAGCAGACACTAAATAAGGTTAAATGAGCAAAATCCCACAAGGAAGACTCATTTTCAGGTCTTCTTGGACTCTGTTTTTATTGCTGATGTTAAATGAAACTATGAAAAGAGTTACAGCTTCTTGTGGGGCTGGTTCTGTGACAGAACAATTTTAACAAGCTGTACTCTGGTAAGAATTTGAGACCTCAGTCACTAAACTAGGTATATTAGCAGTCTCCAGAAATCATAAAGTTCACTGGATCACATAAATCACCCTTTACAAACAAGGAAATAAACTAAAAAGAAAGTTATTGATTCAGTAGCCAGAGATCAATTATAGAACAAAAAAGCTGGATTATCTAAGCAAGCCTGTATGTAAAAACAAAAACTCAAAAATCCTGATGAAAAGGGGGAAAATGCAATACAGAATTTCAAATTCTCATGAACTCCAGACTTTCTGGAGCCATGGAGGCTAGATGAACCCCTGAAACCATTGCCCTGAGATAATCTTTAAACCTTAAACCAAAAATATCCCCCGGAGTCTTCTTAAAACTAAACAAAAGTTTAGCTTAACTAGTAAAAAAATGTATGCCTTGACTATTTTTCTCCTTTAAGAACTATCTGTATGTGATCAAACTGACATAAACAACTCAAAAGATTAGATAGGAACCTTTGGGGGCAGTCAATGTATGTTAATGGGAAGGAACAACTCAGAAAAGGAGCCCAAAGAATGTAATCAGTAAGAGAGTACACAATGCTGGGGAAGTCAGCATAACTTGACCAAGTCAAAGTCATAGAAGCTTCATAGACCCATCTGAACTCCCTGAGGGGCTGAATTACTGGGCTGAGGGCTGGAGACTATGGTCTCAGGGGACATCTAGCTCAATTGGCATAACATAGCTTATAAAGAAAATGTTCTACATCCTACTTTGGTGAGTAGCATCTGGTGTCTTAAAAGCTTGTTAGTAGCCATCTAAAATACTCCACTGGTCCCACCCCATCTGGAGCAAGGGAGAATGAAGAAAACCAAAGACACAAGGGGAAGATTAGTCCAAAGGATTAGTGAATCACAACTACCACAGCTTCCATCAGACTGAGTCCAGCACAACTAGATGGTACCCAGCAACCACCACCAACTGCTCTAACAGGGATCACAATAGAGGGTCCCGGAGAGAGCTGGAGAAAAATGGAAAATAAAATTCTAACTCACAAAAAAGGACCAGACTTATTGGTCTGACACAGACTGGAGAAACCCCGAAAGCATGACCCACGGACACCTTTTTAACTCAGTACTGAGGTCATTTCTGATGTATACCCTTCAGCTAAAGATTAGACAGACCCATAAAACAAACAATAATACATGTGGCTCAACCATGTATATGAGACTAAATGGGCACACCAGCCCAGAGGCAAGGACGAGAAGGCAGGAGGGGACAGGAAAGCTGGTAATGGGGAACTAAGGTCAAGAAAGAGAGTGTTGACATGTTGTGGAGTTGGCAACCAATGTCACAAAACAGTATGTGTATTAAATGTTTAATGAGAAATTAATTTGCTCTGTAAACTTCATCTAAAGCACAATAAAAAAAGAATGTACTCAATGTCACTGAATTATACATGTAGAAACTACTGAATTGGTGTATGTTTTGCTGTGTATATTCTCAACCACAAAAAAATTAAATTTAAAAAAAAAAAAAGAATGAAAACTCCAAGTGTAACTGCTGTCTTATCTCAGACTCTCTGCAATCCTCTTGTGCTCCCCAAGGTGATTAGGCTTCCAAATGTGAGGAAGATTCTCATACAGGGCCCTCCAAAGACATGTACATCCCAAAGGCCTTGTATTTGGTCCCAGGGGTCAGTCTCTCCAGACACTTTTCAGTTTCTCCAATCAAACTCCCACAAATCCTTCATCTTCCTTCCTACTCTTAGTTCAGAGTCTCTGCTTCTCAGCTTGCCCGTTCATCACTTCACCCCATCCCTTAAGGAGGGAATAAGAGGAGAAAGAGGACTGTAACAGAGGATGGTTTCTGACTCTGTTTCAGAACTTAACTACAAGCTACATGGAAATGTTGACAGTGACCAAGCTCTATGGACTGAGTTGGACTATAGCACAGGTTTAGGATGCCACATACAGTTCCACCAGGAGTGGGACACAGCAGGCTCACAGAGAAGCCGAGGCTCCAATCAAAGCTGACAGTGTGCTTCCACTTGGGAAACCATGAGGGCTCTCCTTAATTTACTCTCAATCTTGTATCAGCGCACTCTTAATTTCTGACTCGAAAGCAGTGCCTCCATGCCCTTTCCCACAGATGCAGTCAGCATCCTTACCTCCTAGGCAGGCTCCAAGGGCTAGTGAATACATGAGTGGCTGCACAGGAAGGCTGACCTCAGGGTCTTGGCTCAAGTTCAGAAGCACAGGAATCTATGGAGGAAAAGACTGATATTACATCTCATGAAAACGTAGGGGCACTGTCCCCACTGTGAATCACAAAACTCAAAGCGATTTTTCAGCAGTCAAATGTAAGGAGCACAGGAATTTGGAAGGAAACCAACATGAACTCTGGGGTCCAGAGACACTTAAGTCTGACCCATCTGAATGTCCTTTGACTCCAGCACATGATTGATTGGTCCCCCCCACTTTCTTACCAATAATTGTACAGGTGGCACTGTGACTCTTGAGTGGGGCAATGTCAGGTAAAGCCAAGCACAGTGCCCAGGAACTTAGTAACATAAGAGAATCTATGACACCCCACAATGCACCAAGTCCTGTGCTAAATATTTGCATGTAGCAACTTATCCAATACCCAAACACCCTTGAGATGTATCTATTATTCCTTCCATTGACCAATGAGGATTCTGAGATTCAGAGAGGTACTAAACACCAGTCTCTTGAGTGGCTGGCCACAACTTGAGTGCAGTCTTTTGATTCCAAAGCACACTATGGCAAACCTGTGCTAAGCTGCTGCCCACCACTGCTCTCTACCCTATTTCTTGAAACCTCTGGCACCAAGACTCCCTAACAGGCCTCACATTTGATAACCAGTAGCATCATTCTCTAGTCTGTCATGCCAGCATCTGGGGAACCTTTTTGAAAAAGATCGATTCAATATTATTGCAAGAAATGAAACGTGGTGGTAGTGAAGTCTCCATAAGAAATTTGTATTTGGTTTATGTTGCTTATGAAGAACAGAGATGGACCTGGAGTGAGGGTTGGGTATAGGTGGTGGTGTCCTTCCAAGGACATTTCAGTGGCCTATGGCTGGTTAGGAAAGGCCCTGCACCTGCTGCCTGGGACAGCTGCTTGTGTCAGCCTCTCAAAGAGCAGGAGGACTAAGGTCCCAAGGGTACATCTAGAAAAGACTATATACAATCACAAACAGAAAGCTGAGGCTAGGGTGAAGAAATGTAAATGATTGCGGCATCATTTGATATGGAGAACTGAGGGACCACAGAGTTGCCTCTGCTGGACTTGCCTCCCCTCTCATGAAACGCTAATCATGGAAATTGGACTGCAGGAGCACACTTTGTTATATCCCCCCTGGGGACCATGGAGGCCCCCCACCTGCTGACTCTGCCCTTAGCCAGTGGTGGCTTTGTGCCACTCAGGACTTCAGGCTCAGCCATGAAAGGAGTGAACCCAAGCTGCCCCTGGCCAATCGGAACAGCAAGGAACAGGACCAGGAGGCCACAGCAGCCTTCAGCAGCTGCAGGCCCCGCAGTCAGTCCTGAAGTTGCTTTTCAGGGTTTGAGGAAGAGCCCTTAATAGTTGCTGGGTCGCAAGAAGCTCTTCACATCAGCAGCACCAAATACTTGAAGAGAAATAAGTAGCATGCAGGGAAACTGCTCCAGAAGCAGAAGCTCCTAGCAGAAGGGCCCAGCAGACCCCACCTGTGTTTCAGTCTTTGTGTCTGTTGTCCCCAGGTGGGATTCACACTTGGTGGTTTGGCTGTCTGGAGGAGCAGTGAAGTGCACCTTCTTACCAACATGCTGTTCACCAGTGACCAGAGCACGCCAACTCTGGACACCAGGCCCACACAGGGCAGAGCAAGGTCACCAGACCCAGAGACCTCCAGACTGGGACAGATCAAGCACAGGACCTGGGTCCTAGTCAGCGGTGCTGGGGCATGGACAGAAAGAGGAGGAAGACAAGTGTCCCATGGTGGGAAGAGCATGTGCCACGGGGAGAGAAAACCAACTCTGTGTTCTAAGCCACATATTGACAAGTACCACATTCAAATGCTAGCTCACCCGCAAAATAATGTGCTCTGAAACAGTTTTGAAATCCAAGCCCTCCACTGGATTCACAATTCAGATAAGAGCCATTGCTCTAAGCTTTGCCCCATTGCAAGGATTCCGCATTAATGGGTGAGGTCTCACAGACTCATGCTGCTGTCTCCCCCTGGATTCTGCCCTCTCTGACCTCCTCCCTGGCTCCAGACCCAGCCCCTTCACTCTGAGCCCTGCCCTCCTTCCAGGGCTCTCCTCCTGCACACCACCCTCACACCCACCTTTGCACACCTGGAACACTTGGGCTTCTGCCCTCTGTGATGGTTAAGGTTATGTGTCAACTTGACTAGGCCATAATTCTCAGTGGTTTGGCAGATATTATGTAATCATCCTCCATTTTGTGATCTCGTGTAAGCAGCCAATCAATTGAAAGGGGAGTTTCCTTAAGGGTGTGGCCTGTATCCAATACATATAGATGGTCTACCAGAGCTTGCCCTCTCTGGATCCTGTATCTGACTCGTCATCCTCTGACTTCTGGTTCTTGGGATGTGAGTCAGCAGCCTACCACCTGACCTGCCAATTTTGGATTCATCAGCCCCTGCAACAACCTGAGTCGGGAGAAGCCTCCGGCCTGACATCTGACCCACAGATTTGGGAGTTGTCAGCCTCCACAACTGCGTGAGCCATTTCCTTGAAATAAATCTCAATCAATGTCTCTCTCTCTCTCTCTGTATACGTGTATATATATATACATACATGTATGTATGTATGCATGTATGGATGTATCTATATGGAACCCTAGTAGTGCAGTGGTTAAGCTAACCAAAAGGTCAGCAGTCTAAATCCACCAGCCACTCCTTGGAAACCCTATGGGACAGTTCTATTCTGTCCTATAGGGTCGCTATGAGTCGGAATCAACTTGACAGCAACAGGTTTGTTTTTTGCTTTTTGCTTTTTTGGTATTTATACATACACATTTATATGTGTGGGGGAGTATGTGCTTCACTGGTTTTTCTCCTTTAGACAACATAGTGTAAGACACCCTCAGTGCTGCCACTGGAGTAGCTTCTGTTCTTAGTCCTTGCTATCCCTTCCTTCAGCCTCTGGGCTAGCCTGGGCCCCTAAGAAGCCTTCTCTGACTTTCCAAAGGTGGCTGATGCTTTATAACACTGCATGCTCAGAACTTACTGCCAGCACCACACTTAGTACTTCTCCCTCCTCCCTCCGTCTATGCTCCTGTAGTTTAGTGAAGAGCCCAGACTCTCTGCCTGCTCCCACCGTGACCTCCCACGTGCCTCCATATGACTCTTCACAGATTCCTTTCTCAAAAATAGCCCATTTCTAGTACTTGTCCTGTCTGGTATGGCCAGGAGAGCTGTCACTTAATCCCTTTAAGAGTGATTTGCCTCAGCTCAGCATTCAGTGGGTGCACAGTGAAGACTAGCCGAGGGTCCCCCTCACCTCCATGACCATGCTCACACATGAGCTTCAAATGTTGTTACTCACATGCTCCCTAAAGATCTTCGAAAAAAATATGTGACTTCCCTCCTACATTTGAAGTCAGTATGTGAAATGTGTTGCCCTAATTTAAAGTCTCTCCCAAGGATGCAATTGGTAGCACATAGTAGTATTGCCATTCTCAAACAAAGTGATCTACCACTGTCTCAATCATCTAGTGCTGCTCTAACAGAAATACCACAAGTGGATGGATTTGACAAAGAGAAGTTTATTCTCTCACAGTCCAGTAGGCTACAAGTCCAAATTCAGGGCATCAGCTCCAGGAGAAGGCTTTCTCTCTCTTTTGGCTCTGGAGGAACATCCTTGTTATGAATCAGTCTTCCTTTGGTCTGGGAGCATCTCAGCACAGGAACCTCAGGTCCAAAGGACGCGCTCTGCTCCCAGCACTGCTTTCTTGGTGGTATGAAGTTCCCATGTGTCTCTGCACAATTCAATCCATGACACACCACTCTTTTAAATACATCCATTTAAATTTAAATAGCATAATATCATAATTCACTGAAAAATCCAGAAAAAGCTACTTCTCAGTGGTCTGAAAACAGGAGAGTGCCCAGGCCTTACTGCCAGACCTCCAGTCCTGCTCTAAAGCCCAGAGAAAGTCAAGACAGGCCAGACAATCACAGACAGGGCTGAGCAGGGCTGTGGGTGACCCTCACGGGACAGGGAAGGAGAGGGCACTGGTGACAGGTGACAATGCCTCCATGATGCACATGGTCCAGAGGGGAGAGTCCCAGGGGTGGACCACGAGGTCTTTAAGCATCAGAGGCTCAAGTGAGGAGGCCCTTCTACCTGGTGGTCTCAGGGTGATGCTCTGGGGGCTGCCAGGGCACCCTGGAGGGAGGCTGTGGCAAGCAAGTTTGGTGAGAATGCCGTGGGGTGTCCCTGGCCATGGGGGATGCCAGAGAAGGCTTCTGCTGGCAGAGACTCGTGCTCACACCTGCACGACCTGCCCCCTCAGTGTTAATCTGGACTTTGAATCCATGCCCCACATTTAAAAATTGAAAATTTTCCTATAAAAATATGGGAATCTGGCTCCTTCTGCAAGATCAGAGGCGTTGACATGCACGGCTGTACCTCCCTCTGCCACCCTCCCAGAGCCCCGAGCCGAGGCTGCAAGTCAGCACGCGCTGAGCCGCTGGAGCCACTGCTGGAGTCAGTCTTGTTGTGGATGTCCTGCATCCTCAGGTAGGTCACTATCGTGTGTGTGAAAGCCCAGGCCCTGGTGGCTGGAGGCACTCAGGAATGCCCTTGCAGCAGAATTCCTTCTCTGCCTGCAGGAGTGAATCTCAGCCTCCAAGCCCCAGTGAGTGCTCCCCAGGAGTTTCTAAGAGCAGATGGAAAAGTTTTCCAGTAATGTGCAGCAGAGGCACAAACTCCACAGACAGGGCCTTGGCCCAGACGGCGCTTCTTGAACTTGAACATGCCCAGCTCACTGTGTTGATTCAGTGGGTCTGGAAGACAGAATTCTACACTTCTAACCTGCTCTAGGAGGTGCTGAGGGTGAAGAGCTGCACGTTTTAAATGTAATGTGTTCCTTTTCTTCCTCCTGAGCTCCCATCATTAGCATGGTGGGTCTCCTGGGTCTCTCCTCCAAATCTCTCACCAACCTTTTCATGAACGGATTCTTTGTGCTTTGGCTCTGTACTTTTGGGCATTTCTCTCACTTGGCTTCAAAACCACTAGTTCAGCTTAACTCTGGCCTTTCTCTTCTTCAATTCATTACTGAGTATTCTAGTTTAAAAAGTTATGGATTTAGTTCCAGAAACTACTGTTGTGCTGGGCTCGAGCCTCTTGTGTGTCCTTGAATGTGCTGTGCTGTCCCACGCTTGTGTCCACCTGCAGCTGTGGGTCACAGGTGTCTCTTCAGCACACCGTGTTTAATCTTCTCTTGGGCTGTCGGTCCCTAACTGTGCCTTTGTCTTTTATGAGGTGCCACAGAGGTCTGGCTGTGTAGTGACTTGTCCGCAGACCAAGGAAGGTGACAGGTTCTCTTCCACCTCTGGGTGCTGCAGGGCCTCACCAGGGTGCTCTCCCAGCTCTTCCTGGGGAGGCAGCGCACCCATATCCTGTCAGGACCATGGTCAGTGAACCGCAAGGCTCCGCCCAGCTAATAGGTGAAACTGGTTATCTCTGAGCTGCTGTCACTTCTACTGCTCTAACCCTACCAAGTCCTTGGCTTGCACAGTGTGTGGCTGGGATCCATGCCCAGATTCCACTCCTCCAGAGCCTGAGCTGTTAATTACCACAAATGCTGTGTTATTAAACCTAAGTCCAACCCCAATGACTGCGATCCGGTGTCCTGGTCCCACGGTCCACATGATTTTTTTTCCCTTAACTTTTAGGAAAGGATGAGTTAGACAAGGATGAGTTAAAATAAAAATAATAGAAGTAAAAAGCAAATGTAAAATGCTTCTAACTTTTTGTGTCTGATAATAAAATATCTGAAAATTCTTCCTGTTCAAGCCAGTGAAGTTGAAAAGATGAGGTTTAAATGAAGAAAGACTGTCAAGGAATCCTCAGCCATTAGCAATGCATTTCTAGTTTTGATGTAGTTTCTAGAGAAATGTACCAGGGGGTCTAAGAGAATTGCCTGCTGAAGCAGGTTGGGCTCCCACAGCTTCTCCATCTACTTCGCCCCGGAGGCAGGAGAAGAGAAAGGAAGGGAGAGGTGGAAATGATGAGAGGAAGAACCCTTTAACACTTCATTCAGACTCACTTGCTTTAGAAGCTGGTTTGGAAAGGGGTGTGAAAAGGAACACTCAGGGCAGGGTGGCCAGCAGACTCAGTGTGGGAGTGAGCCAAGGCATTTACACAAGCAGCAGATGCTGAAGGCTCCATGGGGCAGCCTCCCAGTGTGGTGCTGGGTTCCTGGTTGACTCTTAGACATTCCGAGAACTGAGCACTATCCTGAGGTAAACTCCTTGTCTTCTTAAACTAGCTCTGTTGATTGCAACTGTTGATTGAAATGCTGATACAACTCTGCACATTACAAATGAAAAGATACCCACTAAAAGATTAGAAGTAAAAGTAGTATTTTCCAAACTATCTAGTGGGTGGGGCAGTAGAAATTATCAACCCAAGAGAAGTAAGGAAATGATGGGGTGGGGGGGATCAGAAGAAAAAAAAATCATAAATGGAAAACCAAAATAAAATGGTAGAAATAAATTCAAGGCCATCGGTAATTACAATAAATTTAAACATGTTAATCTATTCTATTAAAAGATAGATTATCTTCTTGGAATTTTAAAAATCCATTTGCAGAGTGCTTGAAAGGAACAGCTAAAAAGGATCTAAAAAAAATAACAATAAAAAAAGCTGAAAATAAAGGTTTGGAAAAAGATAAACCAGGTAGAGACTAAAAGTACAGATGGAGAGAGACCCTATCTAATGATAAAAGGAGCCATCTACCCAGAGCAGACATTAGTAATGAACCTCCAACACCTAATACACTGGTGACGGATGCAATGTAAATATGTACTGAATTGCAAGGAGAGATAGATAAATGCATACAGTGAAAGATTTTTAAGATCCCTCTATTATTACAGATTAAGTAGAAAAACAATTTTTAATCTAGAGAAGACTCAACAAGCAGCCATCGAAAATCCTACGGAACACAGTCCTATTCTTACATTCGTGAGATGGCCATGAGTTAGACTCACCACCAATTAGTTTGGTATGAAAATTTGGGGAATGAAAATGTTAGGTGCCGTATTTTTACAAAATGAAGGAACCTAAAATTCCTATAATAGGGGAATATGTAAAGCAAATGATGGTACACTCACAGAATAAATATAGCATTAAAATGAGGTTTAGTGTAAAAAATAGAGGAATGTTTTTGTTAGGACTTGTAATATATTTTATATTTTAAATTTCTTAAAAAGTATTATAGTAAAATTTTATTACATTACAAAACCAAGATATAAAATTTTATATACTGCATGAGCTCCACTATGTTTTTAAACAGTTATATAAGAAAAAAGAAGAACAAAAACACACTAGGGGTTAAGAGGAGTTATTTCTATTTAGTAGAATTAAAGGTAATTTTTTTCTTTATTTTCTAAATTCCTCTGATGGATATATTGTTTATCATCAGAGAAGTAAATCAATTTCATAAATGAAGACATGCCATTTAGCTCCATGTGTAATGGCACCCTTTTGAATCTCAGGAACCCCAGATCAGCAGTGTCGGTCCATCCCATCTTACCTCATCACAGCTGCAAGTCAAGGGCAGCTTCCATTGTTAAAGAACAGGAAAGTTCAGATGAATGAGTTAACATTTCTCATCAGGCCTCAGATCTTCTTGTCCATGCATTGGGCTCCATTTACCACCTCAGAAGATCTGGGTCAATTTCCATGACTCCAGTCCTGAGCCAACCTCAGCTCGCTACTTGCCTCTCTCCCCCGTGATGTCATTCAGTGTTGAGGAGTTCAAGGTCTTGAAGACATGGCCTAAGTTCCTAGCTTGGGAAGGGTCCGGACAGTATCTCCTTTCCTGGGTTGAGAATGCTGTTGTTAAGTGTCATCGAGTCATTTCTGACTCATAGAAACCCTATATATAACAGAACAAAACACTGCCCAGTCTTGTGCCATCCTCACGGTTGTTGTTGTGTTTGAGCCCACTGTTGCAGCCACTGTGTCAACCCATCTCATTGAGTATCTTCCTCTTTTTTGTTGACCCTCTACTTTACCAAGCATGATGTCCTTCTCAAGGGACTGGTCCCTCCTGATAACATGTCCAAAGTATGTGAGACGAAGTCTTGCCATCCTTGCTTCTAAGGAGCATTCTGGTTGTACTTCTTCAAAGACAGACTTTTTGTTCTAATGGCAGTCCAGGGTGTATTCAATATTCTTCACCAACACCATAATTCAAAGGCATCAATTCTTTGGCCTTCCTCATTCATTGTCCAGCTTTCGAATGCATATGAAGCGATTGAAAATACCATGGCTTGGGTCAGAGGCACATTAGTCCTCAAAGTGACATCTTTGCTTTTTAACACTTTAAAAAGTTCTTTTGCAGCAGATGTGCCCATTGCAATACATCATTTGATTTCCTGACTGCTACTTCCATGGGCATTGATTGTGGATCCAAGTAAAATGAAATTCTTGACAACTTCAATAGTTTCTTTATTTATCATGATGTTGCTTATTGGTCCAGTTGTGAGGATTTTTGTTTTCTTTATGTTGAGATATAATCCATACTTTGATCTTCATCAGTAAGTGCCTCAAGTCCTCTTCACTTTCAACAAACAAAGTTGTGTCATCTGCATATCGCAGGTTGTTAATGAGTCTTCCTCCAATCCTGATGCTCCGTTCTTCTTCATATAGTTTAGCGTCTCAATTTTTTTGCTCAGCACACAAGTGTGAATAAGTATGGTGAAAGCATACAACCCTGACACACACCTTTCCTGATTTTTAACCATGCAGTATCCCCCATTCTGTTAGAATAACTGCCTCTTGGTCTATGTACTGTGACCTAATTGGACTCTCTTGTTCAGTCCTAGGGAGGATCTGGACCCTGAAACCCAGACACTCTCCCAAATGGTGGGGTTTGCCAGCTGTGAGTGCATGGGGCAGAGATGATGGTTTCCTTGCAATGTCCCCTGCATTTGTGGCCCACAGAATGTAGCATCGAGGTGCTCCAATGCACAGTCTTCCATAGGCTCATGTCATCTGAAGAAAAGATACAGGCACTGTAGGCTGCATTGTCTGGAAGCAGAGGACCAGGGGAAGGACAGTGGCAGACCCAGTGATCTGCCCCCAGCGGCCTCCAAAGAGGAAGCAGCTTTTCCCTCTGTGTGGCATGGGCACCCCTACCACAGCAGGCAGTGTGCCCACTGAACTGAAACAAGAAGATGCAACACCTGTAGGACTTCTCTAACTTGGGAGGTTATGAAGAAAATAACGACAGCAGAAAAAGAGTTGACTCAGAATTTCTAAACCCAGACAGACCCTAAAAGAAGAGCAAGCACTAGATGACTAGAATTGCCTGGGCACAGACCGTGGCTCTCAGGTCAGTGATGTAAATTCCCCAATGGGCCTGAGTTCCTAAGGGAGAAAGAAGCACTGCTGAAGCCGGACTGCTTTCTCCTACATTGGCCAGCTCTGTTGATGTTTCTTTGTGCTCCTTGTTGTTCCAAGTCTGACATGCAAGCTGTCATGGACTGAATTGTGTCCCCCAAAAATATGTGTATTAATTTGGCTTGGTCATGATTCCCAGTATTGTATGATTGTCTTAATGAGATGGATTAGCTGCAGTTATATTGAGATTTAAAAGAGAGAAGTGAGTAGAGAGACATGGGGATCTCTTACCACCAAGAAAGCAGCACCGGGAGCAGAGCACATCCTTTGGACCTGGGGTCCCTGCACTGAGAAGCTCCTCCACCAGGGGAAGATTAATGATAAGGACCTTCCCCTCGAGCCAACAGAGAAAGTTTTCCTCTGGAGCTGACACCCTGAATTTGGACTTGTAGCCTACTAGACTGTGAGAGAATAAATTTCTCTTTGTTAAAGCCATCCACTTGTGGTATTTCTGTTACAGGAGCACTAGGTAACTAAGACAAAAGGTCACAAGGAGAGCAGAGAGACCCTCAACCATGCCACATGCACTCATGGCTAAGGGATCAATTCCAGCTGTGAGGAGTGTTCTTGCAATGCTAGCACATCTGTGACCCCAGGTTCTCCTATGCAAGCCCCTGTTCTTGCCTTTACCACATCAACCCGGGGGGGGTCACAATTCCTGACCTAAGCCAAGTGACAACCCATATTGGAGACAGAGTTCAGACCAGGATCAAGCCCATTAGTCCTGAAAGACATAGTGATTGTCACAGACCCTTTATGTGTGCTCTCAGCCACAACTTTTAGGACCACACAAAGGAAGGCTGACAGTTAGAAAGGCACTGCTGTCACCTTTATAGGGAATAAAGGTTGAAAATCTTCAACCAATGTCTCTCTGGTTTTTTAAGCAAGAGTAAAAAGGAAGGAAGAAGTGAGGGAGGGAGGGAAGGAGGAAAGAAGGGAGGAAGAAAGGAAGGAAAGAGGAAGGAAGGGAGGGAAGGAGGGAGGAAGAAAGGAAGGAAGAAAAGAAGAAAGGGAAGGAGGGATGGAGGGAGGGAGAGAGGAAGGAAAGAAGGGAGAGAGAAAAGAAGGAAGAAGAAAAGAAAGGAGAGAGGGAGGAAAGAAGGAAGGGAGAGAGTGATGGAGGGAAGGAGAGACGGAAGGAGGGAGGGGTGGACGGAAGGAGGAAGGGAGGAAGAAAGAAAAGAGAGAGGAAGGAAGAAAGAGAGGGAGGGAGGAAGGAGGGAGGAGAGACAGGAAGGAAGGAAGAGAGGGAGGGAGGGAAAGAAAGTACAGTCTTTCCAGGGAGGGCAACAGCTTTCCGTCAGCTGACCCCGAAACAACCAGTCACCTTGGACCACTCCCCCTTCAGTGCGAGTCTGGGCTCTCAGTGTTCTCTTCCCTGAACTCTGCCTCATCTGTCTTCTCAGTCTGTGACCCCAGTAAAGGGAGAAGGTCTCACTCTCTGCTTCCTTGGAGAAGAGAAGCTCCAGATTGCATGCTGGCTAGTAGCGGAGCCCTCTACATCAAAAGCGTGTGACTCACCATGGTGGCAGTGAACGGGATGTTGTCAATCAAGGACGAGGCTGTGGCTGAGACCCAGACCACCAGGACAATAGCAGCTGCAAGGCGCTGGTCCTCAGGGAACATCTGGAAGGGGCAGATAACAGCAATGCTCAGACCTAAAAGTTAGCTGTGCACAGTCAGCTGCAGTGTTAAATCACACGTATTAGGCTGTGATTTGACCTGTGAGATTTAGAGGGACCTTCTTAGACACAAGAGACCAAGGCAGACACAGATTCAGTGGCCAGCGGGTGTTCAAACAAGGGCCACTCTCAGGCTTTTCTGACTCCTTACAGGACCCTCTGGGTTTTTATAAGTAAATGAGGGGAGGTTAATTCTGAGACCATGCTCCAGCCTCCTAGTCCAGTCAGGAAGAAAGCAGAGCTGCCTCTTCCCTCACCAGCACCTGGTGGTGACATGCATTGTCACCCTGACCTGAACCCCAGCACAGCCTGGAATAGGGACTCTGCAGCTCTCATTTGCTCAGATTAGGGGCTGTGTTGCTCTCCTTCTTAGACATTTTTCACTAAAGGCTAATAGCCAAATAGCAGGAACCTGTAATTATATATTCTTTGGGAAAGGTCTCTCTTCAGCTCCAGGCTACACAGGATAAAATAGGTTTCTTGAAGTAATTCATTACGTAATTAATATAATATCTTTTTTTTTTTTTCTTACAAAATCAAAGGGACAGTGTCTGGAGCACATTCTATTACAGCATTTAATGTACCTTTATTAGCAAAGCAGTCTGTTCTCCTACATATTCTATTAGGTGGAGATGCGCCAGTGCCTAGAAGAAATTGATATATGGTGATAACTAGTTTGAAGCTCACAACATATGCAAAGTTTTAAAAACTATGTCTTTAAAATAAAAATATTAAGAAGCTTAGACTTTTGCTTCTTATAAAAGATCAGACTCAAATATACAGTCTATAAATAAATTATTATCATATGTGCACATAGAAGACTCATCAAGGAAAACAGCACAATAGCAGAGGCAGGGGATTCCTCACTGCTCTGCATTAATAGCCACATTAAATTTAAATTTAAGTGGAAGACAATTTCTTTATTTTAAGATCTGTGTATAGGAGTACTGTTCAACTGTACATAATGAAATGCCATTCCATATAGAGGGTCTTCAGGTAAATTGCATTTCTGATTTCTTTTTAAAGTTAAATATTATAGTTAGAGCTTAAGTACTAAAAAGAAAATGTTTTTATAACCTTCAAAAAAAGAAAAGAAAAGTGTGTGTAACTAAAGCATTAACTAATTTCACAGTATTGGGCAGATTCAGATCACTGTATTACAGGAAAGGTAGGAGACAATAAAGGAAAGAAAAGGGCAGCACAGGAGCCATTCTGCTAAGGCTGCCACCTTCATCAGCACCAGCGGGGATGTGGGAACAGGAGACCATCAAAGGGGGAATCTTGCAAGAATGACACAGTGATGACACAGCTGTCCAACACCTCTCAAATTTGAGCTTTTCTCACTGTAATTTGATTACGCTGAATGACTCTCAATATTGAAAATAACAGCTTAAACATGTTCAAATACAAGTTTAAAAATCCCCAAATTTATGTATTGGTTGTTAGTTTGCCTTTGTTTAAAAACTACAAAGCGCAAATGCTGGTCTTACATCACAGTTCGCAATTCACAATAATCAATCTGTTATATCAACTAAATTATAAGGATAAATTCTATTTAGAGCAGGGTTTTCAATTCAGTCTAGTGATATTTTGGCAAGATAATTCTTTGTTGTGGGCAGCTGTTCTGTGTGTTATAGGATGTTTAACAGCATCCTTGGCCTTTACCCACTAGATGCCAGTAGAACCTCCCCTCCATCAATGTGACAACCAAAAAAATCTCCAGACATTGTCACTGTCTCCTGGGGGACAAAATCATCCCCTGTTGAAAACCACTAATTTATAGTAATCAAACACTTATGAAAAGAAACAAAAATTTTAAACTTGAAAAAAATTAATTGTAGCCATACTTTTTATTTTGTTAAATAATACTGATTGAAAGAAAAGTCAGAGTTCAAAACCAGATAAAAAATTTTGTCAGATACCAAATAGAGATGGTTATATGTGTGTGTGACACACACACTATATGTACACATCTTGATGTCTGCTTACAGACTACTATATATTTATAAATATAAGAAGTGTAAGAAGACAAAGTAAAGCAAAATCTCTAAAATACTTGAACATTGCATCTAATGGCTCAGTTCAAAGTAACCAATCTCTTAATAGAAAAAAATTCAAAATATGATGAAAATACAAATATCTAATAAGTACTCCATAAAATGACAAATGAAATAACTACATAGTACCTCCCTTGATTAAGCCTAAAATTGTACATATATGACATATACACTACACTTCAACAAATCAAAGTTGGGGAAAGTTGAGAATTATATACATTGCTTCTCTTCTCCATCAACTTATATAGTGAAATAATTATTGTGTAATCACAGTATGATTTCTATCATATTACATAATAATTATTTGCTATTGCAGAAAGCAAATCATGAGCAGATTCAGCAATGGTCTGATATTCTTGCCCCATTAAAATAAGCCAATAAAATCAACTGCTACTACTTCTTTCAATACAATGGATTAGGAGGTCTAAAAGTTTCTTCTGCAGTGAAATAAATAAATCCTGGATAAAACACACTTTTCAACACATTAGTAAATTAGCAAGACAAGGTGGTGTTTTCAAAGGAATTCCCTTCACCATGAAAATGTTTCCTGAAGCTACAAGACTTGGGTAGTGAGGAGGGATAGGATTGCCTTGAAGCATAATGCTGACTGTGCACCAAAATCAGAGCAGTAAGGCTTGAGCACCAGCGAGGTTGTAGACTGAAACAAGGACATTCACACTGAGCTGAGATCCTTGAACAGGACTAAAATTATCCCTGGTATATCAGAAGTTGACACAACCAGTTTCTAGGAGAAAGTATCCTGAATTTAAGCCCTCCTGAGTCTTACAGATTAAGCTCAAATAATAAGATTATAGTCTAAAAAAAGTGGGATTTTTTCCAGCAATGCAGGGATGGTTCAACATTCGAAAATCAACCAACTTAATACACAACATCAATAGAACAAAGGAAAAGAACCACATGATCATCTTTATGGATGCAGAAAAAAGAATTTGATAAAATCCAACACTCTTTCTTGATGAAAACCCTCAAGAAGGTGGGAATAAAAGGGAAATTCCTCAATGTGATTCAGGGCATATATGAAAAACCAACAGCCAACATTATACTTAATGGAGAAAGATTGAGAGCTTTCCCCTTGAAACTGGGAATAAGACAAGCCCACCCTCACCACTTTGATTCAATATTGCATTATAAATCTTATCCATAGCAATAAGACAAGAAAAAAGAAATAAAAGGTATCCAGATTGGAAAAGAAGTAAAATTATCTTTTTTCACAGAAAATATGATCCTATACATACAGAAAATCCCAAAGAGACTTCACAAAAGCTTCTGGAGCTAATAGAGGAATTTAGCTAAGTTGCAATGCACAAGGTCAACAAACAAAAATCAGTTGGGTTTCTTTACACCAGTAATAGAAAGGGAAATTACTCCATTTGCAATAGCATCTAAGAGAACAAAATACCTAGGAAAAACCTTAACCAGGGATGTGAAAGACTTATACAATGAAAATTACAAAACACTGCTGAAAGAGATCAAATAAGACTTAAATAAATGGAGAGGTGTTCCATGTTCACAGATTAGAAGACTTAATATTTTTAAGATGTCAATACCGTATTTTTAGGCAAATCATGCACGCCTTCTATGTTTGTTTGCCAACCACCCCCTCCCCTCGTAAGGTATTTTCATAAGTGTGATATGCTTATGCCTATTTTTTACAGCAATATGTAAAAAAAAAAAAATTGGAATAGTAGCACTTCTGAAAATACCTCATGGGGGAGGGAGTGGTTGGCAAAAAAATGTAGAAGTCCCATACCGGAAATAAACTTATACATCTATGGTCAACTAATTTTTGACCAGAGTACTAGGTACATTCTATGGGGAAAAAAGAGTCTCTTCAATAAATGGTGTTGATAAAATTGAATTCCCACATGCAGAAAAGTGAAACAGGACTTTTTCGCACACTACACAATAACAAATTCAAAATGGATTAAAGACCTAAATGTGAAAAATAAAAAATAAAATTCCTAGAAGAAACTGCAGAAGCATAGCTTTTAACAATGGATTATCTAATACAATAAAAAAGCACGGGGAGGTGGAGTCAACATTGCACCCTAGAATGCCACACCATGTTGTCCCTCTGCAGCAAAGACCTGTAAAACAGATACAAACGTCAATCCTGGAACCCTAAGCATCAAATAAAATGATAAAGAACTAGATCAAACATCAAATGGAAGAGGAAATTGAGGGAAAACAGAAAACAAGGAGAGATACGGAGTGGAGGTCCCCTGCCGACTAACACAACAGTGTCACCATCTTGTAAAACAGCCAGCAACAACCCCAGACAGGGAGCATGGGAAGGCAACTTCACGGATACCCCAACAGGAAAAAGAGGACCAGGTAACCCTCAACCCAGAGAAACACACTTTCCCATCCCTCCCCTTTCTAGTGAGTAGCAGCCAGATCCCATCCAGCCCAGCAGCCTTGACCACAGAGGTCCACAATATGCGTCCCCTACTCACTCCACCCCCTCCTGCCACGTGGCAATATTCCCCCTTTCTTCCATTTCTTTCTCCCTTCCACCTAGCCCTGTATGTCACCTCTCCTCCCTTCCCACCTGCCACTGAACCCACTCACTGGCTCCATCTGTGTCACCATTTTTTATTATTACTTTTTTTTCTTTTTTTCTCATTCTTCCTTTTCTTCTCCTTCCCACCTAGCCCCATACACCACCTCCACCCCTTTCACATCAGCCTCTACTGTGCTGCCATGGCTACAGAGCCACAGACCCACTGCCACCCAGGGTCCACCACACTCCCAACCACCAGCTCCCACTGCACCATCATTTTTTTCTTTCTTTTCTTTCTTCCTCTCACCAAGCCTCATACGTAACCTCCCCTCCCTTCCAAACAGCCCCCAGGTCCACCCTTCCTCCGTTCAGCAGCTCCCACCGAGTGACCATTTTTTCCTTTTTTCTTTTTTTTTCCTTTCTTCATTTTCCTTGTCCCTCTTACCTAGCCCCATATGCAACCTTGCCCTCTAACTGCTGGCCCCTGTCGCACCACCACAGATAGAGTGTCACTGGTGCACCAGCCTGCCACTGCACTGGGTCAGCCCCACCTCCACCAGCTAGTCCCCACAGAGCATCATTTATTTTTTATTTGTTTATATTTTTCTTTCTTTCTCCCTCCCACTTAGCCCTGTATGCCACCTCCTTACCTTTCCCACTGGGCCCCAGGTCAGCCTCATTCCTACCTGCTGCCTACCACCACTATGTCCCCCTTTTTTCTTTCTCTCTCTCTTCTTTCTTCCTCCCATCCAGTCCCATATGCCACCTTCACCCACTTCCTACTGGTCCCCACCATGCTGCCATGGCTAGACCATCCCCAGTACTCAGGCCCACCACTACACAGTGTCTGAAGCACCCCTACTTTCCTGACATTCAGCCAGCTGCTGAACGGTGGGAAGTGAGCCCACATCACTCCCTCTCCAACACCTTCACCCACCTGGCAAGTGGCTGTGAACACTCCCACACCACTGGACGAACATCAGGAAACAGACAGCACCTGCCCAGTTCACCCTCAGCCACTTCATTAATGCAGTGAACAGCAAAGCAGGCTCACCTTTGCTGCTGCTGCCCTGCCCACCCAGACAAGGTGGTGAGAACTATCATGCCCACAGGTGAGCAAGAAGCAAAACATGCCTGGCCCGTATGCCCGGACATATCAAAACAAAACAAAAAAGCAGGATTAAAAAAATACACAATTAATCAATAAATAAAATAATATCTTAGTGTCTTGGAGACAGCAGACAATATAAAAACATATAAAAAAGCAAAACAAGATGATTCCAGCAAGTGACCAAAACAAAGAATCAGACAAATTTCTGGTACAATAAAAGGCAATAGAACTACCTGATATGAAATTCAAAAGACTAATATTTTGGGCCAAGAGATTAAGAAATCCATCAAGGAAAACACAGACAAAAAACAACAAAAACATACTCAAAATCAAGGAAAACACAAAGCAATAGAAGAATTCTGGAAAATAATACAAGAAAAAAATCAAAATAAATTAACAATGAGAAATCATACAGAAACAGCAACCAAAAATTCAAAAGATAAATAACAGAATTTCAGAAATGGACAACGCAATAGAAGGTTTTAGGGGCAACTTTGAAACAATAGAAGACAGGATCAGTGAGATTGAAAACAAATCCATGGATGCCACTTTGAGGAAAAGTCAGAAAAAATAATGAAGAAAACCTAAGAATCATGTGGGACACAATCAAGAGCAAAAATTTGCACATGATCGGAATTCCAGAACAGGGGGAGAAAATGGAAAGCACAGAGAAGATTGTTGAAAATTTGCTGGCAGAAAACTGCCCAAATATCATGAAAGATGAACAACTGAACATCCAAGAAGCTCAACAAACCCCATACAGTATAGACCCCAAAAGAAGGCACCAAGACATAACATAATCACACTTGCCAAAACAAAAGACAAAGAAAGAATCCTGAGAGAAGCTCGTGAAAAATGCAAAGTCACATTCAAAGAAGACACAATATGACTAAGCTCTTATTATTTGGCAAAAACCATGCAGGCAAGAAGGCAATGGGATGACATATATAAAACCTTGAAAGAAAAAACTGCCAACCAAGAATAAAAAATCCTGCAAAACTCTCTCTCAAATATGATGGTGAAATTAGGACATTTCTAGATAAACAGAAATTAAGGGAATTTGTAAAAACCAAACTAAACTTTCAAGAAATATTAAAGGGAGTCTTTTGGTTAGAGAACCAACACCATCAGACAACAACCTGAGTCTAGGCACAGGACAGCATTAACCAGATACCAACCAAGGTAAAGAACTTTCAATAATAAAACAAAGCTAAAAGACTTAAAACAGAGAAACAGAGACTTCAATCTGTAAATGATGACAACATCAAAACAATAAAAGGAGGAATAAATAGTGTAGGTATAGATCTTTCAAACAAAAAGGAAGTCAAGAGAATACCAAGTAATAAAAGACTGGTAGATAGGAAGATAAGGATAAATTTCAAGGTAATGACAAAGAAAGTTAACAAACCTCCTCATCAAAATAAAGAAGAAAAACATAAGCACTCAGTAAACACAAAATCTCTAATAATTAAAAAAAAGAAAAGAAAATCCACAAACAAAATTCAGCACAAAAACGTAAGCAGAACAAAGAAAATGTAAGCACCACAAATAAAAAGCACAACAATATGACAGCAGTAAACTCATACCTATCAATAATCACAGTGAAAATAAATGGCTTAAATGCATCCATAAAAAGACAGAGAGTGGCAGAATGGATTAAAAAAAAAAAAAGACCCATCAATGTGTTGTCTACAAGAGACACTGCTTAGATACAAAGACATAAATATATTAAACATCAAAGGATGGAAAAACATATATCAAATAGTCACCAAAAGAGCAGGGGTGGCAATACTAATCTCAGAAAAAATGTATTTTAAGGCAAAATCAACCATAAAAGACAAAGAAGGACCAAATATAATGATTAAAGAGACAAGTCACCAAGAAGATATAACCTTAATAAATATCTACATCCCCACTGAAAGGGCTCCAAAATACATAAAATGAACTCTAAAAGCAGTGAAAAGAGAAATAGGCAGTTTCAGAATAATAGTAGGAGACTTCAATACACCACTGTCAGTAAAGGACAGAACATCTAGAAACAAACTCAACAAAGATAAAGAAAATCTAAAGGCCACAATCAAATTGACCTTATAGACATCTATGGAACACTCCACCCAACAGCAGCAAAGTATATATTCTTCTGCCACACACACAGAACATTCTCCAGAATAGACCACATTTTAGGCCACAAAGCAACCCTCAATAAAATCCAAAACATCAAAATAATACAAAGAATTCTCTCTGATCACAATGTCATAAAAGTAGAAATCAATGAAAAATACAACAGGAGGAAAAAAATCAAATACAGGGAAACTGAACAACACTTTGCTTAAAAACAACTGGGTAATATAAAAAATCAAAGAGGGAATCAAATGAAAATGAAAACACATCATACCAAAACCTTTGGGACACAGCAAAAGCAGTGCTCAGAGGGCAATTTATAACAATCAATGCACACATCAAAAAAGAAGAACAGGCCAAAATAAAAACATTAGCACTACGACTCTAACAGATAGAAAGAGAGCGGCAAATAGCCCATTGGCACCAGAAGAAAGGTGTCTTAATTGCCTAGTGCTGCTATAACAAATACCAAATGTGGATGGCTTTAACAAAGAGAAATTTATTCTCTCAGTCTAGGAGGCTAGAAATCTGAACTCAGGGTGCCAGGTCCAGGAGAAGGTTCTCTGTCTCTCTGTTGGCTCTGGGGGAAGGTCCTTATCATCAATCTTCCCCTGGTCTAGGAGCTTCTCAGTGCAGGGACCCCACATCCAAAGGATGCACTCTGCTCCTGGCACTAGTTTCTTGGTGGTAAGAGGTTCTCTGTCTCTCTGCTCACTTTTCTCTTTTATATATCAAAAGAGAATGATTTAAGATATAACCTAATCTTGTAGATTGAGTCCTGTCTCATTAACACAATTGCCACTAATCCCACCTCATTACCATCATAGAGGTAGGATTTACAACACATAGGAAAATCACTTCAGGTGACAAAATGGTGGGCAATCACACAATACTGGGAATCATGGACTAGCCAATTAGACACACATTTTTTGGGTACACAATTCAATCCATGACAAAAGGAAATTATAAAGATTAGGTAGAGTAGAAATAAATGAAATAGAGAACAGAAAAACAGAATCAAGAAGACCAAAACCGGGTTCTTTGAAAAGATCAACAAAATTGACAAACCATTGGCCAAACTGAAAAAAGAAAAACAGGAGAGAAAGCAAATGACCCAAATAAGAAACCAGATGGAGGAAATTACAACAGACCAAACTGAAGTAAAAAGGATCATAACAGAGTACTATGAAAAATATTGTACTCCAACAAATTTGAAAACTTAGAGGAAATGGACAAATTTCTAGAAACACACTATCTACCTAAACTAACACAAACTGAGATAGAAAATCTGAACACACCCGTAAAGAGATATGAGATCAAAGAGGTATTTAAAAAAAGAAAGAAAGTAAGAAAAACTCTTAACAAAATAAAGCCCTGGCCCAGAAAGCCTCACTGGAGAATTCTATCAAACATTTAGAGGAGAACTCATACCAGCACTATTCAAACTACTTCAGAACACAGAAAAGGAAGGAATAATCCTGAATTCATTCTATGAAGCCAGAATAACCCTGATACCAAAGCCAGGGAAAGACCATAAAAAAGGAAAATTACAGACCAGTATCTCTCATGAATATAGATGCAAAAATTCTCAACAAAATTCTAGCTATTGAATTCAGCATCATATAAAAAAAAAAAAAATACACCACGACCAAGTGGGATCCATACCAGGTATGCAAGGATGATTCAACATTAGAAAATCAATGTAATCCACCACATAAATAGAACAAAAGAAAATAATCACATGATCATACCAATTGACATAGAAATGGCATTTGATAAAGTCCAACATTAATTCCTGATAAAAACTCTCAAAAAACAGAAATAGAAGGGAAATTTTCCAACATAATAAAGGGCATCTGTACAAAACCAACAGCTAACATCATTCTTAATGGAGAGAGGGTGAAAGCATTCCCCCAGAGAACATGAACAAGACAAGTATGCCCTTTATCATCACTCTTAGTCCTAACTAGAGCAATAAGGCAAGAAAAAGAAATAAAGGATACCCATATTGGAAAGGAAGAAGTAAAACTATCCCTATTTGCAGATGATATGATTCTATATACATAGAGAATTCCAAACACACCACAAGAAAACTACTGGAATAATAAAAGATTCAGCAAAATAGCAGGATACAAGATCAACATACAAAAATCAGCTGGATTCCTATGTACCAACAAAGAGAACTTCAAAAAGGAAATCAGGGAAACAATACCATTTATAATAGCCCCTAAAAACATCAAATACTTAGGAATAAATCTAATCAGGGATGTAAAAGACCTATACAAAGAAAACTAGAAAACACTATGCAAGAAACCAAAAGAGACCTTACATAAATGGAAAAACATATCATGCTCATGGATAGGAAGACTCAACATCACAAAAATGTCAATACTACCCAAAGCAATCTACAGATATAACACAACCCTGTTTCAAATACCAGCAGCACTCTTTAACAAGATGGAAAACTAATCACCAATTTTATATGGAAAGGAAAGAGGCCCTGGATGAGCAAAGCATTATTGGAAAAAAAAAGAACAAAGTAGTAGGCCTCACACTACATGATTTCAGAACCTACTATACAGCTATAGTAGTCAGAACAGCCTGGTACTGGTACAGCAACACACTCAAAGACCAATGGAACAAAAGAGAGAACCCAGATGTAAATGCATCCACCTATGGTCCACTGATCTTTGACAAAAGACAAAAGTCCATTAAATAGGGAAAAGACAGTCTTTTTAACAAATGGTGCTGGCAAAACTGGATGTCTATCTGTAAAAAAAAATGAAACAGGACCCATACCTCACACCATACACAAAAACTAACTCAAAATGGATCAAAAACCTAAATATAAAACCTAAAACAATAAAAAACATGGAAGAAAAAACTGGGACAATACTAGGCACCGTAAATACATGGTATAAATACAATACAAACCATAAATAACAATGCACAAACACCAAAGATAAATTAGATAATTGGGAGCTCCTGAAAATTAAACACTTATGTCCATCAAAAGACTTCACCAAAAGAGTAAAAAGAAAAGCTACAGACTAAGAAAAATTTTTCGGCTATGACATATCTCACAAGGGTCTAATCTCTAAAATCTATAGAATACTTCAACACCTCAACAACAAAAAGCCAAATAATCCAATTAAAAAATGGGCAAAGGATATGAACAGACAGTTCATCAAACAAGGCATTCAGGTGGCTAAGAGACACATGAGGAAATGCTCATGATCATTAGCCATTAAACTAAAATAACCTACTGCCATTGAATCGATTCTGACTCATAGTGAACCCATAGGTTTTCCAAGGCTGTAAATCTCTGTGTAAGCAGACTGCCACATCTCTCTCACAGAGCTGCTGGTAGTTTCAAACCACTGAACCCTTGGTTAGCCATCAAGTGCTTTAACCACTATGCTACCAGGGCTCCTTCATTAGCCATTAAACAAATAAAAAAAAAAACTGTTGCCTTTGAGTCAATTCAGACTCATAGGAACCCTACAGGACAGAGTAGAACAGGCCCATAGGATTTCCAAGGAGCGGCTGGTGGATTTGAACTGCTGACCTTTTGGTTAGCAAGCATAGCTCTAAACCACTGTACCAGGGCTTCTCATTAGCCATTAGAGAAAGGCGAATCAAAACTATAATGAGATATCATCTCACCCTGCCATTACTGGCACTAATCAAAAAACAGAAAATAACAAATGGAGAGGTTGCGGGAAGATTGGAATTCTTATGTGCTGCTGGTGGGAGTGTAAAATGGTACAACCACTATGGAAAACAATATAGTGCCTCCTTAAAAAGCTAGAAATAAAAATAGCGTATAATCCACCAATCCCATTCCTAAGAATATATCCTTGAGAAATATGAGCCATCACACAAATAGACATACGCACACTCATGTACACTGCAGCATTATTCACAATAGCAAAATGATGGAAACAACCTAAATGCCCATCAGTAGATGAATGGGTAAACAAATTATGGTACATACACAATGGAATACTATGCTATACTATAAAGAACAATAATAAATCCAAGACACATCTCACAACGTGGATGAATCTGGGGGACATTATGCTGAGTGAAACAAGTCAATCACAAAAGGACAAATAGAAGATGGCAGAGTAGTTAGAAGCTTCCTATATCCCTCTTACAACAAAGATCTGGAAAAACAAGTGATTTGATTCTCTATGAATATCTAGGAGCCCTGAACAAAGCAAAGTTGAGGAACTGGACTGAGTCATGGGGCGGGGGAGAGGGAGACAGTTTGGAAAAAGCAAAGAGCACCAGAGCTGCGGCAGCGTAACTGCAGCTCTGCGCCACACGGGTCTGCAGTGAAGCAGGCAAACAGCTGAGCTGTGCACAGGCTTGGGAAGCAGTTTCCCCATCCAGAGAGACCTGGCAGCAGAGATTCTGCTTGGACACTCCAGACCACCAAAAAGCAGCTCCCAGGTGGCTTAGATAAGTACATGCGTGCAGCCTTTCACAGCGATTAAAAAAAAAAAAAGCCCATTTGGGAAAAACCTCTCTGCCTTTTGCTTCCTCCCTCAGTGCTCTGCACCAGGAGTCCGCTGGGCCGAAAGTAGATCCCAAAAGGCACCTTGACCCATTCTCCTGGACTTGCAGAGGGAACAAATAAGCTACTGGCTCCCCTAAGCCAGGAACACTGGGTCGGCACAGCTCCTTTGCTAGACACAGGTATAAGAAGTCCGTAGACTCTGAGTGCCTTACACCCCTGTACAGACTTGTGG
This sequence comes from Dugong dugon, assembly GCA_030035585.1. Taxonomy (NCBI): domain Eukaryota; kingdom Metazoa; phylum Chordata; class Mammalia; order Sirenia; family Dugongidae; genus Dugong; species Dugong dugon. The sequence continues at coordinate 59,228,861 of CM057482.1, forward strand.
GGACCCATCTCAACAGTGTTAGCCCTCCCTACCATAGTACAACAGGGCAAACATCTGAAGTTTAACTTCAACTGCTTCAGCTGTGAACTGGCAGATTTGTTACCATCAAAACAGCCCTGACCCTTAAGCAGGCACTTTTACTGATCTGCAGCAGGGGCTTGAGGACTGGTGGTATCACCTAAAGTGCCTAGTCACCTGCTACAGGAGTCCAAGAAAAAGTGGTGCCCTCGAGTCTTTACAGCCAACAGAGTGGGGTGCTCATAGTCCAGCTGCAAAACTCACCTACCTATTCACCTTTGAGAATAGGGACACGCTTTTCCTTCAGACTCTCAGGGGCAGCCCCCTGCCTGACTCAGCCCGTGATCCCCTACCACAGCCAGAGTCCAGTGTCTGCACCAATCAGCCACGCCTCTTTAGGACTGAGGGTGAGAGTCTGCATCACAAACGTGGTGACCAACTGCCTGGACACCCGAGCTGAACCCATATAGGAAAATTTAACAAACTCCTGTGTGCACATACTCAGTTACAGAACTAACTACCTGGTGACAGGACGTTAGAGATTCAAAGGTGTCAAAAATCAAACTAGTGCACATGAGCCTATTTGGCCATATCAAAAAAGAAGCTAGGTCTCACTAAACAAATATAAAATAAAATTATAATAAATTATTGATGGTTAGGAGACAACAGTTGATATCAAGTCACATAAAGAGGCAGTCCATGATGGCTTCAGCAAACTCCCAAAATAAAGAATCAATAAATTCTCTGGAGGAAGAGAAATTCTTGGAATTACCAGAGGCAGAATACAAAATATTAATATACAGAACTCTTCTAGAAATTAGAAAGGAAATTTTACATATTGCAGAAACATCCAAGGAACATACAAACAAAGTAGTAGCGGAACTTAAAAAAGTTATTCAGGAACATAATGTCAAATTTAATAGGCTGCAAGAATCCATAGAGAGACAACAATCAGAAATCCAGAAGATTAACAATAAAATTTCAGAATTAGACAATGCAACAGAAAGTCATAGGAGCAGAATTGAGGCAGTAGAAGTTAGAATTAGTGACACTGAAGATAAAGCTCTTGATGCCAACTTATTTGTGGACAAATCAGATAAAAGAATTAAAAAGAAAGAAGAAACTCTAAGAGTCATGTGGGACTCTGTAAGAGAAATAACATACCAGTGATTGGAGTCCCAGAACAGGGGTGGGGGAGATAATAGAAAATACAGAGAAAATTGTTGAAGATTTGTTGACAGAAAACTTCCCTGATACCATGAAAGATGAGAAGTTATCTATCCAAGATGCTCATCGAACCCCACATAAGGTAGATCCCAAAAGAAAGTCAAAAAGACATATTATAATCAAACTTACCAAAACCAAAGCTAAAGAGGGAATTTTAACAGCAGCTAGGGATAAAAGTCATCTACAAAGCAGAGTCAATTAGAATAAGCTCGGACTACTCATCAGAAACCATGCAGGCTAGAAGGCAACGTGATGACATACTTAAAGCCTTGAAGGAAAATAACTGCCAGCTAAGAATTATGTATCCAGCAAAACTGTCTCTCAAATATGATGGTGAAATTAGGGCATTTCCAGATAAACGGAAGTTAAGGGAATTTGCAAAAACCAAACCAAAATTACAAGAAATACTATGGATAGATAATCAATAACACCAGATAACAATGCAAGACTAGAACACAGGACAGATCAACCAGATATAGACTCAGATATGGATATCAAAAATACATCAAAGCTAAAACATTGAAAATAGGGAAACAGATATCAATATGGAAAAAAGGACAACATTAAAAACAAAAAAAGGGTCTTAAAAAATGGAGACATTGATTTTTCATATGGAGGGGAAGCTAAGGCTATATAAAATAATAAAAGACTGGTATAAACTTAGAAAAATAGGGGTAAATATTAAGGTAACCAGAAAGGAATTTAAAAATCCTACAAATCAAAATAAAAAAGTAGAAAAACATAAAGACCCAGCAAACACAAAATCTACAACAAAGAAAAAGATGAGAAAAAAACACATAAAGAAAAACTACTCAGCACAGAAAATTGAGGAGAACAAAGAAACTGTGAACAACACACAAAAAGAGGTATCAGGATGACAGCACTAAACTCATACCTATCAATAATTATGCTGAATGTAAACGGACTTAATTGACCAATAAATAGCCTGAGGGTGGCAGAGTGGATAAAAAAACATGATTCATCTCTATGCTGCCTGCAAGAGATGCACCTTAGACTTAAAGACACAAACAGGCTAAAACTCAAAGGATGGAAAAAAATATATCAAGCAAACAGCATTCAAAACACAGCAGGAGCGGCAATATCAATCTCTGACAAAATAGACTTTAAAGTAAAATCCACCACAAAGGATAAGGAAGGGCACTATATAATGATTAAAGGGTCAATACACCAGGAGGACATAACTATAATAAATATTTAAGCACCAAACAACAGGGCTCCAAAATACATAAAACTAACTCTAACAGCTCTGAAGAGAGAGATAGACAGCTCCATAATAGTAGTAGGAAACTTTAACATGTCACTTTCAGTGAAGGACAGAACATCCTGAAAGGAGCTCAACAAAGATATGGAAGAGCTAAATGCTACAATCAACCAACTTGATCTCATAGACATATACTGCACACTGCACCCAACAGCAGCCAAGTATACTTTCTTTTCCAATGCACATGGAACATTTTCCAGAATAGACCACATATTAAGCCATAAAGCAAGCCTTAACAAAATCCAAAGCATCGAAATATTACAAAGCATCTTTTCTGACCACAAAGCCATAAGAGCGGAAATCAACAACACAAAAAGCAAGGAAAAAAAATCAAACACATGGAAACTGAACAACACCTTGCTCAAAAACTACTGGGTTATAGAAGAAATTAAGGATGGAATAAAGAAATCCATAGAATCAAACGAGAATGAAAACACATCCTACCAGAACATTTGGGACACAGCAAAAGCAGTGCTAAGAGGTCAGTTTATAGCAATAAATGTACACATCCAAAAAGACGAAAGGGTCATTATGAAAGAATTTAACCCTACACTGGAACAAGTAGAAAGAGAGCAGCAAAAGAAGCCCACAGGCGCCAGAAGGAAGGAAATAATAAGAATTAGAGCAGAGTTAAATGAAATAGAGAACAGAAAAACAATTGAAAGAGTTAACAAGTCCAAAATCTGGTTCTTTGAAAAAATGATCAAAATTGATAAATCACTGGCCAAACTGACAAAAGAAAAACAGGAGAGGAAGCAGATAACCCATATAAGAAATGAGATGGGTGATACCACAACAGACCCGACTAAAATTAAAAGAATCAGAACAGATTACTATGAAAAATTGTACTCTGAGAAATTTGAAAACCTAGAGGAAATGGACAAATTTCTACCTACCTAAATTAACACAAGCAGAGGTAGAACAACTAAATAAACCCATAATAAAATAAGATATTGAACTAGTAATTAAAAAACTCCCAACAAAAAAAAAGCTCTGGCCCAGAAGGCGTCACTGGAGAAATCTACAAAACTTTCAGAGAAGAGATAACACCACTTCTACTAAAGTTATTTCAGAGCACAGAAAAGGATGGAATACTCCCAAACTCATTCTATGAAGCCAGCATAACCCTGATACCAAAACCAGGTAAAGACACCACAAAAAAAGAAAATTACAGACCGATATCACTCATGAACATTGATGCAAAAATCCTCAACAAAATTTTAGCCAATAGAATTCAGAAACATTTCAAAAAAATAATTCACCATGACCAAGTGGGACTTATACCAGGTATACAGGGATGGTTCAACATTAGAAAAACAATCAGTGTAATCCATCACATAAATAAAACAAAAGACAAGAACCACATGATCTTATCAATTGATGCAGAAAAGGCATTTGACAAAGTGCAACACCTAATCATGATAAAAACTCTCAATAAAATAGGAACAGAGGGGAAATTCCTCAATATAATTAAGGGCATTTATACAAAACCAACAGCCAACATCATCCTAAATGGAGAGACTTTGAAAGCATTCCCCCTGAGAACAGGAACAAGACAAGGATTTCCTCTATCATCACTATTATTCAACTTTGTGCTGGAGGTCCTATCCAGAGCAGTTAGGCTAGAAAAAGAAATAAAGGGCATCCAAATAGGTAGGGAAGAAGTCAGAGTATTTCTCTTTGCAGATGATATGATCTTATACACAGAAAACCCCAAAGAATCAACAAGAAAACTACTGGAACTAATGGAAGATTTCAGCAAAGTTTCAGGATACAAGATAAACATACAAAAATCAATTGGATTCTTTTACACCAACAAACAGAACCTCGAAGAGGAAATCACCAAATCAATACCATTTACAATAGCCCCCAAGAAGATAAAATACTTAGGAATAAATCTAACCAGAGATGTAAAAGATCTTTACAGAGAAAACTACAAGACACTACTGCAAGAAACTAAAGGAGACCTGCATAAGTGGAAAAATATACCTTGCTCATGGATAGGTAGACTCAACATACTGAAAATGTCATTCTACCCAAAACAATCTACAGATACAATGCAATCCCGATCCAAATTCCAGCAGCATTTTTTTAATGAGATGGAGAAACAAATCACCAACTTCATATGGAAAGGGAAGAGGCCCCGAATAAATAAAGCACTACTCAAGAAGAAGAACAAAGTGGGAGGCCTTACACTACCTGATTTTAGGACCTATTATACTGCCATGGTAGTCAAGACAGCCTGGTACTGGTACAACAACAGATACATGGACCAATGGAACAGAGTTGAGAATCCAGATTTAAGCTCATCCACCTATGAGCAGCTAGTATTTGACAAAGGCCCAAAGTCCATTAATTGGGGAAAAGACAGTCTCTTTAACAAATGGTGCTGGCATAACCGGAGATCTATATGCAAAAAAACTGAAACAAGACCCGTATCTCACACCATGTACAAAAACTAACTCAAAATGGATCAAAGACTTAAATATGAAATAAAAAATGATAAAGATTAAGGAAGAAAAAAATAGGGACAATGCTAGGAGCCCTAATACATGGCATAAACACAATATGAACCATAAGTAACAATGCACAAGCACCAGAAGAGAAACTAGATACATGGGAGCTCATAAAAATCAAACACTTATGCTCATCGAAAGACTTCACCAAAGAGTCAAAAGACAACCTACAGACTGGGAAAAAAGTTTTGGCTACAACAAATCCAGTCAGCGTTTAATTTCTAAAATCTACAACATACTGCAAAACCTCAACAACAAAAAGATAAATAACCCAGCTAAAAAATGGGCAAAGCATATAAACAGGCACTTCACCAAAGAAGATACTCAGGCAGCTAACAGACACATGAAGAAATGCTCATGATGAGTAGCCATTAGAGAAATGCAGATCAAAACTACAATGAGATATCATCTCACCCTAACAAGGCTAGTATTAATCCAAAAAACACAAAATAACAAACGCTGAATAGGTTGTGGAGAGATTGGAACACTTATACACTGTTGGTGGGAATGTGAAATGGTACAACCACTTTGGAAATCGATTTGGCACTTCCTTAAAATGCTAGAAATAGAAGTACCATACGATCCAGCTATCCCGCTCCTTGGAATATATCCTAGAGAAACAAGAGCCATCACACGAATAGATATATGCATACCCATGTTCATCGCAGCACTGTTCACAATAGCAAAAAGATGGAAGCAACCTAGGTGCCCATCAATGGACGAATGGATAAACAAACTATGGTATATCCACACAATGGAATATAATGCAATGATTAAAGAACAATGATGAAGCTGTGAAACATGGTATAACATGGTGGAAATTGGAACTTATTATGCTGAGTGAATTTAGTCAGTCTCAGAAGGACAAATACTGTATAAGACCACTATTATAAAAACTCAAGAAAAGGTTTAAACACAGAAGAAAACATTCTTTGATGGTTACAGGGATGGGGATGGAGGGGGAGGGTTATTTACTGACTAGATAGCCAGCACAATTGGACTAAACCAAAGCTCAGAAGTTTCCTCAATACAATCAAATACTTTGAGAGACAGAGTAGCAGGGATGCAGGGTCTGGGGATCATGCTTTCAGGGGACATCTATGTCAGTTGGCATAACAAATCTTATTAAGAAAATGTTCCGCATCCTACTTTGGTGAGTGGCGTCTGTGGTCTTAAAAGCTTGCAAGAGGCCATCTAAGATGCATCAATTGGTCCCAACCACTTGGAGTAAAGGGCAACGAAGAACACCAAAGACACAAGGAAAGTATTAGCCCAAGAGACAGAATGGGCCACATAAACCAGAGACTTCATCAGCCTGAGACCAGAAGAACTAGATGGTGCCCAGCTACCACCAATGAAGGTCCTGACAGGGAACACAACGGAGGGTCCCTGATGGAGCAGCAGAGCGATGGATGCAGAACTCAAATTCTAGTAATAAGACCAGACTTAATGGTCTGACTGAGACTGGAGGCGCCCCGGAAAGCATGGCCCCTGGACTCTCTATTACCCCAGAACTAAAACGATTTCTGATGCCAACTCTTCAAACAGGGATTGGACTGGTCTGTGGGACATAAAGTGACACTCGTGAAGAATGTGCCTCTTAGTCAAGTAGATACAAGAGACCAAAGGGGCAGCTTCTGTCCAGAGGTGAGATGGCAAGGCAGAGTGAGTTAGGAGCTGGTTGAATGTTCATGGGGAATCAGGGGCGGAGGGGAGGAGTGTGCTGTCAGAGAATGGGGTGAGCAGTTGGGGTCTCATTAAAATGTATGTTAAAAAAAATTTTTGTATGGGAGACTAACTTGAAATGTAAACTTAATTTAATTACAACAATAAAAAAATTTAAAAAAACAAAAGGACAAATATTGTATGAGACCACTATTATAAAAACTCATATAAAGTTTTCCACACGGAAAAAAAGTCTTTGATGGTTACAAGGGAGGGGATGGAGAAGGTGGGGGGGTCACTAACAAGATAGTAGACAAGTGGTAACTTTGGTGAAGGGAAAGACAACACACAATATAGGGGAAGTCAGCAAACCTGACAAAGGCAAAGTCATAGAAGCTTCTTACACAAACCCAAACACTTTGAGGGGACTGAGTTACTTGAGCTGAGGGCTGACGACCATGGTCTCAGGGAGCATCTAGGTCACTTGGCATAACATAAAGAAAATATTCTACAGCCTATTTCAGTTAGTAGTGTCTGGGGTCTTAAAAGCTTGCAAGCAGCCATCTAAAATGTATCTATTGGTCCTATGCACTTCGGAGCAAAGGAGAATGAAGAAAATCAAAGACACAAGGAAAATATTAGTCCAAAGGACTAAATGGACCACAGAAATCACAGCCTCCACCAGCTGGAGCCCAGAAGAACTAGATGGTGCCTGGCTACCACCACCCACCACTCTGAGAGGGATTACAGGAGAGGATCCCAGACAGACAGAGTGGGAGAAAAGTGTAAAACAAAATTCAAATTCACACACACATGCCCATACAAAGACTAGAATTACTGGTTTGACAGAGACTAAAGGAACTCCTTACTTTATGTCCCCAGGCACCCTGCTAACTCAGAACTGAAGACACTCCTGAAGTCCACCTTTCAGCAAAAGATTAGACAGGCCTATAAAACAAGCAGTAACATACATGAAGAACGTGTTTCTTAGTATATGAAATCAAACGGGTAGCATCTGTCCAAAAGCAAACAGGAGAAGACAGGAAGGGACAGGAAAACAGGCAACCTGGGGTGGAAAGGGAAACGGGGATGGTGCTGATACAATGCAGGGATTCCAACCAATGTCACAAAATAATCTGTGTATAAATTTTGAATAAGAAGCTAATCTGCACCTCCACCAGACGGAGTCTAATACAGCTAGAGGGTGCCTGGCTATCACCACTGACTGCTCTGACCAGGATCACAACAGAGCTGGAGAAGGATGTAGAATAAAATTCGAACTCACAAAAAAAGACCAGATTTACTGGCCTGACAGAGATTGGAGAAACCCCAAGAGTATAGCCCCCAGACACCCTTTTAGCTCAGTGGTGAAGTCACTCCCGAGGTTCACAGTTCAGCCAGGGACTGGACAGCCCCATAAAACAGAATGGGACTAATGAGGCACAGCAGTCCAGGGACAAGGACTAGAAGGCAGGAGGGGACAGGAAAGCTGGCAATAGGGAACCCAAAATTGAGAAGGGACAGTGTTGACATGTCGTGGGGTTGTTAACCACTGTCATAGGGCAATATGTGTACTAACTGTTTAATGAGAAACTATTTGCTCTGTAAACCTTCATCTACAGTACAAAAAAAAAAAATTATCTATGTGAGTTCAAACTGACAACAGCAACTCAAAAGGTTTCATGGGAAGCCTAGGGGGCAGTGAGTTGAAGATAATGGTGATGGAATAATTGGGAAAAGGATAGTGAGAATAACAGCACAACTGGAAGAATGTAATCGATGTCACTGAATTGTACATGTAGAAATTTTTGAAATGGTGAATCTTTGGCTGCGTATATTTTCCCCAAAAGAATAAATAAATAAAAGTCCTCCAAGGTCAAGAAGGGAGAGTGTTGACATGTCGTGGGGTTGTTAACCAATGTCATAATATGTGTACTGACTGTTCAATGAGAAACTATTTGTTCTGTAAACCTTCATCTAAAGTACAATTAAAAAAAAAAAAAAAAAAGACTGGGAGAGATTAAACCAAAAAAAAAAAAAAAAAGAAATTAATTGGCCCTGCAAACTTTCACCTAAAGCACAATAAAATTAAAAAAAAAAAAATGGCTCAATTTTTTCAGCATTCATGTTTGGAGACTTTTCTTTGAGGCAGTGACATTGTTTAAACTAATATTTCTGGAAAATTAGTCTGGAAGGCGGTAGCACTCTTCCAGATCCTGCTACCGGGATCTCTCCTCTGGATTCATACAGGTGGTTCTGCCCTGGGCCTGCCCTGCTCCAGTCTATTTTACAAAGAAGCAGAGGCATAATTGTGGCCTGTAGCTGCACTCCTTAAAACTCTTCAAGGCTCCTCAACAGGTAGGACAAATCCAAATCTCCACTGTTATGGATGGAATTTTGTGCCCAAAAATATGTGTTGGAGTCTTGACTCTTACACCTGTGGATGTAATCCCATTTGGGAATAGGGTTTTCTTTGTTGTGCTAATTAGGCCATATCAGTGTAGGGTGTGCTTTATGTTTAATCACTTCTGAGACATAAAAGGAGCGGACTAGGCACAGAAGCAGACACAGATGGGGGAAAGATAGACACCACGTGGAGACCTCCAAGGAATTGAGGAATGCCAGGGGTACAGAAGCCGAGACAAGTATCTTCCCCCAGAGCCAATACAGAGTCTTCCCCTAGAGCCAGTACCCTGAATTCAAACTTTCAGCCTCCTGAACTGTGAGAAAATAAATTCCTGTTCTTTAAAACCAAAAATAAATAAGTAACAAAAGCACAAACAGTAAAAGACAAAATAAATAAATGGGACTTCGTAAAAATGAAAACTTGTTCATCCAAAGACTCTACCAAAAAAGTGAAAAAACAAGCTGTGGACTGGAAGAATATCTTTAGAAACCATGTATCTGATAAAAATCTAATAACCAAAATATATATTAAAACTTTGACAACTTAACAAAAACACAAATAACCTAATCATAAAATGAGAAAAGGACTTGAATAGACATTTCATCAAAAAGGACATTCAAATGGCCACCAAACACATGAAAAGATGATCAATGTAATTAGGTATCAGACAGACGCAAATCACAACCACGAGATACCCTTTCACTCCCACTAGGATAGATATTAAAGTGTTGAAAAGCAAAGGTGTCACCTTGAGGACTAAGGTGGCCCTCATCCAAGCCATGGTATTTTCAATCACCTCATATGCATACAAAAGCTGGATAATGAATAAGGAAGACCGAAGAAGGATTAATATATTTGAATTTTGGTGTTGGTGAAGAATACTGAATATACCATGAACTGCCAGAATAACTAACAAGTCTGTCTTGGAAGAAGTACAGCCAGGATGCTCCTTGGAAGCGAAGTTAGTAAGACTTCATCTCGTGTACTTTGGACATGTTATCAGAAAGGACCAGTTCCTGGAGAAGGACATCATGCTTGGTAAGGTAGAGGGTCAGTGAAAAAGAGGAAGACCCTCAATGAGATAGACTGACAACAGTGGCTGCAACAATAGACTCAAACATAGCAACAATTGTGAGGATTGCGCAGGACCAGGCAGTGTTTTGTTCTGTTGTACACAGAGTTGCTATGAGTTGGAACCGACTCGATGGCACCTAACAACAACAGGATGGATAAAATAAAAAAAAAAAAAACTGAAAATAACGTTGGCAGGGGTGTAAGGATATTGGAATAATTATCCAACGCTGGTGGGGATGCAAAATGGTACAGGCATTGTGGAAAATGATGTGGTGATTCCTCAAAAAAACTAAACATAGAACTACCATGTTGTTATTGTTCACTGTGAGTCAATACCAACTTATAGCGGCCCTACAGGACAGAGTAGAACTGCCCGATGGGGCTTTCTAGGCTTTAATCTTTAGGGAGCAGATCACCAGGTCTTTTCTCCAGCTGAGCAGCTGGTGGGTTTGAATCATAAACCTTTTGGTTAGCAGCCAAGTGCTTTAACCATTGCACCACCAGGACTTCTTAGAATTACCTTGATGAGTTAAGGATGGAGGCTGCAATTTCTAGAATAAACCACAAAAGGAAAAGGAAAAGAGTGTATAACTGTTAAAAACGAGAAAATAGAATTTTAAATAATTCTAAATCAATTCAAATAAAGGCAAGAAAGGAGAGTAAAAATAAATATATAAAAGGTAGGACAAATAAAAAGATGGCAGATTGAAATCCAAATGGATCAGTAATGTCATTAAATATAAGTGGAATAAATATATTAATTAAAAGGTAAAGATTGTCATAGTTGACTAAAAAATGTAAAACCCAAATATATACTATTTACCAAAGACATGTATAAAACATAAAGGTGCAGAAAGTTTGAAAGTTAAAGGATAGAAAAGTATATACCTTGTAAATTTTAATAAAGCTTGTTTAACCATTTTTGTTGACCTGGAAGAGTTAACAATTCTAAACTTGTATGTGCCTAGTATCACAGCTTCCAAATATGTGAAGTATAAATAGACAAAAGAGAAACAGACAAATCCACAATCATTGTGACAGATCACCTAATTAAGAAAATAAAATAATGAATTACAATGAAGTAAAGAAGAAATCACAAAGGAAAATAAAAATAATTTGAATTAATAAAAAAGTAAATGTAATCAAACAACATACCAAACGTTGGGGTAATGCACCTACAGCTACACTAAAGAGAAAGTTATAACCTTAAATGTACATATTAGATAAAAATAGGGTGAAAATAAAAAAACTAAATATACATCTAAAAATGTTAGAAAATAGTTCAGCAAATTCAACTCAAAAGGAGAGAAAGAAAATGGTAAAGATAAACAGCAGAAGATAATAAAACAGAAAATGACTATACAATTGAGAGGATTTCTAAGACTAAAGAAATTGATATACCCATGGGAAAAATGATAAATAGAAAGGCAAAGGGACAGATGAGAGACAGACAGAAAACACAAATCACCAATATCAGCAATGAAAAAGGGAACATCGCTGCAGATGCTACAATAAACATATAAAGAAATGAAAATACACATAAAATCAAATCTATCATTCTTTTCATTTTTCATATGTGTAGCCAGCTGATTCCACACCATTTGTTGAAAAAGTGTTCCTTTACTTATTAAACTGCCTTCGCGCTTTTGTTTAAAATCAGTTGATCACATATACACGGGTCTCTTTCTGGAGTCTATCTTGTTCCATTGATGTATAAGTCTACATTTTTTCTTATTACTTTAGGTTTAGATAACTCTTGAAATTAGGTAAAGTGCTACAATATTGTGAATTTTAGAAATTGCTTTGGCTATTATAGGTCCTTTGAATTGCAATATAAAATGAAGAAATATCTTTTCAATCTCTACAGAAAAGCATGCTTCAATTTTGACTGGGATTTCACTGAATCTATAGATCAGTATTAGAAGAATCGCTAACTAAACAATATCAAGTCTTCCAGTCTATGGACAGGCTTTATATCTCCCCATTTACTTAGATCTTTTAATTATTTTTTTTCTCACAGCAATCTCTAAGTTGTTTTTTCCCTTTTTTGCTGTAGTTGTAAATACCAACATTTAAAAAAGAAGATAATGTAAGCTTAAACCTTAAGAAACTTTAAAAGGAAGAGCAAACTAAACACAAAGCCAGCAGAAAAAAAATAATCTTCAAAGACAGCAGTAGTTGTTGAGTCCCTCTCATACCTCCTGCCTCCTCCTTTTTCACATTTCTCTGACAGACTCTTCTGCATTTCGCTTCCACTTTAAGTGTAATTATATATATTGACCTGCTGCTGTAGAGTCAATTTCAACTCATAGTGACCCTATAGGACAGAGCAGTATTGCCCCATAGGGTATCCAAGGCTGTAGTCTTTACAGAAGCAGACTGCCACATCTTTCTCCCATGGAGCGGCTGGTGGGTTTGAACACCAACCTTTCAGTTAGCAGCTGAGCACTTAACCACTGCACCACCAGGGCCCCTTATATATGACTGGTTCTGTTTCTCTAGAGACCCTAAGATACAATTTATAAATGAAGTCTCAAGATTAAAATCATTGTGAATAATTTTATAACAACAATTATAACTGCAACAATACATATCGTTCACTCATTTCTATGATGTAATCTTTTCCATAATAACAGAAATATTTATGTATTTATTACACAAAATTAAATAGATCCTGAAGATAATATTGCTACAATAAACTTGCAACAAGAAGTCATTTTGCTCCAAACCTAACTTACAGCAAATTCTACCTTAAAGCAAACAAAATTATAACAAGTTTTTCAAAACACAAAGATACTTCTTGGAAAAAAAAAACACACACACACAAAGAAACAATTTTATCATAAATATTTAGGTGACTGAGGTTTAACTTTGAATAGTCTAATTATAGCTTCCATCATTTTCCACTTAGTGAATATGTGGAAAGACAGACTTAGGCTTTCTTAACCCACTAAATATAATGCAAATGTCAAAACCAGGTAAAACATCATGTTGCAAAAGCCCTGAAGTCTTACCTCCATCAGAACAAAGAGTGCTGCAAAGAACAGAAGTGTCGCCCATTCCACTCTATGTAGAATTATCTCAAAATCATGGATATCAGCTATAATTAGCAACCAGAGGGCACCCATAATAGCAATCCAGCCTGGAAAATAAGTAAATGGATATATAGATGTAGTTCAATTCTTAATACACCAGATAATGAAATTTTTATCTTCTAATTGCCTTTTTCTTTATTGATCATAATCAATATACAGTAAATTGGACATATTAAAAATGTACAATTAAAACTTTTACTTATATGTTTACCATGAATTTATCACTGCAACCAAGATAATGAACATATTAATCACCCTCAGAATTTTACTCACGCTCATGTTATCGTAACAACCCCCCCCCCCAACCACCCCAGCTTTTCTTGTCACCATTTGTCAGGGTATTTCATTGTGGTTTCAAACTGCATTTCCCTAATGACTAAGGATACTGAGCATCTTCTCATGTGCGTTGTGCCATCCATATTATCTTCTTCGGCGAAGTGTCTGTTAAAATCTTCTGCTCACTTTTTTACCATCTTGAAAGCAAATGAAACTCAAAATAAGCAGAAGAAAAATAATAAAGTTTGGATCAGGAATCAAGAAAATTGTTAGAGAAAATTAATGATACCAAAACCTAGTTTTTTGAGAAGATGAATAAAATTGACAAACCTTTAGCCAGTCTAACAGGACAAAAAATGAGAAGACAAAAACTACCAGTATAAGATTACCGAATAAGGTCAATGACACAACTATAGATTCTACAGATGTAAAATATGTACTAGTTTTCTATTGCTTCTGTAATAAATTATCACAAACTTGGTGGCTTAAAATCACATCCATTTATTATCTCACAGTTTTTGTAAATCAAAAGTATGATGGGCTTGGCTGGATCTCTGCTTAGAGTCTTATAAGGCCAAAGTTAACAGTTGGCAGGGCTGTGTTCCTTTCTGGAGCCTTTAGGAAAGAATCTGTTTCTTATTCTGGTAGTTGGCAGAATTCGGTTCTTTGCAATTGCAGTACTGGGGTCTCTGTTTCCTTGTTGGCTTACTCAGGAGTTGTTCTCAGCTTCTAGTGGCTACCTGCAGTCCTTGTCTCATGGCCCCTTTCTTCCTCCTTCAAAGTCAGTAACAGTGGTTGAGTCTGTCTCACACTTCAAATCTCTCCTGCCTCTTCCTTTGTCGCATCTTTCTGACTCTTCTGCATCCCGCTTCCACCTTAACTCACATGATTATATTAGCCAAACATAACCCAGAAAAAAATCTCCCTATGTTAAAGTTTGTAATCTTAGTTCTATCTACAAAATCCCTTTTGCCATGTAACATACACAGATGTTAGTACCAGGGATAGGGGGTAGACATCATTGGAAGAGGGAATCATTATTCTATGACAAAAGGATAATAAGGAAATTTTGACCTACTTTATGCCAAAAAACTAAACAACCTAGATGAAATTTCAAACTACTTTGAAGATACAAACTACCAAAGCTTACTAAAGAAGAAATAGATAACCTAAATAACATTACAACTATTAAAGAAAATGAATTTGTAGTTAAAAACCTCCTGAAAAGGAAATTTGAGGCCCAGATGGTTTTACTGGTGAATTCTACCAAATATTTAAGGAATAATATCAACTCTACACAAACTTTTCCAGAAAATTGAGTAGTAGGGGATACTTCCAACTCATCCTATGAGGCCAGTATTATCCTGATACCAAAACCAAATACATCCCAAGTAAACTACAGACCAATGTCCTTTATTGTCATAGATTTAAAAACTTGTAACAAAATTTTAGCAAATTGAATCCAACAATATATAAAAAAGATAATACATCATGACCAAGTGAGGTATAGCTGATTTAACATTTGAAAATCAATCAATGGAATTCACCATATTAAATTGCTAAAAGAGAAAAACCATACGGCCATCTCAAAAGATGCAGAAACAGTATTTGACTAAATCCAACACCCATTGCTAATAAAAACTTCTAGCAAACTAGGAATAAAAGGAAGTTACTTAACCTGAAAAAGATAATCTATGAAAAACCTTCAACTAACATCATTCTTGATGATGAAAGGCAGCATGTTTTCTTGCTAAGATAAAACATTGCACTGGAGATCTTACTGGAGCTTGTAGCCAATACATCAATGTAAGAAAAAGAAATAAAAATCATCCAGATCAGAAAAGAAGAAAATAAAAATCTTTTTATTCACAGAAGACATGATCATCTATACAGAAAATCTGATGGAATCTAAAATGGTGCTAGAACTAATAAGTTAGTTTATCAACACTGCAGAATACAAGGCCAAGAAACAAAATTCAATTATATTTCTGTATACCAGCAATGAAGAACCACAAATTAAGATTTAAAAAAAACAGTATCATTTAAAATATGAAATATTTAGGGATAAACATGAGAGCTGCCATCATTCACATTCCCAGTATAAGCACTGACCGTTCATCTGAACAGCAACCCAACACAAGAAGAAACAGGGACTCAAGAATATTAACTGGTTTTCTACAGGCTACATGGTTTGCTGGGGGCAAAACCAGGATCCACCCTCAGTCTGAGATTTTCTTTCCTTTCCACCAAGTAGCCGTATCTCCCTCGCTCAGTCTCAAGTAGAATGTTTTCACACTTGTGAATCAATCATCTGGCAATTCCACTTAGGAAGCTTATCCCAAAATGCTGTTTGTTTCATTTCTCAGAAATATCACGTAATTTTGTTCTATCTGAAACCTGTAATCTTTTATAGAAAGCACACTGCACACGCTCCTTGTCCTGGACGTTTTGCAGCTGCTTTGATCAAATGAAACCTGTCTGATGAATGAATCTTGTCCTCACATAACTACAGTTAAGGCAGTTAACCTTAAGGCATGCTCCAGAAGCCAGTGCCAGAGAATACCGCAGCTCCTTATTACATAGTGACCCTCCAAAAAGGGAAAACTTACCAACATGCATTACTTTCTGGAAACAGAACAAATCAAACTGCCTGCCCTCTTTGGTGAATTATCTCTTGAGTACTGATCTTTGATTGCCCAAAATAGGTTAAATGAGATTTATTTCAAGTAATCAAGGACTTTTAGTTGCACAGAAACGTAGTTGTTGTCTGTAAGGTGTTTTTATACCTATCACTGGATGGGTCATCTATCCAAACGTAAGCAGCAGAGTGAGAAAGGCCCCGACCCCTTTTGAAGAGACCCCAGGCAACAGTGGGATGGGGCAGTGGACAGGCAGCAGAGTGATGATCATGGATAAAAGGCCCCAGCCTAAGTTTTATTATAGCATCATGCATACAGCATCATGCACAAGACAACTGTTATGGGATGAAAGAGGGGAGCATATAATAATTTCGCAGTTACTATACAGACTCATGAGAAATCTGCCCAAAATAGGCCTTTTCTTTTCCTAGCTCGCTTTTGAAATCCAGCAAAAGCATGACAATTTTTCATTATTCTTGTGTTTCCCTGGGCTGCTTAGCAATCAGTCAAAATCATTCATTCACATTGCACTCAGTCATGTACCAGGCACTGCACTAAGGCCTTTGTATATATTGACTGATCCAATCCTCACAGCAACCTTGTGGAGAGTACAGAAGCACAGAGTACGGGCCCATTTATTTAAGCCTACAAATTCCCCCAATAATGTTTTATAACTATCTGTGTAGGTTCTTCCTTGTGTGTGTGTGTGTGTGTGTGTGTGTGTGTGTGTGTGTGTATTAAGTGTTTATTGAGAAACTAATTTGCTCTGTAAACTTTCACCTAATCACAATAAATAAATAAGTAAATAAAAGGTGATCTAAGGGGGTATTTTTGGTCCAAGGTTTATGGAGTATCTCAGGGTGAGAGTCTCAGGGAATCCTGTGGTCTCAACTGGACTCTCAGTCTGGACTTCTTAAGAATTTGAATTCTGTTCCACATTTTTCTTCCCTTCTATCAGGATCCATCTATTGTGGCCCTGATCAGAATAGTCATTAGTGGTAGCCAGGCACCACCTAGGTCTTCTAGGCTCAGGGTAGATAAGGCCGTGGTTCATGTAGACTGTTAGTTCTGTAAACTTCTCTTTGTCTTTGGTTTCCTTCTTTATCTTTTTGCTCCGGAAAAGAAAAGACTGGTAATTGTATCTTAGATGGCTGCTTTCAAGCTTTTAAGACCCCAGATACTACTCACCCTACTAAGATGTAGAACATAAACTTTATGAACTCTATTAGGCCAATTGACTGAGTTGTCCCACCAGACTATGGTCCTACCACTTCAAACCCAGAAAACCAACCTCATGAGGTGTTTTGTTAGGCCTAAGAAGTATCTGTAACTGTACCTCCTATGTTCTTTATTATATATATGAATGTATATACATGCACACACACATGTATATACATATATAAAAAAAAAATCAAACCCATTGCTGGCGAGTCAATTCTGACTCATAGCGACCCTACAGACAGAGTAGAACTGCCCCATAGAGTTTCCAAGGAACTCCTGGTGGATTCAAACTGCCAACCTATTGGTTAGCAGCTGAACTCTTAACCACTACGCCACCAAGGTTGCAATATACATATATAGATACATGTATATATGCACACATATATACACACGTACATACCCATACACATATATGCATACATACATACATATGTAACCACACATATTTTTTGGTTCTTGTTGCTGTTGTTGCAAAATTATGTAAGTCCTAGAATTTACCAAAAACGTCATTTGTGTATGTGTGTGTGTGTGTACTTCTTTTTTTTATTGTTGTAATTGAATGAAGTTTACATGAATGAAGTTAGTCTCCCATACAGAAATTTTCTTTTTAACATATATTGTTATGAGACCCCAACCTCTCACCTCATTCTGTGACAGCACACTCCTCCCCTCCACCCCTGATTGCCCGTGAACATTCAACCAGCTCCTAATTCTCTCTGCCTTCCCATCTCACCTCTGGACAGAAGCTGCCCCTTTGGTCTCTTGTATGTACTTGACTAAGAGGCACATTCTTCACGAGTATCACTTTATGTCCCACAGTCCAGTCCAATCCCTGTCTGAAGAGTTGGCCTCAGAAATTGTTTTAGTTCTGGGGTGATAGAGTCCAGGAGCCATGCTTTCTGGGGCACCTCCAGTCTCAGTCACACCATTAAGTCTGGCCTTATTACTAGAATTTGAGTTCTGCATCCCATCATTCTACTGCTCCATCAGGGGCCCTCCGTTGTGTTCCCTGTCAGGACCTTCACTGGTGGTAGCTGGGCACCATCTAGTTCTTCTGGTCTCAGGCTGATGAAGTCTCTGGTTTATGTGGCCCTTTCTGTCTCTTCAGTTAATACTTTCCTTGTGTCTTTGGTGTTCTTCGTTCTCCTTTACGCCAAGTGGTTGGGACCAATTGATGCATCTTAGATGGCCGCTTGCAAGCTTTTAAGACTGCAGACGCCACTCACCAAAGCAGGATGCAGAACATCTTCTTAATAAGCTTTGTTATGCCAATTGACATAGATATCCCCTGAAAGCATGGTCCCCAGATCCCCCATCCCTGCTACTCTGTCTCTCAAAGTATTTGATTATATTAAGGAAACTTCTGATCTTTGGTTTAGTCCAGTTGTGCTGGCTTCCCCTGCAGTGTGTGCTGTCCTTCCCTTCACCCAGGATGATTCTTATCTACTGTCTAGTTCAGTGAATAACCCTCACCCTCCCTCCCCACCCCGGTAACCATCAAAGAATGTTTTCTTCTGTGTTTAAACCTTTTCTTGAGTTTTTATAATAGTGGTCTTATACAGTATTTGTCCTTCTGTGACTGACTAAATTCACTCAGCATAATAAGTTCCAGCTTCCACCATGTTATACGATGTTTCACAGCTTCATCATTGTTCTTTAATCATTGCATAATATTCCATTGTGTGGATATACCATAGTTTGTTTATCCATTTGTCCTTTGATGGGCACCTAGGTTGCTTCCATCTTTTTGCTATTGTGAACAGTGCTGCGATGAACATGTGTATGCATATACCTATTCATGTGATGGCTCTTGTTTCTCTAGGATATATTCCAAGGAGCGGGATAGCTGGATCGTATGGTGTTTCTATTTATAGCTATTTAAGGAAGCGCCAAATCAATTTCCAAAGTGGTTGTACCATTTTATATTCCCACCAACAGTGTATAAGTGTTCCAGTCTCTCCACAACCTCTCCAGCATTTGTTATTTTGTGTTTTTCGGATTAGTACTAGCCTTGTTGGGGTGAGATGATATCTCATTGTAGTTTTGATCTGCATTTCTCTAATGGCTAATGTGTGTAGGGTCTTTCTTTAAATTCATTCATACATGCTTAATAATTTTATATGCTTGTAAATATTTTTATTTCATTTTCTAATTTTTATTTGTGGTATAAAGAAATACGATAATTTTTTAGTACATTGATTTTGTGTTCAGTGACCTTCTGAATTAACTTTTCATTCTAATAATATATTTGGAAATTCTTTTGGAAAATCTTTAAACAGAATCATGTAATACATATGCTCATACTTAAATATCCACAGGATTGGTAAATACAAATGTTGTCCTCATTTTCATTCCTGATACTGACAAGCTGTGCATTATCCCTCTTTAGTTACTCTTACCAGGGGAAAAAATATTATTAAACTTTTCAAGAAATCAAGTTTTGGCATTTTTATCATCTCCACTTTACATTTGTTTTAAACTCATTAATTACTACTCTAACTGTATTATTTTGTCCTACTTTTTTAAAGTATATTCTCATTCATTTTTGTAATTCCATGACAGTGCTTGGATCATTAATTTGTAGGGGTTTTTTTTCCATTATTCATTAAAATTTTAGGTAAACCTCTAGGTATTTAAATATTTAAATACTTAAGTGAATATTTAAATATTTCCATTAGTGTGAATTTCCTGGTGGCAGATTCTCTCAGATTTTGTTTCAAAATATCTTTACTTCATTTTAATTTCTGAAAGATGATTTTACTGGATATAAAATTCAGGCTGGCAGTTTCTTCTTCAGTAATTTGTAGATATTATTTAATTTTCTTCTAATATCTGTTTTTTTCTATTGAGAAGTCAGCTGTCCATCAGGGTGTTGTTCTTGAAGAATATAATCTTTTATCTGTTTTTATGATTTTTCTCTTTTCTTTGGTTTGCAGAAATTTTACTATGATGTATCCACTTGTGATTTTTTTGTGTGTGTTGACTCTGCTTGAGTTTCTTAGCACTTAAATCTGTCACTTAATGTCTTTCACCAGTTTGGTCAAATTATCACCCACCATCTCTTCAAATAAGGAGCTCTGGTGGCAAGTGGTTAAAGTGGTTGGCTGCTAACCAAAAGGTCTGCAGTTCAAACCCACCAATTTCTCCATGGGGAGAAAGATGTGGCAGTCTGCTTCCATAAAGATTTACAGCCTTGGAAACTCTATGGAGCAGTTCTTCTCTGTCCTATAGTGTCACTATGAGTTGGAATTGACTCAACATTAATGGGTTTGGTTATTTTATTTGATCTCTTCAAATATCACTTCTGCACCATTATCAATCATCTTCTGAGACTCCAGTTATACATACCTCAAATATCTCTTAATTCCTTCTCCGTATTTTTCTTCTTTTCTCTCTATGATTCCATCTGTATATTTTCTTCTGATTTATATTCCATTTAACTAATTCTCTCTTCATCTGTGTCTAATCTGCTGTTAATCACATTCATTGAGTTCTTAATTTCAGTTTCTATACATTTTTTTGGTTCTGGAATTTCTATATGATTCTTTTTTATAGTTTCCAATTTTCTGCCAAAAATGCTATTCTTAATTTATTTCTTGAACATAGTAATTGTAGTTATTTTAAATTCCACATCTGATAAATTGATTCTCACATCTCCCATGAGCGTCTTTCTATTGTCTGTTAGGTTTGTTTGTTTGTTTGTTTGTTTTGGGCCAAGTACTGTTTGCTAAAATGACTAGTTATGTTTATTTCATGCCAGATGTTGTATATGAAAAATTGTAGAGACAATTTGAGGCTCAAGGTGGTGTGATCATTTTCTAAAGTAGATTTACTTCTGCAAGCATATAAACTAGAAGCACTAGCACACTGCATCTAGTGAGAGAAAATTTGAAGCTACCTTCATTTCCTATCATAACTGATCCACTTCCAATTAACGTTTACTCCTAAGGTATAGCAATTTGAGGTCCCACCAGAAGTCTGGGATGTTGCCTCCTTAATGTTCCCTGACCCCAGTAATTTTCTTCCAGCCCCATGAGTCACCCAAAGATCTGTTCATCTTCTCACGCTTTCAACAACTGTTTTCAGAACTGACGATCACTTTGAGTATAGAAGTAGAGTCAAATTCCAGGCTTTCCCCTCAAAAGTCAACTTCTTTGGTAACCCTTGAATGCCTTCACACAGTTTATTTTGATATACTTTTTGTCCAGATCTTTTTTTATTTGCAGGAATAGATTTAAATTGCCTAGCCTTCCATCATCGCAAGTGAAACTAATTTATTAGTTTTGGTAACAATATATTCTATTAATTTGATATATATAAATGAAAGCATATTTCATGGTGGGAACACGCAGATTTATGGCTATGATCTCATCACCCACATTTTGAGTCATTTCATGATTCATAGACAAGGCTTTCTGTGTTTGAATTCTGACTGTCACTTGATAGCTGTGAACTTTGGTAAAGTTTAACTCTCTGTGACTCAGTTTCCAAGAGTAAAATGGGGTTAAGCATTCGGTTGCTAACCTTGGCAGTTCAAATCCACCAGCTGCTCTTTGGAAACCCTATCAGGCAGTTCCAGTCTGTCTTATAGGATCACTATGCATCAGAATCAACTCGACAGAAATTGATTTTTTTTTTTTTTATTATGAGTGCTGCCTGAATTAATGCATGAAAAGTACTTAGAACAATGTGTGGCAAACACTAAGAATTAATAAAGTTGTTCTGGTTGTTATTTCTCAAGAAATTATTATATTGGCAGTGATATAGATCCTAAGAAATAAATAATTGACTTCTTAGGTATGTGCTTTACAAATCCAAACTATTCCAGTATGGTTGCAAAACTATGCCTCTCTCTGTCTTTACTCTAAATCAATAGGTCAAGCCTAAGGTACTTCTAAATGTTATCAGTCACAGAACTCAGAACCCAGTCCTCACAGGTTTCCTAAACTTTGATAACTTTATTCGCACAGTGTCAACTCTCAGAAGGTATGTGGTTTAGCTACACCACTCAAAGTTAATAAGGTGCCTTGATGACATGGTTCAAACTACACTGTCAAACAGAATTATACCCACATCTCTTCTTCTCATTATGTAAGTAGTAGAATTAACACCCAAAATGTCCAGTTAGTGACAAACCATGTTACTGTTCCCGTATTTAAATACTATATATCTGTGTAAAAAGAAAAGAGAAGGAAAACAGAAGATCTTGAGGAGGATGATCAATAGATGCAACTTAAGACTCCATCTTGCCATTTCTTTGGAATGTCCAGCTCCACCAACAGAGGACTCAGGATTTCAAGCCACCAATTACCACTTGAGAAGTGAGCCTCTCAGAGCTCAAGAACTTCCTCTACGTCTCAACTTCTGGGGCAACATTTTCACTGAGTTGGCACTCATTGGCTCTACTGTCTCCTCTCTTTCTCTCAAAGGACACAGCAGAACTGTTCACCAACATTCTATCTGGAAGCTCAAAGAAAGGCTTCAAGCTTCTGCCAGCTCCATCAGGTCCCTGATACATCACTGAGTCTACACCTTCTTCTGCGAAACTTAAGGTCAACTAATCCCACCATGTTTCTCATGTCTAAATTCCTAAATTGCCACCTGAAATGCCAACATCTTGTTTCACTTAGATTTGGACTCTCCCTTCCAGTTTTCCCAGAATGCTCCCAAAACATTTATGTCACAGTAAATAAAATTACCTGCATATTCTTTCTGGTGTCAGAATGCCCTTTACGTCCTAGTCTTTTAAAACTTTTCTGGCTTAGCAGTTTCTTCTCCTCCATGCCCTAGTGGTGCAGTGGTTAAGAGCTCGGCTGCTAACAAAAACGTTGGCAGTTCGAATCCACCAGCTGCTCCTTGGAAATCCTATGGGGCAGTTCTACTCTGTCCTATAGGGTCACTATGAGTCAGAATGGACTACACGGCAGTGGGTTTGGGTTTACTGTGCCAACACACGCCTCAATCTCCACCTTCCTTTTCAGACTTTAATTCTTCCTGCTCATGCAAACCTCCCACATCACTGCTTTCTGGCACCTTACATCATGCTTGGCACATAAAAGGCACTCAGTATACATTGGCTGCATGTATAGATGAATAAACAGCCATAATTATAGCTTAAGATAACCTGGCCATCCCAAGGATTAGTTTGCACCTTACAACTGACATTGAATTTTATCTTGGAGTTAATTTTTCCTATTTCCAACACATTATTCTGAAATATGAAAAGAGCTTGGTATCAAAAATGCCTCCGGTCAGGCTGGGGACCATGGTCTCAGGAGACATCCAGTTCAATTGGCATAATATAGTTTATAAAGAAAATGTTCTACATCCTACTTTGGTGAGTAGCCTCTGGGGTCTTAAAAGCTTGTGAATGGCCATCTAAGAGACTCCATTGATCCCACCTCATCTGGAGCAACGGAGAATGAAGAAAACCAAAGGCGCAAGGGAAAGATTAGTCCAAAGGACTAATGGACCACAACTTCCATAGCCTCCACCAGACTGAGTCCAGCACAACTAGATGGTGCCCGGCTACCATCACTGACTGCTCTGACAGGGATCACAATGGAGGGTCCCATACAGAGCTGGAGAAAAATGGAGAACAAAATTCTAACTTACAAAAAAAGACCAGACTTACTGCTCTGACAGAGACTGGAGAAACCCTGAGAGTACGGTCCCCAGACACCCTTTTAACTCAGTACTGACGTCACTCTTGAGGTTGACCCTTCAGCCAAAGATTATACAGGCCCATAAAACAAAACTAGACTAAATGGGCAAGGATAAGAAAGCAGGAGGGGACAGGAAATTTGGTAATGAGGAACCCAAGGTCAAGAAAGGAAGAGTGGTGATATGTCGTGGGGTTGGCAACCAATGTCACAAAACAGCATGTGTATTAATCGTTTAACATCAGAAAAACAACCAATGTAATCCCTCACATAAGTAAAACAAAAGACAAGAACTACATGATCTTATCAATCGTTGCAGAAAAGGCATTCGACAAAGTCCAACACCTATCATGATAAAAACACTCAACAAAATAGGAATAGAAGGGAAATTTCTCAATATAATTAAGGGCATTTATACAAAGCTAACAGCCAACATCATCCTAAATGGAGAGACTTTGAAAGCATTCCCCCTGAGAATGGCAACCAGACAAGGATGTCCTTTATCACCACTCTTATTCAACATTGTGCTGGGGTCCTAGCCATAGCAATTAGGCTACAAAAAGAAATAAAGGGCATTCAAATTGGTAGAGAAGAAGTAGAAGTATCTCTATTTACAGATGAGATGATCTTATACACAGAAAACCCCAAAGAATCTACAAGAAAACTATTGGAATTAATAGAAGATTTCAGCGAAATTTCAGGATACTAGATAAACATATAAAACTCAGTTGGATTCCTTTACACCAACAAAGAGAACTTTGAAGAAGAAATTACCAAATCAATACCATTTTCAGTAGCCCCCAAGAAGATAAAATACTTAGGAATAAATCTAACCAGAGAAGTAAAAGATCTATACAATGAAAACTACAAGACACTACTGAAAGAAACTAAAATAGACCTGCATAAGTAGAAAAATACACCTTGCTCATCGATAGGTAGACTCAACATAGTGAAAATGTCAATTCTACCCAAAGTGATCTGTAGATACAGTGCAGTCCCAATCCAAATTCCACCAGCAGTTTTTAATGAGATGCAGAAACAAATCACCGACTTCATATGGAAAGTGAAGAGGCCCCAAATAAATAAAGCATTACTCAAGAAGGAGAACAAAGTTGGAAGCCTCACACTACTTGATTTTAGAACCTATTATACCACCACGGTAGTAAAAACAGCCTGGTATTGGTACAACAAATATATAGACCAATGGAACAGAGTTGAGAATCCAGACATAAATTCATACACTTATAAGCAGCTGATATTTGACAAAGACCCAAAGTCCGTTAATTGGGGAAAAGATAGTCTCTTTAACAAATGGTGCTGGCATAACTGGATATCCATCTGCAAAAAACTGAAATAAGACTCATACCTCACACCATGCATAAAAACTAACTCAGAATGGATCAAAGACTTAAATATAAAATCAAAAGCTATAAAGATCATGGAAGAAAAAATAGGGACAATGCTAGGAGCTCTAATACATGGCATAAACACAATATGAACCATAAGGACAATGCACAAGCACCAGAAGACAGACTAGATAACTGGGAGCTCCTAAAAATCAAACACGCTCATCAAAAGACTTTATCAAAAGAGTCAAAAGACAACCCACAGACTGGGGAATAAAAAATTTTGGCTACTAAAAATCCGATCAGCATCTAATCTCTAAACTCTACAAGATACTGCAAAACATCAACAACAAAAAGACAAATAAGCCAATTAAAAAATGGGCAAAGGATATGAACAGGCACTTTGCCAAAGAAGATAGTCAGGTCGCTAACAGGCACATGAAGAAATGCTCACGATCATTAGCCATTAGAGAAATGCAGATCAAAAATACAATGAGATATTATCTCACCCCAAAAGGTTAGCACTAATCAAAAAAACACAAAATCATAAATTCTGGAGAGGTTGTGGAGAGACTGGAACACTTATACAGTGTTGGTGGGAATGTAAAATGGTACAATCACTTTGGAAATCGATTTGGCACTTCCTTAAAAAGCTAGAAATAGAAGTACCATATGATCCAGCTATCCCGCTCCTTGGAATATATCCTAGAGAAACAAGAGCCGTCACACGAATAGATATATGCACACCCATGTTCACAGCAGCACTGTTCACAATAGCAAAAAGATGGAAACAACCTAGATGCCCATCAACGGACAAATGGATAAAACAAATTATGGTATATCCACACAACAGAACACTACCCAATGATAAAGAACAACGACGAAGCCGTGAAGCATCTTATAACATGGAGGAAGCTGGAATTCATTATGCTGAGTGAATTTAGTCAGTCACAGAAGGACAAATATTGTATAAGACCACTATTATAAGAACTCAAGGAAAGGTTTAAACACAGAAGAAAACATTCTTTGATGGTTACAAAGATGGGGAGGGAGGGTGAGTGTTATTTACTAACTAAACAGTAGATGAGAATTATCTTAGGTGAAGGGCAGGACAGCACCCACTACAGGGGAAGTCAGCACAACTGGACTAAACCAAAGCTAAGAAGTTTCCTGAATACAATCAAACACTTTGAGAGAGTAGCAGGGGTAGGGGTCTGGGGACCATGCTTTCAGGAGACATCCATGTCAATTGGCATAACAAAGCTTATTAAGAAAATGTTCTGCATCCTACTTTGGTGAGTGGCGTCTGGGGTCTTAAACGCTTGCAAGTGGCCATCTAAGATGCATCAATTGGTCCCAACCACCTAGGGTAAAGGAGAATGAAGAACACCAAAGACACAAGGAAAGTAGTAGCCCAAGAGACAGAAAGGGCCACATAAACCAGAGACTTCATCAGCCTGAAACCAGAAGAACTAGATGGTGCCTGGTTACCACCAATGACAGCCCTGATAGGGAACACAACAGAGAGTCCCTGATGGAGCAGGAGAAAGGTGGGGTGCAGAACTCAAATTCTAGTAAGAAGAACAGACTTAATGGTCTGAGACTGGAGGAACCCCAGAAAGCATGGTCCCTGGATTCTCTATCAGCCCAGGAATAAAACAATTTCCAAAGCCAGCTCTTCAGACAGGGATTGGACTGGACTGTGGGACATAAAGTGATACTCGTTAGGAGTGTGCCTCTTAGCTCAAGTAGATAGAGACTAAATGGGCAGCTTCTGTCCAGAGGTGAGACGGGACGGCAGAGAGGGTTAGGAGCTGGTTGAATGGACATGGGGAATCAGGGGTGGAAAGGAGGAGTGTGCTGTCGCAGTACGGGGAGAGCAATTAGGGTCACATAACAATGTATGTATAAATTTTTGTATGGGAGACTAACTTGAAATGTAAACTTCATTTAAACTACAACAACAACAAAATGTTTAATTCCTGAAATAATTACTCTCCAGCTTTGGCTTCTTCAGTACCTTTTCTCCCCCATTTTACAGTGTAAAAGAAAGAGGGGACAGCATTCTACATGAGCTTTCTACAGTGAGAACACAAAACACATTAAAATGATGTTTTCTGCTTGAAAGGAAATATATCTTCATTCCACTCTTAAAGACTCCCAGGAGGGACTTAGAGATGGGAAGGTCCTGGGTAAGATGAAGTTGTGATGACAGCTTAGCAGCAGCTGCTTCTATGCACATCCTCTGGATATAAACACTACCAGAAATATCTTCAAGCCTTGTTGTCTCTTCTGATGGGACATTTAGAAACAAGATTAACGAAGATTATTATTACCATGTCAAAGAGAAAATTTAATTACAGACATTTTACTTTGATTTTAAGAATTTCTTACCCACAAAACCAAATATTCACTGTAAGGAAATTCCTGACCAAAAATTAATCCTGTCAGCGACTTTTCTTTCACCCAAAGTTGTTAATCTTTTCTTTCCTGTTTGAAAAGATTACTAAATTTGAATTTCAAAAAATATGCCTGGGTGGAGGGCCAGAGCCCATCTTATGACCTGATATCAGTTGATCTCAGTAAAAGGGGGGAGAGCAGGATTCAATAAATCATGTTAAGATCAGTCAACGGTTGATCTTCTGTATTTGTCTCTCCTTTTCTCTTTATGGAGCCCTGGTGGCACAGTGGTTAAGAGCTTGGCTACTAATCAAACGGTCGGGAGTTTGAAGCCACCAGCTACTCCTTGGAAACCCTATGAGGCAGTTCTACTCTGTCCTATAGGGTCGCTATAATTTTGAATCAACTTGACAACAAGGGGTTTGGTTCTTTGGCTTGGTGTAGCATTGGTAAGAGCTATAGCTGCTAACCAAAAGGTCGGCAGTTCAAATCCACCAGCCACCCCTTGGAACCCTATGGAGCAGTTCTACATCTGCCCCATAGGGTCACTACAAGTTGGAATTGACTTGACGGCAATGGGTTTAGTCTTGGTTTTGTTTTTTCTCTTTATAAACCCCATTGTACCTAGCTTGAGTCATTTGCTTTTTCTAGAATCTAAATGACCTCCCTATATGCATATAGAATAACTGCTCAGAATAAACCTTATGATCAAATTTTGTTGCATTTTAATTAATTTTAACAACATTAGGTATTATAATTCAATTTCAAGTTAAATATCCTAGATGCCAATCAGAATAAGTCTAAATCCACCTCCAACTAGTCTAATGCTGCCACAGAAAAGACTCCAAGGAAAAAGCAATACAAATAAATACGGTATAAATTATATTTGCTTCTTTTCCTCAAAAGTACAACTTGAGAGTCTAAGCACAACACAAATTCATCTAAAGGTCTAAGGACATTTTAAAAGACTCGTAACAGTTGTAAAGTAACTGAAAGTTGAAGTCACATTTTAATAGAGTTACCCATAGGGTCAGAACTGTACTCCTCACTAAAATCTGACCTTGATAGGCAGTTCCTAGTTTCCATGCAAAGAACATCCCATCACTGAGACATCTGCCTGCACTACACTTGACGCTTCTGAAGATGGCAGCACCAACACCACAGCCCTGCAGCAGCTATTCTGCCTGAAGCACACCATCATCATGGTACAGAGAGCCCGGGGTGCTTGGCTAACATCTGTGGATGGAACTGAAGAACAAGTCCTAAGAGCTGGAGAAGTGGAGAATGCAATTTGTGTGCTAGCCTTTTCCCAATCTTTCTTGTGTCATTCTTTTGCCCAGTGCAGTGAAGGGGGTTTATATTAAAAAAGAAGAAAAGATTCCTCCTTTGGAGTTTTCTTATAACTCTAAAATATTTACAGTTTCATTCAGAGACAAAAAGCCCCTCATCAAATGGCTGTGATATTGCTCTCTTTTCTCTCTCCTTCCTTTTAACTTCTTTTTTTGTCTACAGTCTTATCGGAGGATCCAAGGTGAGTCCCTTGGAGAAATTCCCAGAAAGCACCTGCAAGATGAAGGGAGTGGCATCAAACAAGCCATTATTTAGACCCTAAATAAAACACTCCTGTGTTCATACCTTCTGGGCACCAGGAAGTACGCAGGTGAAGAATAATACAGAATCCTGCCCTCAGGGAGTTTTCAACAGAAGTGAGGACAAGGGACATAGAATTGGTTATGCAGAGGTATGATGACTTAGGGGTTGGAATGGAAAATTAAGTCCTAATTCAATTGTCTCTAACTTCAACCCAGAACACCATGCTGTGTTCACCTCCTCAGGTCACACTAGGTCATCATGACCTCACTCCCAAGGACTAAGGCCCTGTGGGTTCTGGTCTGGGCAGCCTCCCCTGTAATGCCCAGGTGACCTGCATCCACACTACGCCCTGTGCACTGTGCACCATGCCGGACCGAGGTGCCCATCACAAATTCTCAGCCCTTAAAGGACGCTAACCACTTAGGAAACATCCTGTGAAAAATGCCCTTAGCATGATCTCTAAGAAATGTGTAGCTTCATCATAGAGACATAAAGCATCTCTAAAGGGCAAGAAACCCAGGGAGAGGGTGACAGGGACCTCACCATGTGCCACAGGGGGGAAGAGTGTCACACCCCTTGCATTTCATCCTAGACAGAGTGGAAACTAGACTCATCATGAGAATTTCTACGGCCCCTATCCTGAGAACTGTGACTCACACTGGGAGGGCAGCAATGTGGGGTCACCAGGAGGCCAAAGTTTCATACTGGAATCAGACTGACTGCACCAG
This sequence comes from Dugong dugon, assembly GCA_030035585.1. Lineage (NCBI taxonomy): Eukaryota > Metazoa > Chordata > Mammalia > Sirenia > Dugongidae > Dugong > Dugong dugon. Next base: position 59,259,010 of record CM057482.1, read on the forward strand.
TGCCACCTGCACCAGTTACTTTTTCTCTGAGCCTTATTTCTGTACTCATGAAGTGGGGACAAAAACTTCTACCAGGGAAGATTAGAAAGAAGACCAGAGTGCAGCGGCATCACTAGGGGATGTGTGAGAGGTGTGCACTGCATCAAGTGACACTGCCAGCAGAAGTGACAGCAAAATGACTGTCTATAGAAATATCCCTGTAGTTAGTTATAACAACGAAATTTTTTTTCATAAGCCCAGCTTACATGTATCAATATACCTACAAGGCTAAAACTCTATACCAATTTACTTTTTGAACTTTCTAATGCGCTCTCTACGTCTCACATAATTTGGACACGCTTTCAGGAGGGATTGGTCCCTCGAGAAAGACATCATGCTTGGTAAAGTAGAGGGTCGGTGAAAAAGAGGAAGACCCTCAACAGGATGGATTGACACAGTGGCTCCAACAATGCAGCTCATGTATAACAAGGATTGTGAGGACAGCGCAGGACCAAGTAGTGTTTCATTCTGTTGTACATAAGGTCACTATGAGTCACAATCCACTCGATGGCACCTAACAACAATGCACTCTGGTCAGAGCTGTCATCATTACCCAATTTCAACAATACTTTGCATCATGTGGTTTCATCTGCATGTGCTACAAGTACGCACTGTTGTTTTCGTTGCTGCCAGTGTTTTTACAATCACTGATTTTGTCAAATTTTCTGGTGTTTTAGCTACAATATTGTAGTAATTAGTATTTGTGAACCTATATCAATAACTTTTTTTGAGAATGAAGTAGTAATTAAAGGAAAAGAAGGAGTGATATACAGGAATTACCATTTATGAGTAACAGTAGTAAGGATTCTGCATGGTATGGTACTGGAGGAGGTCCATGGGGGTGGTGGGAAGAGATGACACCATGAGTTACTACACTGGGTGACACCAACCCTAGTGATGCCACTGCCACAGTGCTGGGCATGCAGGAGACATCAATATACTGTGGTGATCAGCATCATTACTGTTGTAAGGAGAAGAGTATAAGACATTAGCAAAAACTCAGCCGAGATCCTTTCCTCAATGGTTCTGCTGATGACAGGGCATGAACCTCAGCAGAGATGCACCGATGGGAACTCACTGCTTGGGTTCAGGAGCACCAGCTGTGAAAACGACCTCAGAGGTCTTTGCAATCTTGTGAACACATCTCACTCAGAGCACAAACCAGAGAGTTTCCCAGCAAATACAACAACAAAGGGAGCAGATAATGCCGCCATGGCTCCTATGCTGGAAGTGAAGCCTCCACAGGGGAGAATGGGAGAGGCTCCTAGAAAATGGGATTGAAGCTTTGGAGTATCTTTCTACAACACCCAGGAAGGTCTGTGAACCCCTCCCCTCAGCTTTCCAGAGGGACTCTCAGGCACAGGGTGGCGCAGAGGGTCCACTCAGCAGAGTCTATGATTCAGTATTTCTTATAGACAGGGTCTATGGATGACATAGACTCCCTGGATGGTGCAAACGGTTAATGCACTCTGGTAGTAGCCAAAAGATAGGATGTTGGAGTCCAGCCAGAGGCACCTCAAGCAATCTACATCTGAAACATCAGCTGTGAAAAACTCTATGGACTGTAGTTCTACTCTGACATACAGAGTCTACACCATAAGGCAACTAGTACTGGGTATGGGTGATAAATTTTCTGGGAGTCCTTGTAAATCTGAAAATGTCTTTATTTTGCCGTGGTTGCACAGAGGTTAATGTGTCTGGCTGCTAACTGAAAGGTCAACGGTTTGAACCCACTAGCCACTCCATGGGAGAAAGATGTGGTAATCTGTTTCTCTAAAGATTTATAGCCTTGGAAACCTTATGGTGCAGTTCTACTCTGTCCTATAGGGTAGCTATGAGTCAGAATTATCTCAATGGCAATGGGTTTGTTGTTGTTGTTTTCCTGGTTAATAGTTTCACTGGTGTGTATAATTCTGAGTTCAAAAGTAAGTTTGTTTGGTTGTTTGTTTCTCAGCACTTGGAAAATATTGCTCCTTTGTTGTTTTGCACTCAGTACTGCTGATAAAAATCTGGTATAAATCAATTATTTTTTTTGTTTGCTTGAGGTACTCTGACTTTTGTCTTTGTTAGCTTTTATATTTGTTTCCTTTTCCTTGATGCTCTAAAATTTCACTATATGTTTCTAGGCCTGAAGTTCTTTTCTGTTTCTTTACATAATTACTAAATTAAATCATTACATAACTGCCAAATTACATCATTACATAACTGCCAAACCACTGAGAATCATGGCCCAGCCAAGTTGACATATAACATTAACCATCACAGCCAGCGTAACTCTTGTCTTGCACCCCGGCATTTGTTACTGCCAGACATGTCCTTATGTGCAAAATAGTCGGATGGCAGATTTTTAACTATTGTCCTAAATGTGAAATGTCAGATAATGAAATAGTCGATAAGTGAGGAGTGAGTTAAGCTTAACTACTACTTGGTTTTAAGAAGACTTAATATTTTTAATTTAAGGTTTAAAGATTATCGCAAGGCATTAGTTTCAGGGATTCATCCAGCCTCCATGGCTCCACAAAGTCTGGAATACATGATAATTTGAAATTCTAATCTGCATTTTCCCCCTTTTGATCAGCTTTTATATTTGTTTCTTTTTCCTTGATGCTCTAAAATTTGATCAAAATGTTCAGTAATGGTAGCCAGGTACCATCTAGTTCTTCTGGTCTCATGGCAAAGGAGGCATTTGTTCACGGAGGCTGTTAGCCACACATTCCATTTCCTCCTCTTACTCCTGATTCTCTTTATTCCTCTGTTGCTCCAGGTGAATAGAGACCAGTTGTTGTGTCATGGATGGCCGCTTGCAAGCTTTTAAGACCCCCGAAACTATTCAATTAACTAGGAGGTAGAATAGAAGCACTAAACAAGTATTTGATGATATAATCTGTTCTGTTGAACAGAACAGAAGAGGCCACTAAACACTGGAGACATTATTTCCTTTTAAAACAAATAGATAGCTTTGAGAGAGAAGCATATAGAACAGCAATGGAGGGAATGGGGTACACACCTACCTAAACAGATATACCACCTAATATTGGAAGAAAAATGAGGTCATAGCCCAGTAGCCTTCCCATATGAGAGGTAAGGGTTTCCCACTCTTGCACAGAAACACTGGAGCTGAGATTCTAGCTTGGGCACTGGCCTCTAGGTCCATTCTTACCAACCAGAAGGGCTCTCCCAGTTTCTCTTCAATAACAGTGGAATGTTATCATTTTGCTCTGTGTCCGTCTCACCCCACCTCCAAAAAAGAAAGCAAGAAAATCTTGGAGGGGATGGTACAGCCTTACGAATATATTCAAGGTGACAACTAAAACTTTCAAGTCACTCAAGGGCAGCTGTTCTTGGAGGCTAGCAAGCTTCCCCAAATACTAGAACTTCTAATGCAAAGAAAATTCAGGCAGAATCCTTATTTTGATATGTACAAGGGCCAAGTACAAAGTATCCAAATATCCAAGCTGTCCCTCAAATGCCAGTTCACTCACATTGTCAAACAAGACAAGTTGGCAGGATAAACTCCTGGATGGACTGAGAGAGAGCTCTATCAACACAAACACATTGAGTACACCGAGGTGTGAGTCCCTGTGATAGCCCTGTGGCCTGAGTAATGGTAAACTGGACATGAAGTCTTCACCATTTCATACAGAATGCAGCCCACATACAACTTCCATAATATACTATGGTGACATCTCTGCTAGTGTCAGATACCAAGGTGCCACAGGGGTCTCTAAGGTGAATGCCCCCACTTTGCTGAGGCTGTAGATGAGCTAACCAGAGCTTAACTCAACTTTGGAGCTGTTGTATGGTTTCAAGAAGCTTTGAATAATGTTGATAATCAAAATTTCAGCAACAAACTCATGAGAATGCCAGCGAGAAAGGAAAGGGTCATAACGAATGTTTGCCTCACTTATTCTTAATGTCTTTTTTAGGTTTCAAACTCACATGATTTTCTAACTTCTTCAGAAATGTATAGCAACCCTATAGGACACAGTGGATCTACCCTATAGGGTTTCCAAGGAGTGGCTGGTGGATTGGAGCTGCTGACCTTTTGGTTAGGAGCTGAGCTCTTAACCACTGCACCACCAGGGCTTCTGCGCCTAATACAGGAGCACCTAAATACATAAAACAAACACTGAAAGAACTGAAAGCAGAAACAGTTCTGCAATAATAGTGGGAAATTTCAATATGCCATTCTCAATAATGGACAAAACATCTAGAAAGAAGACTAACAAGGAAACAAAAGACCTGAATGACACAATAAACAAACTAGATTGAACAGACATGTAGATAGAGATCACTCCACTCAACAACAGCACAGTACACATTTTACTCCAGTGCGTTTAGATCATTCTCCAGAATAGACCATATTTTAGGTCACAAAACACGTCTCAATAACTTTGAGAAAATTGAAATTATACAAAGCATTTTCTCTGAACACAATGGTATGAAACCAGAAATTAGTAATAGGAAGAACACTGAAAAATACACAAATATTTGGAAACTGAAAAACACACTAACAAACCCACTATTAACAAACCAATGGGTCTAAGAAGAAATCAAGAGGAAAATTAGAAATTATTTAAAAACAAATGAAAATGAACATACAGCATATCAAAATCTGTGGGACACAGTGAAAGCAGCACTCAGAGGGAAATTCATAGCTGTAAATGCATATATTAAGAGAGAAGAAAGATCATTAATCAAAAACCTAGCTGAAAAACTTGAGGAATTAGAAAAAGAAGAACAAATCAAATCCAAACCAACCAGAAGAAAGGAGACAAAAAAAAATCAGGGTGGGGATAAACAAAATAGAGAATAGAAAAAATTCAATGATAGAAGAAGTTTTTGAATGGATTAATAAAATTGACAAGATTTACCTAGAGTAACAAAAAAAGGAAGTAGACACATGCATATAAAATTAGAAATGAAAATAGGTGCATTACAATAGAGCCTAATGAAATAAAAATGATCATTAGAGAATACCATGAAAAATTGTATGCCAATACATTTGACAAATTAAGATAAAATGGACAGATTCTTAGAAACACACAAACTACCTAAACTAACATACAAAGAAACAGAAGACCTCAACAGACTTATTACAAGTGAAGAGATCAAAGAAGTAAGCAAAAACCTCCCAACAAGGAAAAGTCCAGGTCTGGATGGCTTCACTGAACGAATTCTACCATTTACAGTAGAAATGACACCAATCCTTCTTATTCTCTTCCCAAAAAATAGAACTCATTCCGTGACGTTATCATCATCCTGATAGCAAAAGTAAAGCAAAGCACCACAAAAAATAAAACTACAACCAATATTTCTGGTGAATATTGATGCAAAAATACTCAATAAAATATTAGCAAACAAAATACAGAAGCATATTAGAAAGATTATACATCATGACCAAGTGGAATTCATCCCAATAATTCAGGATGATTCAACACTAGAAAATCAATCAATGAAATACACCACACTAATAGAGCAAAGAAAAAAACCACATGATCATCTCAGTCAATGCAGAGAAGGCTTCTGACAAAGTCCAACAGTCTTTCACAATGAAAGCACTCAACAAAATAGAAATCAATAGAAAATTCCTCAATATGATAAAGGGCATTTATGAAAAACCTACAGCTAACATCATACTCAATGGAGAAATACTGAAAGTACTCCCCTTAAGATCAGGAAAAAGACAGCGGTGCCTGCTCTCACAACTGCTATTCAAAACTGTACCGGAAGTTCTAGCCAGAGTAATTAGTCAAGGGAAAAAAAAATCCAAATTGGGAATTACAGATCACATGATCCTATATATAGAAGACTCCAAAGAACCCACAAGAAAGCTACTAGAGCTAATGAATTCATTTATCATCAAAGTGGCAGGATACAACATCAACACACAAAAATCATTTGGGTTTTTATACATCAGCAGTGAAGAAGCTGAAAAGGAAACTAAGAAAACAATCCCATTTACAAAAGCGTCTAAAAGAATAACTAGGAATAAATTTAACTCAGGAAGTGAAAGACTTGTACAGAGAAAACTATAAAATACTACTAAAGAATTAAAGAAGACCTAAATAAACAGAAAGACATTTCATATTTATGGATCAGAAGATTCAATAGTGTCAAGATGTCAATACCACCTAAAGCAGTCTATATATTCAATGCAATCTCCCTCAAAATTCCAACAGCCTTGTTTGCAGAAATGGGAAAATCAATCCTCAAATTTAAATGGAATTGCAAAGGACCTCAAAAAGCCAAAGCAATTCTGGAGGACCCTCACTTTCCAATCTCAAAACATATAGCAAAGCTACAGTGATCAAAACAGTCTGGTAGTACTATAATGAAAGACACAGGTCAATGAAATAGAATTGAGATCCCAGAAGTAAGGGCACACATCTGTGGTAAACTAATCCTCAACAAGGGTGCTAAATCTATCAAATGGGAAAAAATAGCCTCTAGGACAACTTGATTTCCACATGCAAAAGAATGAAGGTACAATTGGTCTCCTTTCACCTGAAGCAACAGAGGAAGGAGAGTCAGGAATTGGAGGAGTAAATTGAATGTGTGTCTAGTTGCCTCTATTAACAACTTCTGTCTTTGCAATGAGACCAGAACTGGATGCTGCCCGGCTACCATTACTGAATATTTTGATCAAAGATTCTATAGAAGAATCCTGATAAAAAGGAGGAAAAATATGGAGCAGAATTTCAAATTCTCAATGGAATCCAGACTTTCTGTATCTGTTGAGGCTGGATGAATCTCAAAACTATGCAATAGTTTAAGATAGTCTTTAAACTTAAACGTTAAACCAAAATTACCCCTTGAAGTCTTTTTTAAATCAAAAAATAGCTTATCTTAATTAGTAAAGTACATCTGATTTGAGCATTATGCTCTTTTAAAGAATTATATTTGTGAAATAAAATTGACAGTGGCAAATCAAAAGTTAAGATGGGAAGGTTAGGGGTAGTGAGTTTAAGATAATGATAGTGAGAATGGTAGCACAACTTGAAGAATATAATCAATATTACTCAATTGAACGTTAAGAAATTGTTGAAATGGTGTATCTGTGGCTAAATATACTTTCACCAAATTAAAAAATTAAAAGTAAATTATCCAGCCTTTTAAAAATCTCAGTGGTATTACTACTTTGTGCAGTCTATGTAACTCAAACCATTTGAAATAAAAAATGAAAGGAGGCACAGTCATTGAATTGTTTGTACTACCCCAAGTTCATTGACTCATTTGTACTCAATGGAGGATACTGACATTATTATTCAAAACATACCAGAGCTAATAAAAAGGGAAGACCACAACCACAACAGATACCTTTAGAGAATCAGAGACAAAAATGACGAGCCAACATTATGACATGTTTTAACCAATTTGCAGAAAAGAACTAGTCTTCTTCATTTTTATAACTCACAGCATTTGCATGGGGCTCAGGAAATGTGGCTAAATTTAATTGGGAAAGAAGCTCCAGAGGCAGCAGTAAATAACTTTTATAGAAAAGAAGGCTGTAGTTATTAAAATCACAGTAAGAATTGCCAAACAGATGAGAAAACATGTTCATGTGTTATTCAGTGAAAAAAGAGAACCTATATGGCAGGTGCTTGAGGATCCAATGGTCAGGACAGGTCATAGAGTGGTTTTGAGGAAGGTGAATGGGCACTCCCTAGGAAGCGACATATAAATTACTGGAAAGTACCACACACCTAGTTGGGGTTTTTGTCTCTCAAGTCTCCACCCCTCTTCCCACCAAGGCCAGTCTCTCAACTCCATTGAAAGAAAAACTTGGTCTATAAACCCATGTATTACATTCCAAAAGTTCTTGCTTAAAATTATCTTACCCTCTTGGATGTTTTTTCTTGAAAAGTTACCTGGAAGCCCAATCTTCACCAGTTAATCAAGGTTCTCAGAAGCTTTCAAGGACAGAGGGCCAGATGTCATAATCACAAACAATTACTGAACAAAAATCGTGTCCCTCAGGAAAGGAAGCAGTCTTTGTTGATTATGATGCAACAAATACCAAAATTACAGAACGGGAATGGTAAAGTAAGAACTTCAAAAATTCTGCTCCTTTACAAAATCAGTGAGAACACTGTCAAAAGTTATGAAAATCAGGAGGCGGACCCAACATGGTACTATAGACAGAAACACCATGCCGCCCCTCCATGGCAAAGACAGGAAAAACTAAGTCAAATAGGGACAAACGTCCAATCCTGGACTCCTGAGCATCAAATGAAGAGATAAAGAACTCAACCAAGCACCGAATGGAATAAGAAACTGGCAGAGAACAAAGAGCAAAGAGAGATACAAGCGGAGGTCCCCTATCACCTAACACACCACGGATATACCATCTTGGACTCCTGTAGGAGATCGGCGGAGTAGGAATATGGGAAAGCAGCTTCACAGAGCTCCCAGCAGAAGACAGAGCACCCGGTAACCAGCAAAACATGCTTTTCCACCCTCCACCCTTCTTCCCCCGCTCAGCTTCCACCACTTCCCAGCAGACCAGGGTTACTTGGCTGGGAGGTATCAGCTCCATGCCACTTGGATTTGCCCTGCCCACACCAGTTGGCTCCTTCGGTGCCATTTCTTTGCTGCTGGTATTACTTTTTTTAACTTCTTTTGGTTTCTTCCCTGCCTCTCACCTCCTCCCCCTCCTTTCTCTCAAAAACTTGGCTCCATGTACCATCTTTGCTTCTTCTTGACAGGCTGTGAAGTGCCATTTGGCTGGGGAATGGCTTCCTAAATCCGTACCACCATGCTGGTGGGATCCCTGGAGTCTTTGTTTGTTTGTTTGCTTTCTCTTTATTTTTTCATTTTTGTTTTTCTTCATTTCTCGGTTTCTAGTCTCTCTCCACTTACCTTCTTTTCCTGTCTCCTGAATTCCTGGTGCTGTGTGCCATATCTGCCCTTCTATCCAGGCTGTACTGTGCAGCTTAGGAGCCACCTCCCTGGTCTGTGCAGCCATGCCAGTGGGATCCCTGGGGGCATCTTTTTTCTTTTTCTTTTCTCCTTTTTGTCTTTCTTCATTTCTCAGTTTCTCGTCTTTCTTTACTTACCTTCATTTCCTGTCTCCTGAATACCTGGCACTGTGTGTTATCTCCACCCCTTCTTGTCAGGCTGTACTGTGCAGCTTGGGAGTCACTTCCCCAGTTTATGCAGTGGCACTGGTGGGATCCCTGGAGACATTTCCTTTTTTTTTTTTGTATTATTTTTTCTCTATTTTTTTCTTTTTGTTTTTATTCACTTCTCAGTTTCTTGTCTCTTTCTACTTTCCTTATTTTCCTCTCTCCTGAATACCTGATGCTGTGTGCCATCTCTGCCCCTTAGAGACAGGCTTTGTCCCAAGGCTTGTGAGCCACTTCTCTGGTCACTGGTGGAATCCCTGCTGGCATTTTTCTTTATTTTTTTCTCTTTTTCTTTTTGCTTTTCTTCGTTTTTCATTTTCTTGTCTCTCCACTCCAGCAACAGGCTCCTTCAGCACTTTTTTTCTTTTCACTCCTGGTTCTCTATCCTTTCTTTTCTCCCATACCAAACTTAGCTCTACACATAACAACTTCCTCCTTCCCTCCTGCTTATCTGCACATGAACTGAACATTATACCCCCAAGCAGCACAGGCATGGCCTGCCAGAATCTGCCCTGCACTGACCCCAGGCCCGCCCTGTTGTCCTCAGTATATGCCACAAACCATCCCAGTAGCTCCCCTTCAGCTGAACCAGCCCTGCTGCACCACAGTTGAGTGACTGGCCTAACCCATTGGACAAGGAGGTGAAAAGTATTGTGCTGACAGACGAGCAAACAACAAAGACTGTACAACCAACCTGCTCAGATATAACCAAATAAAACAAAAAGCAGGATGAAACAAACATTGTACAATCAATAAACAAAGAAAACAACTACTGAAAGTCCTGAAGACAGGAGATAATATCAAAACATTTAAAAAAAAAAAAAAGGACAGGATGGTTCCAGTAGGCATCCAAAATAAAACATCAGATGACTTTCCAGTAGAAGAAAAGGCACTGGAACTACCTAATAGGAAATTCAAATCTCTAATATTCAGAGTTATCCAAGAGATGAAACAAAAAGCAGACAAAAATGAAAAAATAGACAAATTCATGGGAAAGGCAGATGAATTCACAGAAATACAGACAAAGCAATGGAAGAATTCAGGAAAATAATACAGGAACAAAATGTCAAAATAAATTCACAATCAGAAATCATACAAAAACAGCAATTAGAAATCCGAAAGATAAACAACAACATTTCAGAAATGGACAGTGTCATAGAAGGTCTGAGGAGCAGGTTTGAAACAATGGAAGACAGGATCAGTGAAACTGAACAAAAATACTTGGATATCACTTTGAGGAAAAAGAAAGAAGAATGAAGAAACCCTGAGAATGATGTGGGATACAATCAAAAGTAAAAATCTGCAAGTGATCACAATTCCAGAATAGGGAGAGAATATGCAGAACACAGAGAGGATCACTAAAGAACTGCTGACAGAAAACTTTCCTAATATCATGAAAGATGAAAAGCTAACCATCCAAGAAGCTCAACAAATCCTATATAGGATAGACTCAAAAATAAAATCGCCAAGCATATCATAATCACACTTGCTAAAAACGAAGACAAAGAATCCTGAGAGCAGCTTAAGAAAGAAAAAGTCACATACACAGGGGAAACAATAACACTAAGCTCTGATTACTTAGCAGAAACCATGCAGGCAAGAAGGCAGATGGATGACATATACAAAACCTTGAAAGAAAAAAACTGCCAACTAAGAATAATACATCCTGCAAAACTGTCATTCAAATATGATGGTGGAATTAGGATATATCCAGATAAAAAGAAATTAAGAGAATATGTAAAAACCTAACCAAACTTAAAAGAAATATTAAAGGGAACCCTTCCATTTTGAGAACAAACATCAGAGGGATGAAAGTCTGAATCTAGGATGCAAGATCACACCAGCCAGATACCAACCCAGGAAATGAACCCTCAAGGACTATTCAAAACCAAAAGATTTACAACAGGGAACCAGAGGGGTTAATCTGTAAATAACAACAATGTCAGAACAATAAAAAAGGGAATAAATGGTGTAGGTATAGAACCTTCTAATGGAGAGGAAAGTAAGGGCTACCAAGTGATAACAGACTGGTTCAAATATAGAAAGAAGGGTAAATTTCAAGGTAACCACAAAGAAAGTTAACAAACCTACTCATCAAAATAATAAAACTTAAGGACTCAGTAAGAATAAAATCTACAAAGACAAAAGAAATGAAAAAAATCCACAAACAAAAGGAATTCAGCACAGGAGAGTAAGAGGAACAAAGAAAATTTCACCACCACACAAGAAAAGCACCACAAAATGACAGCAATAAACTCACACCTATCAATAACTACACTGAACATCAATAACTACACTGAACATAAATAGACTAAATGCACCCATAAAGAGACAGACAGTGACAGAATGGATAAAAAAAAACAGGATCCATCAGTACGCTGTCTTTAAGAGACACACCTTAGAAACAAAGACATAAATTTATTAAAAATCAAAGATTGGAAAAAAGATATATACCAAGCAAACAGCTACCAAAAAAGAACAGGAGTTGCAATACTAATCTCATATAAAACAGACTTTAAAATAAAATCCACCATAAAGGCAAAGAAGGGCATTTTATAATGATCAAAGGGATGGTCCATCATGAAGACATAACCATAATAAATATCTACACACCCAATGACAGGGCTTCAAAACTCAGAAAATTAGCCAAAGGCTTACAGTACTACAAGGAGCATTTATTCAAGAAAAATAGCTGAATATCCATGACAAGAGCAAGCTTTGTCATTTCAACTTGCCCTATTCCCATCCCCTCTCCCTAGCTCCATGGTAGCCTTGAAAACATACAGTGTTACAATCATGGTGGAAACCAGCAGCGTAACAGCCATTGGAGGAGGCAGAATGTGATTAGAGGTCCCCAAACCCCCATCCCAGAGAACTGTCATTATCTGAGCTGTCTGGAAGTTCCCTGGAAAACCCCACTCTCAGTGCTTGTCTTTATTTGGTCTGAATCAGAGCTCACTCACTATTAACAGCTTTCCCCCAGGGTTTCTGTTGAAAACCGTCAGCAGAAATTGTTTAACATTGCAACTGCCTGAGAAGGCAATAAAAGTTGGGGCTAACAAGAAACTGACCAAAAAACTTAAAAGAAAAAGCTGGGGAATGATATGTCCATAGGGTATTTTGGAAAAACTCCAACATATTCTTGTGAATCTAGAAGGTCAAATGTATGCACAGGACTGTGTACATGTCTAGAAAAGACTTGCAAAGGCCCTATTTCTCATCCCTGGATGATCTTAAGGCTCTACCCAAGCAGGAAGTTAAGGCAAGTACAGAGTTGTAAGCTGTCTGGTGAAGCTTTGAAGGATTGCCCCAACATGCATACAGAGCCTCTTGGCAAAGGCAGGTGAATTATTGGTTCAAGGCATTTAAGGAAATCTCTCTCCAATCATTAGCTTACCACTAAGATAATCAAGCAGAGACTTCAGTGGCTACACATGAAATAGAATATATACTTTACAGAATTCGTTTATAAAAGTCACTAAACAAAGAAATAAATCGCAACAATAACTAACATTGGTGAAAGGGGAGAATACTGATTTTCATAGTAACCACATTATATTATTTAAACATGTCCAATTTCAACAATGAAAATCTAAAACACATAAAGAAGCAATAAAATATGGTCTATACAAAGTGGGAAGAAAGGAGTAAATAAAAAGTTTACCTGAGGAAGCCCAGACATTGGACTTATTAGACAAAGACTTTAAATCAGCTATTTAAAAATGTTCACAGAACTAAAGGAAATCATGTGTAAAGAACTAAAGAAAAGTATGATAATGATGTCTCAACAAATAAAGAATTACAATAAAGAGACAGAAATTGTAAAAAAAGAAGCAAGTAGAAGTTCTGGAATTGATATAATAACTGAAATTTCATAATAACGGAAATTTTAAAATTCACCAAAGGGGCCCAACAGCAGATTTGAGCTGGCAGATGAATTAGTAATCCTGAATATACCCAGTCTAAGAAACAGCAATATAAAGGAATGAAGAAAAGTGAACAAAGTCTCAGAGACCTATAGGACACCATCAAGAACATCAAAATATGCATAATGGGACTCCCAGAAGGAGGGAGAGTGAGAAAGGAACAGAAAAGAATATCTGAAGAAATAATTGGCAAAAAAATCCCAAATTTAATTAAAAAAACATTAATTTTCACATCCATGAAGTGAAACAAGTTCCAAATAAAATAAACTCAAAGAGATTCACACCTAGACAGATCATAATCAAACTCTTGTAGACAAAGACTCTTGAAAACAGCAAGAAGAAACTCATCACATATAAGGTATCCTTAATACGATTTACAGATGACTCCTTATCAGAAAGTATAGAAGCCAAAGTCACTAGGATGACATATTCAAAGTTCCAAAAGAAAAAGATTGTCAACCAGGCAGCAAAACTATTGCTCCAAAATGAAGGAGAAATTAAGATATTCCAGATAAACAAAAACTGAAAGAATTCATTAACACCCCTATCCTCCAAGAAGTAGTAAAGGGATCTTTCAGACTGAAATGAAAGGACATTAGACAGAAACTCAAATCTACATGAAGAAATAAACACCACCTGTAAAGATAATTATATACATAAATATAAAAGACAATACAAATGTAATTTTTGTAACTTTTTTAAAAATCTGATTTAAAAGACTGCATAAATCGATAATTATAAAACTGTGTTGATGTGCACATAGTGTATAAATATGCAATTTGCATGACAATTATAACAAAAAGAGGGGGAGGAAACAGCTATATAAAAGAAAACTTTTCTATATTACTGAAATGGAGTTGGTATTGATCTCAATTAGACTGTTATAAATTAAGATGTTAATTGTAATTCCTTAGGGCAACTGCTAAGAAGATACCTCAAAAAGACAGAGTAATAAGCAATTAAAATTCTACAGTAGAAAAAAATCTACTTAACACAAAAGATGGAAGTAATTGAGAAATAAAGGAATAAAAAAACATAAGACATATAGAAAACAAATAGCAAAATGTTGTTAGCTGTTGTTATTAGCTGTTGTCAAGTCATCCCTCAACTCATGGTAATGCCATGCACAAAAGAAGAAAACGCTACCCAGTCCTGTGCTATCCCTGTGATTAGTTCAGATTAGATTGTTGTGATCTATAGGGTTTTCACTGGCTAATTTTCAGAATAGATTACCAGGCTTTTCTTCCTACTATGTCTTAGTCTGGAAGCTCTGCTGAAATCTGCTCAGCCTCATAGCAGCACACAAGCCTCCAATGACAGACAGGTGGTGGCTACGTATAAGGAGCAGTGTCCTGGAATTGAACCAAGGTCTCCCATGTGGATGGAGAGAATTTTACTACTGAACCACCACTGTCACATAAGTAACAAAATAAGAAACATAAATTCTAGCATATCGGTAATTACATTAAATGTAAATGGATGTTGATAGGTGTCTTAGACTAGGTTCTCCAGAGAAGCAAAACCAGTAAAGCGTATAAATATATAGAGAGAGATTTATATCAAGGTATTGTCTCATGTGGTTGTACAGGCTGTAATTTCCCAAGCCCGTGGGTCAGGAAAGAGGCTTCTCCTGATTCACACAGCCACAGGGGCTGGCAAACCCAAGATCAGCAAGCTGGACAGAAGGGCTGTTGCTTACAGGCAGTGAAGATCAATGAATCCCAAGATAGGCAGGCAAGACTGCAGGTAAGCTGCTAGCTCAAGTCCCAAGAACTGGAGGTCAGATGAACAGGAGCCAGCTGCAGGATCCAGAACAAGCAAAAGCTCCCAAGCCTTGCCAGAATGTCCACCCACACTCACTGCAGTCCACACGTCCAAAGAAACTCCCCTTCAACTGACTGGCTACTCACAGCAGATCCCATCATGGAGGTGATCACACATCAAATCTCAACAGGGAAGTTATCACAACACTATATGACTGCCAAAACACTGAGAATCACGGCCCAGCGAAGTTGACACAAAACCTTAACCATCACAAGTGTCATGGATTAAACTGTGTCCCCCCAAAATTTGTGTCAACTTGGCTAGGCTACGATTCCCAGTATTGTGTGATTGTCCACCATTTTGTCATCTGTTATGATTTTCCTATGTGTTGTAAAATCCTACCTCTATGATATAAATGAGACAGGATTAGAGGCAGTTATGTTAATGAGGCAGAACTCAATCTACAAGATTAGGTTGTGCCCCTTCTAAGATATAGAAGACAGAAGTGAGCAGAGAGACATGGGGACCTCATACCACCAAGCAACAAGAGCCAGGAGCACACGTCCTTTGGGCCTGGGGTCCCTGTGCCCAGAAACTCCTAAACCAGGTGAAGATTGATGACAAGGACCTTCCCCCAGAGCAACAGAGAAAGAAAGCCTTCCCCTGGAGTTGGCACCTTGAATTTGGACTTCAGCCTCCTAGACTGTGAAAGAATAAATTTCTCTTTGTTAAAGCCATCCACTTGTGGTATTTCTGTTATAGCAGCACTTGATAACTAAGAGAATGGGCATATAACGTATAAAGATATAATTTGTATAACTATAATAGCACAAAAGAGGGGGAAGAAACAGTTATAGAAGATAAAAGTTTTGAATACTATTTAAATGAAGTTGGTATTCACCTGAACAACAACAAAAAAACCATACCCATTGCTATCAAGTCAATTCTGACTCATAGCGACTGAACTAGACTGTTACAAATTAAGACGTTAATTGTAATCCCCAGGGCAACCACTAAGAAATTAAAAAGGCAAAGAGAATGAATTATATATTTTAAAATGATCCAACTATAAGTTGTATTCAAGAAATTCATTCTATAATACACCACGACCAAGTGGGATTCATACCAATTTCTGGGAATTGAAAGCCCAGAAATAAATCCATCAATCTATGAACAACTGATTTTTGACAAGGGGTCAAAGCCCATTCCGTGAGGAATAAACAGCCTCTTTAATAAATCGTGCTGGCAAAACTGGATATCCACTTGGAGAAAAATAAAACAAGACCCATACCTCACACCATGCACAAAAACTAACTCAAAATGGCTCACTGACCTAAATGTTAAACCTAAAACTACAACGTTCCTGGAGAAACATAGGGAGAAAAGTACAGGACCTAATTTTTTTAACAGGCTGACAAACGTAACTACAAATACGCAAATAGCAGAAGGCAAACTAGATAATTGAGACCTCATAAAAATTAAATACTTCTGCTCGTTAAAAGACTTTATCAAAAGAGTAAAAATACAACCACAGACTGGTAAAAAATCTTCAGAAACAACATAGCCAATAAGGGTCTAATCTCTAAAATACATAGAAAATGTCAACAACTCAACAACAAAAGACAAACAACCCAATAAAAAATGGGCAAAGGACATGAACAGACACTTCACCAAAGAGGACATTCAAGCAGCCAACAAACACATGAAAAGATGCTCACAATCATAAGCCATTAAACCAAAAAAAAAAACCAAACCCACTGCCGTTGAGTCAATTCTGACTCATGGTGACCCTATAAGACAGAGTACAACTGCCCCATAGGGTTTCCAAGGCCATAAACCTTTATAGAAGCAGACTACCACATCTTTCTCCCACAGAAGGGCTGGTGAGTTCAAACCACAGACCTTTTGGTTAGCAGCTGAGCGCTTTAAACACTGCACCACTAGTTCCTTCTGCAAGCCATTAGAGAGATGCAAATCAAAATTACAATGAGATATGATCTCACCCTGACTAAAAGGGCACTGATTAAAAAAAAAAAAAAAAGATAACAGCAAGTGTTGATAAGGATGTGAGGAGACTGGAAGCCTTATGCATTGTTGGTGGTACTGCAAAATGATACAACCACTATGGAAGACAGTAAAATATTTCCTAAAACAACTAGAGCTAGAAACACCTTATGATCCAGAAATCCCACTCCTAGGTGTATACCCCTGGGCCTTTTTTCACCATCTTCTCCATCTCATTCTGCCTGAGCCCAAACCATCCTTCCAAGGTAAGTGAGCACTGCCACCTCCATTAAGTCTTCCCTGAGACCATAACAAGAAAACATCTTCTTGAGGAAGCACGGAGTGCTGGGAAGATCCTTGAAGGAGACAAGCCTGGAATTAGAATCACCGTAGCCCTCCATGACTGGGTGACCATGTGGCTTAAGGAGCCTCATCTCCTCATCTGTTACTCACAGGATCCCAGTATGATGCCACTGAACACCCAAATCCTTTGACTGACCCCAAGATCCAAATATACTGCCCCTGCCACAGTGACAACTCTTATTTTAAATTAATATACTGCATGCTTGTTATAATTTAACTTCTCACATCACCCCTCTAAGTTTATGGTTAGATACCATGTGAGCTAGAGACAAGACAGTCAAATCCTCTCAGAAAGTGAAACTCTCTCCATGAAAAGAATAGGTGCTTCTCTTGTGGATTTGGTGAATGTCTGAACTCAGTAGAATGACACTTCTGAGGCCCTGAGGCTGAGGGCCAGCCCTGACCCATTCCCTGAGGCACCACTCTCTACCACCAGTGGCATACACCAGATGCCGCTGTGGGCCAACTGTCATTGTTTGTTTTTGGAAATTCTGCAAGGTTCATTTACTTTCTTGTATGTGCTCAGCCTGTTCTCTCTGACTGAAATAGTTTTTAATCACATCCTCAAGTTTTGGAATCCCACCCGTTTGTCAAAGTCCATGTCAAATGTCCTCCAAGAGGCATTCCACTGCCTTTTAAATTGGATGTCACCATCTCTTCCTCCTCCTCCTCTTCCTCTTTCCCCCTCCTTATATTCTCTTTCATTTTAACACCATTACCATTTCATCTTGACCTTTATTGTGGAAAATTTAATCTCTGGCTTTATAATACAGTACCCTTGTCTAATCTCTGTATCAGGTTCTGAGAGCTCTCATGCTGTAATTAGCTGTTTGGTCCTGTGCAGAATAAATATGGGTCTATCTGCTTCTAGAATGGAAGATCACTGACAGCAGTGGCTTGGTTTTCATGTTCACCATGCTATTCCCAGCCCCTAGACTACTGCCTGCATTTTCTATATAAATGCATGAATCAATGAATGCATGAATGATTAATTAAAATGAACTGCCTGCCATAAACTACAGAACGTATATTAGGAGGTTTGGGGAATGTCTGTCCTCTTTATCTGAGAACTGTGCCTCTTCCCACCCCATGCCAAGTTTACCATGTGTCCCTGCCCTCCTGGCCATGTTTTCTGAGCTAGGAAAGAACTCTGACCCAACTTGGGCTCATCAGACTCTTCACCTGGGAATTCGGGATTCAGAGTAGCCTTTTCTGTCTTTATGTGACTGAAATTGAGATCATATAAACTGGGAAGTGAATAGGGCAGCCATTAGTCTGATGTGAACAGAGAAAAGACAAGAAAGCTAGTCTCCGGTGAAGGTGAAGTGAGAGTAGAGAATTGGGGGTGCGAGGGGAGAGGAGCACACCTTTGTCCATTGCCTCCCTGAGCCTGCACCTAAGAGGCCCATCGCCCCTGGGAATCTGCCAGATGGACCAGTATCTTTCTAATAATCCCCTATTTTATCTGTGATAGATTAAGGAGATTGCATTTTGGTAACTAAAAATACTTCCACAAAGACAAAAGTAAAATTGTTCAACAACAGGGACACTGAGAAGACCAGCAATTTGGAAATCATAATCAGGGAAATAATTCGAGAAAAAATTCTAGAACTGAAATCTAATCAGAGCACAGCTATTGTGAGAGAATGCAGGGGTACGTTCTGAAGTAATTATCAAAGAAAGTGACCTAGAAAATCACTAATTAAAGTTGTAAATGTTAAGGTCAAAGATAGCATTTTAAAGCTTGCCTCACCAATTCTTCTCATGGTCAGTTATCCACAATACCAAAATCTTAAAATTTTGAAAAGCAAAATTTTTGTAAGTTTTATGCCAAAGCCGGCTTAAGCTAAAATGAGGTTATTTGTGGTCTTTATTTATGCCATCTTTTGTAAATACTCAGGTTTCCCTGCAGAAATATTAATGTTTTCCTGACGGGGCACCATCCCTGATGCTTTTAAGGTCAGAGTCCCTGACCCTCTCAGTATATGCACTGGGTTGTCTTTCTAGAACACAAACAAAACTAGCTGAATTTTGAAATATATCTGCACCAAGAGTTTCAGACTAAAGGGCTGTTGACCTATGTTCAACAGTCAGACCAATCTGGAGTTCATTCCAGTGTATACTGTGAGGTAATGATCCTTGCATGTTGGGGAACTAATTCTTTATCAGACGGACGTGATTGTGACCATGGGTCTTATTCACTTTCCTTAAGTGTCACTTATTACACAACATTGAGTCCTTCAGATCGCTTATCCAAACCTTGCCTCAGTGACCAGCTCTGCATGGGTGCCACCACTTCATATATGTGTGACTAGACCGTGTCTTGTGGGATGCAACACTTGCGTCCCAGCTAGGGCTCCTCTGTCGACACTGTTGTATGGCCAGCACACCTAGGGAGAAACTTTGACCAGTGGAGTGTAGAAGCTTGTGGGTAAGTGCTCTTCTTACTCCCACTCAACCCCACAGATGGTCCTGAAACACATTTTGCATTTCCTCTCAGACAAACTTAGGGGGTTGAGAAACCAGTCTCCCATACGGGGACATCAAGTGACATGGCCCTGTCTTGCCTGCCCCCTTCCACCACTCTGCTTCTCCACTCCTCTCTTCTCCCTGGGATCATCTGCCCCAATAAAAAGCTCACATACAAGCCTTTGCCTAAGGCTTTACTTTCTGCAGGAACCAGGCTGAGTCAGCTATATATTAAATTCTCAACATAATTAGGTTTGCATCTATAAGAATTAATTTGAAGTTTGTTCATGCAACATATAAACTAAACCTATACCTTGTATCTACTAATGTGTCAGGTATCTCCACAAGGAAAGGAAAGAAAAATGTAGAGGACATGAACCATGCCTTTGAGCCCAAAGGGTGGGACTATATCAGGGGACAGAGAAATAAACATATAATTAAAACATAAACTCTGTATTTAAGGTATATATCAGGTGCTATGGAACTTCAGGGGAAGGGGTCTGGTTATACCAAATGCTGGTGAGGATGTGGAGTCAATGGAACCTCTATACACAGATGGTGGGAATGCAAAGTGGTACAGCCACTCTGGAGAACAACGTGACATTTCTTATAAAGTGAAACATATACTCACCATATGACCCAGCAATGCCAATCCTTGGTTAATTACCCAAGAGAGGTGCATATTTACCTTCACACAAAACCCTGTACATAAATGTTTAGAGCAGCTCTATTCATAATAGACCCAAAGTGGAAACAATCCAGATGTCCATCACTGGGTGTACGGATAAACAAACTGCGGTACATCCATACCATAGAATATTGCCCACAACAAAAAAGAATGAATGACTGATACAAGCAACAACTTGGATGAATCTGAAAGGCATTGTGCTGTGTGAAAGAAGCCAGTCTCAAAAGGTCACATATTACAGCACTGGAGAGCAGATCAGTGGTTGCCAGGATTCAAGGCAGGGGATGAAGAAAACATGAGGGAGCTTTTTGGGGTGATGGAACTTTCTATATTCTGACTATACTAGCAGTTGCATGAATCTGCACGTGTTAAAATTCACAAAACTTACACCACAAGGAAAAGTCACCTTTGCTGTATGATAATTAAAAAAAATTAAAAGAAGGACAAACAAAGAGTGAGAGTCAATGCTGTGCTTAGGTTACGATTTTTAAATGAAGGAATGTTATATGAAGTGATCTTATGTTAAGTGGCATTGCATTGTGTTAAATGATGTCATGTTGTGTTATATGTCACACTGTGTTATATGACATCATGTGTTAGATCATGACATCACCTTGTATTAGACGACACTGCACTGTGTTAGATGACATCTCCTTGTGTTAAACGGCACTGCCTTATGTTAGGTGATGTCATCTTGTATTAGATGACATCACCTTGTGTTCGATGAAGTCCCTTGTGTTAGATGGCATCACTTCGTGTCAGATGACATTACATTGTGTTATGCTACCTTCTGCAGTAGTCAGATTCAAAATAGAACCTTCCCATTGATGGACAATCCCATTCTCTTTGGTGGGAAGAATTTGCATCTATTCTGTCCTGTTTCCATCAGGAGAGTTACTGTAACTCTAGGGAAATTGTATTCCATTAAATATATGTTAACCTAACTTTTTTCCAAGTCAGCCTAACTCTTTCTCATATCAGGGTGAATTAACAAGTATATGGATTCTATATTCCAGGATCCCTAGAAAAAAATCATCTGCACACAAACCCTAATTGAAAACAAAGGAAGATTTAAAAGCAGGAAAGAAATAAGTTCCCTAATCACAGATGAAACAACACATAAAAAGAAATGTAATATCTTAGTTAAAAAAAAAAAAAAAAGGAAACTTCTCAGGCTAAAATTAAAAGTTTTATAATGATCAATATTTTAATTCCATACTGTTAAAGATCTGACTTCAAATTTAAAATGTTCTTAATACAAAGACTCCTGCCAAATGCAAATTTCCACGTATCTTTAGTTTTTACAGTGTTTACATTTAAAGTGGAATCTTAAATAAAATTGGGAACAAAATAATCTGGGAACACCCAAGAGAATTCTCAAATGGAACCTCTCTGTCAACAAAACATCAGTTTTATTTTATTTGTTTAATAACAGTAGTAACCAGCAGCATTCTTAAAGTGATTAAAGGTTTATAATATTAATATTATATTATGTCTGGAGTGTGATTAAAAATAATTACACTGTAACAATTTCTAGATGTAATTCACCAAGTACAATTAAAATTTATTACATTTTTGACATTAGCTTTTACATTCTTCATTACTTCATTGTGATTCTACATGGATCAGTTGTGTAGGCTTAGAACCAAGTGCAGGGTGCCTGACAAGCGGGATTCTGAGATTGTTTAGGGAAGTAAATTCTGAGAGGTAGTGAACACAAGACATAAAGCTGAATATCCAGTCAAAAGTATACACATCATGTGCTATGAGTGAGAACTCTAGAAATGTGACTTTCTACTAGAACAGGGAGACCCTAACTCAGGACCATAAGATTTCTAACGTAGCCAAGAAGCCAGCGAAGCAATGAAGCAATGTCAGTAACTGGCGCTTGCCCTTCTTATCCATCTGCTTTATAAAGTCCAGACACTTTGCTTTCCACAGCAGTTATAGTCTTCAAATACTGCAGCAAATCAAATTTTTATCAGAAGTTATTTTAAATATCTTAGCAAAGCCCACTTTTTTTTATTGTTGTGAAAATATACATACCAAACCATTTACCACAACAACTTCCATATTTACAATTCAGTGACATCTATTAAATTTTTCCTGTTGTGCCACCATTACCAATATCCAGAGCTCACTTTTCAAGGAAAACCATGAGTAAAGTTTTGGTTAACAAGAACAGTCCTTGACACCCCCTCAAATTTATCTTTCTTATGAATTCATACTTTCACATGGAGTGTGTTTTGGAAGTTGCAAGTAGGTTTTGTCTTGTTTTAAATAATGACACCAACAGACAGAACTGTTAAATTAATAAGAAAAAATGTTGGAAAGTGGAAAATATGAAGGATGCCAGGAGTTAGCAAGATGTACGGTGAGCTCGGTGTGGCTGTGGCAGAATTTTGAAGAGGCAACGGCCAGGTCTGGAAGGAAGAAGCTGGTGACAGGCCTGGGCTTGGCTCTCCCACCTCAGCCCAGGGCTGGGGGCTGAAGAGTGAGAGAAGATAAAACCTCATGTGAGGCGGAGGGAGAGTGGGCTTGTGCAGGTGTCTGGGCAGTGCTCAAGCCCTTGCACAATCAGGGTCTCATTTAGCTGCCATGTTCAGCTACACAGAAGGAAGAACTAACCTTGCCGAAGTTACCTCCTGGCTCCTCTGGGGGTGATTCTCAGGGAACAGTTTAAAGATCTGGTAGATGATAATAACTACTCTACACCCCTTCTACAGCTAAACCCTGTGGGGCTGGGGACCCATCCACTGAGTCTGTCACTCTCTCTGTCTCCCTGTCTCTGTCTCTCTCTCTATCTCTCTGTCTCCCCATCTCTCTCCATCTCTTTACTGCTCTCTCTCCATCTTTCTTTCTCTGTCTCTCTCTGACTCCCTGTCTCTGTCTCTCTGTCTTTCTCCATCTGTTTCTCTCTTAGTCTCCCTGTCTCTGTCTCTCTGCCTCTGTGTCTCTCCCTCTCTCTATGTCTTTATGTCTCTGTCTCTCTCATAACAGTGCAGAGGCTTCCCCCTTTTATCAAAGGCCTCTGCCCTCCTTCAGCCCTCACTGGCCTCCTGGCCAGCACAGCTACTAGCAGGCAAGTCAGTGCCACGGGCACTGCTTTGAAAGCCTCCCCTTCCTGACTATGATTATCAATGGAAAACAAAAAACAGACTCACCAAGATCAAGATCGATGCCAGGGACAAACGAATTGAGAAAGAACATGAAGATAACCACTCCCAACACCGTCAAGCATTTGGCGAGCAGAATCCTGTCTGCTATTCTGTGCTGTGAGAGGGAAAAGCAGCTCATTTACTCGGGACAACCTCTGATTCCTGCAGTCTTTCTACGTGACTTGAATCACTACCCATTTCTCCTGATGATGAGAGATATAAAACCTTGAACTTGAAAGAAGATAATAAACATGTTAAAATGAAACATATACAGATTCAGGATCAGAGCGTTCAAAGTCTTTAAGAAAAAAAACACACACAGTAAATTAGGTGCAGTGCAATTCTCTTTATAAACACCTGACCACATGGCTTTGCCAGCTTGCGCCCCCACCCAATCGTTGGGAGAGATGTTGAAAAAGATATTGGAGCTGGCAAGCAATATGCGCTCGCTCAACTTTCCCTACATCTATATTCCACGTCTCTGTGCGTCATACGAGCCCCGGTGGCGCAGTGGTTAAAGCGTTAGACTGTTCACCTAAAGGTCAGCGGTTCCAAACCACCAGGGGGTCCATGTGAGAAAGATGTGGCAGTCTGCTTCTGTACAGATTTACAGTCTTGGAAACCCTATGGATCTCTATGACTCAGAATGGACTCGACAGCAGTGGGTTTGGTTTGGGTTTGATGTGTTATATACTTTAGTCCAGCCACCCTCTTCCTATTGCACAAACAACACTCGTGGTGGTGAGGAAGCTAGCTACTTTTCATAACAGCGCATGCGGTTCCTGTAAAAGGCACTTACCATGTTATTATATGTAAAGTGCCCAAGGACAAGGGGAGGCACTCCCTGAACTGATGACACATGTGGGATCTGCCAAAGTCATTCAGGGGACAGGGGTGGTGCCAGGAGACAAATGGTCCTCTGCAGTATCTTTATTGACCTTGAAGTTACTGAACCTTCTTCCAACGGGCCTGAATCACAGGGGTGGGACAGGATCGAGGCCCCCTCTCCTATGGGAGTCTCCACAGGCAAAGCTGTGTGGGGCTGGCGCAGGGGCAAGGACTCAGTGGGCCCCGCCCAACTTAAGGTCCTCTGTACCCAGGGTCCCCCATGTAAATGACAACTGTGCTGGATCCTTTGTTAAACACAGTAGCACCAGGAAATACACTTATCTATCTATATAGCTACATTCTTTCTTCGTTTCTCTGGTCAAAGAAATAAAGTTGCAGCCACCAGAAACACAAACCCATTCCTCCTCCTGGTTGTGGCAGCTCCAGCTGCAGCATCTTGTCCCCTTTGCACAGGCTATGGGACCACCCCTTTGTTGTGCCCATGGTGGCCATGCCCTGAGCATCTGTCTTCCCCTCTCTGTCATGGCAAGGGCTTGTGGTTCACCCAGATCCCACTCAATTCTCCTCCAGCCTTTAAGGAAGGCCTATTTGTTAGATTATTCTGGGATGGAGAATTAGGAGAGAAGGGGGCATGGCAGAGAAAAAATGGAAATGTTCTGAGGAGATGGATAAAGGTCCCAGGTTTGAGGGGAGGCACTACGAGTGTTCCCTGCTGTTGCACTAACCACAGAAAGCATTGTAACCAATGCCACTTCGAAAATTGGAAATGGAGGGTCAGGCATTTAACTGGTGTAAGTGGAGGTGACCCAAAGTCTGTGCTTACTCATTCTTTTGGGTGTCAGTCAAGTTTGTTCCTTTTGACTGTCTAGGTTATTACAGTAAAATTCTTAGCTGCTTCTCCCTCCTACATCTTCCCAGGCCTGTTCCTCCTGGGGCAGAAAGAGGTACCCAGTCTGCGCTCTGACTCATGGCCCAAACAACCCAGTCTAGCAAGGTGGGCCATCTGCATGTGAGAGAAACCCCCAGAGAACACATTACCCAGCAGGACCCAATATCTCCTGGACCAAGGGAGGACTGAGTGACAATCACATCTCAGGTTTCCTATGGTATCTTGAATACTTGCCTGAGCATATCTTAGAGTATAAGCATTTTAACTTCCTGATCTCTTAATGAAATGGCCCTACCATGTATGGAAAACATTTTTCCCCATTAACTCAGGAAAATAAATTATGCCTTGTGTACACCTACAGAAATAGAGAGCGAAATGACTTTCAGTTGTAACTTCCTGTGGGGTAAAAAAAAAAAAGATCACCCTCTTCCCCAGGAGCTAAGTCAGAAATCCTGAGAAGAGAACATGCAGTACCTTCTTTTGCAGCTCCTGGATGTTGGTCTCCCAATTTTTATCTTCTTGTGAAATCTGTCTAAAAGAGAAGCCGTCAGACTCATTATTTCCCCAGTTATTTCAAAGAGGGAGACTGCCAGGCAACGGTCACCGCACTTCCTGCCCTGCCCTGGTCTGGCGCCACACACTGAGGTACACTGATCAGATGTCCTCAATGCCTGTGCAGGAGAAGCAGTGCTGAAACCTAAAGGGCACTGAATACATTCGAGACAATTCTCCCTCACCCCTTTAATTTGCAGGAAGTTTCTCCTTTGCAGAACCTATGCTGTTTGTGGAAGTCTGCTGCCTGTCCCCAGCCTGGGCCTTGCCCTCCCTCCCTGTAGCCTGAGGAGAGCCAGTGCTTCTTTGGCTTCTGGGGATGGAGCTGGATAATGGAGTGAGCTGGGCCTGGGCAGAGCTGTTGGCCTTTTCTCACACTTGAAGGCCATGAGGCAGCCAGCCCACATGACCCCTCATTTCCGTGTCCCTGTGTGGGTGCACTGCATCACAGTGTGCCTTCAGCTCGCTGGCTCCTACTCTCCTGATGGAGGTTATGATTTCAGCAAGATCAGTCTTCCTCTCTTTTACAAAGTTTCCACCCCTTGACTGACTTCTCATTTCCACCCAACTTCTAGCTCTGTCATAAGAATGATGCTCCAGCATCACTCAATGACATGGGACAAAAACATGTTCTTACTTTTTCCCATCAGTTTCCTGAGCAAAGTCTGGTTGGAGCTCAGTGCCTTGTCCCAGTGGGAAAAACAAACTTAACAATTTACTGATCACCTTAAGTCTCAGCTTGCCAGGAAATGAATTTAGTGGGACTTTTGTGTTCTTCTAGCTCTCTGAAAATAAACTTGTTGTTTGCTGTCAAGTGGATTCCGACTCATAGCAACTCTACCTGACAGAGTAGAACTGCCTCATAGGGTTTCTCAGGCTGACATCTTTATGGGAGCAGATCACCAGGTCTTTTCTCCCATGTAGTCCCTGGTGGGTTCAAACTGCTGACCTATCAGTTAGTAGCTGAACACTTAACCATTGCACCTTCAGGGCTCCTTAAAGATAAACTGCCAGGACATTATTTTGTTAGTTTGTTGCGTTTTTTTTTTTTAAGTTTTTGTCATACAACAGTTCTGTGCTAAGCTGGAGCCATGGAGTGGGTGAGAGGGTGGATTAACCCCCAGCGTTTCTCTTTCCTGGCTGGATAACCTAGGCAAGGTGCTTCAGCTCTCTGAGCCTCTGCTTTCTCAACTGCAGACTGGGGATAATACCAGCATCTACCCCACAGAGCTAGTGTGAAGATTAATAAAATGTGCCATCAACGGCTGAGCAAAGTGGGCGGCACCTAAAATTTACTCACTGATATGCAGACCTGGGTTACAACTATATATGTCATGGGCCCTCCGAAGGACAATCATTCTAACTCACCTGTGGAAGGTGTGCAACCTCCGGGCCAGCAGTCGCTCTAGCACCCGCACCTTGCCCAGGAGCAGGCCACGCACTGCGGTCTCCTCGCGGCTGGCGGGGCTGATGCGCTGGGCAGTCAGACGCCACACATGAATCTCATGCTTCAGCTCTGCAGAGAAAGGGAACTGCAGACATCAGTGGACACCATCCTGCTCATCCCACCTCCGCACCCCTACAAGAACAGGAAGCGGCACCTGCTGGGTACAGATAACTAAGAGTCAACTCAAAGCCTTGGCTTTTTAGTGTTTGTTCATTGTAGGGGAAACCAGGAGACACAGCCTGACTTTAAACATCACTATGCAAACGACATGACACAATTCCAACTCTTTTGCTGAAGAGTAAATTCCTTTCTGGAGTAGACATGCGAATAATAGCACGCAACAGCCAGTTTCCCTCCGGGGAAATTACTTATTGCAGACAGTATTCAAGGTCCAACTTTTAGCCATAATCTGGAGATCACCTTTGAGGGATTTCAGAAGCAAATCTAGTCAACACTGGAAATAAACATGTAATTCTGGGTAGGTGGTGCCAGGGGCTCTGCAATAAGGCATTTGGTTGGAGGCAGGAGGTGGGAAAAGCCCTCCCTCCCCATCAGGCCCCACAGCTGAGCTGAGTCTAGGAAAGGACTTTATGACCAAAGGCATGGGCAAGAGGGTAAGGACAATCCTAATGAACTGCTGAAATTAACAGTGAGGCAAATTTTCACCAGTGAATGAGTTCAGCACCTTCTGATATACAACAGTAGAGTGAAATAAATTATAAATCGATTGCTTTTTACTATCTTAAAACCTTGCATAAAAGTTTACCTTTAACCTTTATTTTACCATTAAAATGCTACATAAATTTCTCAAAATATCAATTAAGAGGATATAAGGAAGTATAATATTTTCATAAATCACCTATTGTGTGTAGCACACACACTACATAGTACAAGGATTAAAGATGAACTTTAAAAACAATACTCTTTCCAGCAGGGATGGAGGACTGCACCAGGTCAGGGCATAGGCTAAGTGAGTCATGGTCCAGAGAACGGAGCCAGATAGACTGCCAGGCCCACCTGTGAATAAATGCACACAGTGCCCAGGTACACGCAGACTCAAGGGAGAGACAACATCTCCACCTTTGAAGCCACCACGTATTCAACAAGCAAGCCTGGATCACCTACAGCGGGGCAGAACCAGTGCAAACACTGAGAAATAAGGGGCTGCTAAATGGACACAGACCCTGAAGGAAGCATGCCCAGACTGCATCAGTTAGCACATGCCTTTCTCTACAGGTTCAGCCCCACAAGAGGAAACCCCTCTATAACTAAAATACATTATATGTTTTCATTAAGTATAGATGGATACTTTGTAGCTTACTAAATAATAATAATAAACCTTGAGTATAATTCAAAGGGGGGGGGCAGGGAGGAGAGAAATCTGTGAGGCAGACTTCTGGAACTCTGGTCAAGGAGACACCCTATAGAGACAGCAAGCAGAGCCGGGAGGGGACGGTTCCAGAGCATACAGTGTCAGCATTTCACCCAATGTCCTGAATCTGGTGACACGGGTATCATGGCAAGCCCATAAAGCACCAGGTTTTCCAGATATCCTTTAAATGCACAGTGGTGAAGGGCCACCATTCCAAAGCAGCTGGTCAACCTTAAAGAAGCTGCACTCTAGCTGTACCCAGCCCCGTGTGTGTGTGTGTGTGTGTGTGTGTGTGTGTGTGTGTGTGTGTGTGTGTGTGTGCGCACGCGCACGCACTGCACGTCCCACCAGCAGGGCTGGCCTCCCATGCTCCCTGGGCCTCTACTGCAGGCCCAATCTTATCAGTGGAGCCTCATTTCCCACATGCACCCCAGAGCCTACCTGCCCTCTAAAAAAGGTTAAGCTACTCTCTCAGCTCAACCCACAGGTTCACACACAAGCCGTGCACTTTTTTTTTAATTGTTTTTTATTGTACTTCAGGTGAAGGTTTACAGAACAAATAGTTTCTCACTAAACAGTAGTACACATGTTGTTTTATGACATTGGTTAAAACAACCCCACAACACGTCAACCCTCTCCCTTCTCAACCTTTTTTTTTTTTTTTTTTTTTTGGTGAAAATACACATAGCCAAAGATACACCATTTCAAAAATTTCTACATGCACAGTTCAGTGACATCGACTACGCTCTTCCAGTTGCGCTCAAGCCGTGCACTTGTTTTCCTAATTGCAGACTGAAACACATCATCAACTATGACAGAGTTAACTGAGATTTTGCCTGGGATGAGGAGGCAGTTCCCTTCACGTGGAGCTCGCAACTCACCCCAACATGCTCTCTCTCAGCTTCCCCTGCCCTTCCTCTGTCATTGCCCACTTTGTCTTCTCTCCCAGGCTCTAAAACCATAGTCCTAACTGGCTCCTTGAGATTTCCCCATAGACCTGTGCGGCACCATCACAGTTAACCATGTCACCTTCTCCCACAAAACTCTCTCCCTTACTAATTTCTGCAACAGCATCAATCTTCTCCCAGGTACACAAACCTGGATGGTCACTTTGGTCTTGCCAATGGCATTCTCCTCTATATTTCTGCATTAACTTTTATTGAATACATAATAACTATATGATACCATGCTAGATGCCACAGGAGAAAAATAAATTGATAAATGGTAATGGTGGGCCTCTAACAAGCCAGAAAGAGATACAAGGCATGCCATAAACAAATGTGACCCAGGGCAATACCGAGCCATGAGGGCAGTTCAGGGTATACTGCACAGTTCTCGCTATGTCCACTCGTCCCTGCCTCAGGTCACAGCTTCTCCAGGCCTTCATCCCTAATACTTGTGCGTTCTGATTGCTCCTTAGTAACCATTCACTGGAATCATGTCTGACCAATGCTTGCTCTACTTATCCACCTAGCTACCTATCAATCATCTATCCATATATCATCTATCTATCCATATATCATCTATCTAGCTACCTATCAGTCATCTATCTATCCATATATCATCTATCCATATATAATCCATCTAGCTACCTATCAGTCATCTATCTATCCATATATCATCTATCCATATATAATCCATCTAGCTACCTATCAGTCATCTATCTATCCATATAACATCTATCCATATATAATCCATCTACCTACCTATCAGTCATCTATCTATCCATATATCATCTATCCATATATAATCCATCTAGCTACCTATCAGTCATCTATCTATTCATATATCATCTATCCATATATAATCCATCTACCTACCTATCAATCATCTATCCATATATCATCTATCCATATATAATCCATCTACCTACCTATCAGTCATCTATCTATTCATATATCATCTATCCATATATAACCCATCTACCTACCTATCAGTCATCTATCTATTCATATATCATCTATCCATATATAATCCATCTACCTACCTATCAGTCATCTATCCATATATCATCTATCCATATATAATCCATCTACCTACCTATCAATCATCTATCTATTCATATATCATCTATCCATATATAATCCATCTACCTACCTATCAGTCATCTATTCATATATCATCTATCCATATATAATCCATCTACCTACCTATCAGTCATCTATCTATTCATATATCATCTATCCATATATAATCCATCTACCTACCTATCAGTCATCTATCTATTCATATATCATCTATCCATATATAATCCATCTACCTACCTATCAGTCATCTATTCATATATCATCTATCCATATATAATCCATCTACCTACCTATCAGTCATCTATCTATTCATATATCATCTATCCATATATAATCCATCTACCTACCTATCAGTCATCTATCTATTCATATATCATCTATCCATATATAATCCATCTACCTACCTATCAGTCATCTATCTATTCATATATCATCTATCCATATATAATCCATCTACCTACCTATCAGTCATCTATCTATTCATATATCATCTATCCATATATAATCCATCTACCTACCTATCAGTCATCTATCTATTCATATATCATCTATCCATATATAATCCATCTACCTACCTATCAGTCATCTATCCATATATCATCTATCCATATATAATCCATCTACCTACCTATCAGTCATCTATCTATTCATATATCATCTATCCATATATAATCCATCTAGCTACCTATCAGTCATCTATCTATTCATATATCATCTATCCATATATAATCCATCTACCTACCTATCAGTCATCTATCTATTCATATATCATCTATCCATATATAATCCATCTACCTACCTATCAGTCATCTATCCATATATCATCTATCCATATATAATCCATCTACCTACCTATCAATCATCTATCCATATACCATCTATCCATATATAATCCATCTACCTACCTATCAGTCATCTATCTATTCATATATCATCTATCCATATATAATCCATCTACCTACCTATCAGTCATCTATCTATTCATATATCATCTATCCATATATAATCCATCCACCTACCTATCAGTCATCTATCTATTCATATATCATCTATCCATATATAATCCATCTACCTACCTATCAGTCATCTATCTATTCATATATCATCTATCCATATATAATCCATCTACCTACCTATCAATCATCTATCCATATATCATCTATCCATATATAATCCATCTACCTACCTATCAGTCATCTATCTATTCATATATCATCTATCCATATATAATCCATCTACCTACCTATCAGTCATCTATCTATTCATATATCATCTATCCATATATAATCCATCTACCTACCTATCAATCATCTATCCATATATCATCTATCCATATATAATCCATCTACCTACCTATCAGTCATCTATCTATCCATATATCATCTATCCATATATAATCCATCCACCTACCTATCAATCATCTATCCATATATCATTTATCTAGCTACCTATCAATTATCTGTCTATATCTATCTACCTATCCTCTATCTACCTATCCATCTGTCATCAATCTATCAATCAACTATCCATCTATTACCTATCTACCAATCATCTATCCATCTATTATCTACCTATCATCTATTCTCCGTCATCTATTCATCTCTTACCTAGCTATTTATTCATCTATCATCTATTTTCCTTCTTTAAAATATCTGGTGGTCCCATCGCCCTGAGAATAAAGCTCTTCAGGGAAGACTCGAGACCCTGACATGGTGAGCACCAGCATGGGCTCTGATCCTGCTTTCAAGGTTCAGCATCATGCTTGGCCATGCTGGCCCTGACCAGGAGTGTCCTCATGTCTCACTTCTGCCTCACTGATTACCACCAGTTTCTTGTTTCCTGAGTTTCTCACTCAGGCAAAGACATTGCTGTGTGGTATGTGCTCTCTCACAGGAGACACAGGTTGCCAGGGGAGTCTGGAGGAGGGCCATCTAGCTCAGACTTAGGAGTCTCAGAGGAAGAATCCCAGACAATGAAGTGCCTGCAATGAGGCCTTTGGGAAACATGGAGCTAGTCAAGCTAGCAAGGAGGATGAGGCAGAGAGCCCCATGAAGAGCAAACAGCAGAGGCAAAGGCCCCAAAATAAGTGAACACATATTGGGGAAAATGAAAGCAGTAGGAAGGAGAGGCTGGGTAGATAAGTGGGTGCAGACCACACATGGTATTAGAAGCCTTTCTCTGAACTTGGGCTTGATCTTAATACAACGCAAAGACATCTTAATTTAAACTAAGCTAATGACATGATCACATTTTTTTTACAAGAAAGAAAACTACATATCACTAATGAACATAGTTACAGAAATTTTACGGAAAACTTTAGCAGATCAAATGCAATACAAAAATAGATGAAATAGGTAAAATACTATGACCAACTGGGGTTTACCATAGGAATGCAAAATTAGTTTAGCATTTGAAAAATCAATCGATGTGATTTACAATATTAATTAATTAAAAATAAAATTTTTATGATCATCCCAATAGATGCAGAAAAATCATTTGATAAAATCAAATATACATTCCTAATACAAAAAAATTCAGCAAATTAAGAATGGAAGGGAACTCCCTCAATGTGATAAAATGCATCAACTAAAACCCTACATCTGATATCATAATTAATAGTGAAAGACTAAATACTTTCTCACTCAGATCAAGAACAAAGCAAGTATGTCTGCTCTCACCACTTCTAGTCAACCTTCTACTAGAAGCTCCAGCCAGTGTAATAAAGCAAGAAGAAGATATAAAGGTCATAAAATTAGAAAGGAAGAAGTAGTTCTGTCTTTATTCACAGACGACATGATCATCTATGTATAAAATCCAATTGAATCAATAACACAGCTATTAGAACACATAAGGAGTTTTGCAACACTGCAAGATATAAGCTCAATATACAGAAATACATTTTTTTCTATATATACCAATAAAAGTTATAAATTGAAATTAAAAAACACCACAGCATCAAAAATATGAAATACATAAAAATAAACTTGAAACAGATGCACAAGCCATTTAAAATGAAAACTACAAAGCACTGCTGAGGTAAATTAAAGAAGACCTAAATATATGGAGAGAGATATCTCATTCATGGGTCAAAAGCACTCGAAATTTTTAAGATTCTAGCTCTACCCAAATTGACCTGTAGAGTCAGTGTAAATCCAATAAAAATCTCAGCAGACTTCTTTTGTAGAAATTGACTAGCTCATTCATATGAAAATTCAAAGTAGCTAGGATGACCAAAACAACTTTGAAAAAGGAGAACAAAATTAGTGGACAAATATTACCTGACTTTAATATCTATTAGGTAACCACAGTAATTAAGACAATGCAATACTGACATCAAGGCAGACAAACAGATCAATGGAAGAATACAGAGTCCAGAAATAGACCCACATATTTATGAACAACTAATTTTTGACAATGATTCAAAGGCAAATCAGAAGAGAAAGGATAATCTTTTCAACAACTGGTGTGGAACAATTAGATATCCACATGCAAACAAGCAAGGAATGTCAATACATATCCTGGACCAGGTACAAAAAGTAATCCAAAATGAACCACAGACCTAAATATACAAACCAAAGCTATCAAACTTCTAGAAGAAAACATAGGGAAAAAAACTTTTATTTTGTTGAGAGTTTTTATCAAGAATGGGTGTTGGACTTTGTCAAATGCCTTTTCCCCATAGATTGATAAGATCATGTGGTTCTTGTCTTTTGTTTTATTTATGTAATGGATTACATTGATTGTTTTTCTAATGTTGAACCATCCTTGCATACCTGGTATAAATCCCACTTGATCATGGTGAATTATTTTTTTGATATATTGCTGAATTCTATTGGCTAGAATTTTGTTGAGGATTTTTGCGTCAATGTTCATGAGAGATATCGGTCTGTAATTTTCTTTTTTTGTGGTGTCTTTACCTGGTTTTGGTATCAGGTTATGCTGGCTTCATAGAATGAGTTTGGGAGTATTCTATCCTTTTCTATGCTCTGAAATACCTTTAGTAGTAGTGGTGTTAACTCTTCTCTGAAAGTTGAGTAGAATTTCTCCAGTGAAGCCATCCAGGCCAGGGCTTTTTTTTGTTGGAAGTTTTTAAATTACCTTTTCAATCTCTTCTTGTTATGGGTTATTTAGTTGTTATAACTCTGTTAGTGGTAGTTTAGGTAGGTAGTAAGTTTCTAGAAATTTCTCCATTTCTTCTAGGTTTTCAAACTTGTTAGAGTACAATTTTTCATAGTATTCTGTTATGATTCTTTTAATTTCAGTTGGGTCTGTTGTGATATCACCCATCTCATTTCTGAAATGAGTTATCTGCTTCCTCTACTGCTTTTCCTTTGTTAGTTTGGTCAATGGTTTATCAATATTGTTGATCTTTTCAAAAAACTAGCTTTTGGTCTTGTTAACTCTTTCAATTGTTTTTCTATTCTCTATTTCATTTAATTCTGCTATAATTCTTATTATTTCCTTTCTTCTGGCACCTGAGGGCTTCTTTTGCTGTTCTTTTCTACTTGTTCCATTTGTAGGGTTAATGTTTTGATTATGGCCCTTTCTTCTTTTTGGATGTGTGCATTTATTCTATAAACTGACCTCTTAGCACTGCTTTTGCTGTGTCCCAAAGGTTCTGGTAGGATGTGTTTTCATTCTCATTTGATTCTATGAATTTCTTTATTCCATCCTTAATTTCTTCTATAACCCAGTAGTTTTTGGGCAAGGTGTTGTTCAGTTTCCATGTGTTTGATTTTTTTTTTTTCTTGCTTTTTGTGTAGTTGATTTCCACTTTTATGGCTTTATGGTCAGAAAAGATGCTTTGTAATATTATGATGCTTTGGATTTTGGTAAGGCTTGCTTTATGGCCTAATATGTGGTCTGTTCTGGAGAATGTTCCAGATGCTTTGGAAAAGAAAGTATACTTGGCTGCTGTAGGGTGGAGTGTTCAGTATATGTCTATGAGATCAAGTTGGTTGATTGTAGCATTTAGCTCTTCCGTGTCTTTGGTGAGCTTCTTTCTGGATGTTCCGTCCTTCACCGAAAGTGGCGTGTTGAAATCTCCTACTAGAATTGTGGAGCTGCCTATCTCTCTTTTCAGTGCTGTTAGAGTTTGTTTTATGTATTTTGGAGCCCTGTCATTGGGTGCATAAATATTTATTACAGTTATGTCCTCCTGGTGTACCGACCCTTTAATCATTACATAGTGTCCTTCTTTATCATTTGTGGTGGGTTTTACTTTAAAGTCTATTTTGTCAGAGATTAATATTGCCACTCCTGCTCTTTTTTGAGTGTTGTTTGCTTGATATATTTTTTTCCACCCTTTGAGTTTTAGTTTGTTTATGTCTTTAAGTCTAAGGTGTGTCTCTTGTAGGCAGAATAAATGGATTGTGTTTTTTTATCCAATCTGCCACTCTCTGTCTCTTTATCAGTGCATTTAGTCCATTTACATTCAGTGTAATTATCGACAGGTATGAGTTCAGTGCTGTCATTTTGATGTCTTTTTTGTGTGCTGTTCACAGTTTCTTTGTTCCACTTAATTTTCTGTGCTGAGTTGTTTTACTTTATGTATTTTCTATTCATCTTTTTCATTGTTGTTGATCTTGTGTTTGCTGAGCCTTTATATGTTTCTAGTTTTTTATTTTGAGTTGTAGGATTGTTAGTTTCCTTGGTGGTTACCTTAATATTTACCCCTATTTTTCTAAGTTCATACCAGTCTTTTATTTCTTTATATTGCCTTGACTTCCTCTCCATATGAAAAAATCTATGTCTACATTTTTTAAGTCCCTCTTCTTTGTTTTAATGTTGTCATCTTTTATGTACTGACATCTGTTTCCCTATTTTCAGCATTTTTGCTTTGATTTACTTTTGTGTCTTCCCTATCTGGGTTGATATCTGGTTGCTCTGTCCTGTGTTCTAGTCTTGTGTTGTTATCTGATGTTACTTATTTTCTAACCGTAGGACTCCCTTTAGCATTTCTTGTAATTTTGGTTTGGTTTTTGCAAATTCCCTAAACTTCTGTTTATTTGGAAATGCCCCAATTTTGCCATCATATTTGAGAGGCAGTTTTGCTGGATATATAATTCTTGGCTGGCACTTTTTCTCCTTCAAGGTTTTATATATGTCATCCCATTGCCTTCTTGCCTGTATGGTTTCTGCTGAGTAGTCTGAGGTTATTCTTATTGACTCTTCTTTGTAGATGAGTTTTCTTTTATCCCTAGCTGCTTTTCAAATTCTCTCTTTATCTTTGGTTTTAGCAAGTTTGATTATAATATATCTTGGTGACTTTCTTTTGGGATCTATCTTATGTGGGGTTCAATGAGCATCTCGGATAGATATCTTGTCACCCTTCCTGATATCAGGGAAGTTTTCTGCCAGCAAATCTTCAACAATTCTCTCTGTATTTTCTGTTATCCCCCCGTTCTGGTACTCCAATCACTCATAGGTATTCCTCTTGATAGAGTCCCACATAATTCT
The DNA here is from genome assembly GCA_030035585.1 of Dugong dugon. Taxonomy (NCBI): domain Eukaryota; kingdom Metazoa; phylum Chordata; class Mammalia; order Sirenia; family Dugongidae; genus Dugong; species Dugong dugon. Next base: position 59,296,144 of record CM057482.1, read on the forward strand.
TAGGGTTTTTTCAATTTTTTTAATCCTTTTATCTGATTTTTTGTCAAATAAGTTGGTGTCAAGTGCTTTATCTTCAATCTCACTAATTCTGACTTCCATTGCCCCAATTCTGCTCCTATGACTTTCTATTGAGTTGTCTAATTCTGAAATTTTATTGTTAATCTTCTGGGTTTTTGATTGCTGTCTCTCTATGGATTCTTGCAGCCTGTTAAATTTGTCATTACACTTTCTCTAATCTTCTTAAACTCCTCTATTGCGTGTTCTGCATTTTGCTTAACTTCCTTCCTGATTTCTTGAAGAGTTCTGTATATTAATATTTTGTTTTCTGTCTCTGGTAATTCCAAGAAAGTTTCCTCCTATGGAAAATTTCTAGACTCTTTATTTTGAGAGCTTGCTGGAGCCATCATGGATTGCCTCTTTATGTGATTTGATATTGACTGTTGTCTCTGAGCCATCAATAAGTTATTGTATTCATTTATTTTATGTTTGCTTACTGTGTCCTAGCTTCTTGTTTTGTTTTGATTGCCCAAATAGGCTGCTCATACGAGCTAGTTTGATTATTGGCACCTTTGAAGTTCCAATGTCCTGTCACCAGGTGGTTAGATCTGTTACTAGATATGTGAGCTCAGGAATCCACCCACTCCTCCTGTATGGATTCAGCTCAGGTGCCCAGGTAGATAGCTACCAATTGTGTGGTGCAGGCTTTCACCCACAGTCCCAGACAGGCATGGGTAATTGGTGTAAGCACAAGTGTCTGGCTGCAGCAGGGGGACACACTCTGAGCAAGGCAGGGGGCTGATGGCAGCCCCTGAGTGCCCAGCAGTAAGGCAAATCCCAGTTCCCTACAGTGCATAGGTGGATGGGTTTTATAGACAGACTATAAGCACCTAATGCTGTTGGCTGTAAGGACCGGGGGGGGGGGGTGCCTCTTATTAATGAGCCCTTATTGCAGGTGGCTAGGTGGCATGGGTGGAGCCACCAGTCCTCAGGCCCCTGAGGTGGGTAGGCAAAGACCCTGCTTACTGGGCAAAGCAGTGTCGAATCTCAAGAACCTGCCATCTCACAGCTGAAACAGTTGAAGTTAGGGTTCCAGTATATAGCCTGTTGTACTGCGGTAATGAGGGCTTATGCTGTTGAGATGGGCCCACAAAAGTCTATGCAGGGAGAGGCACCCAAAGTCCTTGAATCCCCCATGCCTGTGCCTAGGCAGAGGAGCTGTGCCTACCCTGGATTCTTGGCTTAGAAGAGCTGGCAGTTTATTTTTTCACTCTCCAAGGCAGGGAGAATGGCTCCGGGCATGTGACAGATCCTACTTCCGGCCCAGGGGACTTGGCAATTGCTGAAGCCAGTCTGGGACAGAGTGCAGAGCAGGGAGCAGGGAAGTAAATGGGAGAGAGGTTTTTCCCTAAGTGGGTTGTCTTTAATCTGCATGGTAAGCTGCATGCAAGTACCTATGTGGGCTGCTTCTCACTAGTTTTGGGTGGCCATGCAGACTTTCTGTCATTGGGTCTCTCCCAGTGCAGAAAACATGCCTCCTAAGCACTGCTGCTTGCCTACCTCACCACTCACCCATGAGGTGCTCAAGCGTGCAGGTCTCAGGCTCTCATCACGTCAGGTCTGGCAACTCCTTTCTGGTTCCAAACCATCACTTCTTCCCTCTGCCACTCAGTCAGGTTCCTCAACTCTGCCTTTGATGTTCAGGGCTCCCAGATTACCATATATAATCGAATCACTTGTTTTTTCTGGTCTTTGTTGTAAGAGGGTCCACCAGAAGAGTCTGACTACTCCACCATCTTGGCCCCACCTCCAAAAAAAACTTTTTATAACCTTGGGTTTGGAAAAGATTTCTTACATACTATAGCAAAAGAATAACTCAAAAAAAATGATAGGCTGAATGTCATCAAAATTAAAAACTTCTGCTCTTTGAAAGCCATTGTTAGGACAGTGAAAAGATGAGCCAAAGCATGAAAGAAAATATCTGCACAGCTTATGTGTGATAAAGGACTGTATCCAGAATACATAAAGAAGTATCAAAAGTCAATAATAAGGAAATAACCCCCCTCCACCACCACCCCCGCCTCCCGCTGAACAAATGGGCAGAAGATTTTAATACATATTTCACCAAAGAATACATGTGGATGTCAAATAAGCACAAGAAAAGATGCTCAACATCATTAGTCATTAGGGAAATGCAAATTAAAGCCACACTGAGATATCACTATACCCCCATTAGAATGGCTAAAATTAAGAAGACTGACAATAACAAGGGATAACAAGAGTGTGGAGAAACTGGAACTTTCAAACACTGCTGGTGGGAATATAAAATAATACAGCTACTTCTCATTTGTTCTGGCAATCAGTTTGGCAGCTTCTTAACAAGTTAAACATAACTCATATATATTTACCCATGAGAAAAGAAATCACATTCCGGGCAAAGATTTTTACACAAATGTTTGATAACAGCTTTATTTGTAATAGCCAAAAACTGAAAATAACTCAAGTATTCATCAACAGGTAAATAGATAAGCAAATTGTTGTATATCCATACAGTGGAATATTACTCACTGGTAAAAAAGGATTAACTAGTGATACATACCACAACATGAATCAATCTCAAAATAATTATGCTGAGTGTAAGAAGTCAGACAAAGCAGAGTAATACTATATGATTTCATTAATATAATACTCTGTAAAATGTTAACTAATCTATAAGATAGAAAATATATCAGTGGTTGTCAAGGGTATATCAGAGAGGGGTGAGAAGGAGAGATTACAAAAAGACAAAAGGAAGCTTTTGGGAGTGGTGAATGTGTTCATTACCTAGATTGTGGTGATGGTTTCATGGGCGTGTATACAAAAAGTATCAAATCCTACACCTAAAATATGTGCAATTTAATGTATGTCAATTTTACCTTAGTAATTAATACTGTTTTAAGGAGCCCTGGTGGCACAGTGGTTAAGTGCTCAACTGCTCACCAAAAGGTTGGTGGTTTGAACCCATCAGCCGCTCCATGGGAGAAAGATGTGGCAGTCTGCCTCCGTAAAGATTAAAGCCTTGGAAACCCTATGGGGTAGTTCTACTCTGTCCTATAGGGTGGCTGTAAGTCAGAATTAACATGACGGCAATGCATTTGGTTTTGGTTTTTATGCTGTTTTGCAAATGCTCTATATTAACCTAATGATAAAGGAAGTATCTAACCAAAATTTGTACTATTAACCGTCCTCTCCTCTAACTCTGTGAAATTCTGGCAGTTGATGCCAGAGTGAAGTCTAGACAAGAAGAGATACTAAGTGGTCCAATTTAGAGGCATTTGACAAATAGCATCTACTCAGTTCCCACCTATGGAGGTATCAGGTGTTGTATGTTAGGGAGGCAAGAGTGGATGGCAATGGAAAGAGCAAACAAGGAGGTAAGTTCTTGCAACACACAAGGTGTCTGTCATGGATAGAACTGTGTCCCCCCAAAAAATGTGTGTATCAATTTGGCTGGGCCATGATTCCCGGTATTTTGTGATTATCCACCATTTTGTTATCTGATGTGATTTTCCTATGTGTTGTAAATCCTGCCTCTGTGATGTTAATGAGGCAGTTGTATTGATGAGGCAGTACTCAATCCACAGGGTTGGACTGTGTCTTGACCTGGTTTCTTTTGGGATATAAAAGAGAGAAGCGAGCAGAGAGACGGGGACCTCATACCACCAAGAAAGCAGTGCTGTGAGCAGCGTGCATCTTTTGCACTCGGGGTTCCTGTGTGGAGAAGCTCCTAGTCCAGAGGAAGATTGATGAGAAGGACCTTCCTCCAGAGCCGACAGAGAGAGAAAGCCTTCCCCTGGAGCAGACACCCTGAATTTGAACTTTTAGCCTACTTTACTGTGAGGAAATAAACTTCTCTTTGTTAAAACCATCCACTTGTGGTATTTCTGTTATAGCAGCACTAAATAAACTAAGACAGTCTCCCAAAGACCAGCAATAAGAGAATCGCCATGGGGAAAATATGTCGCTGAGATTTATCTAGAGCAACATTTCATAGACAGTCACATCAAGAGCCTCATTACCTTCTAAAAGATAGAACTGGTAAATAAAACACAGACTATTCATATACAAGATCTGATGCTTTCATTTATTTATCTATAGACCTAGGGAAACATAAATAACAAAATTCCAGGAGAGAAAAACATTTGTTTTTATCACAATTTAGAATCAAATGGCTTGGGTCTCACAAGGTGAAAGCACACAATGTAATTCCATGAATCAAGGGCTCATACTTCATTAGGCATGCATAATGGGCTCAAATAGAATGACCACACTGTGCAAACTCACAAGAGACTGATGTATACACCAGAGAGCCCATCAATATGCTATGTTAAGTACTAGAATAAGCCTGGAAATTGAACTACTTGCATACACAGTTAATATTTTCTCTTCCTATAGGCAAATCTACGTTCCCTGGGTGACACAAGTGGTTGGTGGTTCAAATCCATCCAGCACCACCACAGAAGAAAGGCCTGGAGATTTGCTTCTGTAAAGATTAAAGCCAATAAGATGCAGTTCTACTCTGTAACACACTGGGTCACCATGAGTTGGAATCAACTCATCAGCAATGGGGTTTTTTTTGTTTTCTCATAGGCAAATCTAGTTAGAAAACAACACTAAAATCAAACGGTTGCTTGCTAAGCATGGACTCAGAGTGAAGAAGATTTCCCCGGATAATCCTAATGGCCTGATGCACTCATTGTCACTAGGGGACAAGCTGACCATGGGGACCACAGAACTTCCATTTACTCAGCTCTACATACATTTCGAAGAGGCTTATGATTTGTATGACATTGTGCTCATCATGGAGGAGACAAAAACAAGGAAGGTACTATTTTAGTCATCAATAAACTTACAGTCAAAGAAGGAAGACAAAGCCTATTCAATGGGGAATAACACTACAGGGCACAAAGGAGGGGCTACAACCAGGATGAGGATCCTGGCCAGTGAAGAAGACCCACTGGAAAAAGCATGGCTCTTCAGTCATCTTTCTAAATTGGAGTATGACCATCACTCTTCTCTTAACACGTCCTTTCTACTAATGGAGTACATTGGGGTACACTGATGAACCTACAGGCTTAGATGAATTCCCCTGAAGGTCAGGCACACTCCCCCAGGGTCCCAGTCAGACAAGGATGGGGCTTTCTTCTTCACATGCCGCAGCCACCCACTTGCAGGGTATTGCTTGTGGCGGTTTCTTCTGCAGATGGCTGAGCTCTCCCACCAGATGTGCACTTCTCATAAGCTTTTTCAGAAGCCTGCCTTCTGGCACCCACAGAGATGCTGCCAGGGCTCTGTGCAAAGATCAAAGACCTGCTCCTTCCTTCATAAACACGCAGGGTAAGGGAGGCTTTGCACTGACAGAGTCAAGGGCAAGTAATGAGCTCAATAAGTTGAATTCCAAGGCAGAGAAAGTAGTAGATGAAGACACTGCTCATGGTCACCAGAGGGACCATGCATGTCTTGGTACATTAGCAGCCAGGGGTTCTCTATATTTTAATATATTTTATTCACATTTGGTTTATTTTTTATCTACGTTCCCCAATGCAGACAAAGGCATGGCAGCCAGGGGCAGTGAGTGACACCAGAGAGAACACACCAGCTAGGTCCTAGGTCCAGCTAGAACAGAGCACTCTCTAAGCACTGGTCCCACAACAAGTCAGTCCCCACTTCTGGCAATAACTCATCCCAGTGCCTGGAAATCACTTTAACCCCAAAGTGCTGCAGATAAGATTTCAAGGTGAAACCCTAAGGCTCCAATCCTTTGTTTGAGGCAGGGTTGAACAAATTTTCTAAAATTCATGAAAGGAAGTCTCCACATGAGGCCACTGAGCTGAACTCTCCCAAATATGCTACTCTAGAGTGCCTGAGAGTCACCAGGAATAAAGGCAGCAACGAAGCCAAGGAATTCCACAACCCGTCTAGGTGCCAGCCAGCAGCAGACCTGCCAGATACGCAGCTGGTTCACAAAGCTCTCCCAACACACATTTCAAGGTATTTCAGAATCAAAGATTAAGGAGAGAAATGTTCCCCTGCTACATCCTCCCTGGGGTCAATGTAGGTAGCTTCAGCAATTTCTGTTGCTGTGACCTCGGCACCCTCTTCAGAACAAGGTGACTTGAATGGGAGGCAGGCTCTAAACACTCCCTGAGAGGCTGCTGATGGAAACCCAGCTTCATGCTGAGATTAACTGAGGTGACATTAGGAAATTAATGTGAAGGAAAACTTCATAGCTGAAGTGCCCAGCTTCTAATTTTTGTCTATCAAAGGCTTCTCTTCCTGAGAGTCTGGATTCTCTCTCATAACAGCTATCCTGTGTACATGAGTTTCCCTTTGGGTCAGTGTAGAAATGACAGAGGGAAATCTTCAACAAATAAACTGTTATTTTGAAAATATTTCAGGAGGTCTGAACTTTATTAGTTTTTTACTAGAGACCACAAACTTTTCCAGATTCACAGAAGGGGACAAGGAAGCTGGTGATAGGGAACCCAAGGTTGAGTAAGAATAGTGTTGATGTGTTGTGAGGTTGTTAACCTCATAGGGCAACATGTGTACTAACTGTTTAATGAGAAACTATTTTGTTCTGTAAACCTTCATCTAAAGTGAGAATAGCAGCCCAACTGTAAGAGTGTAGTCGATGTCACTGAACTGTGCATGTAGAAATTTTTGAAATGGTGTATGTTTGGCTATGTATATTTTCACCAAAAAAAAAAAAAAAAGGTCAAGAAGGCAAGAAGGGAGAGGGCTGACATGTTGTGGGGTTGTTAACCAATGTCGTAAAACAATATGTGTACTACTGTTTCATGAGAATCTATTTGTTCTATAAACCTTTACCTGAAGTACAATTTAAAAAATTTTTTTTAAAAGTACCATTTTTACTTCTACACACACACAAAAAGAAAAAATTAGAAAAAAACAACAAATTGCCATTCAGTAATTCCTACTCAAGGCAACCCATATGTGTCAGAGTAGAACTATACTCCACAGGGTTTCCAATGACTGATTTTTTGGAAGCAGATTGCCAGGCCTTTCTTCTGCGGCATCTCTGGACGGACTCAGACCTGGGTGGACTCGAACCGCCAACCTTTCCCACCAATCTTTTGGTTAGCAGCCCAGTGTATTAATCATTTGAGCCACACAGGGACTCCTTTATATCTATAAGGGCAGTCCAATTTTTTGTGTATTTGATCATTAAATACTGCCTAAAATAGCAAGTTTTGCTTACCATCCCATTTTTCTCGTAGCACTGACTAAATAATGTTTTCATAACTAGAACAAAAATACTCAAACTCTGAATAAGTTGAAAGTCACACATGAAAGGAAGGAAAATCTCTTCACATAATCATCTCCTGACAATCTGAGTGTTGACAAGAACATACTCAAATCTCCAGCTATTCAGACTGAACTGGAATTTGATTATCTTATTAAAAATAAAGAAAAACTGTAAAACACAAGGTTAGAAGAACAACATGGGATGAGAGAGATAAAAATAAAATCTATGGGCTCTATAGACTCTCAGGATTGCTGAGGACACCAGTCAGCCACTCCACATCAAGTTCCAGAGGGAGGAAGAGCATCTCATCGCCTGTTATCAGCCAATCCAGAGGCAGCTGGCAACCCTCACAGCACCAACATCTGGACCTCCACAAGAGTGGCCACCGTTTCCCAGCTAATCTACTTCTCCTAATGTATCTGAATCAATACTCTTCTCGGTAAAATGCCTACTTAAATGTTTATGTGAGGAAACTACAAAGCAATAAGATGGTTGCAATTCCTCTTGCTGGCTGGTGCCTCCACAAAGTGCTTTTGATTGACAAGGACAGGATTATGTGACCAGTTTTGTAAGCACATTTAATGCTCAAACTACTACGAGATACTAAACCACTACAGTAGAGGTGTTATTTGCATTGTAGGCTGTGTTTTTATGATGCCATGGTATTTCAACTGATAGAGGGGCCATCACTTCCCCCATCTCACTTGATAGAGAACTGCAGAGACATGGCTCAGGAGTTTAAACTCCCAAACGCACTGTGGACAGAGTGCGCAGCATCCCAACAGCCCACACCTCCCAATGTTCTGAGGGCAGTGACTCCTCCCGCCTTTCTGTGAGAACTTGCCCTAGAAACATAAGGTTATGGCAGTAAGCTCTGAGGAAGAGGTGAAGAGGGGCTGATACTCACCCACGATCTCGCTGGGCTCTTTGTTGTAAAGCTTTTTGTTCCAGTACAGGAGTCGGAGGAAGGGGAAGGAGACCAGGAGGACGAGGCAGATCCCCACAAACATGTGTGCTGTGAATTCTGCGAAGTCCAGGCCCTGTAAGTGCAAAAAGGGGTGAGACAGTACAAGGGACAGGGCAAGCTGAGGCAGACAAAGGGGAGTACCAGGGTGAGGGGGGTGCCTGCACCCAGGCTTGGAGAGAATGTGCCCCACCTAGGATTTTGAAAAGCTTAAGGTTTGTTTTTTCTTTCATGTTGAAAAACTAATTCTTACAAGCAACCTTAGGAGGAAAACAGATTCCATCTGATTCCTACCTTGACTTAGTTTGCTGCCACCACGGGCTGACACATTCCCCACGACGAACGGATCGAAAAGATTAAGGGGAAAACATGTGGAAACACCCAGCTTAGCTCCCCACCTTGGATGTTGAAAGGTTGTCCTCCACCAGGGAAGGACAGCCATCCAGGGTGCCAAGGGGGTCCCGGGGCTGACACTGACGGCCGACAGGGCCCTTCTACCTCTTCTCCCTCTTCCCCCCTCCCCCCAGCCCGTGCCTATACCCAGCCTGCCTTTGGGGCTGGGAAAACCACAGTTAGGTTGATATTCCAAGGGATAAATCTGCAGAGGCAGAAGCGGTTAGATTTGGTTCTCTCATTCCTTTCGTGCCTGCCCTGGTAAAGATGACCGGCTGGTAGGATGTGACCCTTTCCCATAGGCTCCGAGCATCCAGCTGCCACAGAGGGGAATCAGACACAGTGGCAAGCACAGCACAGTGCGCTGGGGACGTTAGTGAGGACCTCAAGTAGCACTAAGTGGGGGGTCAGAAAGACACCTTCGAAGACCTTGGCTGCAAGAAGTTACTATATGAACTGTTGCTTATTAAAATTTAGTTATTTTTCCCCTCATCTCTAGAAAAAAAAATCTGAAATAACTTTACTATTTCTAACAATACAACCCAACTAGAAATCATGATCAATAAACTTGCATCAGGCTTTAGGGCTTGCCAATGACATGCAATAACCTGAACTTCTTCATCTCTCGCACATCAAATGGTTGTCCTTGAAAACAAGGATGGAGCTAGAGGAACTCACTCACAAGTAGATAGTGAAGAAGGGAAACTTACAGAGAGATGGGGCTTGAAATGTTTTAAATTGTGTTAGAAGTCACCACTTCTCTGGTAGTTCTGAAGGTGTTACCTTGGACTTTGTGTTTGTCTATAGAACTCATACCCCAAATATCTGGTTAACAAAAGCTTCACAATACTTTCAGGGATACTTGAAATGTTTTAATTGTTTTCTAAAATCAGAAGCAAAAAGAAAAAATGAACTCTTGGGTTAAATAAAATCATTTAAAATTTAATATTAATGTATTTGTCTTTACAACAATTCAGTCATGAAATATAATTGTTAATTTTTTTGGACAAAGGGGCCCACTGGAACGTAATAACTATAAAGTGTTGCCCCGTTAGATATGGTAGAGCAAGTGAGGGAAAAACGGATGAGTAAATTAAAGGAAAAAAAGAACTCAGGCGTCCTGGGAGTGCCTCCATAACAAAATAATGCAGCACTGAGCAAAAGTATATGGTTTCTACCAGTACAGTAATGGGCAGATTTATGAAGTAAGATAAAAGCAAAATGAAAAAATCCAAACTGAAAACTTTAAGAAAGAAACAGGCAGATGTTACTGCGCTGTTGTTGTTAGTTGCCCTTGAGTCGTTCTGACTCATGGTGCCCCATGTGCGCAGAGTAGAACTGCTTCATAGGGTTTTCATGGCTGTTACCTTTTGGAAGCAAATCACAGGCCTATCTTCCAAGGTGCATCTGGGTTGGCTTGAACCAACAACCTTGTGGCTAGTAGTTGAGTGCTTGTTGTTGTTAGATGCTGTCAAGTTGGTTCCAACTCATAGTGACCCTATGTACAACAGCATGAAACACTGCCCGGTCCTGTGCCCACCTCACAATCATTGCTATATGTGAGCTATCGTTGCAGCCACTGTGTCAATCCATCTCCTTGAGGGCCTTCGTTTTCTTCCACTGATGCTCTACTTTACCAAGCCTGATGTCCTTTTCCAGGGACTGGGCCCTCCTGATAACATGTCCAAAGTACATGAGACTTTCTCATCTAAGGAGCATTCTGGCTGTACTTCTTCCAAGACAGATTTGTTGAATCTTCTGGCTGTCCATGGTATATTCAGTATTCTTCACCAACATCATAATTCAAAGGCATCAATTCTTCTTTAGTCTTCCTTATACATTGTTTCCTCTGATTTTGAGTCATGCCACATCAGCAAATGAAGGTCACGAAAGCTTACTCCATCTATGTCATTAAGGTCGACTCTACTTTGAGAAGGCAACTCTTCCCCCGTCATATCTTGAGGAGCTCATTAGACGATGTTTCACTACTATCCATAAGGTTTTCACTGGCCAATTTTTTCGGAAGTAGATAGCCAGCTCCTTCTCCCCAGTCTGTCTTAGTATGGAAGTTCTGCTGAAACCTGTCCACCATGGGTGACCCTGCTGGTATGTGAAATGCCAGTGGCATAGCTTCCATTATCATAGCAACACGCAAGTCACCACAGTACAACAAACTGACAGACGAGTGGTGGAGGTGAGGGCTTAGTGGGAAGCAAATGTTTTCCCCTAGGATTCTCAGGCACATGGGTGTTCTACTGCTTTACCTACCTCTGTAATTTCCTAGAAGAGTGCTCTCTTCAGCCATTCTCAGTCATAACCACCCCAACCCTCCCATTATTCATTTATGGAGCCCTGGAGGCACAGTGGTTAAGAGCTATGACTGCTAACCAAAAGGTGGGCAATTCGAATCTACCAGCCACTCTTTGGAAACCCTATGGGGCAGTTTTACTCTGTCCTATAGGGTTGCTATAAGTCAGAATCAACTTGATGGCAATGGGTTTTGGTTTTTCATTTACAGCAATGCAAAGCTTTCAGTCAGCCTTTTCTTTCTATATGATGATGATTCCTACAGTGTACTGCTTTACCCACTTTTGTAATTTCCTAGAAGACTACGCTTCTCGGCCATTCTCAGTAATAAAACCCCTCTAGTGGTTAAGAGTTCGGCTGCTAACCAAAAGTCAGCAGTTTGAATCCACCAAGTGCTCCTTGAAAGCCCGATGGGGCAGTTCTACACTGTCCTATAGGGTCACTATGAGTCGGAATCTACTCAACGGCAATGGGTTTGGTTTAGTTACAATTCATTTACAGCAGTGCAATGCTTTCAGACAACCTTTTCCTTCCTATAGTGTTGTCATGGATTGAATTATGTCCCCCAAAAAATGTGTGTATCAATTTGGCCAGACCATGATTCCTGGTATTGTGTGGTTTTCCTATAAGTTGCAAATCCTGCCTCTATGATGTTAATGAGGGAGGCTGGGAGGCAGTTATGTTAGTAAGGCAGGACTCAGTCTACAAGATTGGATTGTATCCTGAGGCAATGTGTTGAGATATAAGAGACAGAAGTGAGCAGAGAGACAGGGGGACCTCATACCATTAAGAAAGCAGTGCCTGGAGCAGAGAGCGTCCTTTAGACTGGGGTCCCTGTGCAGAGAAGCTCCTAGTCCGGGGGAACACCGAAGAGAAGAAGGCTGACAGGGAGAAAAAGCCCTCCCCTGGAGCTGATGCCCTGAATTTGGACTTTTAGCCTACTTTACTGTAAGGAAATAAACTTCTCTTTGTTAAAACCATCCACTTGCGGTATTTTTGTTATAGCAGCATAGATGACTAAGACAAGTGTGGTGGTTCTATCTTGCCCCTCTAAGCCTTTTTTCTTTTTTTGCCTGCTACACACAGTCATTTTCTTCTTAAGTTTCCACATTGTCTTCATTTGATGGCATAAGTACCCATTTAAATACTTTTTGTGCAAAACATCCAAAAAAGGATGCACTGGAATCAGATGGGGACATTCATAGCCATGTACTTTCCATATATTTACAGCGATGCAGTTGTGGGCACGATGGCCCAGCAACATCGTCTTCTAGGAACGATGCTCTCAGACTAGCTCTATGACAAGTCAAAATAGTCAGCTGAGTTGTACACAGTGGTTCAAACCAAATTAATTTCTCTGAAGAGGAGTGTAAAGGCAGAAAACTCTGCAGAATAGACCAAGAAGAAGCAACCAGAGAGGCAGAGTGGGAAGAACCAGCAGAAAGACACCATCAAAGTTGTCACCAGATGTAGTGGAGGAATCAGAGGTGGCGGAGCAGTAGAAGGACATCCTGGCACACACCATGCATAGGGCATGCAGGGAAGCAGCAGAAGGATATCCTGGCATGCACCACGACACAAAGGACACGCAAGGAACAGTGGAAGGACATTCTGGCACTCACTACAGTGTATGGATCACACAAGGAAAAGCCATCCTCTGATCCGTAAAGTGCCACTCAGAGCGCAGGGGGACATGGCTCCCCAAAGAGGCTTTTCAAGTGGTGTGGAAAAGAGAGTTGGCCAAAAGAGAGTTAAAAAGTTGTGTTTGCCACTGGTGAGTCTCCCTTAGAACAAGCATAAAAGAGCAAATGTAACTGGCAAAGGGGGAGAAATAGATCCGAGTCACCCTGCTGGGAGGTGTAAGGACCATGGGAGAACATGGGATCCTAGAGCATTGCAGAATCATGCTCACCAGGCAGGGTAGGGGAATAAGTTATCCACATGGTGAGATGGAGGACCCTGGATATCTTCCCTACCAGCCTGTTTAATGCTGGGAGTTCCACCAACAGAGTCCTCCCAAAAGACTCTAGGGGAAATGTGGTACAGTAAGTGGGAAGAACTTCCCTCATAAATTCCTATAACATCTGCCCTAGTCCTCAGAGAAGGCTGATAATTTGCCAGGTTTGACTCTTTTTACTGTCCCAAAGTCTAGTACTATTTTTTTATTACTCCTCTGAATCACATATTAAGTATTCATTCTATTTGTAAATATTTTGAAAAATTAATTTCAAAGTTAATGGTATTTCATAATCTATTTTCTTCCTTTTTCCGTTGGTTGATGAAAACCCAAATAATGGAAAATAAATTTGCCTGTTATGTGATGCAAATGTATGCCTGCTCTGGCATTACTGACAGTGAGGTTTACAAATTAATCACTGCTAAGGACACTTTCCCTGGGAACACATTTGCGTCTACATACACGTAAGTTTTCCTTTATCTTTGAAATATTATTAAAAGAATTAAAACAGCACTTAATTATCCACAAACAGCCATTCACTAGATATCTTTCCTATGAAATACAGTTTAGCTCAGAAATCCAGGGAAGTCACTGGAGAGGAAGACAAGGAAGCCATCCTTAGTGAAAACAAGCATGGCCCCAAGGCCATGTCAAACAAGGACACGTGTGAAGTATGATGCTTCCGGCCAGTTCACCAGCTCTGGGAGCCTGGACACGACTTTGGCAGGTCCGCAAGGGGGCACTCACCTCCAGGACCCATATGTTCTTTTCTACTAATGAAAGCATAAGCAATCTTCCTAACTAAGAAGTCTTAACTTATTCAACTGAGATTCAATTTAATGTTCACTCCAACGAGGTTCAAAATCTTACAGAAAGAGAGTTCTGGCAAAATGGCACTCTAGGCAGAAGCACCATGCCGTCTCTACACAGCAAAGATCCAAAAACTAAGCCAAACAGAGAATACAACAATCCTGAAACCCTAAAATATCAAGAGATAAAGAACACAGCCAAGCACCAAATGGAGTGAGAAAACTGACAAGAACGGAGAGCAAGGAAAGATTCATGCAGAGGTCCCCTACCAGCTAATGCAGCGCGCATCTGCCATCTTGGACTCCTATCGGAGACCAGCAAACAGGGGGTACGAGAAAGCAGCCTCACGGAGCTTCCAGAGGGAGACAAAACAACCGGTAATTGGCGATATACGCTTTCCCACTCCCCACCCTTCTTCACCCTGACTCAGCCTCCTCTGCTTCCCGTGGCCACAGTCTCTTGACCGGGAAACAGAGGCTGCTTGGATTCCACACACCTGAACGGGTGGCTCTCTGAGTGCCATTTGTTGGCTGCTGGTGTTGCTTTTTTTTCCACTTCTTTTTATTTCTTCCTTGCCTCTCCCCCCCTCCCCCTCCTTTCGCTCAAGTACCTCTCTCCGTGCGCCATCTTTGCTTCTTCCTGAGGGCCTGCAGAGCTCCGGTAATTTGTGATATATGCTTTCCCACTCTCTACCTTTCTTCACCCACACTCGGCCCCCTCTGCTTCCCACAGACAGTCTCTTGTCCAGAAACAACAGCCCGCACTACCTGGCTCTCTGAGTGCTATTTGTAGCAGCTAGTGTTTTTTTTTTTTGTTTTTGTTTTTTTTTCCTGCTTCTTTTGATTTCTTACTTGCCTGTCACCACCTCCCCCACCCTTCGCTCAAGTACCTGGCTCTGTGCACCTTCTTTGTTTCTTCCTGAGGGGCTGTGGAGCTCCATTCGAGTGTGGAGCTGCTTCCCAGTTTGCGCTGCCATGCTGGTGGGATCCTGGGGCTTTTGTTTGTTTGTTTGTTTTGAATTGTTTGTTTGTTTTCTTTTCCTTTTCTTCAGTTGGGGGCCCTTTCGGGCCAGGCTGAGCTGCGTGGCAGGGAGACTCCCCTTCGGCTTCCACAGACGTGCAGAGGGATCCCTGACAGCATTTCTTTTTACATTGTTCTCTTTTTTTTTTTGTTTCTTTGGGGCCTTTCTTCTTTTGATTTGTTTTTTTAATTTGTTTTGCTTTCTTTTTCCTCTTTTTCCCTTTTTATCTTTCTTCATTGCTCAGTTTCACGTCTCTCTATATCTTCCTTCTCTTTGTGTTCCCTGAATACCTGACGTTATATACCTCTACGTCTTCTAGCCAGGCTGTACTGCAACACCTGAGAGCAACTTCCCCAGACCTCATAGCTGCACCGGTGGGATCCCTGGGAACTTTGTGGTTCTTTAATCTTTCTGATTCTTATTTATTCATTCTTTTCTTTTCTTCCTCCTCCCCTTCCTGTTTTTCTCCATTTCATAGTCTCTCACCTCTCCACTCCAACAGCAAGCTCCCCTAGCATTCTTTTTTGTTTCTTTGTATGTTTTGGGGGCTTTTCCTCTCTCCTCTCTCCCACATCCATCTTAGCTCCACACATAACAATCTCCCCGCTGCATCCTGCCTACCTGGACAGTGTGCTTGACATCACACCACCAAGCAGCACAGGCACAGCCTACAGGAACCTTCCCTGCACCAATTACCAACCTGCTCTGGTGGCTGTAGTAAGTGCCACAAACAACCCTTCCCAGTAACTCCTCTTCAGCTAGACCTGTCCTGCCATACCATATCTGAGTGACTGACCCTGCCAATTGAAGAAGGAGGTGAAAAGTATTATGCCCACAGATGAGAAAACAACAAAGAACACACAGTCTGCCTACTCAGACATACTCAGATTTTTTTTAAAAGGGAGGAAACAAACAAATCTACAATCAATAAATGAGAAAAATAACTACTGAATGCCCTGAACACAGCAGACAAAACAAAACATTTACAAAAACAGGACAGGATGGTTCCAGTAGGCATCCAAAATAAAACACCAGATGAATCTCCTCTGGAAGAAAAGGCACTAGAACTACCTGATAGGCAATTCAAATCTCTAATACTCAGAATTCTCCAAGAACTGAGGCAAAAAGGTGACAAGAAAGAGGAAAAAATAGACAAACTCATGCAAAATATGGACAAAAAATTGGAAGAATTCAGGAAAATAATGCAGGAACAAAATGCCAAAATAAATTTACAACTAGAAATTATACAAAGACAACAATTAGAAATCCAAAAGATAAACAACAAGATTTCAGATATGGGCAATGTCATAGAAGGGCTGAGAAGCAGATTTGAAATAATGGAAAACAGGATCAGTGGAATTGAAGACTAACACTTGGATACAACTCTGTTTGAGGAAAACTCAGAAACAAGAACAAAAAAAAATGAAGAGACCCTGAGAGTTATGTGGGACACAATCAAAAGCAAAAATCTGCTAGTGATTGGAAATCCAGAACAGGGGGAGAAAACAGAAAACACAGAGAGGATCATTGAAGAACTGCTGACAGAAAACTTCCCCAATATCATGAAGGATGAAAAGCTGGCCATTCAAGAAGCTCAACTAACCCCATATAGAAGAGACCCCAAAAGAAAATCACCAAGGCATATCATAATCACACTCACCAAAACCAAAGACTAACAAAGAATCTGAGAGCAGCTCATGAAAAACTAGAAGTCACATACAGAGAAGAAACAATAAGACTAAGCTCAGATTATTCGGCAGAAACCATGCAGGCAAGAAGGCAATGGGATGACATATATAAAATCTTGAAAGAAGAAAATTGTCAGCCAAGAATAATATATCCTGCAAAACTCTCGTTCAAATCTGATGGTGAAATTAGGTCATTTCCAGATAAACAGAAACTAAGGGAATATGTAAAAGTCAAACCAAATTTACAAGAATTATTAAAGGGAGTTCTTCAACCTGAGGACAAACAGCTTCAGCCCAAAGACAGAACCTAGGACGTGGGATCGTATGAGCCAGATACCAATCTAGCAAATGAAGTCTCGAGGACTATCCAAAACCAAAAGAAATACAACAGGGAATCAGAGCAGTCAATCGATGGATGAAAACAACATCAAAACAATGAGAGAGGGAATAAACCTTCTAATGGAGATTAAGGCAAGGCGATACCAAGTAATGGTAGACTGCTTCAAACTTAGAAAGATAAGGGTAAAATTCATGGGAACCACAAAGAAAGTTAACAAACCAACTCATAAAAATAAAGACGAATAACATAAAGTCTTGGAAAGAACAAAAGAAATGAAAAAAAAATCCACAAACAAAAGAAACTCAGGACAAGAGAGTAAGAAGAACAAAGAAAACATCAGCACCACAAAAAAAAGCACGACAAAATGACAGCAACAAACCCACTTCTATCAATAATTACACTGAATGTAAATGGACTCAATGCACCCATAAAGAGATGGATAGTGACAGAATGGATAAGAAAACAGGATCCATCAATATGCTATCTACAGGAGACACACCTTAGACACGAAGATGAGAATTTATTAAAAGTCAAAGGTTGGGAAAAAATATACAAAGCTAACAACTACCAAAAAAGAGCAGGAGTGGCAATTCTAATCTCAGATAAAATAGACTTAAAAACAAAATCTACCATAAAAGATAAAGAAGGACACTTTATAATGATTAAGGGGATGATCGATCATGAAGACATAACCATAATAAACATCTACGCACCCAATGACAGGGCTCCAAAATACATAAAACAAACTCTAACAACATTGAAAACAGAAATTGACAGTTCCACAATAGTAGTAGGAAACTTGAACACACCACTCTCAGTAAAGGACAAAACAACTAAGAAGAAATTCAGCAAACATACAGAAGACCTAAAGGGCACAATCAGCCAACTTGACCTCATAGACATATATAGAACACTCCATCCAACCCCTGCAAAGTACACGTTCTTTTCCAATGCACATGGAACGTTCTCCAGAATAGACCACATCTTAGGCCACAGAGCAATCCTCAACAAGATCCAAAACGTTGAGATAATAAAAGTATCTTCTCTGACCACTATGCCATCAAGGTAGAAATTAACAATAGAAAGAGCAAGGTAAAAAAAATCAACTACAAAGAAACTGAATAATACCCTGCTTACACATCACTGGGTAATAGAAGAAATCAGAGATGGAATAAAAAATTCCTAGAATCAAATGAGAACAAAAACACATCATACCAAAACTTTTGGGGCACAGCAAAAGCAGTCCTCAGAGGACAAATAGCAATAGATGCACATATCAAAAAAGAAGAAAAAGACAAAATCAAAACATTAACTACAGAACTCAAACAAATAGAAAGAGAACAGCAAAACAAGCCCACAACCACAGGAAGAAAGGAAACAGTAAAGATCAGAGCAGAAATAAATGAAATAGAGAACAGAAAAACAATAGAAAGAATCAACAAAACCAAAAGTTAGTTCTTTGAAAGAATCAACAAAAGCGACAAACCACTGGCCAGACTGACAAAAGAAAAACAGGAGAGGACACAAATAACCCAAATAAGAAATGAAATGAGGGACATTGCAACAGACCCAACTAAAATAAAAAGGATTATAACAGAATATTATGAAAAACTATACTCCAACAAATTTGAAAACCTAGAGGAAATGGATAAATTTCTAGAAACACACGGCCTACCCAAACTACAACAAAGTGATGCTGAAAATCTGAACAGACCCATAACAAGAGAAGAGATTGAAAAGGTAATAAAAAAAACTTCCAACCAAAAAAAGTCCTGGCCCAGATGGTTTCACTGGAGAATTCTACAAAACATTTACAGAAGAGCTTGTACCAGTACTACTCAAGCTATTTCAGAGCATAGCAGAGGAAGCAACAGTTCCAAATTCATTCTATGAAGCCAGCATAACGGTGATACCAAAACCAGGCAAAGACACCACAAAAAAAGAAAATTACAAACCAATATCTCTCATTAATATAGATGCAAAAATTCTGAAGAAAATTCTAGTCAATAGAATTCAGCATCACATCAAAAAAATAATACAGCATGACCAAGTAGGATTCATATCAGGTATGCAAGGATGCTTCAACATTAGAAAATCAATCAACATAATCCACCACATAAACAAAAGGAAAGAAAATAATCACATGATCATCTCAATTGATGCAGAAAAGGGATTTGACGAAGTCCAACACCCATTCCTGATAAAAACACTTAATAAAAACAGATATAGAAGGGAAATTTCTCAAAATAATAAAGGGAATCTATGCAAAACCAATGGCCAACATCATTCTTAATGGAGACAGGCTGAAAACATCCCCCTTGAGAACAGGAACAAGAGAAGGATGCCCTTTATCACCACTCCTATTTAACATTGTGCTGGAAGTTCTAGCTAGAGCAATAAGGCAAGAAAAAGAAATCAAGGGCATCCAAATTGGTAATGAAGAAGTTAAACTGTCCCTGTTTGCAGATGATATGATACTACACACAGAAAACCCTAAAGACGCCACGAGAAATCTACTGGAACTAATAGAAAGATTCAGCAGAGTAGCAGGATGCAAGATAAACATTCAAAAATCAGTTGTATTCCTATACACCAATAAGGAGAACGATGAAAAGGAGATCAGGAAAACAATACCATTTTCAATAGCCCCTAAAAAGATAAAATACTTAGGAATAAATCTGACCAGGAATGTAAAAGACCTATACAAAGAAAACTACAAAACACTACTGCAAGAAACCCAAAGGGATCTACATAAATGGAAAAACATACCAGGCTCATGGATAGGCAGACTCAACATTGTGAAAATGACAATTCTACCCAAAGCAATTTACAAATACAACGCAATCCCGATCCAAATACCAACAACATTCTTCAAAGAGATGGAAAAACTAATCATTAACTTTATATGGAAAGGGAATAAGCCCCTAATAAGTAAAGCGCTACTGAAGAAGAAGAATAAAGTTGGAAGACTCACACTACCTGACTTCAGAACCTACTATACAGCTACAGTAGTCAAAACAGCCTGGTACCTGTACAATGACAGATACATTGACCAATGGAACAGAATTGAGAACCCAGATGTAAATCCATCCACCTACGGTCACCTGATCTTCGACAAGGGCCCAAAGTCCATCAAATGGGGAAAAGACAGTCTTTTTAACAAATGGTGCTGGCAAAACTGGATATCCATCTGCAAAAAAATGAAACAAGACCCATATCTCACACCGTATACAAAAACTACTTCAAAATGGATCAAAGACCTGAATATAAAGCCTAAAACTATAATGTTCATAGAAGAAAACATAGGACCAACGTTACAGATCCTAATACACAGCATTAACAGGATACAAACCATAACCATCAACACAAAAACTCCAGAAGATTAGCTAGATAACTGGGATCTTCTAAAAATCAAACACCTATGCTCTTCAAAAGACTTCACCAAAAGAGTAAAAAGAGAACCTACAGACTGGGGAAAAAAATTTTGGACAGTACAAGTCAGACAAAGGTATAATCTCCATAATCTACAAGAAAATCCAACACCTCTACAACAAAAAGACAAATAATCCTAGTTAAAAATTGGGAAAGGAAAGGAACAAACACTTCATCAAAGAAGACATTCAAGCGGCCAACAGACACATGAGGAAATGCTCACAATCCCTAGCCATTAGAGAATTGCAAATTAAAACCACAATGAGATACCATCTCACCCCGGCATTACTGGCACAAATCAAAAACACTGGAAATAACAAATGTTGGAGAGGCTGCGGAGAGATTGGAACTCTTATGCACTGCTGGTATGGAATGTAAAATGATGCAGCCATTTTGGAAAATGATATGGCACTTCCTTAGAAAGGTAGAAATAGAAATACCATATGATCCAGCAATCCCACTCCTAGGAATATATCCTAGAGAAATAAGAGCCATCACACGAGTAGACACATACGCACACCCATGTTCATGGCAGAATTGTTCACATTAGCAAAAAGATGGAAACAAGCTAGATGCCCATCAACAGATGAATGGATAAACAAACGATGGTACATACACACAATGGAGTACTATGCAACGAGAAAGAACAATGATGAATCTGTGAAGCATCTCATAACATGGATGAAACTGGAGGACATTATGCTGAGTGAAATAAGTCGATCACAAAAGGACAAATATTGTATGAGACCTCTATTGTAAAAACTCATGAAAAAGTTTACACACAAAATGTAACAATCTTTGTTGGTTACAAGGGATGGGAAGGGTGAGGAGGGGAAATACTAAATAGACAATGGATAAGTGGTATCTTTGGTGAAGGGTGAAACAGTACACAATACTGGGGAAGCCAGCACAACTTGTACAAGGAAAGGTCATGGAAGCTCTATAGACACATCCAAACTCCCCGAGGGACTGAATTGCTAGGCAAGGACTGTAAGGACCATGGTCTCAAGAAACATCTAGCTCAACTGGCATAACACAGTTTATAAAGACAATGTTCTACATTCTACCTTGGTGGGGTCTTAAAAGACTGTGAGCAGCCATCTCAGATACTCCCCTGATCTCACCCCTTCCAGAGCAAGGGAGAATGAAGAGAACAGGATACAAGGAAAAGATTAGTCCAAAGAACTAATGGACCACAGCTACCAAGCCTTCCACCAGACAGAGTCCAGTACAGCTAGAGGCTACTACTACTGACTGCTCTGACCAGGATCACAACAGAGAGTTTTGGACAGAGCTGTAGAAGGATGTAGAACAGAATTCCAATACACACAAAAAAGACCAGATTTACTGGCCAGAAAGAGACTGGAGAAACCCCGAGACTATGTCCTCCAGACACCCTTTCAGCTCAGTGGTGAAGTCACTTCCAAGGTTCACCATTCAGCCAGGGATTGGACAGCCCCATAAAACAAAATGGGACTAATGAGGCACAGCAGTCCAGGGTCAAGGACTAGAAGGCAGAAGGGGACAGGAAAGCTAGTGATAGGGAACCCAAGGTTGAGTAAGGACAGTGTTGACATGTAGTGGGGTTGTTAACCACTGTCTTAGGGCAACATGTGTACTGTTTTTATTCTGTAAACCTTCAGCTAAAGTGAGAATAGCAGCACAACTGGAAGAACGTAATTGATGTCACTGAACTGTGCATGTAGAAATTTTTGAAATGGTGTATCTTTGGCTATGTATATTTTCACCAAAAAAAAAAAAAAGGTCGAGAAGGGAGAGGGTTGACATGTCATGGGGTTGTTAACCAATGTCATAAAACAATATGTGTACTGACTGTTTAATGAGAAACTCTTTGTTCTGTAAACCTTCACCTAAAGTACAATAAAAAAAATTAAATCTTCTGACCCATTAGAAATGTATTTTTTAAAATCCTTAATTATTCTATGTAATATTTTTGCAGTTTTCTGTATATGTTTTGTGAGATATATTGATGCTATTGTAAATGGCATAACTCTTGATATTGGTAACAATGATGTCATCTTTCCTATTTTCCTCATTAGTTAAGCCAGAGATTTATCAATTATTATTGATCTTGTCAATGAACTAGTTTTTGCTTTCATTTATTTTTCCTATTGTTGTTCCACTCTGATCTTTATACTATTCTTTCTTCTGCTTACTTTTAATTGAATTTGCTCTTCTATTTCTAGTCTCTTAGGGTGGAAGCTGAGGTCATTGATTTGAGCTATTTCTTCTTTTCTAATATAGGGTCACTATGAGTTGTAATCAACTCAATGGTAACAGGTTTAATATAGGTGAATAAAACCAAAAGAAAAATGAAAAAACAGACGCACTGCAGTCGAGGTGATTACAACTCATAGCCACCCTATACACAGAGTAGAACTTCCCCGTAGAGCTTCCAAAGCTGTAAATCTTTATGAAAGCAGACTGCCACATCTTCTTCCTGCAGAGCAGCTGATGGGTTCGAACCACTGACCTTTCGGTTAGCAGCAGAGCGTTTTGACCACTGCACCACCAGTGGTGTAAATTTTCTTCTAAATATTGCTTTAGATCAGAGACAAGCAAACTCTGGCTTGCATACTGGCCATGTTTTTAAGAAATATATCTTTATTGGAAAACAGATATACCCATTCATTTATGTACTGTCTATTACTACTTTTGTGTTACAATGGCAGAGACAAGTAGTTTCCCAAGAGATTGTTGGTCCTCATGCCTATAATATTAACTATCTGGCCATTTAAGAAAAAGTTTGCTGACTCCTGCTTTAGAAGATCTCACAAGTTTTCATATGTTCTGTTTGCATTATGCATTCAGTTCCAAATACTTTCTATTTACAATTTTAATTTTTTCCTTCACCTTTGACTCTTGGGTTATTTAGAGTACGTTAGTTTCCAAATATTTGAGGATTTTCTAAATATCTTTTTTATTCATTTCTAATTCAATTCAACTGTGGCCAGAGAACATATTTTGTATTACTTGAATCCTGTCAAGTTTATTGAGATTTGTTGTATGTCCTAGAATATGGTCTAACTTGGTAAATGTTTCATGTGAATACACTTTCTGATATTGTTGGATGGAGTTTTCTGCAAGTAGCTATTAGGTCAAGCGGCTGATAATGTTGTTCAAGTCTTCTATATCCTTGCTGATGTCCTGTCTACTTGTTCTATCAATCACTGTGAGAGATGTATTGAAATATTCAACTATAACTGACGATTTATCTGTTGCTTCTTGCCGCTGTTTCAGTTTTTATTTCATGTATTTTGAAGCTTTGTCGTTGGTTGAATAAATGCTTAGGACTGTTATACCATCTTTATGAACTTATCTTTTCATCATTATGAAACGTCCCTCTTTAATCCTGGTAATATTCTTTGCTCTGCAGTCTACTATGTCATATTAATATAATCATTTTGTTATATTAATATAACCACTCCAGCTTTCCTCCAATGAGTCTTAGTGTACTGTATTTTTTGCCATTCCTTTACATTTAATCTATTTGTGTCTTTGTATTTTAAGTGTGTGTCTTGTAAACAGCATATAGTTGGATCAAGCTTTTTGTTCCCTGCCTTTTAATTGGGACAATCCCTGCCTTTTAACTGGGATATTGTCTATTTACTTTTATGTGGTTATTCATATGGTTAGGCTTAACTCCTGCTATTTGACTCATGTTTGTCCCATCTATTCTTTACTTTCTTTTTCCTGCTTTCTACTGTATTAGCTGAATGTTATTTATGACTCTATATTACATCCTTTGCTGGCTTATTAGCTGTTAGTCTTTGTCTTGTCATTTTAATGGTTGCTTTAGAGTTTATAGCATACGTTTTTAACTTGTCGGTCCACCTTCAAGTGACATTATGTCAACTTACATATTGTATGAGAACCTTACATTAGTGTACTTTAATTTCTTCTCTCCTGGTATTTATAATATTGATGTCATAATCTTACTTATACATATGTTATAAACCCCTTAAAATTATTTTTATTTAAACCCTTGCCTTTTAAAGTTATTTAAATAAGTAGAAAAAATCATATTAATTTACCCATGTAATTATCATTTCTGGTGTTCATTCCTTTGTGTAGATCCATGTTTCCATCTGGTATTATTTTTCTTCTGCTTTAAGGACCTTCTTTGGCATTTCTTGCAGCACAAGTCTTCTGCTGATGGATTCTTTTAGCTTTTATATATTAGAAAAAGTCTTTTCTTATATATAAGGATATAACATTTTCACTCATATTTGAGTTGACGCTTTTTTTTTCTTTTAGCACTTTAAAAACGTTGTCCCATTATCTTCTCACTTGCATTGTTTCTGAAGATAAATCTGTGGTCATCCTTTTTTTCTTTGTATGTAATATCTTCTTTCCATGGCAAAAACCAAACCCATTGCCCCTGAGTCAATTCTGACTCATAGCAACCCTACAATACAGAGCAGAACTGTCTCATACAGTTTCCAAGGAGCACCTGGTAGATTCAAACTGCCGACCTTTTGGTTAGCAGCCATAGTACTTAACCACTACACCACCAGGGTTTCCTTTTTCCATGGCAGCTTTTACAATTTTCTCTTTATTACTACTTTTGTACAATCTGAGTATGATGTGACAATGTAGTCTTCTTGTGTATTGGGTTCACCTCTTGATCCTGTGGGTTTACACCACTCATAAAATTTGGAAATATTGAGATTATTTTTTTCTTCATTTTTTTCCTGTTCCCTGCCTTCTTTGGAAACTAGAATTACATGTTAGACCACTTGAAGTTTTCCCATAGTTTATTAATGTTTTTAATTTCCTGTATTACCTTTTCACTGTGCTTCAGTTTTAAAATTTTTTATTGCTGTTTTCAAGTTCACTAATCTTTCCTTCTGCAATCTCTAATCTACTGTTAATCCTATCCTGTATGTTTTTTCTCTCAGACATTATAGTTATCATCTCTAAAAGTTTTATTGGGGCCTTCTTTATATCTTTTGTGTTTCTACTTAATAAGTACCTAGAACACAGTTATAATAATAGTTTTAATTACCTTGCCTGTTAATTCTAACATCAGTGTCTGTTCTGGATTGGTTTATAATTTTCTCGTTGTCCACGGGTCATATTTTCTTGCTTCTTTCCAAAAGGATTGCCTACAAAATCTTTTATTGGATGCCAGACATTGTGAATTTTATCCTATGTGTTGTTGGATACTTTCGTATCCCTGTAAGTATTCTTGAGGTTCGTTCTGGAATGCCGTTAAATTACTTAGAAACAGTTTGATTCTTTGGGGTCTTTAAGATATTTTAGGTGGAACCAGAACAGTGTTTAGTCTAGAGCTAATTATTCCACACTACTGAGGTAAGACACTTGTGGGTACGCTACCCAGTGCCCCATTAATTAAGAGGTTTTCCAGTCTATCTAGCCGGAACAGACATTAATTATTCCAAGTCCTGTGTTGGTAGCAAGCACTCTTCCTTCTAATCTTTTATGGGTTGTTCTCCTCCTGGCCTTGAATAGTTTCCTCACGTGTGCACTGATATGAATACTATGATGAATACTCAAGGGGAACCCTCTTGAACTTTGGGGTTCTCTCTGTGTACAGCTATTTCCTCTCTGATACTCTGTCCTACAAACTCTAGCCACCTTGGTCTTCCAATATTGTAAGTTCCATCTCCTCAACTCCAGAAGTCCAATGGCCTCACCTGGATCTCATTCCCTGTAAGACATCCTGGAAACTCCAGACAGTGATCTGGGCCATCATAGGGCTCAGATCATTTGTTTCCTGTCTCTCAGAGATCACTGTCTTTTGTTGCCTGATGTCCAGTGTCTTTATAACCATTGTTTCATGTATTTTTTTTAAATTATTGTCTCAAGCAAGAGAGCGAATCTAGCACCTTAGACTGGTCAAAAGCAGAAGCTGTGCTATCTATTCTATCCATGAATAACCACACACAAACATTCCGGGAGACTATGTGCACCAAAATATTAAGGAAAGTTTTCTCTTGATGGGGAGATTATGACAAATTTTTTATTTGTGTATATGTGTGTGCATGATTTCTATTTCCTACAAGGTATTATTGTACAATAAAAATAATAAAACAAGTACTTTTTTAGAAATAGTTCTCTCCTATGTGTAGCTGGTGCATCCTGAGTGATAAATGGCCCTAAAACAAATTACAGGTCTCTGTCACCCACTGATGTATACAAGGTGACATGATTATGGGCAGAGCAAAATCTACGCAATGACTCAGCTCATCAGCAAGGCTAGGGAATGTTACCAGGTGGTTTTCCAGGGCAACCAGGGAATGTAAACTTTAGCCAAAGCATTCAAGGAATAGCCGAATCTCTAGAACATGGTGTGGCCCACAAAGTGACCATCTGCATCTTAGAACCATGAGCTCTCAAAGGTTTAAATATTTTTATGGAAGATGGCATGCATATACAAGCACACTTCACAGACATACACAAAAACACATCATCTACAATAAATAAAAAATAAATAAAGCATTTGTACTGATACCTCAGAGAAGGGAGATTGAAAAACTTTTGATGACCAAAAATGACAAATGCAACCTAATTACATAGTTCTAATTTTAACCCTTTAAGACATGTAAAATACCATTTGCATTCTCTTTATCTAATACTTTGTCTTTATTGTAGTATAAAAATAAATTATATATTAATAATTATAAGGCCTTTAAAAAATGTCTAAAGTCGTTCATTTTCTGACCATTCTTAAAAAAAAAAAAAATTCTTATGTTCTTCATCCATGAAGAACCACCATCAGTGAAGATTTCATCAACCACTGTTGAGAAGAAAATCTCATATCTTCAGTAAGAGGAGATAGATCATTTAGATCTTAATACTAGTTGGGAGAAACCTCAGTTCTACTAATATAATAAAATAATATAATACACTGTGATTAAATAGATTATATTATTCAATCATTTGTTTTAAAATTTATCAGAATGAGAGTGAAACCAATTCAGACCACTTAGCTCTACATTGGAGGGTGAGTCAACTAATATCCCACTCTTGACATGGCCACTATGAAGACATAGATGAGCTTGATTTCTAGTAAAGGTTTCCATGTTGGATAGAGTTCTAAGTGGGAAAGATGAGGGCTACATGTACTGGAAGTAACCCTGTATACTAGTACATACCATCTTCCTCAACTCTTGGTTGGAAACAATAATGACATTTGGTGGGTCCCCAATGGCAGTGGCAGCTCCTCCAATGTTTGTGAAAATCACTTCTGCAATCAGGACTTGTCTTGGATCAAGGTTGAGCACTTCACATAATCTGTCACAAACAGAGGAAAATGAAAGTTGTTTCCCTCGCATTCATATCTTAAAAGGCCTGTGGGCAACCCAAATATTTTTAAAACACTTGATTGTACAAGGAAGGCATACAAACATAACTATGGGCAAGACTGGGAGACAAACAATGACAATGTGGTGAGAGATTAGAGCTCAGGTTAGAGGTGATTCTGAGAATATTTCTTCCCAAAGTTAACCCACCACATGACCCATCAGTCTGATGCCCCAGGCACCCACAGGTCTGGAGGGAGTTCCCTGTGGGCAGGTCCCCAGGGAAGGGCAGGCCCTAGCTCAGACTCTCTGAGTCTGGCTGGAGGGCAGCAGAGAAGCATCCCACCCAATGATGCATACCAAGCCTATTGCTGCAGTCTCTCCCTCCCCTCTCTCCACCTTTCCCTTCTATGATGCGAAATCCCTTTCCCTCAGTCCATAAACTCCCCCTCACCTCTTCCCTTTAGCTACTAAACATGGGCTTCTTCCTTGTGAAATGAACACACACCCTACAGCAATGGTTCTCACATAGAGTTGTTCTCAATAGAGTTATCCGGGAGCCCAGGCCCACCCAGACCAGGTCTAAAGCTCTCAGGTGATCCCAGTGCACATAGGTGAGTAACACTGCTCTAAAGAGAGTTTAGAAAATGCATGACAATGTCTTCCACACCTGCCCATCCTGCAATTCCCACTTCCGTATAGAAGTTGGGCCTTGGGTCTTCAGGCTGGCAGGAGGTCCTACTGCATTCAGCAGTCCCTCTGTCAGATTGAGTCACATAGCCCTTCTCTTCACTGGTCTCAGGGATGGACTGGCCCATGGAGCCATGCAGAAGCTGATGAAGTAGCAATATCTGGGGACCCGAAGCAGGAGCAACCCCACAAATGAGCATCAGGCCCCCAGTCATCAGCATCACTCAGTAGAGAAGACGCATAAGAATCTGCTTCCAGCAAGAAAACCACAGATGTGCATTAGTAAACCACCCAGGCAACAGGCAGAGAAAACATCCAGTTTGAACGGGCCACAGACTGCTACTATTCAGTCCAAAGGCAAAATAAAACCATCAAAGCTTGAAAGTTGTGAAGACGATAACATGTGAATCTTAGAATTGTAAACCTTGAATCTTGAAAGATGTGATTTTAGACTAATAAACGGAATACCTGCTGTAGCATAAAATGAGAAAGCCAAATCCTGGAGAAGTGAGGATATCACTTAATGCTGACAAGGCTGAAGAGATCCTCTTGGTCGGAACCACACAGGGATTCTGGGAATACAACACCTCCTGGCCTAGGAGCCACGTCCACAACAGAGCAACACTGCAGTGAGACTTGGCACAGTCAGTGTCATGGATTGAATTGTGGCCCCCCCAAAATATGTGTTAACTTGGTTAAGCCATGATTCCCAGTGTTGTGTGGTTGTCTTCCACTTTGTGATTGTAATTTTATGTTAAAGAGGATTAGGTGGGATTGTAACACCACCCTTACCCAGGTCTCATCACTGATCCAATGTAAAAGGAGTTACCCTGGGGTGTGGCCTGCACCACCTTTTATCTTACATGAGATAAAGGAAAGAGAAGGAAGCAGAGAGCTGGGGACCTCATACCACCAAGAAAGCAATGCTGGGAGCAGAGCTTGTCCTTTGGACCCACAGTCCCTGTGTGAGAAGCTCCTCATCTGGGGAAACACTGATGAGAAGGCTGGCAGAGAAAGAAAGCCTTCCCCTGGAGCTGACACCCTGAATTTGGACTTTTAGCCTACTTTACTGTGAGGAAATAAATTTCTCTTTGTTAAAGCCATCCACTGTGGTATTTCTGTTATAACAGCACTAGATGACTATGACAGTTGGCTAATGTGGTGGCTTTCAAATAAGTGTCTGCCACAGAGAGCTCTGGTTGGAGGAGAGCAGGTGTATGGCCCAGGATTGTGCTCTGGGGCCTGCTTTTTGCCCCGAGGTGTCCAAAGGGCATGATTTGAAACATCAGTAGTGCAGATTACCCTTCTTAATGCCCTCCAAACACTTTCACTCCATCATTCATTTACCCTCAGAAGAAGCCCCAGGTCCTCAGAGATGATGATGTCCCATCCTGCCCAGGAGAGGTGATGGGTCCAGCCTCTCCCACCCTGAATACCCATCTGCACATGGGTCAGGACAACAGACAGCAAATGGGCAGACCTAGGCTGGAGCCCAAGTCTCCCACAGCGACAGCAGCGGACCAAGTGGGCACCTCAAGCCTCTGCTAGGTAGGGATGCAGAGAGCTGACTTGCTCCCTGCTCCTTCCATCCTTCCTCCTCCCCTTCCCTCCCCACACTCCCAATTCTCTATGACTCTCCGCTCTCCAGAGTCCAAATGCCTTCTCCCCAGGAGTCTCCTGAGCTGCAAGTAGCTCCCTACGGCAATTTTGAAGGCACTTATGTCACAAACCTCAGGGTCCAGGCTGGCTCCTCATCTCATCTAATTCCCTAACAGGTCATCACTGTGATGACAAAAACCAGAAGAGTGCAGCTGAAGGACCCACCGGCTAATGCTGGCCCCTCCCTGTGAGGCCCTGCAGGGTACCTGCCCTGTCACTCTTAAACCCCCAGGGCCAACCTGAGTGCTGTACATGGCAAGTCTAAGCAGGGAGGACACAGGCCTGGGGCCAAGGCTGACAGAACTTTAAGAATATAAAGTATGGATACAAGATCTGACCCATGGCCCAGAAGGCTGTGGGAGATTCTGGGAAGTAGTCTCTGGCGCTCATTAAATGCTGAATGATTGAAGTGGATGGAATTAAAAGAAGCTGAATTTCTCACTCCCCAAGTGTCCCTGTAGAGCCTTGCCAGACTGGCCCTGACTCCACTCAGCCTGGTCAGTCCAGCAGCCTTCTGGCCCCCATGACAACCTCTCCAGTCCTCACGCTAGGCACTCCTGTGCAGCTCAGAGACAGGAGCCTCCCAGCCATCTGAGTCACCTGAGGCCATGGATGGGAGGGGGTGCAGGGACAATAGCCTCTAGTACCTGGTTGTTAGTGGTTAGGATTAAAGTCTAATCTCCATGAAAGCAAGGCCTGTGTCTTCTCATTCCTTGCAAGTGTTTCTGCAGCAGCTGTGGCCACCCTCACAGCTGTCACAGTACTACAGCCATGTGGTGTTGGAACAGTGCAGCATGGCTTATACAAAGCACTTGCCAACACAGCAGCTCAACTGAAACTTGTGGGCCCGTGAGGTGAGCAGATGTGCATTCTCACGGGTGCAAAGATGGAGCCCTGAGCAAGGCTGTCCAGGCAGAACCACACCTTCTGCGAGCCCAGTCAGAACACCTGTGGCAGAAGCATGCTGCATACCTGATGGTCACAGGAGTGAAGAGCAGCATGGTGGTGACATTGTCTAAGAAGGCAGAGAGGATGGCAGCAATGAGACACAGAATGATGATCATGGGCCACACTCTTCCCCGGGAGAACTGGTAGGCCTGCAGCACACACACAGAAAAAGGAACAAGACAGACCATTGGGGTCATGCATACGTGGCATTCTTCATTAGTAACGCTAAAGGTGATTAAATAGTATCTTAAAATAAGTTTAAATAAATAAGTTTTCAATTGTTAAAAAAAAACAAGCACACCAGTAGTCTTTACACTAGTTTTGCTCTCCTCTTGCCGATTCTGAATGATAGAACCATCAGCCCTTTGCAAATTCTGAAGGTCAGAACATGCTGGTGTGTTCCCCCAGGGTTGTGGTTATGAAAGTGAATATGCTCAATGTTTAGAAAGCAATCATTAAAATTATTTTACCAAAAACAAAGTAATCAGAGGCTGATGACTTAAAATATTTGCATAGTCTAAAATGCAAAACAATTTTGATGTGTAGCTCTCAAGCTGCCAATTTATGTAATATTACACAAACATTCAATCTCAGTACTCTTCTCCTTGATCTTCTTCAGGTATTTATCGAGAAGCTGAGAGTACTGCTCAGAGCCATATTACTTCTTAGCACTGCAACTGTACCGGCTTTACAGACGTCATTTTTCAAAAGGAAGGCAGGATTTTAAAATATTTGCTTCAATGATAGTTTTATTTACTAAATACGTAATAGTGGGAAAATATATTAATTAATTAATATACAACTATTAAATTTACATTTAACCTACCTTCACAGCACAATAATCAAAAAATCCAGTATCTGAAAATATGGCTACTAAGATCATCTATGGGAGAACAAGAAACAAAAGACAAGGAGAATGTTTTAGCAGAGCAGTGTTTCACAATGGTCAGAGTAATGTTATATAAGCCATGGCTCTAAGAGAAAGCTCCCCCACCACCAAGCTCTGCATCTCTCATTGAAAGGCCTTCACTTCATCATCTTGTCACTCACCTCTGTTCCAGGAGAACTAATTAGCTCCCTGAAGGGAGGCTCTTTCAAGTGCTTTGGCACCTACCTTCTAGTCAGGGATTTGTCCAAGAGACACATTATCATTCCATCTTATCTTTACAGCAAATACCAGGCATTACTATTACTCTCCACTTACAAACTACAGAAGTGAGGTGACCCGCCCAATCACAGAGCTGGAGGCAGGTAAGGAGTGGGCCAGAATGTGGACTCTGCACCTCACTGTCCACACATGCAACAGTTTAGACATTTTAAGATTTTAAAGCTGGGTTAAATTTTGTTTTTTTAAAGTAATTAAACTGATTGTTGTCACAAATCTTATCAAGGCATATAAATAAGAGCAGTTACATTGAAAGGATTGCTCTCTGGGATCTGTATGAACACAGCATGCCTACTCACTCGTGTCTCTTTCTAGTGATGACAGTGATTTGATGAGGACAACCATTCTAGATGTTAATAAAAAGTCATGTTTCATTTATTCAAAATCTAACTACCAGACATTTCAACCAGCCTGAACTTTCTGGAAGATTCTGTATTTCACTTTCTAAGATGGTAGTGTTGAACTTGGAGTGAGAAAATGCAGGTTCAAAGCCTGATTCTGCCACTTAGGAGTAGTTCAACTTTGATCAAAAAACTATTTAACCCTCTATACTGTAATTTTCTCACCTTCTAATTTTTCATGTCTTATAAGGTCATTGTGATAATTCAGTAAAAATGTAAATTAAAGTACTTGGTAAATTGTAGGCCCAATTTTTTTTTCAAATAGACTGTAAGAAACAAAAATGTCCAAAAGTCAGTTTAGACCCAGTATAAATATCTATCTTATCTAAAGTGACCATTGATGTTCATTCTAACACAAAATGGCCACTGTGGAGGCTGTTTGCAGAACTTGGTGCTTCTCATCACTCTGAAAGTCCCAGGCCCATATGACTGGATCGGTCTCGTGTGGTTCCTGTGGTCGTGCTGAAGTAGGGCCACATATTAGCCTCCAGAGTCACCCAGCAAACCAAGACAGGGAGTTGGCTGCCATGACAAAATTATAAGACTATCTTTGCATTCCCACAGTTCTAGAATCATAGAACTTGCAAGGATTTGCTGAACTTACTCAGTTGGGAAAAGCCAAATTAAATCACTCATTTACGTTTTTCAGAAAAATTGATTTTATAAGACATCTGGTATGCCTTCCTTCATCCAGATGCCCAAGCCTTATATGCATTTCAGGACTCAACACAAACATTAGTGTTTCTGGGATGCACAAGTCAGGTCACTGCCTGCACCTCCTATACTTCACCCTAAAGATGGTGCAGTGCTAGTTTGGGTAAGATTGAAGTCAAGGGTAGTAGGCCCTTCACTCTGCAGCCTGCTTTACACAGGATGGGTCTTCTAGCCCAGAGAGAAGAAGCTCTCCCTTCAAATCATCTGCTGTCCAGGCCCTTGTGAAAGTCTACTGATTATAGTTACATTGAGCTATGACTGTGTCCTACACTAGCCTGCTTGTGCTACTAAAGCTCCCTTATAGCAAGCCGACTTGGTGACATTTCTCACAGATCACAGCTGCCTTGCACAGAGTGGCCACTTGACAATGTCAGTGACGAAAACACGAACTATTACTTAGGGACCATTTCTTCCTTTAAATGTGAAATGTTCTTTTCCAATCACCAAAACTTTTTTATGGTTCATTAATTTGAGATATTCCATTTTATATTTTAAGGGCAGTAACTCGAAAATAAGAAGTGCTGGTGGTGCAGTAGTTAAAGCACTCAGCTGCTAACCAAAAGGTCTGCAGTTCGAACCCATCAGCTGCTCTGTGGGAGAAAGATGTGTCAGTCTATTTCCATAAAGATTTACAGCCTTGGAAACCCTGTGGGGCAGTTCTACTCTGTCCTATAGGTTCACTATGAGTTGGAAATGACCTGATGGCACTGAGTTTGGTTTTGGGTAACTCAAAAATATCCCTAAATTTTTTAGATGGCAATTTTTTTTCACTATCAAACAGGTCTTAGACTTAAAGTTCTGACTAACTATAGAGTATCAACCATTTGATTCCTTCCCAGGACAAATTAGCTAGATGCACACTGACACTTTTCAGTCAAGCCCTAGCTGTTAAGCAGCGAAGTATTTTTAACAGAATGAAGGATCAGCAGCAGCAGCAAAAGAGACAGTCTCAGTTACAGTGGTTTGAGTCATGCCCTCTGGAAGGGCTGCAATTACCATGCCGAACAGGAGGGCCAGGGTCTCAAAATCAATCCACTCCACCACGTGGCTCAGTCTAGGTCTCTGCAATCAAAGATAAATGTGCCAGTTAGTCTGGCGCCTACCTCCACACCCATAACAAGCTGTACAAATGTCTTGCCGCTTACTGCACCCATCGTCAGCCCGCAGCTAGAATCATACCGCCCACTTGCCTTTGAGGTATAACACCCCTCAAAAACAGCGGTGACAAAGTCATTTCTAATGACAAGCCTACACATTTAGTAGTTTAAAAAAGACCCTGCTCATGGCGATTCCATGAGGACATATTGCCCGAATTGCAGGGCTGGCCTTGTCAGATACGGCCTTAGTGGTGTCCACCTCTGCTTTCCTGGGTGCAGTGATTTTCAGCCAGGATGACAATAACCATTTGTCCTACATTTCAAAGCATTCCCCCTGCCCTCACTCATTTCTCCCTCTGACCACTTGTGGAGCGGGGAAGGTAGGCATCATCACCCCACTCTACCAGTGGGGATTGGGAGCTCAGAGGCTGTGCTGCCTGGAGGCTGGCTGAAGGGAAAAGACTGCCCAGTGGCCCAAAGCCAGCGCATCTCCCTAGAGTATGTGCCAGGTCTGTGCCATATAAGTGATGTTTGAAACAAAACAGCACACATAGTTGTTATTCCTAACAATTAATAAAACCAATGGCGGTGTTATGCATGCTTTCTGTTATGTTCTCAAATCTTCTCACTATTATGTATGCATCTATAATGCTTTTACACTGTTTTGATGCTTTCATAATGTTTGTAAACACCTATGTATAAATCACTATTATGTATATTTATATGATGCTTTTTCCACTGTTATCATGTTTGTATAATGCTTTTAAACACCTATGTGTAAGTCACTTACAATGTGAAGTTAGAAATAGAAAATTTCTGGACTTAGAAACAGAAACATGAATACTTCCTTAATGCCCCTTAACCATTAACTATAAGTCATTAGAAAGCTGTTCTCCCTGACAGAGTGGGAGAAAGGCGTGGAGCAGAACTCAAATTTATGTAAAAAGACCAGACTTAGTGGTCTGAGACTAGAAGTAACCCTGAAGCCATGGCCCCCAGGCGCTCTGTTAACCCAGAACTAAAACCATTCCCAAAGCCCACTCTTCAGATAAAGATTAGACTGGACTGTAAAACATAAAATAATATTAGTGAAGAGTGTGCTTCTTAGTTCAAGCAGATACACGAGACCAAATAGGCAGCTCCCGTCCAGAGGCAGGATAAGAAGGCAGAAAGGGACAGGATCTGGTTGGATGGACAGATAGACATGGGAAACCCGAGGTGGAAAGTGGTAGTGTGCCATCACATTGTAGGAATTGCAACTAGTGTCACATAACAATATGTGTATGGATTTTTGTACGGGAAATTAACTTGAGCTATAAACTCTCACCTAAAGCACTATATATATATATATATGCATATAGATACATATATAAAAAGGTTTATCCTGACCAACATAAAAAAAAAGTTGTTCAAAACTTGGAAATAGATAAAGTATGTCATAAATTACTTTCCTAAACTGGGCTGTGCACCTTCACTCTCTGATAATGGAATGTAACATTAATCACCTTTATAAATTAGCAAGACATAAATATGTTACTAAATAATACCCATAATTTTTAATTAATTAACTTAGCCTTGAAACGTATGTAGTAAGAACATATATATGTCATGCTTTAATTGGCAATAATTCAAATCTCTATAAATCAGCAAAACGTAAGTATGTCATACAACCGTGCCCCTAATTGGCAATAAAGCATACCAATTATAGTTGGACATGGCAGCACACATGGTATATAAATCCATAGATCTCTGCTCATTTTTGGAGAAGAAGACAGAAGCAAAAGGTCTGTCTGACTTTCCGACTCTCTGTCTGAAGACTGACAGCCTGCTGAGATATTTCTCGTCACAACCAGCTTCAGACTGTAGCTAAAAGGGGCCTCTTCTGAGTTCCTCCTGAAACCACTCGTTAAAGGTAAAAGCCTAAAGTCTAAAAGATTTGGACTCTGACATTTAAACTAACATTGTAATTGTCAACTCTGATTCTCCAGTGTTAAATGAATGTCTTCAGGTCTTACTTGCATTCCTTGCCATGACTATCTTGAAAAAAAACAAAATGAATTTATGTATGACAAACCTGAATATATCTTTATTTATTCTAAAGATAAAATCTGCCAGGACAAGTGGTTTTATGTCTAAGTTCTAGGGTTTGGGACATTTTACCTTTAGTGTGAGCATTTGTTTACACCAACACTAGCCAGGGAAAAGTTCAAGTTCTTACTACTGTTTTCCTGGTTGGTCTTACATTCAAATTTTAAATTAAAAAATAATAAGCAACTGAACATACACATAATTTGTTAAACTGGGTATTCTTAAACTGGTTATTATTGAAAGGCATCTAGTAATTGTTTCAGGACAATCCTTTAAATTCCACACACTTGTTTTCAAATCCATTTCTGTGTGCTGCCACCTTTGGAGACTCCTTAATTCCACCCAACATCAACCCTCCACCAACACCAAGTTTCCCTCTCCAGCATGTTCCTGAAGATGGACCATCCTCAGACCCCATGTATGCATCTCCAGGGGCCTCCTGAGGTCTACAGGACACAGCCCCAACCCTCTTCCCAGCCAGGTGATCTCCTCTAACTCCCAAGAGGACACGACCTATGTCTAGCACTAGCACCACTCAGCTATGTGACCCTGCACAGATGCAGGGACTTGATGAACCTTTCCTCAACTGTATGTAACATGGGAAATCACACCACTGTGATGTAATAAAATTAGATGAAAAATATTCATCAAGATAAAGTTTGTTAGTTCAAACCTCTAGTGCGATTCCTGGAGGAAAATGTGGAAAAAGCATATTAAAGAATGAGAAACACCAGGTTGAGTCCAATTTCTGGTATGTCTTTGAGTCTGACATTATTTGAAACTTACATCACCAATCATGGACAGTGCTGCTAACGCTGCAAGGGAGCCCAACATGGCGGCCAAGGTTCTGTGGATGATCTAGAAGGAAACAGGAAATTAGGGGATAAATTTGTATTCAGTTCTCAAGGGACTTAAAACAAACAAAAGCCTGTGCCGATATGAGTATCTGTCTATATATCTCCATCTATACCATGTCAACTAAAACAATAAATAGATCACAGGTTAATTTCAGGGTCTGGACCCCACACCACCACCACCAGTCTGCCTTCTAAAGAAAGTTGCTTTCATTTCCTGAACAATTAGATGACCCTAAAAAGACCGTAGAAGGCTGGATAAAGTACTTTCTATACAGAAGCCTGCAATAAATTGTCATTAATTATTTGCTGTGTAATCCCTATGCAACTGGACCATTAGTTATGCAACATAAATCAATTCTGTCTAATTGCTAAGACTGTTACTAAACAAAAGGTACTCAGCCAAATGCTTAATCTAATTAAGAGTTCAATGTCATCACTGAATCACAAAAGTATCTTTGTATTTCATTATTATTCAAATGGGAGTGAAATTTCTAAGACAAAATCTAAAGAAAGGAAAGCGTAGACACCAACCCTTATTTCCCACTAGTGTTTCCAGAGTAAGCATGACATGGATGTGCCAGCCAAGGGCATCCATAAAGGCAGGCACACAGAGGAACCCTCCATCAGCCTTTCCCCCTCTAATTCTTGCAGAGAATCCACTTCAGCCTTTGTTCCCATCTAACTCACTTTTTAAAATCGCTTTATTGAGGTATATTTTACATACAATAAAGTTCAGCCATTTCTAGTGTACAATTCAACGATTTTTCATAACTTACCAAATGGTGCAACTATCACCAAAAATCAGTTTTAGAACATTTTCGTCCCCCCAGTAAGACTCCCTCGTGCCCATTTAGAATAAATTCTTGTTTCCATCCTCTTAACAATATTAAGACTTTCAATTCATGAAGTTGAAATGTTTCTCCGTTTAGATTTTAATTTCTCTTAGCAAAGTTTTGTAATGTTCACTTCTTTCGTTACTAAATATTTTGTTCTTTTGATTTATCATGATCTTAATTTTATTTTCAGATTGCTTATAGCTTGTATATAGAAATACAACAGATTTTTTTCTAGTTGATCTTGTATCTTGTGACCCTGCTGCACTTGTTTATTAGTTCTAATATGTTTTTGTATGGATTCTTTAAAATTAGACTTTTGTACATGCAGGATCATGTCATCTGTGAATAAGGGCAGTGCTGTTCTTTCTTTCTAATATGGAAGACTTTAATTTCCTTTATGGCCTGGCTGTACTGGCTAGAACCTCCAGTACCAGGTTAAACAGAGAAAGTAAGAGCATTCTTGTCTTGTTCCTGATCTTAGGAGGAAAGCATGAAGTATGGTTGTTGTAGAGTTTTGTTTTAAACATAATAATTTTTAATGCTGATTTCATGTTGAAATGATAGTACTTTGGATATTGGATTAAATAAAATATATTAATAAAATTAAATACAACTGTTTCTTTTTACTTTTTTATCATGGCTAATAGAATTTTTTCTTCTTTTTTTAATAATGTTTTATTGTGTTTTTGGTGAAAGTTTACACAGCATATTAGGTACTCATTTAACAATTCCTGCACAAATTGTTCAGTGAAATTAGTCACATCTTTCACAATGTGTCAACATTGTCGTTAATTCTGTTCTGTTTTTTCCATTTCTAGTAATTTAGTTTCCTTGCCCCCTTACCTTCTCATCTTTGTTTTAGAGTAACACTTGACCATTTGGTCTCACATAGGTTTTTTAATTTTTTTTTATTTTAAAATTTAAATTTTTTAAATATGTTTTAAAGGAGTTATACTCACAGGTGATATTCTTTATTTTATGAGCCAATCTGTTATTTAGCTAAAGGATGACCTCAGGGGATAGTTTCAGTTCAAGGTTTAAAGTATCTCCAGGTGATAGTCTCAACGAGTCCTCTTGTCTCAACCAGTCTAGTAAGTCTGGACTTTGTAAGAATTTGAGTTCTGTTCCACATTTTGCTCCGATTCTATCAGGATCCATCTATTGTGTCCCTGATCAGAACAGTTGTCAGTACTGGTAGCCAGGCACTATCCAGTTCTTCTGGTCTCAGGGTAGACAAGGCCATGTTTCATGTAGACGATTAGTCCTATAGACTAATTTTTTTTCTGAGTCTTTGGTTTCCTTCTTTCTTTTTTGCTCCTGATGAGTAAAGACCAATAGTTGTATCTTAGATGGCCACTCACAAGCTTCTAAGATCCCGGATACTACTCACCAAACTAAGATGTAGAACATAAATTTTATGAACTATATTATGCCAATTGACAGAAATGGCCCACAAGACTATGGTCTTAATCCTTCAAACCCGGGAAACTAATCTTGTGAGGTATTTGGATATGTCTATGAAGTACCCATAACTGTACCCTCTATGTGGTTTATTATAATATGAATATATATGCATGGACACACATGTATATACATAAACATATAGCTACATCTATCTTTGCATGTATATGTACACATATACATGCCATAAACATATATGCATCTATACATGTGTATGTAACCATACACACGTATTTTGGATGTTGTTGGGGTTATTGGAAAATTATATTTCTCATATCCTTTACTAAAAACATCTTTTTCTCTTGCATAATTCTTAGTGACGGCTGTCCTAGTTATCTAGTGCTGCTATAACAGAAATACCACAAGTGGATGGCTTTAACAAACAGAAATTTATTCTCTCGAAGTTTAGGAGACTAGAAGTCCAAATTCAGGGTGCCAGCTCCAGGGGAAGACTTTCTCTCTCTGTCGGCTCTGGGGGTAGGTCCTTGTCATCAATCTTCCCCTGGTCTAGGAGTTTCTCAGCACAGGGACCCCAGCTCCAAAAGATGTGCTATGCTCCCTTATTTGGGTGGCCCCATTCTCCTAGTTTAAGTGGTGACCCAACCCCCTTGGCCCTGGCAGGCCCCATCCTTCTGCCCTTTGGGTATGGCAGCCCCGCCTCCACTGCTTTAGACAGCAGATTCGGTTCCATACCTCTGGTACTCATGAACAGCAGCCCCACACTCCAGAACTGAGTCAGTGAAGATCTGACTCTTTGAAACCTAGGAGGCCGTGGCCCTATGCTCTGAGACCCAGCAGGCCATGGTTCTACCCTTTGAGACCCCAGAGGTCATGGCCCCACCTTTTGAGACTGATGTAGCTCTGCTTCCTGTGCTTCTTGTCTCTTCACCTTCTGTCTCCTGGTTCCTTGGCCTCTCAGTCCCTCAGGCCTCTTGAGCCAGCCGACCCTCTGCCCTGCACGGTCAAGTGTTACAAAGCTCTTTAGCACTACCAGTAAGTGCCCAGAGGCACCCTACTCTACCAGTAAGCCTCCTGTCTGAAGGCATTCAGCTCTCTTGCTCTGTGGATCGGTAAGCCTAGCTCTGCTGACAAGTGCCCAGAGGCATACCACTCAGCCAGGAAGCCTTCTGTCTGAAAGCACTCAGCTCTCTCACTCCGTGTGTTGGCTCCCGCACCATCTCATGCCAATTTCCTGGTTCTGCTGCCACCAATTCTTTGCCGCAGCTTCTCACCATCTGTGCCATCTCTGGTGTTACAGCTTTCCTCACTTCCTTCTGAGCCTTCACCAGAATTGCCTTTGACATCCATAATGCTACCAACAGTCTCTTCAAGGCAATCTAGGCTTTCACTATTAGGCACCTTAAAACTCCTCCAGCCTATACCCATTACTCAACTCTAAAATCACTTCCACATTGTAGGTATCTGTTAGAGCAGCACCCCCCACCTGGTACCAAATTCTATCTTCATTAACTAGTGCTGCTATAACAGAAATACCACAAGTAGGTGGCTTTAACAAACAGAAATTTATTCTCTCTCATTTTAGGAAGGTAAAAGTCCAAAATCAAGGTGCCACTTCCAGGGAAAGGCTTTCTCTCTGTTGGTTCCAAGAGAAGGTCCTTGTCAACAATCTTCCCCTGGGTCTAGGAGTTTCTCAGGGCAAGGACTTTGGAACCAAAGGACATACTCCACTCCTGACTCTTCCTTCTTGTTGGTAGGAGGTCCCTCTCCTCTCTGCTCGCTTCTCTTATATATCTCAGAGATGGACTCAAGATACAACCCTAATCCTGTAGATTGTGTCCTGCCTCATTAACATAAATGCCTCTAATCCTACCTCATTAACATCATAGAGGTTAGGATTTACCATACGTAGGATAATTACATCAGATCACAAAATAGAGGACCATCACACAATACTGGGAATCATGGCCTAGTCAAGTTGACACACATTTTGGGGGAACACAGTTCAATCCATAACAACATTTACCTTGGTCAAGCTGTGGGCACTTCTCCCACATTTGGTGCTGCCTTTCCCATCACCAGAAGTAACAAGTGTCTATTATCTAGAGAGTAATTTCCCCTCCCCCTCCCACCCATCCCTGGTAACTATCAATGAACGTTGGTCTCTATATATATCTATTACTGTCTTCTTATAAAAGTGAGATCATACAATATTTGTCCTTTTGTAATGAAATTATTTCACTCAGGAAAATGTCCTCCAGATTGATCCATGTTCTGTTTCAAGAATTCATCATTATTCTTTATGGCTGCATAGTATTCCATTGTATGTACATACCACATTGTGTTTATCCATTCATCCACTGATGGACACTTAGGTTTTTTCCAGCTTTTTGCTATTGTGAATAGTGCTGTAATGAACATAAGTGTGCATATGTCTGTTCATGTCTCTATTAGATTTCTATCTAGCATATATACCTACAAGTGAGATTGCTATTTCTAGTTTTTTAAGGATGTATCATACTGTTTTCCATAGTGGTTGTACCACTTTACAGACCACCAGTAGTGGAGAAGGGTTCCAATATCCCCACATCCTCACCAACATTTATTGTTTTTGGATTTTTTGGTTTTTTGTTTGTTTTTATCGGTGTCATTTTAGCCAGGGTGAGATGGTATCTCATTGTAGTTTTGATTGGCATCTCTCTAATGGATAATGATCACAGACATCTTTCCATGTGTTTGTTGGCCTCTTAAATGTCCTCTTCAATGAAGTGGATGTTCATGTCTTTTGCCCACTTTTTAACTGGGTTGTTTATCTTTTTGTTGTTGATTGTTGACTTTTTCTCTATATTTTAAAGATTGGACCCTTATCAAATATGTCATTCCTAAAGATTTTTTTTCCCAGCCTGAAAACTTTATAGTTTACCTTTAATATTTAGGTCTTTGATCCATTTTCAATTATTTTTGTGTATAGTGTGAGATATGGGTCTTGTTTCATTTCTCTGCAAGTGAATGTCCAATTTTGCCAGTACCATTTGTTAAAGAGACTGTTTCTTCCCAGTTGAATGGACTTTGACCACCTTGTCAAAATCAGCTGTT
This sequence comes from Dugong dugon, assembly GCA_030035585.1. Lineage (NCBI taxonomy): Eukaryota > Metazoa > Chordata > Mammalia > Sirenia > Dugongidae > Dugong > Dugong dugon. Next base: position 59,338,621 of record CM057482.1, read on the forward strand.
CATACATGGAAGGATTTACGTCTGGGTTCTCAATTATATTCCACTGGTCTATGTGTCTCACTGAACCACTACCAAGCCGTTATGATTACTTCTAGTTGTATAGTATGTTTTGATATCATGGAGTGTAAAGCTTCCTACTTTGTTCTTCTTCTTCTTCAATATTGCTTTGGTTATTCCAGGCCTCTTTCCTTTCCAGAGTTTGTGATTAGTTTTTCCATTTTAGTAAATAATGTTGTTGGAATCTGTATCAGGACTTCACTGTATCTATGGATTGCTTTGTGTAGTATCAACATTTTCACAATATTAAGTCTTCCAATCCATGAGCACAAAATGTCCTTCCGTTTATGTAGGTCTCTTTCAATCTCAGTGTTTTGTAGTATTCATTGTATAAGTCTTTTACATCCCAAGTTAGGTTTATTCCTAGGTATTTTATCATTTGAGGGGCTATTATAAATGGCATTGTTTTCTTGATTTCCTTTTCGGATTTCTACGTTAGTATAAAGGAATCCAAATGATTTTTGTGTATTGATCTTGTATCCTGCTGGATTCTTCTATTAGGTTCAGAAGATTTCTTGTAGAATCTTTGGAGTTTTCTACGTATAGGATCATGTCATCTGCAAATAGGGATAGTTTTACTTCTTCCTTTCTCATTTGGATACTCTTTTTCTCTTTCTTGCCTTATTTCTCTGGCTAGAACTACTAGTACAATATTAAATAAGAATGGTGATAATGGGTATCCTTTCCTCATTCCCATTTTGAAGGGGAAGGCTATTAATCTTTCTTCATTAAGAATAATGTTTTGCATATATACTCTTAATTATGTTTAGGAATTTCCCTTCTATTACTATTTTTCTGAGAGTTTTATTGGGAAAAATTGTTGGGTTTTATCAAAAGCTTTTTCTCCATCAATTGACATGAAAATGTGGTTCTTTTCCTTTGTTTTTTTACTTATGTGGTGAATTACACTGATTGATTTTCCAATGTTGAAACACTTTGCATTCCTGGTATGAACTGCACTTGAGCATGATGTATGATTTTCTCAAAAGGTAATTGAATTCTGTTCACTTGAATTGTGTTCAGAATTTTTCTGTCTATATTCATGAGTGATATTGATCTGTAATTTTCTTTTTTAGTGATGTCTTTACCTGGTTTTGGTATCAGGGTGATGTTGGCTTTATAGAATTAATTAGGGAGCATTCTTTCTTCTTCTATGTTTTGGAAGCATTTGAGTAGGATTGGTATCAACTCTCCTCTGAATGTTTGGTAAAATTCCCCGGTTAACCCATCTGGTCCTGAGCTTTTTTATGTTGGGAGTCTTTTTGATGACAGCTTCAATCTCTTCTTTCTTACCCATCTGTTTATATTTTCTATTTCTATTTGCGTTAGTTTAGGTTGGTAGTGTGTTTCTAGGAATTTGTCCATTTCCTCTAGGTTTTCAAATCTGTTGAAGTACAATTGTTCACATTATTCTATTATGACCTCCTTTATCTCAGTTGGATCTGTTCTAATGTCTCCAATTTTGTTTCTTATTTTGGTAATTTGCCTTCTCTCTCTCTCTCTTTTTTTTTCCCCCTCTTTTGTTGGTCTGGTCAGTGGTTTGTCTATTTTATTGATCCTTTCCAAGAATTAACTTCTGGTCTTTGTCGAGTCTTTCTATCATTATTCTGTTTTCTATTTTGTTTATTTCTGCTCTAGTTCTTATTATTTCCTTTCTTATGGTAGCTTTGGGCTTCTTTTGCTCTTCCTTTTCTATCTGTTCAAGTTGTCAGGTTAAGTTATCGATTTTGGATCTTTCTTCTTTTTTAATGTAGGCATTTATTGTTACAAATTTCCCTAGGATCACTGCTTTTGCTGCATCCCAAAGGTTTTGTATGTTGTGTTTTCATTTTCACTTGATTCTAAGTATTTTTTTTTTTAACTTTTGATTTCTTCTATGATTCAATAGTTTTTTAGTAGTGTGTTATTTAGTTTCCACATATAATTTTTTTTCCTTATTCTACCTGTTATTTATATCTAGCTTCATACCATTATGGTCAGAAAAGATGCTCTGCATGATTTCAATTTTTATTTAGGTTTGTTTTGTGACCTAAAATATGGTCTATTCTGGAGATTGTGCTGTGTACATTGGAGAAGAATGTTTATTGTGCTGTTGTTGGGTGGTATGTCCATTTGGTTGATAGTTTTACTCAGGTCTTCTATATCTTTATTGATTTTCTTTCAATTTGTTCTATCATCAAAAGTGGTGTATTGAAATCTACTATTATTGCAGCTCTGTCGATTTCTCTCTTTAAGTCTGTAAGAGTTTGCTTTAAAATTCTGGGGCTCTGACATTGGATGCATAAATATTTACAATTGTTATGTCTTTTGGTGAATTGTCCTTTTAACATTATATAATGTCCTTTTTTTTCTCTTATAATGGATTTTGACTTAAAGTCTATTTTGTCAGATATTAATATTGCCACTCTTGCTCTATTTGGTTACCATTTGTTTGGTATGTTTTTTGTTTGTTTTTGCATCCTTTGATTTTTAACCTATTTATGTCTGTGTACCTAAAGTTTGTCTCTTGTAAGCAACATATTAATGGGTCATTTTTTTTGTCCATTTTGCTACTGTCTCTTGACTGGTGCATTTATTCCACTGACATTCAGTGCGCTAATAGGGAAGAATTTGCTGTAGCCATTTTGTTGTACTTCTTTTTTGTGGTATTAATGGTTTCTTTGTTCTTTCTGTGCTGCGTTCTTGTTTTATTGGGTTTTCTTTTCCTTTCATTTATTATTGTTGTTTTTGTGTTTACTGAGTCTTTTTGTTTTTCTTCTTTATTTTGGTGAGTATATTTATCAACTTTCTTTGTGGTTATCATGAGTTTACATTTGACATCCTACATTTAAAACAATCTTTTATATCTTGAAATTACCTTAACTTCCTTTCTATAACTACACTAATCATTCCCACTTTTGTTTTGATGTTTCATTGACTACAACTTAGTATCCTGGATTTCCAGTAATCATTTTTTAACTTTATTTTACTGTTGTGGTGTCTTCACCTGACTGGTATCAGGATGATGCTGTCATGTGCCTTTACCTCAAGTTGTTGTCTAATGTTGTTTTCTATCTGAAGAGCGTCTTTTAATATTTCTTGTAGGGCTGGTCTAAACCAAATCCATTTCTGTAAAGTCAATTCTGACTCATAGTGACCCTATAGGACAGAGTAGAACTGCCCCCATTAAGTTTCCAAGGGGCAGCTGGAGGATTCAAACGGCCGACCTCTTGATTAGCAGCCCAGCTCTTAACAATTGTGCCACCAGGGCTCCAGGGCTGGTCTGGTTATAAATTCCCTTAATTTCTGTTCATTTAAGGATGTTCTAATTTCTCCCTTGTTTTTGAATGTCAGTTTTGCTGAATATAAAATTCTTGGTTGACAGTTCTTTTCTTTCATGACTTAGCATATGTGATCCCATTGCCTTCTTGCCTGCATAGTTTCTGATGAGAAATCAATGCTTAATCTTATTGGGGCCCTTTGGTAGGGGATATTTCTTTTTACATGCTACTCTCCAAATTATTTCTTTGTCCTTGGATCTGAAAAGTTTTATTATATGTCTTGTTGAATTTCTCTTGGGGTCTATCCTATATGGAATTCGTTGAGCTTCTTGGATGAAAATCTCGTATTTTGAGATACTTGGGAAGTTCTCTGCCATTATTTCTTCAGATATTCTTTCTGCACTTTTTTTCTGTCTTCCTCTTTTGGGGGGTGTCTTAGTCATCTAGTGTTGCTATAACAGAAATACAACATGTGGATGGCTTCCCCAAAGAGAAATTTATTCTCTCTCAGTTTAGGAGGCTGGAAGTCCAAACTCAGGGGCTAGCTCTAGATGAAGACTTTCTCTCTCTGTCAGTTCTGGGGGAAGGTCTTTATCATCAATCTTCCCCTGTTCTAGGAGCTTCTCAGCACAGGGACCCCAGGTCCAAAGGAGCACACTCTTTGCTCTACTTCTTGGTAGTATGAGGTCTCCCTTTCTCTCTGCTTGCTTCTCTCATTTATATCTCAAAAAAGACTGACTAAAGATACAATTTAATCTTATAGATTGAGTCCTGCCTCATAAACATAACTGCCTCTAATCCTACCTCATTAACATCACAGAGGTAGGATTTACAACACATGGGAAAATCACATCAGATGACAAAATGATGTATAATCACACAATACTGGGAATCATAGCCTAGCCAAGTTGATACACATTTTTGGGGGACACAATTCAATCCATAACAGGGGGAGGAAGGGGCCGAATGAAACTTCCTCACAGGTGCAGACAGGTGGGGCATTAAGTGTATATTGTTCCTTTGGATTGTGTCCCACATAATCCTTTGATGTTCTTTGTTTTTCTTCATGCTTTGTTCTACTTGTTTCTCAAACTGAGCAGTCTTAAAGGTTTTTTTCTCTTAATTCACTGATTCTTTGGTCCATTGTTTCAGTCCTACTTCTGTGTCCATCTGTGGAGTTGTTTATTTCTCTTATTTTATTATTTCTCTTCAGAATTTCTACTTGTTGGTTTTTTAGGGATTCTATCTCTTTACTGAATTTGTCATTTTGTTCTTATATTGTTTTCCTAAGTTCTTATAGTTTTTTTCTGCATTTTCCTTTATCTCTCTGAGTAAACAGCAGTTTTTTGAAGTCTTTATCAGAAAGTTCCATTATTTGTTCATCCTCAGAGATTGTTTCTGTCCCTTTATTTTATCTGTTAGATTGGGCCATCTTTCCCTGCCTCTTCATATGTTTTGGAATTGTCTGTTTTCTTTGAGACATTAATGTTTTTTATTATTTGTTTGTTTTTGTTTAGATACTTTCTCCTTGGGTTGTTTTACTATTTGTATTATTTTAATTATTGTCATTTTTGAGGTATGTCTCTGGAGCTGCTAGTTGGTTAATTGTGGTTTCCCTTCACTGAAGGGTATGAAGAGCTGAGTACATACATGGAACATTGAGCACTTAAGATTTCCCTTTGGATGATTGCTTGGAATTGAGAGAGCAGTGTCCTTCCCCATGGTAAGGTGCAAGGTATCAGGTAGTTGGGATCTGTCTGTAGAGCTTGAGGAACAGTGCAAACCCATTGTGTTGATGTGATTAAGTGACATTCCCCCTTGTTTGTTGGTGGGTTGTCTGCTCACACATAGTTGGGCAGTGGAGCCTTGGTAGTCAGGGTAAGCCTTCCATATAGTCACAGGTGGTAGTGTGGGGGCAGGAGGGTAAGTGGTTTCTACTCATTCACAATAGGGGGGAAACACCTCCACACAGGTAGAAGGGCAGGGATGCCTTTGGGAGGGGGAGGAGATGGCACAAGGTTTCTGCACTTGGGCACACAACCTAGAGGGCTTTGGCACTAGTATGAAACAGCAGGGGAGTCTCTGGGAGGAGGAAAGGGTTGCATGAGACTTCTGTACAGGCATGGATTGGTGGGACAGTACAAAAGGTTGGGAGGGGTTTATGCAGTGTCTTTGTGCACGTGTGGACAACCTGTTTGAGGTGGGGGAAGGGAGCCCTCCATTCAGGTGGGGAGGTAAAAGGAGTAAGGGTAGGGAGGTGGGGGCCCCCACTTAATGACATAGTCTTAGAGGGCGGCAGGGAGCCCTCTGTGTAAATGTGTGTGGGTAACCTAGCTTCCATTCTTCTCTGCACTCAACATGCCATTGGGGCTCACACCCTCCCTCCTTTACCTTCCCTTTGCCATTCCACAAATGTGCATTCCTTGATTAACTGTCCATGGCCTGAAACTCCTTTAACCCAAACTGTAACCCTTTACTCCTGAATCTCTTCCTGTGGTTCCCTGGTTTCAATGTGATGTTGCTCCAGTATGTCACTCTCTTTCTGCATGCCCAGACCTGATGCGCTGGTTGCCCACCTTGTTGTTCTTCCTCAGAACTATTTATGAAGTATCTCTGTCTCAGGCTGTGTATTTCTTGATGATCACTTCATGGGATCCTTGTATTGTTGGTGCTGGGTGCGGTCGAGTTGGTTCCGACTTGTAGTGACCCTATGTACTACAAAACGAAACACTGCCTGGTTCTGCACCATCCTCATAATTGTTGCTGTGTTTGAGCCCATCATTTCAGCCACTGTGTCAATCCATCTCGTTGAGGGTCTTCGTCTTTTTCTCTGACCTTCTACTTTACCAAGCATGATGTCCTTCTCCAGGGACTTGTCCAGACTGATAACAAGTCCAAGTGCAAGAGATGAAGTCTCGTCATTCTCACTTCTAAGCATTCTGGCTGCACTTCTTCCAAGATGGATTTGTTCGTTCTTCTGGCAGTTCATAGCATAGTCAATATTCTTTGCCAACACCATAATGTAAAGGCATCAACTCTTCTTTGGTCTTCCTTATTCATTGTCCAGCTTTTGTATGCATATGAACACATTGCCATTGAGTCAATTCTGACTCATAGTGACCCTACAGGACAGAGTAGAACTGCCCCACAAGGTTTCCAAGGAGAGGCTGGTGGATTCGAAGAAATTCATAGAATCAAACGAGAATGAAAACACATCCTACCAGAACCTTTGGGACACAGCAAAAGCAGTGCTTAGACATCAGTTTATACCAATAAATACACACATCCAAAAAGAAGAAAGGCTCATAATCAAAGCATTAACCCTTCAACTAGAGCAAGTAGAAAGAGAGCAGCAAACGAAGCCCACAGGTGCCAGAAGAAACAATAAGAATTAGAGCAGAATTTAATGAAATACAGAATAGAAAAACAATTGAAAGAGTTAACAAGATCAAAAGCTGGTTCTTTGAAAAGATCAACAAAATTGACAAACCACTGACCAAACTGACAAAAGAAAAACTGGAGAGGAAGCAGATCACCTGTATAAGAAATGAGATAGGTGATATCACAACAGACTCAACAGAAATTAAAAGAATCATAACAGATTACTATGAAAAATTGTACTCTAACAAATTTGAAAACCTAGAGGAAATGGACAAATTTCTAGAAACTCACTACCTACATAAATTAACACAAACAGAGGTAGAACAACTAAATAAACCCATAACAAAAGAAGAGATTGAAAAGGTTATTAAAACACTACCAACAACAACAACAACAAAAAAAAAAAAAAAAACCCTGGTCCGGATGGCTTCACTGGAGAATTCTACCAAACTTTCAGAGAAGAGATAACACCACTTCTACTAAAGGTATTTCAGAGCATAGAAAAGGATGGAATACTCCCAAACTCATTCTATGAAGCCAGCATAACCCCGATACCAAAACCAGGTAAAGACACCACACAAAAAAAGAAAATTACAGACCGATATCCCTCATGAACATTGACACAAAAATCCTCAACAAAATTTTAGCCAATAGAATTCAGCAACATATCAAAAAAATAATTCACCATGATAAAATGGGATTTATACCAGGTATGCAAGGATGGTTGAACATTAGAAAAACAATCAATGTAATTCATCACATAAATAAAAGACAAGAACCACATGATCATATCAATCGATGCAGAAAAAGCATTCAACAAAATCCAACACCCATTCATGATAAAAACTCTCAACAAAATAGGAATAGAAGGGAAATTCCTCAATATAATTAAGGGCAATTTATACAAAGCCAACAGACAACATCATCCTGAATGGAGAGACTCTGAAAGCTTCCCTTTGAGAACAGGAACCAGACAAGGATGCCCTTTATCACCACTATTATTCAACATTGGGCTGGAGGACCTAGCCAGAGCAATTAGGCTAGAAAAAGAAATAAAGGGCATCCAAATAGGTAGGGAAGAAGTCAAAGTATCTCTATTTGGAGATGATATGATTTTATACACAGAAAACCCCAAAGAATCCACAAGAAAATTACTGGAACTAATAGAAGATTTCAGCAAAGTTTCAGGATACAAGATAAACATACAAAAATCAATTGGATTCCTTTACACCAACAATCAGAACCTTGAAGAGGACATCACCAAATCAATACCATTTACAATAGCCCCCAAGAAGATAAAATACTTAGGAATAAATCTAACCAGAGATGTAAAAGATCTTTACAGAGAAAACTACAAGACACTACTGCAAGAAACTAAAAGAGATCTGCATAAGTGGAAAACATTTACCTTGCCCATGGATAGGTAGACTCAACATAGTAAAATTTCAATTCTACCCAAAGCAATCTACAGATACAATGCAATCCCAATCCAAATTCCACCAGCATTTTTAATGAGATGGAGAGACAAATCACCAACTTCATATGGGAAGGGAAAAGGCCCCCAATAAATAAAGCATTACTGCCACGGTAGTCAAGACAGCCTGGTGCTGGTACAACAACAGATACATAGATGAACAGAACAGAGTTGAGAATCCAGATATAAGCTCATCCACCTATGAGCAGCTAATATTTGACAAAGGCCCAAAGTCCATTAATTGGGGAAAAGACAGTCTCTTTAACAAATGATGCTGGCATATTGGATATCTATATGCAAAAAAACTGAAACAAGACCCATATCTCACACCATGTACAAAAACTACTCAAAATGGATCAAAGACTTAAATATAAAATCAAAAACGATAAAGCTCATGGAAGAAAAAATAGGCAGAATGCTAGGAGCCCTAATACATGGCATAAACACAATACGAACTATAAGTAACAATGCACACGCGCCAGAAGAGAGACTAGATAAATGGGAGCACCTAAAAATCAAAAACTTATGCTCATCAAAACACTTCACCAAAAGAGTAAAAAGACAACCTACAGACCGGGAAAAATTTTTGGCTATGACAAATCTGATCAGCGTTTAATCTCTAAAATTTTCAAGATACTGCAAAACCTCAACAGCAAAAAGACAAACAACCCAATTAAAAAGTGGGCAAAGGATATGAACAGGCATTTCACCAAAGAAGATATTCAGGCAGCTAACAGACACATGAAGAAATGCTCATGATCATTAGCCATTAGAGAAATGCAGATCAAAACTACAATGAGATATCATCTAACCCCGACAAGGCTAGCATTAATCCATAAAACACAAAATAACAAATGCTGGAGAGGTTTCGGAGAGACTGGAACACTTATACACTGTTGAAGGGAATGTAAAACGATACAACCACTTTGGAAATCGATTTGGCGCTTCCTTAAATAGCTAGAAATAGAAGTACCATACCATCCAGCAATCCCGCTCCTTGGAATATATCCTAGAGAAATAAGAGCTGTCGCATGAATAAATATATACACACCAATGTTCACCGCAGCACTGTTCACAATAGCAAAAAGATGGAAGCAACCTGAGTGCCCATCAATGGATGAATGGATAAACAAACTGGTATATCCACACAATGGAATATTACGTGACAATAAAGAACAATGATGAAGCTGTGAAACATCGTATAACTTGGCGGAAGCTGGAACTTATTATGCTGAGTGAATTTAGTCAGTCACAGAAGGACAAATACTGTATAAGACCACTATTGTAAGAACACAGAAGAAAACATTCTTTGATGGTTATGGGGGTGGGGAGGGAGGGTAAGCGTTATTCACTAAGTAGATAGTAGATAAGAATCACCTTAGGTGAAGGGAAGGACAACACACACTACAGGGGAAGCCAGCACAACTGGACTAAACCAAAGCTCAGACGTTTCCTCAATACAGTCAAATACTTTGAGAGACAGAGTAGCAGGGGTGCGGGGTCTGGGGACCATGCTTTCAGGGGACATCTATGTCAATTGGCATAACAAAGCTTATTAAGAAAATGTTCTGCATCCTACTTTGGTGAGTGGCGTCTGGGGTCTTAAAAGCTTGCAGGCAGCCATTTAAGATGCATCAATTTGTCCCGACCAGTTGGAGTAAAGGAGAACCAAGAACACCAAAGACACAAGGAAAGCATTAGCCCAAGAGACAGAAGGGGCCACATAAACCAGAGACTTCATCAGCGTGAGACCAGAAGAACTAGATGGTGCCTGGCTACCACCAATGAACATCCTGACAGGGAACACAACAGAGGGTCCCTGATGGAGCAGTAGAACGATCGGATGCAGAACTCAAATTCTAGTAAGAAGACCAGACTGAATGGTCTGACCGAGACTGGAGGTGCCCTGGAAAGCATGGCCCCTGGTCTCTCTATCACCCCAGAACTAAAACAATTTCTGAGGCCAACTCTTCAGACAGGGATTGGACTGGACTGTGGGACATAAAGTGATACTTGTGAAGAATGTGCCTCTTAGTCAAGTAGATACAAGAGACCAAAGGGGCAGCTTCTGTCCAGAGGTGAGATGGGAAGGCATAGAGAGTTAGGAGCTGGTTGAATGTTCATGGGGAATCGGGGCGGAGGGGAGGAGTGTGCTGTCACAGAATGGGGTGAGCGGTTGGGGTCTCATAACAATGTATGTAAAAAATAAATAAATTCTGTATGGGAGACTAACTAGAAATGTAAACTTCATTTAATTACAACAATAAAAATTTTTTTAAAAAAGAAGTATATAAAAGAATGTGTGTTCATATTTTAAGGCTTTGTATATAATTAGCATTCTTCCCCATAAAAATGGAAAGAAATTCAATACACACTAAGGAGGCATGAAGTCGAGTAATAAAAAGAACCATAAAAACTGCACTGAATCAGACACTGGGGAGGAAAAGTCCTGACCCTCTTTCCCCCACCATCCAGTGGAGGTGGGTCAGACTCAGAACAAAGGAGCTCCTGAGTCTTCATGGCACACCAGGGCCTCGGCTGACTGGGTGCCCTCACACAGACAATCCTGACCAGTAAGCCTTCATAAGAAGAGTGGCCCCCATTAGCCCTCAGCCACGTTCAACCTGCTCCACAAGCCAATGAGAGCGGAAGCTTCCATGGCTTAGACATGTCCCAGCAGTTACCTTGGCACCCCAGTGTCCCTCAACACCTGTGGGCCTCGTACACTGGGCCTCGTACATTGGGCAGATTCCGGCGTTCCCAGGCTGGCTGGTCTGCATGGTGGCCACACCAGATGCCTCCCACACCCAATCAGCTTACCAGTCTCTTCCTGCATGCAAGGAAACCAAGACATAGGGACAGTGACTAACATGCTAACAGCCACCAGCTGGTAAGTGCTGCACCAGGGTTTAAATTCAGGCTTCAACTACCTTTGGACCCTCCTCCCCTCCAAAGAGCTGCCACCTCTGCTCTGAGGCCCCAGGCCAGCCATGGGTGCAGCTCCCCTGGGCAACAGGCAGCTCAGGCAAGGCGACAGCATGTAAGCACACAAAATTCAAATAGTCAAGCCCACCTGAGAGCCTTTGGTTGGGATTTTGAGGCCATTGCCTCAACCCTTGCTTGTGTCTCAGAGGGCGGGGTCCCCATGATCAAAGGTGAGAGAGAGGGGAAGCCCTGGCCTTTGAACATTACAAAGAAATCGTTGAGGAAAAAAGCTGAAGAGGCAGAGCATCTAGATGGATGAGCCAGCACCAGGCAGTAGGACTTGAAGAACTTGTGATAAGTTTCCCACCTTTATCTCTTTTGATTGTAATTGGTCAACATCGAGGGGAAGAACACCCGCCCAGAGGCAGGAGGCACTCTTCCAGCATGCACAGCGCAGAAACATCCGAGGGTGCTCCTACATTTGTCCCCTTAGGAGAACGGATCACACTCCAGACATCAGCCCAAGGACTCACGTTAACTCTGGAACCATCACTACTTTCCTTGTGGCCAGCTTGTGTCTTGACAAGTTGATTCATGGCCAGGTTCCACAGAAGCCTCAGCCCTGGGGCCAGAGCCATTTGCCCTGGATCAAGTTGGGCCCACACTCTGATCATGGTGGGATGGGCACCCTCCAATCCTTCCCAGAGAGTGCAGCTGGCTTGTTGCAGCACTGTCCTGCTAGGGGAATGAGTGGTGGGCTAACAAACAGCAAAGGCCAGACCAAGAGGAGGGAAGAGGCACTTGCTCCCTCATCCTCAAAGCTGTGTGACATTAACCACTGTCCCTGTCCTACTCTGCCCTGTGGCTCTCTCAGGAAGAGCTGGGTCACAGGTCCCACTGCCCTCATCCCATGTCAAACCTGAAGCCTCTGAGGAAGAGCATGAGCAGAGCAGCAGGGGGCCCATTCAAGGCCACATGCCTGCAGGGCAGCTGCAACCTGGCCCCTTGGCCCCCTTGCTCATATCCGCACAGGCCATGCAGGCACCGTTGTCCCTACTCCACCACAGGTCACTCCCTCCCGCTGCTCTATCCTGCAGGGGCTCCCTGAGTTGTAGACACTGCCCCAAGGCAGTTTCTCACCCACCTCCCTGCTCCCAGGAAGGCAGAGGCCTTTATACCTTGCCCCCTCAAGTGCAACCGCAGGCTATAAAGCAGATCAGTTGCCTCGTGGAAACTCCACTGCAGAGCACCCAATACTCGGGCCACTGTCACCTGGCCCTGGGGGTCAGTGCCACCTGTGGGATGTGGAGCAGGCACCGTGTTGACTTCGTTGTGCTATCTCAGCAATAGTAACAAATGGTCTCAGTCCACCAGTGCTTACCATCTCCTTGTGGCCAGATCATTGGCACAACAGCAGGCTTACCCCAGTGATTGCTGTGCTTGGGGACTGTTGGCCCTGGGCAGTCTCTCTGACTGAAGGCAGGAAGGTTCTTGGGGAGCAAGCACACATAATCTCCCATCCCCTGAGAATCACTGTATTGTCCTCCCCACGTGCCAGGAGACCTAGACAACCGAACGCAAATTTCTAAAATTTCCCGGCCTATTCTCCTGCCACCACCTCCTCAACAACTCCCAGCTACTGCTCATACCTACCTCAGTCACGTGGCACTGACCTTCCAGGCTTGACTTACTGGGCCACTGCTTCTCGGCATGTGCTACTGTAAAGTGCCATTTCACAATTAAGTCCACAGTGCCCAGCACAGGCAGAGCCTATACTTCTTACTGTTTTAAGAAACACCCACATTTACAGTTGTCCAGAAACAGCAAATTTATAGAGCGTAAGTCCACTGGTGAAAATGCTCATTAGCTGATTTGATAAAGTAGCAAATAAATGACCCTTCCATGCACACAACCCTGAGAACACCCGAGTCCCCATCATAGCTGTCATCTAAGGAAGCAGGTAGGGACACGTTAATGGGCTCATCTTACAAATGAAGACCTTGAGTTTTAGGGAGGTTAAAACCTTATCCCAACAAGGTTACAGTTCCACTGAGGGACAGAGTGAGGGTGAGAATAATGCGCATACTCAATCTTCTCAGGCAAGCTTCTCCTTATATCTCAGAAACTCATCTTGCCAAGATTCAGAAAACCATTTCCAACACAGTCTAGTTTTCTGCGTACAGTGGGGATGCGCACCACACGTGGTAACACTCTCCATTTTTATTAAGTAGCTGGGACTGAGCCCTCTCAGGGCCTAATACATTAAAATGTTCTTACTTGCGGGCAAAGCAGACACAAACACACCTCGAATATAATCAGCATGTAGACGCCTGCCAGGATGGCCACGGCAATTATGACTTGCGTCTCCACATCTGCACGGAGGTATTGATGAGCCATCAAGACAGGAACTGCTTGGTTCTGCAGGAAGGAAGCTTGGATGGTGATCAAAATGGCCTCTCTGCAGAAGGAAACAAAGATTTCCCAGCGGGTAAGGGAAGCAAATCCTCTGTTACCAGTTAGTGTTGACTGTGGCCACAGTCAAAACTGGACAGAATCTTAGAGGTGCTGAGGCCAACGTCTAGTCTCACAGAAGAGAGCACAGGTAAGAGGTGTGAGGCCCAGGCGGCTCCCTGTGGCAGTGCCGGGCACCCAGTCTCCTCTGCCCAAGGCATGCTCACCTCACTGGAGGTGCCATCGTGTCTTTTGACCAATGCCCAACAGTTGAGTAGGAGGCAGGAAAGCACACATGATTCTACCCATTTACTTTTCTCCTTTCCTCTTCACCACATACTTAACCACTTCACCTGCTGACAAACAGCAAAGCCAACTCTATAAACTTCAGTCCCTGACACAGCAATAAAGTGCCACAAACTAGAAGCCTGAGAATCATCAAGAGTTTGTGGCATACTGAAACTGGAGCACTTTTCTAAAAGTCCAATCAGCAACCTAGAGAGATGGAACGCAGAGTGGCATCTGCTAAAGAAAAAGAGAATGAACCCTAAAATTTCCTAGAATTCCCATTGAATAAATTTACACTATCAATGTAATTAGAACTTTAATTAAAAATTCCATTTGCACAACAAATATTGCATGAGACCACTACTATAAAAACTCGTGAAAAAGTTTACATACAAAAAGAAACAATCTTTGATGGTTATGAGGGGTGGGGGGGGATGGAAAAACACTAACTAGACAATAGATAAGTGGTAACTTTGGTGAAGGGTAAGAAAGTACACAATACCGGGGAAGCCAGCACAATTTGACCAAGGCAAAGTCATGGAAGCTCCACAGACACATCCAAACTCCCTGAGGGACCAAATTACTGGGCTGAGGGCTGTGGGGACCATGGTCTCGGGGAACATTTACCTCAACTGGCATAACATAGTTTATAAAGAAAATGTTCTACGTTCTACTTTGGTGAGTAGCATCTGGGATCTTAAACGCTTGGGAGCAGCCATCTAAGAGACTCCACTGGTCTCACCCCTTTGGGAGCAAGGGAGAATGAAGAAAACTAAAGACACAAGGGAAAGATTAGTTCACAAGACTAATGGGCCACAACAGCCACAGCCTCAACCAGAATGAGTCCAGCACAACTAAATGGTGCCCGGCTGCCACTGTTGACTGCTCTGACAGGGATCACAATAGAGGGTCCTGGACAGAGCTGGAGAAAAATGTAGAACAAAATTCTAACTCACAAAAAAAGACCAGACTTAACTGGCCTGACAGAGACTGGAGAAACTCCAAGAGTATTGACCCTGGATAGCACAGTAATGAAGACACTCCTGAGGTTCACCCTTCAGCCAGGGACTGGATGGGCCCGTAAAACAAAACGAGACTAAAGGGGCACACCAGCCCAGGGGCAAGGACTAGAAGGCAGGAGGGGACAGGAAAGCTGGTGATAGGGAACCCCAGAGAAGCAAGAGTGTTGACATGTCATGGGGTTGGTAACCAATGTCACAAAACAATATGTGCACTAATTGTTTAATGAGAAGCTAGTTTGTGCTGTAAACTTTCATCTAAAGTACAATCATAAAAAATAAATAAATAAAAATTCCACTTGCTTCAAAGTTGGTCCTTAGATGAATTAATCTTATTTTTTGACACTCATGGTTAGCATGCTGTTGTGAATTGAACTGTGTCCCCAAAAAATATGTATTGTAAATCCTAACCTCTACACCTGTGGTTATAATCTCATGTGGGAATGGGTTATGGAGCCCTGGTGGCACAGTGGTTAAGAGCTCAGCTGCTAACCAAAAGGTCAACAGTTCAAATCCACCAGCCCCTCCTTGGAAATCCTATGGGGCAGTTCTATTCTGTCCTATAAGGTAGCTATGAGTTGGAATGGACTCTATGGCAACAGGTTTGGGTGTTCTCCCCTTTATTATGCTAATGAGGTAATATTAGTGTGGGGTGTGTATTGAGTCAATCTTTTTTGAGATATAAAAGCAGCAGATTAAGCAAGCAGAGATGGAGGAAGATAGATGCCATGCCACATGAAGATCACCAAGGAGCCAAGGAAAAGACACAAGGACCTTCCCCCAGAGCCAACAGAGAAAGAAGGCCTTCCCTTAAAGTCAGCACCCTGAATTCAGACTTCCAGCCTCATAGACTGTGAGGCTGTTTTCAATCCCCTCATATACACGTGAAAGCTGGATGATGAATAAGGAAGACCGAAGAATTGATGCCTTTAAATTGTGGTGTTGGAGAAGAATATTGAATATACCATGGACGGCCAAAAGAGGAACAAATCTGTCTTGGAAGAAGTACAACCAGAATACTCCTTAGAAGCAAGGATGGTGAGATTACATCTCACATACTTTGGACCTGTTTTATCAGGAGGGATCATTACTGAAGAAGGACATCATGCTTGGTGAAGTGGAGGGTCAGCAAAGGAGAGGAAGACCCTCAACGAGATGGACTGACACAGAGGCTGAGACGATGGGCTTAAGCATAACAAGGATTGTGAGGATGGTGCAGGACTGGGCAGTGTTTCATTCTGTGGTGCATAGGGTCTCTATGAGTCAGAACCAACTCAACGGCACCTAACAACAACAACAACAGACTGTGAGAAAATAAATTCCTCTTGGTTAAAGCCACCCACTTGGGGCATTTCTGCAATAGCAGCACTAGATAATTAAGACACACACTTTTCCAGAATCCTCTGTGCTCTTGGACTATGGAGCATTACCACCCTGTCCATGCCCCATAACTGACCAGGTGCTTCCATGCCAAATGTGTGTCCCATAGCTCAAAATTCAATGGGTGATCAAGTCCTAGAGCACTGGTTCCCAAGACCTCACTCATCTGAGAACCCACCTGCTCCGTATCTCAAAGGTCCGGCTTATGACAAAGTGCTCGTTTCTTCTTGGATTTAAAAACACTGTCCAATTATAGGTGACCTGTAAAATATTAAGTTTAAAATGGTGATAAAACATCTAAATTGGAATGTCATCTGGGATCTGGGCTATTCTGTTGAGGGAATTCTTTAGTAGAATGAGAAAATGAGAAAGAGGAGCAGTGAAGCAGTTTTACAGTGGCTCCCTCATCCATGGCGTTTAGAATAGATGCAAGGTTTGTGGAGTTTGAAATGTACACAATTTAAAGGGCTTCATTCAAGAAAAAGAATACAAAAGTAATACAGAATTAGTGTACAAAAGTGCAAACAGCATAAAAGTAAATACTGATTTGTTGTGAGAAAAAAAATCACTACAAGTTTTTGAAGACTTGGAGCAGTCTTCTGAGACCTCTGTAGGCAACTTACAGGGAAGGGGCTATTTAGAACCACTTTCTGCTGGCAGTCTGGCTATACTCCCACCCCTAAAGCCTCTGCACATCCCAGGGCTCTGGGGAGCCAGCAAAGCAGCCTGGAGATGACACTTCACTTGCTGTTGGCAAATCCAAATCCACCTGCAGTGGTGGTGCATGGAGAAGAGGCATAGAGGGGAGCCACTCATGGGGAGGGCAAGGAACTTTCAGTGGAGGGCCAGGACAACAAATTTCATGGAAACTGAAACTAGACCCTCCGAAACTGGTCAAAGCAGCAAAGTGCACAAGTCCTTGTGAAATACTTCGGTGTTTGGATGGGCTGTATCTGGAAAATTCCTTCTGTAAAGAGCCCTGTGCAGGATTTGCAAGGGGCGGACAGCACTTTGGGAGAGTCTCCAGGCTACCATCGTGGCCTGTCAGAGGTGGGCTGTGAGTACACACAGGCAGCCCCCACCCAATGCCAGGCTTACTTTCTCGGGAGGGCAAGAGTGTCCGCCTAGCTCTTCACAGGTTACCAGGGGTAGGCGCAGCACATGGGGTGTACAATTACTTCCTGGAGACAAAGACCTGGGTGGCCTCTTCAGCTCATGAGTGCTCTACACCCTGCTGAGAACCCAGCCTCTGCACAAGCAGGGCTTCCATCTCCTGGCTAGAGCAGAGAGAGCATTGACTGAAGACATGACTTCCAAGCAGAATTTGGGGTAACAGTTCAGTAGGTCACAGAGGTCAGGCTCTAGAGGTGACTGCACAGGGGAGTCCTGCCTTTGCAGAAGGAATCTGGGGGGCCCTGGGATGGCTCTGCCTGCCAGTGCTGCCTTTCATGGGACAAGAGCAGAAAGCTTTAGCTCGTTGACGCAGAAGAAGCCAGTGGACAACATGCACACTCTTGCCATTACCTCCAACCACGATGGAACCGAGGTGCTGTGTCTTCAGTGCCACTAAGTGAAGTCAAGAATTAATAGCACTTTTAACAGCCACAGAAATACTTTCAAATACAGGCAGCTCTCCTGAATTGCCCAGTAAAATCATTCTGAACTCACAAGCTTGGTTTTACTGAAATGGCAAGTTTTATAATTGATTTCATAGAAAAAAGAAAAGAGAATTTTAAAGACAAAGCAAAAGATAAGAATCAATTGCTTAACTAACAGTGGTTCCCTTGCCTCATGGCTCCCCATCACCTCCATTCAAGAGGAAATCCAATTTACAATGAGATGGAATAAGTTTTACAATTCTTTTCAAATAACTTATAAGAGTGACCTGCTGTGGCCACAGCCGTCTCGCGCCCGAAGCATCTGTCTGGGTGACCTTGACCACGATGTGCTCTTCTCTCCCAGGGCTGCTCAGCCCGCTGGCTGCCAGTGCCCCCGCCAGATCCACCTGGAGCAGCGTGAAGTCTACAGCACCAGTGAGGTTCACAGCTGTGGTGTGTCAAGGCGAAATGCAATGAGGCCAGGTACCCCAGCGGCCCGCTTGGCCTGCATCCCTCTTGGAGGTGCATGAAGAAATGAATCTGCAGGACCATCACCCTTGACCATGCCCATATCCTTGTCCCCTCACGCCTCACATTTAGCATTCTCTGCTATAACATCTAAATGGTGTCTCTCCACTGTTAAAGAGAGAAATTGAGGACCATATTGACAGATCCCTGAGTGCATAGGAAAATTCACAAAGGTCACTGACCCTTGTGGAATGTTCCCATAAGCAGATAAAAAGAAGTACTGTGGAGACACAGTGACCATGAAGTTGCAGAGATTCCTCTTTGTTACAAAGACATCTGTTACCATAAACTAGCTCAGAGTTTATCTTATGCGAAGAATTTAACTTTAGGTAATTTCCTCATTTCCTGAGAGAAAATTCTAAAACTTTATAATTTCCTGAGCAATTGAGGTGCCTTTACTATTTGAAACCTCTGAACGTCTCAGAATTTGTACAAATGAACAGGGGGCTGGCCAGGCAAAACCCACCTAGTGGCCTGATATCTGCTGATCTCAGGAAGGGCAGCATGATTCAGTCAGTCATGCTAAGATTACCAATGGTTAATTTTCTACTCTATGTTTCTTCCTTCCTCCTTAAAAACTCACTGTAACTGGCCTAAAAGAAGCCTTTCTAAACAGAGAGGTCTCCCTGGAGGCATACAGATTAACTGCTCAAATAAACCCTATATAATTTAGTTCTTTTGAGCTTTGATTATTTTGACATCAATCACAGTGAAGATCATGTATGATTCCACTTCCTGCAGCCACTGTAGAACTCCTACCCACGTTCCTGAGCCCACAGTGAGCAGTAAACAAGATCACTGCATGAGCAGGTGGTATCATGTGCTATTAATTACTTTGTGTGTGGCCTTTCTAGCAATGGCTAGAATGTAACTCCCACCCAGGTGATTGTGTGATAGGGTAATTGTGGCCTACCAAGGGGATTGGTCAGTTTTGCCTTAAAAGAGAGCCAATTCCAGAGCAGAGAGGAAGGTCCCACCACCGCCAAGGAAGAATAGCCAGGATCCAGCATATCCTTTGGACCTGGGATCCCTGTGCTGGGAGACTCCTGGGACCAGGAGACAGAGAGCGAGCTGTAACCCTGAAGAAGGTGAGAAGCAGTGGCAGGAAAGACCTGGCAGCAGGAGTTGGCACGGAGGGCTTCCTGGCCCAGAGAGAGAGAAAGCTGAGTGCTGTTGGGCAGAGACTGAGGGCCAGGGAGATATGTGCCTGTGACCACGGCTGGGAGGAGGCTGTCCTGATGGAAAAACTGTATCCTTGAGTGTTCCTGAGCCTGAATTGTAATCTGTTACTTCCCTAACAAACCCTATAATCGTGAGTGTGGTATGTGAGTTCTATGTGGCCAATGCAATTATCAAACCCAACAGAGTAGAGAGTGCCATGGGAGGGATGGTTGGTGTCAGAATTGGTAAAGATGGCATTGAGAGGGGACATGTCCAACCCCCATCTCATAGGAATCAGCCTTGGGCCGTTGATCTTGATTCTCCTTTCCACTTGGGGGGTTGCAGGAGGTCAGACATCACCCCCAAACCATTTTTACATATCAACACCTGTCTGTAAGGTGAGGAATCAGAGGATTAAAAATAAGAATTCTGAAGTTGGCTAAGCAGTGAACAGCCTATAATGAGAAGAGAGGAAATCCTTCAAAATGCAGTGGCAGTGGTCAGGAAAGAGGTGCCAGAAAAAGAGGGCCGTCCCCACCTCAAAGTGTAATCCATGGTGTTTATTCCTGCACAGAGCCTTCCCCTTAGCCTCTCACCGCTGTTGCAGAAATGTCAGAGCACAGGCCCGACCCCTCTCTCCTCTACCCCCATTGACCCCTGCAGAGCCTCACACCTCAGGCTCTGAGTTCCTGGAGCTCAGGGTGTCAGTATCTTTGTCGACATAGTTCCTATATAAAACCAGTTGCCGTTGAGTCGACGCCAACACATGAAAGCCTCCAAGTGTGTCAGAGTAGAACTGTGCTCCATAGGGTTTTCAATGGCTGATTTATTGGAAATATATCACCAAGCCATTCTTCTGAGATACCTCTGGGTGGACTTGAACTTCCAGTCTTTCAATTAGCAGCCAAGTTCACCCAGGGCTTCAGATCCTATACAGTATAATCCATTGCTGTTGAGTCAATTATGACTCATAACTACCCTATAGGACAGAGTAGAACTGCCCAATAGGTTTTCAAAGGAGCTGCTGGTGGATTCAAACAGCTGACCTTTTGGTTAGCAGCCTGAGCTCTTAACCACTTTGCCACCATGGCTCCCCTATACAGTACAGCACTCTATATTTTCGTCCAGAAGAGAAAACAGTTGTAGAAAAATGAATCTCATAATTGTTCATGCTTCTATATGAGGTCTTTAGCTGCAGCTCACTGATTTTAGGAGGATTCAGTAGTCAATTCCTTTACTCTTCCTTAAATTCCTAAAGAAACGGATGGTTGACAGAGAAGATTTACAGAAAAGGCATAACTCCCCTCTTGCCAGACTATCTACAGGATTTGCATTGCATGCTGGGGAGTGTGAGAGAATGATTAATCCTTTTTCACTGTTTAGTTCCTTCAGCAAATGTTCTGGTTAAAGAAAGTGCAGAAATGTGGTGGTAACTCAGTGCTGTGTCAGCACTACTCTTAAGGAGTCCAGAACAGGCAGCTGTCCCACTATTTGGCTAGAGAGACACTCCTCACAACCTGTCTGCTGCCTGAGTTCCAACAAGGACAACAGAAAACCAGAAGTCTCTCGTAAGGCAGAGGATACTAAGAAAAGGCCCAAAGACAAAGTGCTCCTTTGTCCACACCTGAAATTATTACTGTCCTACTCCTTCCCAGGACAGACAAACATAATATTTGGGGTGAGGAGAAATACTTTAACACAGAATAAATTCAAGAGTTCTTGAAGGAGACCAGGAAATTGGAACAGTGACATCTGGTGACCAATATCAGAGAACACTGGACCCACCCAGGTCGGTTTGCCCTCTAAGATTTATTGGGTGTTTTGGGAGCATCTGTTGGGTACCAAGAGAGAAATGAATACAAGAAGGCCTTTGTCCTTGGGTATCTCACACCCTGGTGGATACCACCCAAGTGGAATATGCAAAAAGCTCTCTTCTCTCCCAGATGCCCACCAGCATTAAAATTCAAAGCCCCACCCAATGTTCTGGTGTCAGTAGTGACTTCGGAATCCCAGCTTCTGGGACTAGCAAACCAGAGCTTCCAGGAGCTACCCCCTCCCTCCTGCCACTTCTGATTCCGGCTTCCACAGAGTCAAGGAAAGAATGAGTGCACCTGAAGACAGGTAAACAGGAAGCAGCCAAACCGAACCTTGAAAGGAAATAAGTGGGAAAGGACAGACAGAAGCTAATGCACTAGAGCCCAAAAACACTAGGCCCTTGCAGGAATGCACTGCTTCCTCATCTCTTCCCCAGAACACTCTCCACTTCACGGCAGTTTCCCTGGAGCTCCCCTCCCCCACATCCTCAAAAGCCCTGAACAGAGAGAATGTGTGTGTAAGAACAGCGATCACCGTGCTGCAACCTCAGCAACAGCTGCCCCCTGACTTTGTGAACTCCAGCCACGGTGATGACCAGCTCAGGTATATTCTGGATACAGTAGCTTTCCAACGGTGACACAGCCAACAACTGCCAGAACTTTCCTTGATCCGGATATAGGCTAAATAAAATCTGTAACAACCAGAAACATTCAATTATAGATGTGCGGTATGAGAAGAATAGAATTCAAATAATCTTGACAACAGTTGAAAATAGAGATCTTATAATGCTGTTCATTTACGTATACAAAATTCACCAGCTTATTATGAATACACTTTCTTAGATATTAAAAAATAAAATTCTGGTTCATTATACTATTGTCAGTTACAATGGGCCTTGATTACTGATATTTGCCCGTTTTAAGGACAAAATACCTGGCCACAAAAGTTAAATTGTCAACAGTGGGTAAATGTGATTTTCCATATTCAAGACTAAAGGAATGTAGCCTATGTGATCAGTGCAACAAGTCTTTGCGGACTTTGCAAATCACCTTACATACCATAGGAAATTAAAGTGTGGATGAGATGACAGATTTTAGAATTTCCAAACAAATCCCTCACATTCTGTTTTGGAAGTGTCCACAAATAACCAAAACTCATCTCCCAGAAGGGTAAAGAATAGACATGAAGCCAGGTGAGCCCTCAGTGGGCCAGGGGAGGACCCCACCCTGACACCGACTATTAAAACCCCCACACGCCCACCTGCTCAGCCCATCAATCAGTGGGTGTGCTCTGCTTACAACCATAAGTGTGTGAAAGGAATCAGAAAGGTAAATTAACCCATTGCCATGAAGACTATTCGACTCATAAAGACCCTATAGGATAAAGTAGAACTGCCCATAGGGTTTCCAAAGCTACAAATCTTTATGGAAGCAGACTGCTATATCTTTCTCCCAATGAGCAGCTAATGCGTTCAAACTGCTGACCTTTCACATAGCAGCTGAGTGCTTAATCACTGCACCACTAGGCTCCTTAGAAAGGCAAATCAGTAGCCAGAAAAACAAAATATGGTTGTTTTTGTCTCATCCCTAGATTGCATTTTCTGGGGCCATGGCTCTCCTCCACTGGTGGGCATTAAAAGTTGACCTCACTCAATTCAGCTGCTCAGTCAGCATTTACCGTGAGTGCCCACCCTTTGCTTGCTCACCCTTTGCTTACCCACCCTTCCTGCAAGGGTACTCAGGTTCAAGATCTGGGCTCTTCCCCAGTGTGTAAAGGCTCCAGGGTCCCAATATTTACAAATGAAACAAGTGCTTTATCTTGGCTCTCAGATTCATCTTTGTCGATCTCACAGGTGGGAAGAGGGCACTCGTAGTCACATGCATCTCTGCACACTCCCACCCTCATGCCACGTGTGCAGATAACATCCCATGCATAGCTTCTCTGTAGCAGAGAGACAGGAGAGTTCCCTATCCCCACATTATACTCACCCTGGACATAGACAAGCCCACAGCTCAGACACAGAGGCAGTCACAGAAACAACACCGCACGCACGTGGGACTGGGTGCCTCACTTACAACTCCACACCCATCACACCACAACACCAGCAATCATCCACCAAACACAACCCATCATGCACCAAAAGCTAACAAATGGCACACATCCAGAAATAACTCCCCAAACACAGACACATCTATCATAGTCAGAGCTCACAACTGTCCCACAAAGTCCATCACACCCATGCACACACACATACACACAGCTGGGAACAGAGGGCTACACATACCCATTTATCCAACACATAACACTTCGACTGCCTACTATGTGGTCCTGGTGAGGCCATGGAACACACAATGCTGGCAGCAAGTATCTGTCTAGTCAGGGAAAGGTGCACTCAGAGCCCACTCCATGGCCGCCCTGCTCCCCACCAGTCCACAGCCTTTCCTGTCCTCCAGGCTCAGTTCACCCTCAGTGCCGGAAGTGCCGCCATCACAGTCCCTACTTGTCTTCTTCCGCTTAAGAGAAGCCATCACTCCCGCCCCTTGACGTTCACCGAACGCCTGCACGCGCACTCTCTCCGGCACCCTGTCCAGGGGCGTGGGCGTCTGAGGTTGATCTGACTCTGGGAAGAGTCTGTTGGGCATGCAGTGTGTTCAGAAAGGGCAGACAGAGGGACCAACGAAGCTGGAGCAGCCTCCGAGGAGGTTTCAGTAGCTTCACTCCCTCCCAAGCAGGCTGGCCCAGCAGGGGAAACCCAGGGCTCCATCAAAGGGGCCCCATATTGCTGGAAGGGTCACAATGCAAATTAAGAGTGTATTTATTGTATGTGTTTGAAAAGAAAAGCTGGTAAGCCCCTTGAGCGGAAGGAGACCCAGGGTGCACTAACCGAGTCCCATGGAGCAAGCCCGTCTGAGGATGTGACTGCTGAGTGGGGACACAGCGGGTCTGTGCTGGGGCTCTGTCTCCTCCTCCACCCCAGCCGCCACCTCAGGCACCCCAGCCGCCACCCCAGGCACCCCAGCACCTCCCGCAAAGAAAGGCAGGAGGGTGAGTCTGAGGGCCCATGCAGAGCCGCGGTACTCACCGAGAACGCCACTACCAGGATGAACAGGCCCGCCACGGTCAGCCCGCGCACGCAGCTCCTGCAAGAGAAGGCGTCTGTCTCTAGTGAAATGAATCCAGCACCGCTGACCTGCTTACCTGCAAACCACTGCCTCCTGGAAGGGCGCCACCGGAAAACGTACTCAGACTGTGAGCAGCGCCTTCCTTGAGAGGCGCTGGGATTCAAGATTTGGGCTTTTTAGTAGTCTGTAAAGGCTCCAACTCGTTGCCATCGAGTCGATTTCGACTGGTAGCGACTCTATAGGGACAGAGTAGAACTGCTCCATAGGGTTTCTTTCCAAGGAGCGGCTGGTGGATTCGAACTGCTGACCTTTTGGTTAGCAGCAGAGTTCTTAACCACTGCGCAACCAGGACTCCCTGACGGGTCCAAGGTCCCACTATATACAACTGAATCAAGCGCCTTATCTTGGCTCTCAGATTCATCTTTGTCAATGATTTTCCCCAGAGTTTTCTGGGAGGTGGGTAAACGGATTTGATCTTCAAATATAAACGCACTGACTAGTCCGTAAACAAATAATTCTAGAAAGTAATAGCGAGTCTGTGGCTGTTGTGCCACGGAACCTTTTCAAAATTCTTCAGGACATACTGTCACAGAAAGACTCCCCCATGTCCTCCCCTTGCATTCTCACCAACCGGCCCTCAAGGCCCCTCCTGCTTACCCTGCTTTCTTGCTGCTCCGCAAGGGGGGCTTCCCCTCCTCTGGTCCTTCTCCCCATGCCCATTCACCCCCTCCCAACAGGACTGCAGACAGCCTCCCTCCTGACCCAGCGGCTGAGTGTGCAGGGTCCGGCCTGCCCCCTACTGACACCCTTTTGGCAGGGCGGAGCCTGGGTGCTGTACCCTTTCCTCGAGCAGCCCACGGTACTGGAAGGCTTTGGCACTGGCAGAGAAAGGAAGAAAGTCTATGTTGGGGCATCTTTTGAAGTTCCATCCTTCCTTCAAAACTTTTTCTGATCCCTTGAAAATGGTAAAATCTTGTTTTACATTTGCCTAGATTAATGAAATTGATGAATAGCCATTTCACACTTCCAATTTATGATTCAAGAGCTCTTATTTAAATGGGAATCAAAATGACACTTCTTTTTAAAGCATGAAGCATTTATCCAGCTAGTCTAAACACTAATCTCATTCTACATGACTGGCATACGCAACAGAGCTGACAACCCAAAATAAAATGTTTCTTCATCAGCAGTGGATGGTACTTTCTAGACCTAACAGAATGGCATGGAGTCGTGTAGCTCTGTGGTGATCTCAGGGCAATTATTCCATGAATCACAGAAGGTACAACAACCACTGAAGGTGAAGCCTTACAGATACCTTGTGCTATGACCCAAGCTGTGAAACATTTGGGCACACACCATCCTCGGGAGCTGGGCCCAGGGGCTACGAAGGGCATTAAAAGTGTCAGGTGGCCATGCTAGTGACTGACAGGGCCAGACCCTCTGCCCTCCACTCACCCAATTCACATAATTCACATAATTTCTTAGCAGACTCATCAGCCAGACACCGGTGTGCCTACAAAGGGAATGCCCAGGCATTGTAAGGACCTACAGTGACTCTAGGTGGTGAAGGGACAGGAAGAGCAAGAGGACATCAGGTGGTGAAGAGACAGAAGGGGCAAGAGGATGCCAGGGTGTAAGGGGATGCCATTTTCAAGACTTTTGCTCTCAATAGAGCTCTCCCTTCACATCAATGTGTGTATGGTACCCAGCAGATACAGAGGACAGAGCAAGCTTGGCTCCTGGGTGGCAAGTCTGCAGTCCAGCCAGCCCTCCCCAGACCTTGGGCACTCCCCGTGGGCTGGCCTCACCACCCCCTCGGGCTTTCCTCAGACAGTAGAACCAGTCGACTCCTAATAAAGGGCTTCATACGTAACTACCAGTAACAGTACCAACCTCTGAGACCCCTTGGCACTCTTGGCAAGAACTGATTCCATTTGTAAACCCGATGGCCACAGAGACACACAAACAGATGGAGGAGTGCAGAACGTGTGTCCTGCATGTTTGCACCAAGTCTCTCATAGCTTCATGGATTATGCCCAGATGTCCCCCGGGGCTTGAAAAACAATCCCTCACCTGACAGGTAGTGTGGCCTGCCATTGTGAAAAACCATCCTTTCCATCTTCACCGAGTGGGCTTTGGGAGAACAAAGTGAGGGCACACCCCAGTCCCAGGGCAAGAGACCTGTGTGCAATGTCATCTCTACAGGGCTGCACTCAAGATCTCCTACCTCAGTGTCCACAAATGGAATGTGCCAGGAGCACCATCAGGAACATCGCCCTTCTCCTCTGTGGAAGCAGACCCAGATAGCCCGGCCCCGTCACTGCCCAGCAAGTGACTCTGCTCCCCGTCTGCAGAGCTCTGTCCCCACGATTCCTCTGCTGTGGTGGGATCCGGAGCGCCGATGGGCATGCACTGTAGCCTGGAAACACACAACCTGGGGTTACTCTCACCAAAATAGTACTATCCCCCAAATGAGGCTCCTCTCAGCAGGGATGTGGGAGTTGCCCTGGAGTCAACACTCGTTTTTGAGAGGACCAAAGACAGGGTAACCTCCACCCTACCCTAATGGAGATGACACCCCAGAACTCTGGCCTTAAAGTAAATCATCTGGGGTCAAATATTTACACTAACGCCTGCCACAATCTGCAGAAATGAATGACCTCACTAGCCTAGCACACCCTGAGGCCAGTTCAGTGGGGTGCTGTGATTTTCCAAACACTTATCAGTGCTTTAAAACTGGTTCACAACAATTAAAAGAAAAAACAGTCATCCCCCTAAGGAGAAGCCCAAAGGGGTAAGCTCGACTGTGCAAAACCAGCACGTGACCAAAGGGCAGTGACGCTGACAGTGCACAGACCTGAAAAGAGCCACTCGCCTTTCCTGTGCTTTCCTGACCTTGGGAAATGCTCATGTGTATGAGGAACAAACACAACTGTAGCCAAACTAGAACTAAGCAAACATGGTTTCTTATAGGTGGGAAGAGGATCACAGTTAGCCAAGTCAGGATGTTCACAGAGCTGTCTACAGCGAGGAAATGCTTTCTGCCCTGTCCTGAACAGCGGTTGTGTGGCCAGCACAGCTGAGGAACAGAATGTTACATTTTATTTAATTGTAATCAATCTAAACTTACTTAAATGACCACATGAGGCTAGTGGCAATCAAGTTGGACAGAATAGACCCTATCTATACACTCTTACCCTCAAAACAAGGACATTCTTTCTGAAAACGTAAATTGATGGACATCATCCTAATAAGCCACTAGGCCAAATTAATACCGCAACAAAACAAAGTTGACAATAACAAAGCATCAAAAAAGCCTCCCCATCACCACGTGCTCAATTAGCTTCATGAACAAAAGAAAGAAAAGAAGGATGTTCTGTAAGCAAAGATGACCTGCTCCTCTAATGTGGTTTCTGTGACTGTGGAACAGCTCGGCACCCAGTACAGGTTTTCCAATGAACTGAGAATTCTAAAAATTCCTCGGGCCTTCACAGTTTACCA
Source organism: Dugong dugon (assembly GCA_030035585.1). Lineage (NCBI taxonomy): Eukaryota > Metazoa > Chordata > Mammalia > Sirenia > Dugongidae > Dugong > Dugong dugon. The sequence continues at coordinate 59,366,581 of CM057482.1, forward strand.
AGAAATTCAAGGGAAAGTGTTAAGGAAATAAATGTGTGCCATGTTTGTTTTCGGAGTTATTGATAGACCAGATGAAGGAGAAGAATTGTCCCCTAAGAGAAAAGCCTTGAGATATAGGTGGGTGGAAATAGTTCACCTGCATCCTCCATCCATCAATCACTGAGGGTCAGTGGCCATGCAGACACTGGGGTGCAGGACAATGAGGGTGCAGGCCAGCAAGACTCGATGGATAACACATGCACAAGTTCAGAGGGACTCAAAGTTTGAGAGAGCAGGGCAGAGGCAGACCCCAAGGCTTCCCAGAGGAGGTGACATTCAGGCCCCCTTGAGCCAAATGGGACTGCCCTGCAGAGCCAGGGGTGGGAGGAGGTTGCTGTAGTCAGTGGGGCTGGTAGGCACTTGGCAGGGAGACACAGCTTGTCATCAGAGCCTCCAGAGGGGAGCCACATGGGACCTGCACTGGGAGGTGATGAATCCAGATCCCCGCACACCATCCAAAACCCTGAATCCTTTGAGAGTGAGCCCAAGGGAATACTGTGCACCCTAAAGTGTGAAGCCCCTGGCCGTAGCTGGGGAGGAAGGCCAGTGAGGGAGAACAGCAGGCCCACCTGTGATGCAGGGTGCAGGGTCAGCAGGCAGAAGAATGAGGGCTCCAAGACAACCTAAGCTGGTGGTGTATGGGGCCAGGGTGTGGTGCAATGAGAACTTTATGTGGCCTTTTGCATTGATTCTTTGGAAAAATAGCTTGGGAGATTTTTCCCCTAAGCCCCAAGGAGTTGTTACCTTTGCCCTAGTTCTTTAGAGAAACAACTTGGGCGACATCCCAAGTTGCTTTCTACCCCAGAGGGCTGTTACTTTTGCCCAAGGGAGGAGCTGTTTTCTGCTGACAGAAACTGTTACTTTGATACAAGACCTAAGTTGATTGACATCTCATGTGTAATTGAGGACTCTGGTCTGATGAGGGAGGCCCCACCTTGTAACTGATGAGGATTGGTTTATATAGAGGACTGAAATGCAGAGGTTTCCAAGGCCTCCTGGTTGACAGGAGCCTGAAGAAGAGTGTGTTCTTTGGGACACAGAGGTCCCTCCCAGGTCTGATGAAAAAAAAACCTACAGCTAAGAAAGCTGCCAGCTAAGACCTGGGCTGGCAGAGAAGCAGAGCCACGTGGGAGCAGAGCGGTTCCAAAGCTGCTACACTGGATATGAGCTGGGCTAGTTACCAGAGGAGAGGCTGACATCACAGAGGCCCAACTGCAGACAGTTGCTGCTAGGAGAGCAGCAGCTGAGAAAGCTGAGCAAGCTGCTACACTGGCTATGATCTGGACCAGTCAGCAGCAGAGAGACTGATGACAGAGAGGCCAGCAATGGATAGGCTTAAGGCAGAGCGCCTTACAGAAGAGAGGCCTGATGACAGACAGCAGCTGAGAGAGCTGGGCAGAGCAGAGCTAAGAGCTGCTATACTGACTATGAGCTGGGTTAGTTAGTTGTAGAGAGGCTGACAACAAAGAGACTCAATGATGGAGAAACCTGATGGCAGAAAGACCTGACAATGGAAAGCAGCTGAGAGGGCCGTCCTGCTTGGAAGCTGTCCTACACTAAAGAAGGGAAGGATGTGCTCTCTACTTCAGGGACCCTTCCAGACCTTGCCTGTGTGTTTCCTGACCTGATTTCAAATTGTTCTTGTTACTCCCAAGTTGATCCTGATCCCAAGTTGTAACCTGTTACTTCCCTAATAAACCACATAACTCTAAGTATGGTCTATGAATTCTGTGTAGCCATTGCATTTATCAAACCTACCAGAGAAAGAGTGCTGTGGGAGGAGAAGCTGGTGTCAGAAATAATGGAGAGGTGGGAAGGTGAAGATATACCTGACTTCTACCTCATAGGACCCAGCTTTGTGCTAATCTTGTTTCTTATCCCTCAAGAATTTAGACAATTCAAGTGTTGGCCCAGGAGGAGTCTGTCTGCAGGAGGAGGGGGAGGCAAGAGGGGAGGCCTGTCCTCCTCCCCCAGGCCAGCTTCGCTTAGGGAGCTCCAGAACCACCCAGGTTTGTCACAACAGGGACCTTCAACTCGCAGAAAACAGAGTTTTCTTATGCATCATACTGGGCAGGGCTTCTCAACCCCAGGTCATTCTTTGTGGTGAAGGCTGTCTTGGGCCTTGCAGGGCTTTCAGCAGCAGCCCTGACCTCCACCCTTAGATGCCAGTAGCACCTCCCCCAAGTTGTGACCACCAAAGATGTCTTCAGACAGGGCCAGCCTTGCCCCAGGTGAGAAGTGCTGGGTTAGTGAGATAGCCTGTCAGCTATGTGCATGTGTGTGCACACCTGTGTAGGTCAATCAATGCAATGTTCTGAGTACTCCACAAGCCACAGGACACAGTCACTAGAATCACGCACCATGTGCTCCATTGAACTGACAAGAAGCTGGCAGAGACCAAACACATCGGGTAAAAATTCGTATCTCAGAAGAAATTCCCATGTAAGTGCCAATAGCAATGCCCAGAAATTCCTTAATTTCATAGGAAGGAAAAGGACTCTCACCCTTTCTCTTGTGAAGAATTCCTCAGCAAAGGAGTATTTTCCGTAAAGCAGGAGTCTTTAGACCTGAAGCTGGAGAGCCGGGGCAAAGCAGAGTGAGATCTGGAGGAAGACAGTAAAGGAACAGGAGTCATCAATGCATAATCACAACTGTCCCTAGTTGCTGTGAGCCACGCTCAGGAGTGTGCCCAGGACTCAGCAATAGCTTTCACACTGAAACATCACAGAAGTTATAGCTGAGCTCTGAAAGGCTAGAGTTTTAGGAGAGGCACAGAACAGCTCTCCTCTCCAACATAAACCACGTTCTCAGCATGAACCACATTGGACGTGCAAAGCAGATGCCCGCATGGGGACCACATGCTGCTGGATGGCACTGTTAGGCTTCCTCTAGCACTACAGTCAGTCTGGCCACATCTGCCATTCTACACTGAGCTTCCCATCAAGAAAAGCAGTCAGAGTCTGGCTGGCCCTTTTATAGTCAGAAAAGTGAATTTCCTAAGATCTCAGTATAGCTGCAATTTAAAAATCCTAATAGCTTCTTTAGGAGCCCTGGTGGCCCAGTGGCTACGCGCTCAGCTACTAACCTAAAGGTCATCAGTTCAAACTCACCAGTTGCTCCATGAGAGAAAGATGTGGCAGGCTGCTTCTATAAAGATTACAGCATTGGAAACTCTATAAGGCAGTTCTACTCTGTCCTACAGGGTCACTATGAGTCAAAATTGACTCGACATCAACAGCCTGTTTTTTGGTTTAGTGGCTTCTGAGAAACCAAGCAGCAGAAACCAGCCCCAAAGCCATAATGAAATGGTAGCCAGATGGCAGGGAGGGGCTTCTGGGGGCAGCAGCCACACCTGAAACAAAGCAAAGGTCCATGCTGAGGGGTCCACTCTGCAGCACTGGCCTGTCCCATGTATGTGTCATCCAAGCCTGGACCTTTTGAGAGGGAAAAAATCTCACACACACAATAAAGCCTAACAGCATAGATGGCCACTCTCATCAAAGGACACATGATGTTGAAAAGCAATCAGTATCTCATGAAAAGTTGCAGACACATGTCATTCTTAATTGTTGGGGGTACATTACTCTATACGCTAGTAGGTTGCCTTTCTTAGAGGGACCTCAGGTCTTGTAGAGGTGCTTTGGGTGGAGTGAAACATTCACCTGGGGAAATACCAGTCATTCTTTCAGACCGTAAATGCACAGCAAAGAAGGAATTTTTAGAAGATTATTTCCACCCACTTGCTCTTTTTTATTTTAGCATGCACCTGTGACACAAAAATAAGTCTCTGGTCCTGGAGATAACTAAAACCTCAGGTCCTGAGCCATGTCTGTCAACACCCACCAACGTGGCAAAAGTTAGAGAAAGGTTCAAAAGTCGCTGGGCGCCATCTCCAGCCAGCCCCTGGCCCGTTCCTACAGAGAACACAGCTGGATGAGGACTCTGTCTTGGGGCTGTAACCACTGGAGGAGGAGAGTCTGGCGGGGGACAAGGTGCAGAGTTGTACACCCTGACTTCTACGGATGTGGTGGAGGATGAATTCCACCTGAGGAATTTAACACTCCACATGCTGTTAGCTTTTCAGACTGGTAAACAATTGTTGTTTTCATCTCTTCTAACTGTAAAGCTAGAGGAGCCCCAAGTGTACTTGGATAAATGGCTCAACAAATCAACAAATGCCCAGGTGTGTTCAGCCTATCCCTGGGTGGTTGTTGCGTAGCACTATTGTGCAAAGATGACTGTTACAGTGGCCTTGTGCATGCTGTGTCACAAGCCTGAGCTTCTGTTTTCTCAGCTGTGCAGTGTAGACAAAAAGAAATTTAAAAAATCCTAAGTTTTATTGTGTTAAATAAATAAATAGAAATGGAGGACATAAAGATAGATTATTGGTTATTAGTTGAATTATTTCCACTAGACCATGAGCGTCTTCAGAATGGTTGCCATGTTATTTTCATTTTGTTTTATCTGGTACTATAAATGGTACCCCGTTCAATGCAAGTTCTTAATAATACTTAACAATGAATGGTTTAAACCCAGTAATCATAGCTTATTTTCATTAGGTTGACTTTTTGACTTAAATAGAGCAGTTAAAGCATTATATCAACCAAGTTCTTAGAATTATCACTGGCCCTTCAGGGCAGCACACAGGAGCCAAGGTGCCGTCAGTCCTTAGGAGCATAGCTGTGAGCTGAGAACAGCCCATTAGAGCACCACAGGGCCAGGAGGGTGTGCCTTGCTGGCACCAAGGAGAAAAATCGGAAGTGGGGAAGAGTCAGAGTCCATTTAAATTTCTCTGTGGTGGCCACATCTGGCTGACCTCATTATTTCAGCATTTCTGTAGCACTTTGTGCGTGTTCACAAAGTATTTTATAATTGTATTTAAGCACACAGAGAATCGTTTCTAAACACTTTTATATTTAGTCATCTTCCTAAAGAGCCAAAAAAAAAAAAAAAAAAAAGAGCTTCACTGGGAAACTTCTCAAAGAGTCCTCAGGCCATTCCAAATTTAAACTAATTCAACACCTTCCAATACCATTCTCCATTGTTTTGAATCCATTCTTCTCTCTGAGCCTTAAATGGAAGCATAAAGGAGACTGTTCAGCTGACAATTTCCCCTATCTAAGTCCTGGAAGGAGAGGACTCACAAACCAGCATGTAGTGAAGATTCAGGCTCACCAAATAACATGCATCTCATGGCCTGGAAATAAAAATGGCAGAGCACAGAATAAAAGGCCTGGCTTTTTTCTTACTGACTTAATTAAGGTGTGTAGTATTTTCTGACCTCTTCCCTTTCACATCTAAGCCTGGGTGCTTTCTGTACTCACAAATTTCCATAGTATCTGCTTTCCCCCATGTCTCACCCAGCAACTCTGCACATGTACTTGCAAAATTCATATGTGCCTACACAGTTATAAGCAAGCAGTATAGCACACAGTTTGAATAACCTGTAAACAAAATGACAATTGTATATAATTTTATTATTCAGAGATACTGTTAACATCTGGAGAATTTCTTTTCAGTCTTTATTTTCTACATATAAATTAATGTTTTTAAAGTCAGGTTCAAATACACGTGTGCACAGGCACACATTCATAAGTAGAAATTGCTTTGTCTTCTGATTTTTCAACTTACGCATGTCACTAACAGTTTCCTGTGTTACACAGTATGTGTCTACAGCATGATGTTTAATGTCTGCATCTCACGCATTACATAGATTGCCACATTAAGCTTGACCACTCACCTGCTCTTGGAAATTTAAGAAATGTTTAGGTTTTTACTAAGACAAGTTACAAACACTGTAAGGATCCTGATAGATGACTCTTTGTGTGCGCCTTTGGTTATTTCTTCAGGATACATTCTTAGAATTCCTAGAATGTAGAATTACAAAATTTAAAAATTTCTTCATGCCTATTGACCCGTAGCACCCAGAGAGCCTGCACTGATGAACCTGGACTCGTAGGCAGGGGGCTGAGGGGCTGAAGCCAGGGTGGAGGAGGTGGGAGACTTACAGATGGTGCTGAGAGCAGGGACAGGGGCCTGCCTCATGGGGTCCCTTGACCCTTCTGTCTCAGTTACTTGAAGGCATCTCTAAAGCATATGGAGAGAAAAGAGTTAGGGGGATATCCTGAAATCATGTTTCAATGATGTAGGTCCACATAAGCCAGAATGAATGTTCTCATGTTTCATTTTCCTACTTGCGATATGAATGTCTAAAGGGAAACATTCCCTGGACCATTTACATGTAGCTCTCAGTTGCAGCTTCTAGAAAAGGGATAGACTGCTATGAAGAATGACTCCCAGCAGGAGACAGAGCACCCAGTAACCAGGGACCCACACTTTCCCAAGTCCCATCTTTCTTCCCTCTGTGCGGCCTCCGCCTCTTTCCAACGGGCCATGGTTGCTCAGCCAGAGAGACACTAGGTCACTGCTGCCACCAGCCAGCTCCTTCAGTGCTATTTTCCTGTTTTTTTTTTTTTTGTTGTTGTTGTTTTTCTTCTTCTGTTTCTTCTCTCTCTTTCCAGTCCTTCCTTTATTTCTCCCATCTACCCAGCCCCATGAGCTGCCTCCAACTTCCTGGCAGGCTGTACTGAACTGCTCAGCTGGAGAGCCTCTGGTACACGGCCTCCCCAGGTCTGTGCCGCCCCCACAGGGTAGCTCCCTCAGCACCATATTTTTTATTTTTCTTTATCTTTCCCCTTCTCCTTTTCCTTCTCCCTCCCACCTAGGCCCTGTGCTGCCTTTACCCCTTCATGACAGACCGTACTGTGTCACTCAGCAAGAGAGACATTGGCTCACTGTCACCTCAGTTCAGCCCCGCCCCAACAAGCAACTCCCCCAAAACCATATTTTTGTTATAGTTGTTTTTATTTTATCTTATTATTTATTTATTTTTATTTGGTGATTTCTTCTCTCTCTTTCCCCTCTTTCCTTTCCTCTCACCACCCCCCAACCTAGCCCCATGTGCCACCTGCGCTGCTTCTTGAAAGGCTGAGCCACACCACTCAGCTGGAGAGCCACCAGCACATGGCCTCGCCGGGTCTGCCCTGCCCCCACCAGCCAAATCCTACAGCACCATCAGTTTACTTACTTTATTTTTCATTTTATTTATATTTATTTTTTAATAATTTATTGAGGTGAAATTCACATAACATAACAACAATTTTAAAGTGAACAATTCCATAGCATTTAGTATATTCACAATGTTGTGCAACTAGCACCTCTATTTACTTTTTTTATTTTTATTTTTTAATTTCATTTTTTGCCTTTTTTTATTTATTTATTTATTTATTTTTTGCTTTTGATTCATTCTCTTCTCTCTCTTCATTAACCCATTAGTTAGCTCTGTACATCACATCCTCTCCTTTCCCTCCTGCCAATCTGCACCTTGCACTTGACTGCCATGCCCCCAAGTGGTACCAATGCCATCCCTTGGACCTCACCCTACACTGCCCACCAGCCCTGCCCTGTAACACCCAGTTCATGTAGTAAACTTCCCATCCTCACCCCTCCACCCTCATTGGATCTGCCCTACTGCACCATAGCTGAGTGACTGGACCTGCCCACCTGGACAAGGTGGTGAGAAGTAACATGCCCACAGGCGAGCAACCAATAAAACACACTCAGCCCATCTACCCAGATGTAACCAAATAAAACAAAAAACCAGGATGAAACAATTAAATCTACAATCAATCAATAAATGAAGAAAATAATTCCTGAATGCCCTGGAGACAGCAGACAATATCAAAAAATACTAAAAAAAAAAAAAAAGGAGAGGATGGCTCCAGAAAGTGACCAAAATAAAACACCAGATGACCTTCTGCTAGAAGAAAAGGCACTGGAGCTACCTGATAGGGAATTTTAACTCCAATATTCAGGGTTCTCCAACAGATGAAGGAAAATGCAGAAAAAATAGACAAAATCATGGAAAATATGAACAAAATCATGGAAAATAAAGACAAAATCATAGAGAAGGAACATAACCAATGGAAAAATTCAAGAAAATAATACAGTAACAAAATGTCAACATAAATAAACAAATAGAAATCATACAAAAACATGCAATTAGAAACCCAAAAGATAAACAACAAGAATTCAGAAATGAATAGTGCAATAGAAGGTTTTAAGAGCAAATTTGAAACAATAGAAGACAGGATCAGTGAAACTGAAGACAAATCCTTGGATACGACTTAATTTGAGGAAAAATCAGAAAAAAAGAATGAAGAAACCCTCAGACCGATGTGGGATACAATCAGAAGCAAAAATTTGCATGTGATCAGAGTTCCAGAACAGGGGGAGAAAATGGAAAACACAGAAAGGATCACTGAAGATTTGTTGACAGAAAACTTCCCTAAAATCATGAAAGACAAAAAATCGACTATCCAAGAAGCTCAACGAGCCCCATATAGGATAGACCCCTAAAGAAAAACAGCAAGACATATCATAATCACACTCCATAAAACCAAAGACAAAGAAAGAATCCTGACAGCAGCTCAAGAAAAACAAAAAGTCACATACAAAGAGGAAACAATAAGACTAAGCTCTGATCACTTGGCATAAACCACCCAGGCAAGAAGGCAATAGGACTACATATATAAAATCTTGAAAGGAAAAAGCTATCAACCAAGAATAATATATCCTGCAAAACTCTCACTTAACTATGGTGGCAAAATTAGGACATTTCCAGATAAACAGAAATTAAGGGAATACATAAAAACCAATCCAAAATTACAAGTATTATTAAAGGGAGTCTCTCGCTTAGAGAACCAACCACATCAGCCAACATCCTGAATCTAGCACATAAGATGGCATCAGCCAGTTAGCAAAGCACATAATGAATTCTCAAGGATAAAACAAAACAAAAAATTTACAAAAGGGAACCAGAGACATTAATCTGTAAATTACAACAACATCAAAAAAATAAAAGAGGGAATAAACTGTGTAGGTATAGAATTTTCAAATGGAGAGGAAGTCAAGGTGTTATCAAGTAACAAAAGAATGGTTTAAACCTAGGAAGATAGGGACAAATTTCAAGGTAAACACAAAGAAAGTTAACAAGCCCACTCATCAAACTGAAAAAGAAAAAAATAAAGTCTCAGCAAAAATCTACAAAAACAAAAGAAATGAAAAAAAATCCACAAACAAAAGGAATTCAGCACAAGAGAGTAAAAGAAACTAAGAAATCATTAGTACCACAAAAAAAAAAAAAAGCAATATAAAATGACGGCAGTAAACACACCTGTCAATAATCACAATGAATGTAAATGTCTTAAATGAACCCATAAAGAGACAGAGAGTGACAAACTGGATTTAAAAAAAGGATCCATCAATATGCTGTCTACAAGAGACACACCTTAGAAAAAAAGACATAAATTCGTTAAAAATCAAAGGAAGGAAAATATATATATCAAGTAAACAACTATCAAAAAAGAGCAGGAGTGGAAATACTAATCTCAGATAAAACAGACTTTAAAACAAAATCCACCATAAAAGACAAAGAAGGGCAATATATAACGATTAAAAGGACAATATGCCATGAAGACATAACCATAACAAATATCTATGTACCCAATAACAGGTCTCCAAAATACATAAAACAAACTCTAACAGCACTGAAAAGAGAAAATGATAGTTCTGCAATAATAGTAGAATACTTCAACACACGACTGTTACTAAAGGCCAGAACATCTAGAAAGAAACTCAACAAAAATACAAAACAAATAAAGGCCACAATCAACCAACTTGACCTCATAAACATATATAAAACACTCCACCCAACAGTTGAAAAGCACAAATTCTTTTCCAGTACACATGGAATGTTCTCCAGAATAGACCACATCTTAGGCCACAAAGTAACCCTCAAAAAAATCCAAAACATTGAGATAATACAAAGAATCTCCTCTGATCACAATATCATCAAAGTAGGAATTAATAACAGGAACAGCAGAGGAAAAAATCAAATACATAGAAACGGAATAACATCCTGCTTAAAAACTACTGGGTAATAGAAGAAATCAAAAATGGAATCAAAAAATTGCTTGAATCAAACAAGAATGAAAACACGTCATACCAAAACCTTTGGGACACAGCAGAGGCATGCTTAGAGGTCAATTTTTATAGCAATAGATGCACACATCAAAAAAGAAGAAAAGAACAAAGTCAAAATATTAGCTACACAACTCAAACAAATAGAAAGAGAACAGCAAAAGAAGCCCACAACCACCAGAAGAGAGGAAATAATAAAGATCAGAGCAGAAATAAATGAAATAGAGAATACAAAAACAACAGAATCAACAAAACCAAAAGTTGCTTCTTAGAAAGAATCAACAAAATAGACAAACCATTGGCCAAAGTGACAAAAGAAAAACAGAAAAGGATGCAAATAACACAAATAAGAAATGTAATGAGGGTCATTACAACAGACCCAACAGAAATAAGAAGGATCATAACAGAGCACTATGAAAAACTATACTCAAACAAATTTGAAAACCTAGAGGACATGAACAAATTTTTAGAAACACACTACCTACTCAAACTACAACAAAGTGATGTTGAAAATCTGAACAGACCCATAAAAAGAGAAGAGATTGAAAAGGTAATAGAAACAACTCTTAACAAAAAAAAGCCCTGGTTCAGATGGCTTCACTGGAGAATTCTGCAAAACATTCAGGGAAGAGCTTCTACCAGTACTACTCAAGCTATTTCAGAGCATAGAAAAGGAAGCAACACTTCCCAATTCATTCTATGAAGCCAGCATAACACTCACACCAAAACCAGGCAAAGACACCACAAAAAAAGAAAATTACAGACCAATATCTCTCATGAATATAGAAGCAAAAATTCTCAACAAAATTCTAGTCAATAGAATTCATCATCATATCAAAAACATAATACACCACAACCAAGTAGGATTAATACCAGCTACACAAGGATGGTTCAACATTAGAAAATCAATCAACGTAATCCACCACATAAATAAAAGGAAAGAAAAGAATCACATGATCATCTCAATTGACACAGAAAAGGCATTTGACAATTCCAACACCCATTCCTGATAAAAACTCTCAATAAAATAGGTATAGAAGGGAAATTTCTCAACATAATAAAGGGCATCTATGCAAAACCAATGGCCAACATCATTCTTAATGGAGAGAGGCTGAAAACATTCCCCTTGAGAACAAGAAAAGAGAAGGATGCCCTTTATAATCACTCCTATTTAACATTGTGCTGGAAGTTCTAGCTAAAGCAATAAGTCAAGAAAAAGAAATAAAGGGCATCCAAATTGGTAATGAAGAAGTTAAACTGTCCCTGATTGTGGATGATATGATACTATACATAGAAAACTCTAAAGACTCCACGAGAAATCTACTGGAACTAATAGAAAGATTCAGCAGAGTAGCAGAATACAAGATAAACACGCAAAAATCACTTGGATTCCTATGCACCAATAAAGAGAGCAATGAAAAGGATATCAGGAAAACAATACCATTTATAACAGCCCCTAAAAAAATAGGAATAAATCTAACCAGCGATGTAAAAGACCAATATAGAGAAAACTACAAAACACTACTGCGAGAAACCCAAAGGGATCTACATAAATGGAAAAACATACCATGCTCATGGACAGGTAGACTCAATATTGTGAAAATGACAATTCTACCCAAAGCAATTTACAAATACAATGCAATCCCAATCCAGATACCAACAACATTCTTCAGAGATGGAAAAGCTAATCATTAACTTTATATGGAAAGGGAAGAAGCCCCGAATAAGTAAAGCACTACAGAAGAAGAAGAATAAAGTTGGAGGACTCACACTACCTGACCTCACAACCTACTATACACTGGTACAACGACAGATACATTGACCAATGGAACAGAATTAAGAACCCAGATGTAAATCCATCCACCTACAGTCACCTGATCTTCGACAAGGGCCCAAAGTCCATCAAATGGGGCAAAGACAGTCTTTTTAACAAATGGTGCTGGCAAGACTGGATATCCATCTGCAAAAAAATGAAACAGGACCCATACCTCACGGCATATACAAAAACTAATTCAAAATGGATCAAAGACCTAAATATAAAGCCAAAAACTATAAAGTTCACAGAAGAAAAAATAGGACCAATGCTACAGCCCCAACACATGGCATTAACAGGATACAAACCATAACCATCAACACAAAAACCCCAGGAGATTAGCTAGTTAACTGGGATCTTCTAAAAATCAAACACCTATGCTCTTCAAAAGACTTCACCAAAAGAGTAAAAAGAGAAACTACAGACTGGGAAAAAAATTTTGGACAGTACAAGTCAGACAAAGGTCTAATCTCCATAATCTACAAGAAAATCCAACACCTCTACAACAAAAAGACAAATAATCCTATTTAAAAAATGGGCAAAGGAAATGAACAGACACTTCACCAAAGAAGACAGTCAAGCAGCCAACAGATACATGAGGAAATGCTCGCGATCACTAGCCATTAGAGAAATGCAAATTAAAACCACAATGAGATACTATCTTACCCCGACATTACTGGCACGAATCAAAAACACTGGAAATAACAAATGTTGGAGGGGCTGTAGGGAGATCGGAGCTCTTATGCACTGCTGATGGGAATGCAAAATGATACAACCATTTTAGAAAATGATATGGCATTTCCTTAGAAAGCTAGTAATAGAAATACCATATGATCCAGCAATCCCACTCCTAGGAATATATCCTAGAGAAATAAGAGTCGTCACGTGAATAGACATATGCACACCTATGTTCATGGCCGCATTGTTCACAATAGCAAAAAGTTGGAAACAACCTAGATGCCCATCAACAGATGAATGGATAAACTATGGTACATATACACAACGGAGTACTATGCAACAAGAAAGAACAATGATGAATTTGTGAAGCATCTCATAACATGGATGAAACTGGAGGACATTATGCTGAGTGAAATAAGTCAATCACAAAAGGACAAATATTGTATGAGACCTCTATTGCAAAAACCCAGGAAAAACTTTACACACAAAAAGTAACAATCTTTGTTGGTTACCAGGGATAGGCTGGATGGGGGGGAAATACTAAATAGGCAATTGTTAAGTGGTATCTTTGGTGAAGGGTAAGACAGTACACAATACTGGGGAAACCAGCACAACTTGTACAAGGAAAGGTCATAGAAGCTCCCTAGACACATCCAAACTCCCTGAGAGACTGAATTGCTGGGCAGAGGGCTATGGGGACCATGGTCTCGGGAAACATCTAGCTCAATTGGTATAACACAGTTCATAAAGACAATGTTCTACATTCTACTTTGGTGAGTATCGTCTGGGTTCTTAAAAGCCTGTGAGCAGCCATCTGAGATACTCCACTGCTCTCATCCCTTCGGGAGCAATGAAGAGAACAGGATACAAGGAAAAGATTAGTCCAAAGGACTAATGGTCCACAGCTACCAAGGCCTCCACCGGACTGAGTCCAGTACAGCTAGATGGTGCCTGGCTACCACCACTGACTGCTCTGACCAGGAGCACAACAGAGGGTTCTGGACAGAGCTGGAGAAGGATGTAGAAAATAATTCTAACTCACAAAAAAAAAAGACCAGATTTACTGGCCTAAAGGAGACTGGAGAAACCCCAAGAGTATGGCCCCCAGACACACTTTTAGCTCAGTGGTGAGGTTATCTCCGAGGTTCACCGTTCAGCCTGGGAGTGGACAGTCCCGTGAAACCAAATGGGACTAATGAGGCACAGCAGTCCAGGGACAAGAACTAGAAGGCAGAAGAGGACAGGAAACCTGGTGATAGGGAACCCAAGGTTGAGTAAGGACAGTGTTGATGTGTTGTGAAGTCGTTAACCATTGTCATAGGGCAACATGTGTACTGTTTAATGAGAAACTATTTTCTTTTGTAAACCTTCTTCTAAAGTGAGAATAGCAGCACAACTGGCAGAGTGTAGTCGCTGTCTCTGAACTGTGCATGTAGAAATTTTTGAAATGGAGTGTCTTTGGCTTTGTATATTTTCACCAAAAAAAAAAAAAAAAGATTGAGAAGGGAGAGGGTTGACATGTCGTGGAGTTGTTAACCAATGTCATAAAATAATATGTGTACTACTGTTTAATGAGAAACTATTTGTTGTGTAAACCTTCACCTGAAGTACAAGAAAAAATTTAAAAAATTAAAAAAAAAACCTTATCATTAACTTTATATGCAAAGGGAAGAAGCCCCGAATAAGTATAGCACTACTGAAGGAGAAGAATAAAGTAGGAGGACTCCCACTACCTGACCTCAGAACCTACTATACAGCTACAGTAGTCAAAACAGTCTGGTACTGGTATGACAGACACATTGACCAATGGAACAGAGTTGAGAACCCAGATGTAAATCCGTCCACCTACGGTCACCTGATCTTCGACAAGGACCCAAAGTCCATCAAATGGGGAAAAGAGAGTCTTTTTAACAAATGGTGCTGGCAAAACTGGATGTTCATCTGCAAAAACATGAAACAGTACCCATACTTCACACCATACCCAAAAATTAATTCAAAATGGATCAAAGACCTAAATATAAAACCAAAAACTATCAAGATCATGGAAGAAAAAATAGGGTCAATACCCTAATACACGGCATTAACAGAATATAAACCTTAACTATCTATACACAAACACCAGAAGATAAGCTAGGTAACTGGGATCTTCTAAAAATTAAGCACTTATGCTTATCAAAACACTTCACCAAAAGAGTACAAAGAGAACCTACAGACTGAGAAAAAATTTTTGGCTATGACAAATCCGACAAAGGTGTAATCTCTAAAATCTACAGAAAAATCCAATACCTCTACAACAAAAAGACAAATAATCCAATTTAAAAATGGGCAAAGGAAATGAACAGACAATTCACCAAAGAAGCCATTAAAGTGGCTAACAGATACCTGAGGATGTGCTCATGATAACTAGCCATTAGAGAAATGCAAATCAAAACCACAATGATATACCGTCTCACCCCGACGTTACTAGCATGAATCAAAAAAATTAAATCGTTGGAGAGGTTGTGAGGAGATTTGAACCTTTATGCACTGCTGGTGGAAATGCAAAATGGTATAACTGTTTTGGAAAATGATATGGCACTTCCTTAAAAAGCTAGAAATAGGAATACCATATGACCCAGCAATCCCACTCCTAGGAATATATCCTAGAGAAATAAGAGTTGTCACACGAATAAACATATGCACACCCATGTTCATTGCAGCATTATTCACAGCAGCAAAAAGATGGAAACAACCTAAGTGCCCATCAACAGTTGAATGGATAAACAAACTATGGTACATACACACAATAGTAATGCAACAATAAAGAACAATGATGAATCTGCCAAGCATATCACAACATGAATAAATCTGGAGGGCATTATGCTGAGTGAAATAAGTCAATCACAAAAGGACAAATATTGTATGAGACCACTACTATAAAAACTCGTGAAAAGGTTTACACACAAAAAAGAAACAATCTTTGATGGTTTCGAGGCAGGGTAGGGGTCGGGGGAAAAAATACTAAATAGACAATAGATAAGTGGTAACTTTGGTGAAGGGTAAGACAGTACACAATACTGGGGAAGCCAGCACAACTTGCTCAGGGTAAGGTCATGGAATCTCCATGGACAATTCCAAACTCCCTTAGGGACTGAATTACTGGGCTGAGGGTTTTGGGGACCATGGCCTCAAGGAACATCTAGCTCAACTGACATAATATAGTTTATAAAGAATATGTTCTACATTCTACTTTGATGAGTAGTGTCTGGGGTCTTAAAAGCTTGTGAGCGGCTATCTAAGAAACTCCACTTGTCTCACCTCATCAGGACCAAGGAAGAATGAAGAAAACTCAAGACACAAGGGAAAGATTAGTCCAAAGGACCAATGGACCACAGCTACCACAGCCTCCATCAGACTGAGTCTAGCACAACTAGATTGTGCCCAGCCACCACCACCGACGGCTCTGACAGAGATCACAAAATGCTAACTCTCTCACACACACACACACACAAAAGACCAGACTTACTGGTCTGACAGAGATTGTGGAAACCCCCAGATTATATCCCCCTGACACCCTTATAGCTCAGTACTGATGTCACTCCTGAGGTTCCCTCTTCGGCCGAAGATTAGACAGGTTCCTAAAACAACATGAGACTAAATGGGCACACCAGCCCAGGGGCAAGGACAAGAAGACAGGAGGAGACAGGAAAGCTGGTAATGGAATGTGTTGACATTCGTGGCATTGGCAATCAATATCACAAAATAATATGTGTATTAATCGTTTAATGAAAATTAGTTTGTTCTGTAAACCTTTAAAGTACATTAAAAAAAAAAAAAAAGAATGACTTGGAAGTGACAATTCCCGTGAAGGAACTAAGGCTCTAAAGCATGGTGACCAAAATTTCTTAGGCCATAATCTGGAATAACCAGGATTGCTAGGAACCTCTGATCTGAGGACCAGGGTTGGAAGTTCTCCTTGATTACTTCACTCGTATGTGACCTGGTGCTAAGAACCACTTGTGACGCATTCTCATTCACAAAATGACCTGGGACCCAGAACTCTGAAGCCCAGGACAGTCGTTTTATTTTCATACCATAAGAAAGTGAACAACTGATTTGCTTATTCAAGAAACTCTTTTTAAAATTAGGTATATTACAGCTTTTGAACTTAACATAACCCTAACCCTTGCTTATTTTGAAATAAATGGACAGTTTAAGGCATCCATGAATATAAGCTCCGGCAAGTGTTTTACTTAAAATCAATGAAAAGCCTCTAAGAAAACTTGACATTCGTGGGAAGGGAGTAGAACTGTAGGTAGTAGAGTAGAACCCGTTTTTTGTACTTCCCTCATCTGGTTTTCCCAGGGACACAGGCCATGATTGTCCAGTGAACAGACTCTTGGATTCTGTTAGTGCAGCACCAAGTGAACAGTCGAGGGGTGAGGGCACCCCTGAGAGGGTGGGTGAGGCCGATATGCCAGCGGGACAGGAGGTTCCAGCCACAGGGCAGGTCTGACACTCCAGAGGCCCATTGCCAAAACCAAACTAGAACTCAAATAAATTGCAACAAATATGCTTGTGCATTATTAGGCTTCCTGGAAACTAAGAAAAATCTCCAAGATTGGAAAATAAGCAGGAAACCATACATAATTAGCAGGGAAATGGAGCCGGGAAAGGGGGAGGGTTGCCTGAGGCCAAATGCCCCCTCCCAGGCTGCCCTAAGGATGCTGAGCCTAGTGTCCACGATAGTGAGCTTGTAGGAGGAGCAATGAGCCAGAGACTCCAGAAAGAGCCAGGGACCTTCAAGGATAGCCAAAGTGGTTCCACATGGTAGCACTCCCTTTTCTCACCCAGCTCCTGGAAAAGCAAACACAGGCCCTCTCTGTGTTTTACATGCCAGGAAAAAATTCAAAATGACAGAAGAATAAAAAGTAAAGGAGAGTGGGTAAGAGATACAAAGGGTATACTAAGGAATACTAATATAATTGAAGTCCAAGAAGTATAAGAAAGAGAGGATTGATCCAAAAAAAATATTTAAAGTAATAATGTCTGAGAATTTTCTAAACGTGTTGAAAAGGCACCAAGCAAAAGAGTCAAGAGGCTTTGTGTCCACCATTAAGCTATAGTTTTTATCTCCAAACCTAGCCTCTATACTCTGCTTGCGGAGCGCTGGTGGCACAGTGGTTAAGCATACAGCTGCTAACCATAAGGTTGGCAGTTCAAACTCACCAGCTGCTTCATGGCAGAAAGGTATGGCAATCTGCTTCCATAAAGATTTACAGCCTTGGAAACCCTATGGGGCAGTTCTATTCTGTCCTATAGGGTCACTATGAGTCAGAATCGACTCAGTGGCAGCAGGTTTATACTCTGCTCTGTGACACAAAGCTACAACTCTGCAAACCCCATTTCTCATCAAGCAGCTGGCTTCCTGCTGGGTTCTATCAATAGGAGGCACTAGAACGAGAATGGAAAGCCAGAGGGAGGAAGAGAGTTTTGCTCCTTCCTGCTTTCCTTGCTGTTCTTGTTAGCATCACTCCGGTGAATGACTCTTTTCTTCACAGCTGGTTCCAGTTCTCAGATGCTTTTCCATATCACAGAACTACCCTTCTGACATTCCTTCAGAGGTACAGCATCTTCTTCTCAGATATCAGTACCAGTTGGGCAGTGCCCTCTCCTTAGAGGTTAGTGTCCCATTTTCAATGGGTCTCTCTCACAACTCCTAAAATACCAGCACCATCCAGGCAATATTTCCTCGTCAGAGTTCTGGGACCCAGCCCTGAGCAGCTCCTCCTCGGAGCCTCTAGTTCCTTATAACCCCAATCTCTTCCCTTTGTTTCCCATCCCTACGATGGTAGCTGTTGCCTGAAGTTACTATATCTACATTATTTAGTGTACCCATTTTCCTTTTAAGTCCTTTAATACCTCTAACCAATTTCCTATATTAAAGTCTCTCTTAAAATAACTAATCCTGACTTACACACGCTTCAAAACTCAAGACAAATAATTGACAAAGAAAAATATACATGATACCAACATACAATAAAAGCTCAGAAAACTGAGAGGTGGGGCCAAGATGGTGAAGTACTCAGATGTTTCCTGTGGTCCCTCTTACAACAAAGACCTGAAAAAACAAGTGAATCAATTATATATGACAATCTAGGAGCTCTGAATATAAAAGGCAAAGTTGAGGAATCAGACAGAGTGGCAGGGGAAGGGAGAGACAGTTCAGAAGCAGCAAAGAGTTGCCAGACCTGACCTGGCAGGAGCCAGAGCCCTTCAGGCCAGATCAGCTCATGTGCATGGTGAGGTAAGCAGTGGCACTCAGGAGGAGTTTTCCACATCAGAAGAGACCAGTAGCAGACAGTCTACTCGGGCAACCAGAGCCAGGGAAAAGCAGCCCTCAATTGGCAAAAGATAAGTACTTGCGTCTGGCCCACCACCTGAATCAAAAACACCCCCCTTTGGGAAAAATCTCTTTCCCATTTACCTCCCTGATCCCTGCTCTGCACTGGGTCTGGGACAGCTTCAGTGACTGTTGAGTCCATGGGCCGGAAGTAAGACTCATCACGAGTCCTGAGCCATTCTTCTGGCCTTGGAGAGGGAATAAATTAACAAATGGGAAAAAAATAATCTGTCAGCTCCCCTAAGCCAGGAACTCAGGTTAGGCACAGCTCCTTTGCCAATGCACAGATATAAGGGGTCCATGGACTTTGAATGTCTTCCACCCCTGCATAGACCTGTGTGGGCCCATTTCAACAGCATAGGCCCTCATTTCCACAGTACAACAGGGTATATACCTGAAGTCTAACTTCAACTGTTTCAGCTGTGAAGTGGCAGGTTTGTGACATTTGACCCTGTTCTGCCCATTAAGCAGGGTCTTCACCTACCCACCTCAGGCCTGAGGACTGGTGGCTCCACATACTCCACCTAGCCACACGTGACAAGGGTCCAAGAAAAAGTGGTGCCCCCCAGTCCTTACAACCAACAGCACTGGGTGTTCATAGTCAAGCTGTAAAGCTCACCTACGCACTCTAGGGAACAGGGAGACACTTTCCTCCCAGACACTCAGGGACAGCCCTCAGCCCCCTGCCTTGCTCAGTGCATGACCCCCTACTGCAGCCAGATACCTGTGCCTACACCAATCACCCACATGAGTCTAGGACTGTATGTGACAACCTGCACCACTCACTTGGTGAATGACTACCTAAACACCTGAGCTAAAGCCATACAAGAAAAGTAAATGGAATCCTGTGTTCACATACTTAGTAACAGATCTAACCACCTGGTGACAGGATGTTAGAGCTTCAAGGTGCCAATAATCCAACTAATTCACATGAGCAGCCTATTTGGGTATATCAAAACAAAACAAAATAAGAAGCTAGGACAAAGTAAGCAAAAATAAAATAAATAAATATAGCTTATTTATGGCTCAGAGACAACAGTCACTATGAAATCACATAAAGAGGCAGACCATGATGGCTTCAGCAAGCTCCCAAAATAGAAAATCAAGAAATTTTCTGGAGGAAGAGAATTTCTTGGAATTACTGGAGGTGGAATACAAAAGATTGATATACAGAACTCTTCAAGAGATCAGCAAAGAGATGAGGCAAAAACACAGATCAAGCTAAGGAACACACAAAGCAATACAGGATCTTAAGAATGTAATTCAAGAGCATGACAAATTTAATAGGCTGCAAGAATCCATAGAGAGACAGCAATCAGAAATCCAGAAGACTAGCAATAAAATTTCAAAATTAAACAACTCAATAGAAAGTTATAGGAGCAGAATTAAGGCAATAGAAGTCTGAATTAGTGGGATTGAAGATAAACGCTTGACAACAACTTATCTGAGGAAAAATCAGATAAAAGGATTTTAAAAACATGAATAAACCCTAAGAATTATGTGGAACACTATCAAGGGGAATAACACACAAGTGATTGGAGTACCAGAATTGGGGGGGGGGGGGAATAACAGAAAATACAAAGAGAATTGTTGAAGATTTGTTGGCAGAAAACCTCCCTGATATCATGAAAGATGAGGAGATATCTATCCAAGATGCTTATTGAACCCTACATAACGTAGATCCCAAAAGAAATTCACCAAAGCACATTATAATCTAACTTGCCAAAACCAAAGAAAAAGAGAATTTGGGAGAGGTGTGGTCAACATCGCGGAGTAGTTAGACGCATCCTATATGCCTCTTACAACAAAGACCTGGAAAAAAAGTTATTTGATTCTATGTGAACAACTGGCAGCCCTGAACAAGGCAAAGTTAAGAAATCCGTCTGAGTGATACAGGAGAAGAAGACCATTTGGAAGAGGTAAGGAGGGCTAGAGCTGCAGCAGCGAAACTGCAGAGCCACAACCACACCAGTCTGTGGTGAAGGAGGCAAACAGCTGTGCTGCGCGTGTGCTCGGGAAGCAGTTTCCACATCGAGAGAGACCCGGCAGCAGAGATTCTGCTTGGACCCTCCGAACCAGTGAAGAGCTGCTCCCAAGAGGCTAAGTACCTGCATGCACCCTTTTGTGGGGATTAAAAAAAAGAAGCCCATTCTGGAAAAACCTCTCTCCGTTTTACCTCTTCCCTCCACGCTCTGCACCGGATTTGGGAAAAACCTCTCTCCCTTTTACCTCCTCCCTCCGTGCTCCACACCGGGAGTCCGCTGGGCTGGAAGTAGATACCAAAAGGCATCCTGACCCATTCTCCTGGCCTTTTAGAGGGAACAAATAAGCTGCTGGTTCCCCTATGCCAGGAAAACAGGGTCAGCACAGCTCCTGCTAGCCACAGTTATCAGGGGTCTGCAGACTCTGAGTGCCTTACACCCCTGTATAAACTTGTGGAGACCCATCTCAACAGTGTTATCCCTCATTGCCACAGTACTAGAGGGCAAACATCTGAAGTTTAACTTCAACTGCTTCAGCTGTGAACTGGCAGATCTGTGACCCTCGAAACAGCCCTGCCCCTTAAGTAGGCACTTTTACTGATCTGCAGCAGAGGCTTGAGGATTGGTGGTATCACCTAAAGCACCTAGTCACCTGCTACAGGAGTCCAACAAAAAGTGGTGCCCTTGAGTCTTTACAGCCAAGGGAATGGGGTGCTCATTGTCCAGCTGCAAAACTCACCTACCTACTCACCTTTGAGAATAGGGACACGCTTTCCCTTCAGACTCTCAGGGTCAGCCCCCTACCTGGCTCAGCCTGTGATCCCCTACCACAGCCAGAGTCCAGTGCCTGCACCAATCACCCATGCCTCTCTAGGACTGGGGGTGAGAGTCTGCATCACACACTTGGTGACTGACTGCCTGAACACCCAAGCTGAACCCATACAGGAAAATTTAATGGACTCCTGTGTGCACATACTTAGTTACAGAGCTACCTGGTAACAGGACGTTAAAGCTTCAAAGTTGTCAAAAATCAAACTAGTGCACATGAGCAGCCTATCTGACCATATCAAAACAAAACAAAATAAGAAGCTAGATCTCACTAAGAAAGCAGAAAATAAAATTATAATAAATTATTGGTGGCTCAGAGACAACAGTCAATATCAATTCACATAAAGAGGCAGTCCATGATGGCTTCAGCAAGCTCCCAAAATAAAGAATCAATAAATTCTCTGGAGGAAGAGAAATTCTTGGAATTACCAGAGGCAGAATACAAAAGATTAATATACAGAACTCTTCTAGAAATAAGAAAGGAAATTCGACAGAATGCATAAACAGCCATGTAACATACAGACACAGTAGTAGTGGAACTTAAAAAAGTTATTCAAGAACATCATTCCAAATTTAATAAGCTGCAAGAATCCATAGAGACAGCAATCAGAAATCCAGAAGATTAACAATAAAATTTCAGAAGTAGACAACTCAATAGAAAGTTATAGGGGCAGAACTGAGGCAGTAGAAGTTAGAATTAGTGACACTGAAGGTAAACCTCTTGATGCCAACTTGTTTGAGGAAAAATCAGATAAAACAATCATAAAGAATGAAGAAATTCTAAGAGTCATGTGGGACTCTATCAGGAGAAATAACCTACCAGTGATTGGAGTACCAGAACAGGGGGGGGATAACAGAAAATACAGAGAAAATCGTTGAAGATTTGTTGACAGAAAACTTCCCTGATATCATGAAAGATGAGGAGATATCTATCCAAGATGCTCATTGAACCCCACATAAGGTAGATCCCAAAAGAAAGTAACCAAGACATATTATAATCCAACTTAACAAAACCAAAGGTAAAGAGAGAATTTTAAGAGCAGCTAGGGATACAAGAAAAGTCATCTACAAAGCAGAGTCAATTAGAATAAGCTTGGACTACGCAGAAGAAATCCATGCAGGCTAGAAGGCAATGGGATGACATATTTAAAGCCTTGAAGGAAAATAACTGTCAGCCAAGAGTTACATATCCAGCAAAATTGTCTCTCAAATATGATGGCAAAATTAGGCCATCTCCAGACAAAAAGAAGTTCAGGAAATTTGCAAAAACCAAACCCAAATTACAAGAAATACTAAAGGGAGTCCTATGGTTAGATAATCAATAACACCAGCTAACAATGCAAGACTAGAACACAGGACAGAGCAACCAGATATTGACTCAGATACAGAAATTGAAATTATATCAAAGATAAAACATTGAAATTAGGGAAACAGATATCAATATGTAAAAAAGGATAATATTAAAACAAAAAAGAGGGACATAAAAAATGGAGACATTGATTTCTATATGGAGAGGAAGTTAAGGTGATATAAAGTAATAAAAGACTGGTATAAACTTAGAAAAATGTGGGTAAATACAGAGGTAACCACAAAGGAATCTGACAACCCTACAAATCAAAATAAAAAAGTAGAAAAACATAAAGACCCAGCAAAAACAAAATCTACAACAAAGAAAAAGATGAAAAAAAATACATAAAGAAAAACGACAGCACAGAAAATTGACGAGAACAAAGAAACTGTGAACAACACACAAAAAGAGATATCAGGATGACAGAACTAAACTCATACATATGAATAATTATGCTGAATGTAAATGGACTTAATGCACTAATAAACAGAAGGAAGAGTGACAGATTGGATAAAAAAGCATGATCCATCTACATGCTGCCTACAAGAGATGCACCTTAGACTTAAAGACACAAACAGGCTAAAACTCAAAGGATGGAAAAAAATATATCAAGCAAACAACACTCAAAAAAGAGCAGGAGTGACAATATTAATCTCTGACAAAACAGACTTTAAAGTAAAATCCACCACAAAGGATAAGGAAGGACACAATATAATGATTAAAGGATCAATAGACCAGGAGGACATACCAATAATAAATATTTATGCACCCAACAACAGGGCTCCAAAATACATAAAACAAACTCTAACAGCTCTGAAGAGAGAGACAGACAGCTCCACAATAGTAGTAGGAGACTTCAGCAGGCCACTTTCAGTGAAGGACAGAACATCCAGAAAGAAGCTCAATAAAGACACAGAAGAGCTAAATGCTACAATCAACCAACTTGATCTCATAGACATATACCAAACTCTGCACCCAGCAGCAGCCAAGTATAATTTCTTTTCCAACACACATTGAACATTCTCCAAAATAGACCACATATTAGGTCATAAAGCAAGCCTTAACAAAATCCAAAGCATTGAAATATTACACAGCATATTTTCTGACCATAAACTCATTAAAAGAAGAAATCATTAAAAGAAACAGCAAGGGAAAAAAATCAAACACATGAACACTGAACAAAACCTTGCTCAAAAACTTCTCAGTTATAGAAGAAATTAACGATGGAATAAAGAAATTCATAGAACCAAGAAAGAATGAAAACACATCCTACCAGAACCTTTGGGACACAGCAAAAGCAGTGCTCAGAAGTCAGTTTATAGCAATAAATGCACACATCCAAAAAGAAGAAAGGCTCAAAATCAAACCATTAACACTACAACTGGAACAAGCAGAAAGAGAGCAGCAAAAGAAGCCCCCAGGTGCTAGAAGAAAGGAAATAATAAGAACTAGAGCAGAATTAAATGAAATACAGAACAGAAAAACTATTTAAAGAGTTAACAAGACCAAAGCTGGTTCCTTGAAAAGATCAACAAATTGATAAACTATTGGCCAAACCAACAAAAGAAAAACTGGAGAGGAAGCAGATAACCCGTATAAAAAATGAGATGGGTGATATGACAACAGACCCAACTGAAATTAAAAGAATCATAACAGATTACTATGAAAAATTGTACTCTAACAAATTTGAAAACCTAGAGGAAACGAACAAATTTCTAGAAACTCACTACCTACCTAAATTAACACAAACAGAGGTAGAACAACTAAATAAACCCATAACAACAGAAGAGGTGGAAAAGGTAATTTAAAAACTCCCAACAACAACAACAACAAAAAAAAAAAAACCCTCGCCTGGATAGCTTCACTGGAGAATTCTTCCAAACTTTCAGAGAAGAGATAATACAACTTCTACTAAAGGTATTTTGAGCATTAAAAAGGATGGAATACCCCCAAACTCATTCTATGAAGCCAGCATTACCCTGATACCAAAACTAGGCAAAGACACCACAAAAATAGAAAATTACAGACAGACATCCCTCATGAACATTGACGCAAAAATCCTCAACAAAATTTTAGCCAATAGAATTCAGCAACATATCAAAAAAATAATTCACCATGACCAAGTGGGATTTATACCAGGTATGCAGGGATGGTTCAACATTAGAAAAACAATCAATATAATCCATCACATAAATAAAACAAAAGATAAGAACCACATGATCTTATCAATCGTTGCAGAAAAGGAATTCAACAAAGTCCAACACCCATTCATGATAAAAACTCTCAACAAAATAGGAATAGAAGGGAAATTCCTCAGTATAATTAAGGGCATTTATACAAAACCAACGGCCAACGTCATCCTGAATGGAGAGACTTTGAAAGCATTCCCCTTGAGAACAGGAACCAGACAAGGATGCCCTTCATCACCACTCTAATTCAACATTGTACTGGAGGTCCTAGCCAGAGCAATTAGACAGAAAAAGAAATGAAGGCATCCCAATTGGTAGGGAAGAAGTGAAAGAAACTCTACTTGCAGATGATATGATCTTATACCCAGAAAACCCCAAAGAATCCACAAGAAAATTACTGGAACTAATAGAAGATTTCAGCAAAGTTTCAGGATACAAGATAAACATACAAAAATCAACTGGATTCCTTTACACCAACAAAGAGAACCTTGAAGAGGAAATCTCCAATCAATACCATTTACAATAGCCCCCAAGAAGATAAAATGCTTAGGAATAAATCTAACCAGAGATGTAAAAGATCTTTACAGAGAAAACTACAAGACACTACTGCAAGAAACTAAAAGAGACCTGCATAAGTGGAAAAATACACCTCGCTCTTGGATAGGTAGACTCAACATAGTGAAAATGTCAATTCTACCCAAAGTGATCTACAGATACAATGCAATCCCGATCCAAATTCCAGCAGCATTTTTTAATGAGATGGAGAAACAAATCATCAACTTCATATGGAAAGGGAAGAGGCCCTGAATAAATAAAGCACTACACAAGAAGAAGAACAAAGTGGGAGGCCTTACACTACCTGATTTTAGGACCTATTATACTGCCATGGTAGTCGAGACAGCCTGGTACTGGTACAACAACAGATAACATGGACCAATGGAGCAGAGTTGAGAATCCAGATATAAGCTCATCCACCTATGAGCAGCTAGTATTTGACAAAGGCCCAAAGTCCATTAATTGGGGAAAAGACAGTCTCTTTAACAAATGGTGCTGGTATAATTGGATATCTATATGCAAAAAGCTGAAACAAGACCCATATCTCACACCAAGTACAAAAACTAACTCAAAATGGATCAAAGACTTAAGTATAAAATCGAAAATGACAAAGATCATGGAAGAAAAAATAGGAACAATGCTAGGAGCCCTAATACATGGTATAAACACAATACGAAGCATAAGTAACAATGCACAAGCACCAGAAGAGAGACTAGATAAATGGGAGTGCCTAAAAATCAAACACTTATGCTCATCCAAAGACTTCACCAGAAGAGTAAAAAGACAACCTACTAACTGGGAAAAAAAATTTGTCTAGGACAAATCCGATCAGCGTTTATTCTCTAAAATCTACAAGATACTGAAAAAAACTCAACAGCAAAAAGACAAATAACCCAATTAAAAAGTGGGAAAGGATATGAACAGGCACTTCACCAAAGAAGATATTCAGGCAGCTAACAGACACATGAAGAAATGCTCGTGATCATTAGCCATTAGAAAAATGCAGATCAAAACTACAATGAGATATCATCTCACCCCAACAAGGCTAGCATTAATCCAAAAAACACAAAATAACAAATGTTGGAGAGATTGTGGAGAGACTGAAACACTTATACACTGTTGGTGGGAATGTAAAATGGTACAACCACTTTGGAAATCAATTTGGCACTTCCTTAAAAATCTAGAAATAGAAGTACCATACCATCCAGCTATCCCGCTCCTTGGAATATATCCTAGAGAAACACGAGCTGTCACACGAATAGATATATGCACACCAATGTTCATCACAGCACTGTTCACAATAGCCAAAAGACGGAAGCAACCTACGTGCCCATGGATGGACAAATGGATAAACAAACTATGGTATATCCACACAATGGAATATTACGTGACAATAAAGAACAATGATGAAGCTGTGAAACATCGTATAACTTGGTGGAAGCTAGAACTTATTATGCTGAGTGAATTTAGTCAGTCACAGAAGGACAAATACTGTATAAGACCACTATTATAAGAACACTAGAAAAGGTTTAAACACAGAAGAAAACATTCTTTGATGGTTATGGAGGTGGGGAGGGAGGGTGGGGGCCATTCACTAAGTAGATAGTAGATAAGAATCACCTTAGGTGAAGGGAAGGACAACACACACTACAGGGGAAGCCAGCACAACTGGACTAAACCAAAGCTCAGAAGTTTCCTCAATACAGTCAAATACTTTGAGAGACAGAGTAGCCGGGGTGCGGGGTCTGGGGACCATGCTTTCAGGGGACATCTATGTCAATTGGCATAACAAAGCTTATTAAGAAAATGTTCTGCATCCTACTTTGGTGAGTGGCGTCTGGGGTCTTAAAAGCTTGCAAGCAGCCATCTAAGATGCATCAATTTGTCCCGACCAGTTGGAGTAAAGGAGAACGAAGAACATCAAAGACGCAAGAAAAGTATTGGCCCAAGAGACAGAATGGGCCACATAAACCAGAGACTTCATCAGCCTGAGACCAGAAGAACTAGATGGTGCCCAGCTACCACCAATGAACGCCCTGACAGGGAACACAATAGCGGGTCCCTGATGGAGCAGTAGAATGATGGGATGCAGAATTCAAATTCTAGTAAGAAGACCAGACTGAATGGTCTGTCTAGGACTGGAGGCACCCCGTAAAGCATGGCCCTGGTCTCTCCATCACCCCAAAACTAAAACAATTTCTGAGGCCAACTCTTCAGACAGGGATTGGACTGGACTGTGGGACATAAAGTGATACTTGTGAAGAATGTGCCTCTTGGACAAGTAGATACAAGAAACCAAAGGGGCAGCTTCTGTCCAGAGGTGAGATGGGAAGGCAGAGAGAGTTAAGAGCTGGATGACTGTTCATGGGGAATCAGGGGCAGAGGGGAGGAGTGTGCTGTCACAGAATGGGGTGAGCGGTTGGGGTCTCATAACAATGTATGTAAAAAAAAAATTCTGTATGGGAGACTAACTTGAAATGTAAACTTCATTCAATTACAACAATAAAAAAAATGAAAGACAATTTTAAGAGCGGCTAGGGATAAACGAAGTCATCTACAAAGGAGAGTCATTGAGATTAAGCTCGGACAACTCAGCAGAAACCATGAAGGCAGGAAGGCAATGGATGACATATATAAAGGCTTGAAGAAAAAAATTTCCAGCCAAGAATTATATATCCAGCAAAACTGTCTCTAAATATGATGGTAAAATTAGAGTATTTCCAGATAAACATAAGTTTACAGAATTTGCAAAAACCAAACCGAAATTACAAGAAATACTAAATGGAATCCTCCAGTTAAAAAATCAATAACATCAGATAACAACCCAAGACTAGAACACAGGACAGAACAACCAGATATCAACCCAGATAGGGAAATCACAAAAATAAAGCTAAAACACTGAAAATAGGGAAATAGAGATGTCAGTATGTAAAAGATGACAACATTAAAAACAAAAAAGAGGAACTAAAAAATGTAGACATAGATTTTTCATATGGAGAGGAAGTCAAGGCAATATAAAGAAATAAAAGAATGATTTAAACTTAGAAAAATAGGGGTAAATATTAAGGTAACCACAAAGGAAACTAACAATCCTACAAATCAAAATAAAAAAGTAGAAAAATATAAAGACTCCACAAATACAAAATCAACAAAAATGAAAAAGATGAAAAAATACATAAAGAAAAATGACTCAGCACAGAAAATTAAGTGGAACAACTAAACTGTGAACAACACACAAAAAGAGAAATCAAAATGACAGCACTAAACTCATACCTATCAATAATTATGCTGAATGTGAACAGACTTAATGCACCAATAAAGAGAGAGAGAGTGGCTGAATGGATTAAAAAAACACCATACGTCTATATGCTGCCTACAAGAGACACATCTTAGACTTAAAGACACAAACTAAAACTCAAAGGATGGAAAAAATATATATTAAGAAACAACACTCAAAAAAGAGCAGGAGTGGCAATATTAATCTCTGACAAAATAGACTTTAAAGTAAAATCCACCACAAAGGATAAAAAAGGGCACTATATAATGATTAAAGGATCAATACACCAGGAGGATATAACTATAATAAATATTTATGCACCCAACGACAGGGCTCCAAAATACAGAAAACAAACTCCAACAGCATTGAAAAGAGAGATAGACTGCTCCATAATAGTAGTAGGAGACTTCAACAGGCCACTTTTGGTGAAGAACATCCAGAAAGAAGTTCAATAAAGACAAGGATGATCTAAATGCTACAATCAAACAACTTGATCTCATAGACATATACCAAACGCTGCACCCAATAGCAGACAAGTATACTTTCTTTTCCAACGCCCATGGAAGATTCTCCAAAATAAACCACATATCAGGCCATAAAGCAAGCCTTAACAAAATCCAAAGCATCGAAATATTACACAGCATCTTTTCTGACTATAAACTCATTAAAAGAAGAAATCAATAGCAGAAAAAGCAAGGGGAAAAAAATCAAACACAGGGAAACTGAACAACACCTTGCTCAAAAACTATTCGGTTATAGAAGAAATTAACGATGGAATAAAGAAATTCATAGAATCAAACAAGAATGAAAACACATCCTACCAGAACCTTTGGGACACAGCAAAAGCAGTGCTCAGAGGTCAGTTTATAGCAATAAACGCACACATTCAAAAAGAAGAAAGGGGTAAAATGAAAACATTAACCATACAATTCAAACTAGTAGAAAGAGAGCAGCAAGAGAAACTCTAGGGCGCCAAAAGAAAGGAAATAATAAGACAGCAGAATTAAATGAAATAGAGAATAGAAAAACAACTGAAAGAGTTAACAAGACTAAAAGCTGCTTCTCTGAAAAGATAAAAAAAATTGATAAACCATTGGCCAAACTGACAAAAGAAAAACAGGAGAGCAAATAACCCATGTAAGAAATGAGATGGGTGATATCACAACAGAACCAACTGAAATTAAAAGAATCATAACAAAATACTATGAAAAGTTGTACTCTAACAAATTTGAAAACCTAGAGAAAATGGACAAATGTCTAGGCATTCACTACTTACCTAAACTAACACCAACAGAGGTAGAACAGCTACATAAACCTATAACAAAAAAAGAGATTAAAAATGTAATTAAAAAACTCCCAGCAAAAAGAAAACCCTGGCCTAGAGGGTTTCACTGGAGAACTCTACCACACTTTCAGACAAGAGTTAACAACACTACTACTAAAGGTATTTCAGAGTATAGAAAAGAATAGACTACTCCCAGACTCATTCCATGAGGCCAGCATAACCCTGATACCAAAACCAGGTAAAGACACCATAGGAAAATTACAGACAAATATCCTTCATGAACATTGACACAAAAATCTTCAACAAAATTCTAGCCAATAGAATTCAGCAATGTATCAAAAAAACTTCAACATGATCAAGTGGGATTTATACCAGGTGTGCAGGGATGGATCAACATTAGAAAAACAATTGATGTAATCCATCACATTAATAAAACAAAAGACAAGAACCACATGATCTTATAAATCGATGCAGAAAATGCATTTGACAAAATCCAACACCTATTCATGGCAAAAAATGCCAACAAAATAGGAATACAAAGGAAATTCCTAAACATAATTAAGGACATTTATACAAAGCCAACAGCCAACATCATCCTAAATGGAGAGAGTTTGAAAGAATTCCCCTTGAGAACGGGAACCAGATAAGGAGCCCTTTATCACCACTCTTATTCAACATTGTACTGGAGGTCCTAGCCAGAGCAATTAGGCTACAAAAAGAAATAAAGGGCATCCAGACTGGTAGGGAAGAAGTCAAAGTATCTCTATTTGCAGATGATAAATGACCTTATACACAGAAAACCCCAAAGAATCCACAAGAAAACTACTGGAACTAGTAGAAGATTTCAGCTAAGTATCAGGGTACAAGATAAACATAAAAAATCAGTTGGGTTCCTGTACACCAGCAAAGAGAACTTTGAAGAGGAAATCACCAAACTGATACCATTTATAATAGCCCCCAAGAAGATAAAACACTTAAGAGTAAATCTAACCAGAGACGTAAAAGGCCTATACAATGAAAACTACAAGACATTACTGCAAGAAACCAAAAGAGACTTGCATAAGTGAAAAAAACATACTTTGCTCATGGATAGGAAGACTCAACATTGTGAAAATGTCAGTAATACCCAGAGAAATCTACAGATACAGTGCAATCCCGATCCAAATTCCACAGGCATTTTTTAATGAGATGGAGAAACAAATCACCAACTTCATATGGAAAGGGAAGATGCCCCAGATAAGTAAAGCATTACTCAAGAAGAAGAACAAAATGGGAGGCCTCACACTACCTGATTTTATAACCTATTATACCGTCACAGTAGTCAAAACAGCCTGGTACTGGTACAACAACAGATACATAGACCAACGGAACAGAATTGAGAATCCAGACATAAATTCAGCCACCTATGAGCAGCTGATATTTGACAAAGGCCCAAAGTCCGTTAACTGGGGAAAAGACAGTCTCTTTCACAAATAGTGCTGGCATAACTGGATATCCATCTGCAAAAAACTGAAACAAGACCCATACCTCACACCATGCGCAAAAACTAACTCAAAATGGATCAAAGACCTAAATACAAAATCTAAAACGATAAAGATCACGGAAGAAAAATAGGGACAACGCGAGGAGCCCTAATACATGGCATAAACACAATACGAACCATAAGTAACAAAGCACAAACACCAGAAGAGAAACTAGGTAACTGGGAGCTCCCAAAAATCAAACACTTACGCTCATCAAAAGACTTCACCGAAAGAGTCAAAAGACAAACTACAGACTGGGAAAAAATTCTTGGCTACAACTAATCTGATCTAATCTCTAAAAGCTACAAGATACTGCAAAACCTCAACAACAAAAAGACAAATAACCCAATTAAAAAATGGACAAAGGATATGAACAGGCACTTCGCCAAAGAAGACATTCAGGCGACTAACAAACACATGAGGAAATGCTCATGATCATTAGCCATTAGGGAAATGCAAATCAAAACTACTATGAGATTCCGTCTTACCCCAACAAGGCTAGCATTAATCAAAAAAACACAAAATAATAAATGTTGGAGAGGTTCTGGAGAGACTGTTGGTGGGAATGTAAAATGGTACAACCACTTTGGAAATCGATTGGCACTTCCTTAAAAAGCTAGAAATAGAAGCACCATATGATCCAGCAATCCTGCTCCTTGCAATATATCCTAGAGAAATAAGAGCCATCATGCAAATAGACATATGCACACCTGAGTTTATTGCAGCACTGTTCACGATAGCAAAAAGATAGAAACAACCTAGGTGCCCATCAATGGACAAATGGACAAACAAATTATGGTATATTCACATAATGGAATACTATGCAACAATAAAGAACGATGCATGTTATAACATGGAGGAATCTGGAAAGCCTTATGTTGAGTGAATTTAGTCAGTTGCAAAAGGACAAATATTGTATGAGACCACTATTATAAGAACTCAAGAAAAGGTTTAAACACAGAAAAAAACATTCTTTGATAGTTACAAGGGTGGGAAAGGAGGGAGAGGGTTATTCACTAACTAAATAGTAGTCAAGAATTATCTTAGGTGAAGGAAAGGACAGCACACACTACAGGGGAAGTCAGCACAACAGCTAAAAAGTTTCCTGAATACAACCAAACACTCTGAGGAACAGTGTAGCAGGGGCGGGTGTCTGGGGACCATGGTTTCAGGGGACATCTAGGTCAACTGGCATAACAAAGCTTATTAAGAAAATGTGTGCATCCCACTTTGGTGAGTGGCATCTGGGGTCTTAAAAGCTGGTGAGTGGCCATCTAAGATGCATCAATTTGTCCCAACCCACCTGGAGTAAAGGAGAAGGAAGACCATCAAAGACACAAGGAAAGTATTAACCCAAGAGACAGAAAGGGCCACAAAAACCAGAGACTGCATGAGCCTGAGACCAGAAGAACTAGATGGTGCCCAGCTACTACCAATGATCGCCCCCACAGGGAACACAACAGAGAGTCCCTAATGGAGCAGGAGAAAAGTAGGGTGCAGAACTCAAATTCTAGCAAAAAGACCAGATTTGATGGTCTGACTGAGACTGGAGGAACCCCAGAAAGCATGGCCCCTGGGCTCTCTGTCAACCCATAACTAAAACCATTCCTGAGGTCAACTCTTCAGGCAAAGATTAGACTGGACTATGGGACGTAAAAGATCCTCGTGAAGAGCGTGCTTCTTAGCTCAAGTAGATACATGAGACTAAACGGGTAGCTCCCGTCCAGAGGTGAGATGAGAAGGCAGAGAGTGTCAGGAGATGGTTGAATGGACATGGGAAATCCGGAGTGGAAAGGAGTGTGCTGTTAGAGTATATTGAGAGCAACTAGGCTCACATAACAATGTACGTATAAATTTTTATATGAGACTAACTTGAATTGTAAACTTTCACTTAAAGCACAATAATAAAATAAAATAAAAAAATAAAAAACTCAGAAAACCAATGACAAAAACAAAATCCTAGAAGCACCCAAAGAAAGAAAACACGCTACTTTCAGGGAATGAGATGAATAGACAACTTTTCTGTAGAAACCAGAAAAAATGAACAGATATCATGAAAACACTGAAAGAAAATAACTAACCACTTAGAATTGTATATCCTTCAAATATAAAGGTAGAAAAAAAGACATTTTCAAACAAACGAAAACTGAAAGGTTTTGTCACCAGCAGACACATATTAAGAGACCATTAAACTTATGGAGTACTGAGTTTTGACTTAAGCTGATAGAAAAATCTCATTGATTAAGGGTAGGGTTGCACAGATAATTAATGTAATTCCTATCAATAAGCTGTACACTTGTAAAAAGCAGAATTGGCAAAAGTTATGTGACAGATTTATTTACAACAATGACAAAAAAATGAGCAGCTGCTGAGGCTGTTTACGTACAACCAAACACCTCATGGGACTTGGTTCCTTGGTTTGGAGGTTTAGGGTCATAATTTTATGGGAAATCCCAGTTAATTGGCCTAATATTGTGTTTAGCACTCCTGTTCTATCTCCTAGTTTGTTGCATGGTGTCTGGGGTCTTAAAAGCTTGCAAGCAGCCATTCAAGGTACAACAATTGGTCTCTATTTGCCTGGAGCAACACAGGAAGAAGGACAGTCAGGAATAAGAGGAGGAAATGGAATTGCCTACATGAACAACTGCTTCTTTTGCCATGAGATCAGAAGAACTGGATGGTGTCCAGCTACCATTACTGAACTTTTTAATAAAAAATTTTATAGAATAATTCTGATCCAAAGTGGAGAAATGCAGAACAGAATTTCATATTCTCATGGGCCCAGACTTTCTGGAGCCACTGAGTCTAGCTGAATCCCCAAAACTATTGCCCTGAGATAATCTTTAAATCTTAAATAAAAAATACCCCCTGACATCTTTCTAAAACCTAACAATAGTTTATCTTAACTAGTAAAGAAGGTCTGCCTTGAGTATTGTGCTCTATCTATATGGGATCAAACTGACAACAGAAACTTGGAAGATTAGATAGGAAACTTAAGGGACAGTGAGTTTATGTTAATGGGGAGGAACAACTCAGAAAAGGAGAGTGAGAATGGTTGCACAACTCGAACAACTTAATCAATGTCACTGAATTGTACATGTAGAAATTGTTGAATTGGTGTATGTTCTTCTGTGTATATTCTCAACAACAATAACAAAAATAAAATAAATTATTTAAAAAAAACTTATGTAATGTTGCAGAAGCAGTGCTTAGAGAAAAATTTCTATCTGTAAACACCTATATTAGAAAAGAAGAAAGATCTTAAATCAATAACCTAAACTTCCACCATAAGAGACTGAAAAAATAAGAGCAAACTAAACCTAAAGCAAGAATAAAGGATATTATAATAATACAGATTAGAATGTAAACTAATAGAGAGTAGAAAAACAATAGAGAAAATCAACAAAACTAAAAATTGATTCTATGAAAAGATCAACAAATTGACAAACCTATAACTAGACTGAAGAAGATAAAAAGGGAGGAGACTCAAATCATTAAAATCAGAAATGAAAGAGAGGATATTACCACCAACCTTACAAAAACAAAGAACTAGTCAATAAATTAGATAAAGTAAATGAAATGGACAAATTCCTGGTAAGTCACAAACTACCAAAACTGACTCAAGAAGTAAAAGAAAATCTGAATAGATCTACGGCAAATAAAGAGATTGAAGTAGTAATTTAAAAAACTTCCCACAAAGAAAAAAATCAATCAATAGCTGAGCAGTGGATTTGTACTATGTTCTGAACACTTCTGTATACTTAATACTCTCATTTGAAAATTCATTACAATGTTAAAATTATAGCTTTGTATATATAATTCATTGCAGAAGCATATGGTGTGCTAGAAATACAATTCCTTCTCTAAGGTTCCAATGTTACCAACTCTATGCATCTCAAAGGTTTCTTACTATCAAACTGAAATGAATTCTTTTTTTTTATATGCCACCAGTTTCAAAATCATGCCCCATTTTCCTTTGCTTCCTATCTGCACCATATCTTTCTAGTGTTTTCTGACTTTATCATTTGTTAAGTTTTTCTAACCTCTCAATCTTACTATGAATTCTACTGGATCCCCTTCCTCCCTGAAGACCTCCTTTACTTCTCTAGGCTGGGATGTCTGCTCTGTAGGCTAGCTATTGCTCTGAGCCTTCCTTCACTGAGTTCCTGAGTTGTAGCCACTGTAACTTTGTTATACCAATCCCTCATTTTGGTAAAATATATTCTCAGCTAACTTTCTAAGAAAGAGTAATTGAGAGGAAAACCTTCTGAATTCTTGTATTTCTGAAAATGTTTTTATTCTGCTCTAATGAGTCCCTTGGTGATGCAAATGGTTAAAGCACTTTTAATACTTCGTAAATAGTATTGCTACATATGGAATTCTAGGTTTAAAACTATTTTCCCTCAGAACTTTAAAGGTATTGCTCTACTAGCTTTTACCATCCAGCATTTCTGATGAGAAATGTACTGCTTTTCTGATTTTTGTTCTTTTAGAGGTCACCTATTTTTTTCTCTCTGAAATCTTTCAGAATCTTCTCTTTATGTTTGGTATACTGAAATTTTACAGTGATGTGTCTAGGTATGGGACTTTGACACTCTGTGGATTCTTTCTATTTAAGACTCTACTTCCCTCTAGCTCTGGAAATTTTTTCTTCTATTACTTCTTTGATACTCTCTTCCTTTCTTTTTCTGTGTTCTCTCTTCCTGCAACTTCTACCAGTCTTCAGGATTGGTGAAGATGAATAATAATTAGAAAATAATAATACCAAATGATGGGGAGAAACTATAAACCAGTCTTGAACTCCAGTTAGTGTTATGCATGCTAAAATATTTAAGGGGGAGGATACTGATGTTTGAAACTTTCTTTAAAAATGCATTAAACCACCACCACCCCCCAAAAAAGAGACAGACCATTAAAGAGCATTCTTTTAGCAAGAGGAAAATGATTCCAGATCAAACTCAGATTCAGAAAAGAATGAAAACGGTAAATATGTTGGTGAATTCAAAAGATTATTAACTATATAAAACAAATATGGCTTGTTTTATATTTAAAACATATAAAAGTAAAAATATACAACAACAATAGCATATACATTAGGGAGTTGTGTTAGTTTTTTATTACTTTTGTACAAATTACCAAAACTTAGTGGCTTAAAACAATACTCATTTAGTAGTTCACAACTCTGTAGGTCAGAAGTCCAGACAGGCTCAGTTGGCTTCTTTGCTTAGGATCTCACAAGGCCAAAATCAAGGTGACAACAACTTAACAACAAAAAGACAAATAACCCAATCATAAAATGGGCAAAGGACTTGAATAAACATTTCACCAACGAAGACATTCAAACGGCCACGAAACACACGAAAAGATGCTCAGCGTCATTAGCCATCAGAAATGCAAACAAAAACCACAATGAAATACCATTTCACTCCCACTAGGATGGCTAAGATTTAAAAAAAAAAAACAGAAAATAACAAATGTCAGCAAGGACGTGGGGAAATTGGAACCCTTAAGCATTGCTGGTGGGAATGCAAAATGGTACAGCTGTTTTGGAAAATACTGTGGTGATTCCTCAAAAAACTAAAAACAGATCTACCATATGATCCAGCAATTCCACTCCTAAGTATATACCCAAAAGACTTGAAAGCAGAGACTCAGAGACTTGTACACCAATGTTCATTGCAGCACTATTCACAATAGCCAAAAAGTGGAAACAACCTAAATGCCCATCAACAGATGAATGGATAAACAAAATGTGGTACATATATACAATGGAATATTACTCAGCCAGTAGAAGAAATGTCTTGATACATGCTACAATATGGATGGAGCTTGAAGGCATTATGCTGAGCAAAATGAGCCAATCACAAAAGGACAAATATTGTATGATCTCACTGTTATAAAAAGACAAGGAAAGGCAAATGTACAGAGACAAAAGTTTATTAGTGGTTACCAGGGGTGGGAGGGGGGGAAGGTAGGATTAATGGTGATGGAAAAATCTCTTTGAATAAGGGTAGAGTTGCACAGCTGAGTATTACAATTACTCTCAGTAAGTTGTACACCTGTAAAAAATTGACTTGCAAAAGTTGTGTGATAGATGTATTTACAACAAGAAAAGAAAGAGTAGCTGCTGAGGCTGCTTATGAAAAACCAAAAACCTCATGGTATTTGGTTCTTTGGTTGGAGGTCTGAGGTCATGGTTTCATGGACATTCCAGTTAATTGGTCTAATAACATGTTTAGTGCCTCTATTCTACCTCCGAGTTCACTGCATAGCGCCTGGGGTCTGAAAGGCTTGCAAGTGGCCATCCAAGGCAAAACAATTGGTTTCTATTAGCCCGGAGCAACAGAGGAAGAAGGAGAGTCAAGAATATGAGGATGATACGGAATGTGTGGCTAATTGCTTCCAAGAACAACTGCAACCTTTGTCATACCAGAAGAACTGGATGGTGCTCACCTACCATTACTGAACATTTTGATCAAAGATTCCATAGAAGAATTCTGATCAAAAAGGGGAAAATGCAGAACAGAATTTCAAATTCTCATGGACTCCAGACTTCTTGGAGCCATGATGGGTGTATGAACCCCTGAAACTATTGCTCTGAGATGATCTTTAAACCTTAAACCCAAAATCTCACGAAGTCTTGTTAAAACCAACCCATAGTTTAGCTTAACTAGTAAAAAATGTCTGCCTTGAGCATTACATTCTTTTAAGAAGTATCTATATGGAGTCAAACTGACAGCAGAAACTCAAAAGATTAGATACGATTTTAGGGGGCAGGGAATTTATGTTGATGGGTGAGGAATAACTCAGAAAAGGAGGGAGAGAATGGTTGCACAACTTGAAGAATGTAATCAATGTCACTAAATGATACATCTAGAAACTACTGAATTGGTGTATGTTTTGCTGTGTATATTTGCAACAACAACAACTAAATAAATAACATTATATAAAAAAAATCAAATGGTGCCCGGCTACCACCACTGACTGCTCTGACCAGGATCACAACAGAGGGTTCTGGACAGAGCTGGAGAAGGATGTAGAGCATAATTTTAACTCCCCCCAAAAAAAAAAAAAAAAGACCAGATTTACTGGCCTAAAGAATACTGGAGAAACCTCAAGAGTGTTGTCCCCAGACACCCTTTCAGCTCAGAGGTGAAGTTATATTCGAGGTTCGATGTTAAACCTGGGAGTGGACAGCCCAGTAAAACTAAATGGGACTAACGAGGTACAGGAGCCCGGTGACAAGGGCCGGAAGGCAGAGGGGGAGTAGGAAACTGATGATAAGGAACACAAATTGAGTAAGGACACTGTCGATGTGTTGTGAGATTGTTGACCACTGTTATAGGGCAACATTTGTAGTAACTATTAAATGGGAAGCTGTTTTGTCCTGTAAGCCTTCATCTTGGACGAGAATGGCAGCACAATTGGAAGAGCATAGTCAATATCACTTAAATGTGTAAGTAAAAAGTTTTGAAATGGTGTTAAAAAAAAACAAAAAAAACAAATGAGACTAATGAGATACAGTAGTCCAGTGACAAGGGCCAGAAGACAGATGGGGACAAGGAAGTCCCCTGGTGATAGGGAATACAAGGTGGAGTAAGGATATTCTTGATGTGTTGTGAGATTGTTAACCATTGTCATAGGGCAACATGTGTAGTAACTGTTAAATGAGAACTATTTTGTTCTGTAAGCCTTCATCTTAAGTGAGAATAACAGCACAGTTGGAAGAGCGTAGTCAATGTCACTGAACTGTGTATGTAGAAATTTTTGAAATGGTGTATCTTTGGCTATCTGTATTTTCATCAAAAAAAAAAAAAAGGTTGAGAATTTAGAGGCTTAATATGTTGTGGGGTTGTTGACTGATGCCATAAAACAACATGTGTACTACTGTTTCATGAGAAACTATTTATTCTGTAAGCCTTCACCTGAAGTACAATAAAATATAAAAAAAAAAAAATCAAGGTGTCAGCAGACAGGGCACTTCTCTGGAGGCTCTAGGAAAGAATCTATCTTTCAGCTTATTCAGGTTTTTGGCAGAATCCGACTTTTTATGGTTGTAGAA
This sequence comes from Dugong dugon, assembly GCA_030035585.1. NCBI lineage: Eukaryota > Metazoa > Chordata > Mammalia > Sirenia > Dugongidae > Dugong > Dugong dugon. The sequence continues at coordinate 59,406,583 of CM057482.1, forward strand.
CTGAGATTTATGCTTCTTTGCTGACTGTTGACCAGGGGTCTCTCTCAGAGCACAGATGCCACTCTGGCTCTTGCACATGGCCTTCTCCATCCTCAAAGCCAGTAATAGTGCATCAAGTCATGATTATGCTTTAAATTCCCCTGACTTTGTCACCTATGACCAACCAAATAAAAACACTCTGCCTTTAAGGGGCTTGTGGGATAAAGTCAGGCCCACCTAGATAACCTCCTTTTTTATTAATTCAAAGTCAACTGATTAGTAATCTTAATTACATGTGCAAAATCCCTTTTGTCATGTAACGTAGCATGATCACAGGAGGGATATCTAAGTTACACCCCCAGAATTAGGCTGGGAAATTTTGAGGGCTGTGGAATTTTAAAATTCTATCTACTACAGGAGTAAATGGAATTAAAGTGTTCTAATGTCCTTAAATCATCTGGAATGATCATAAAATAACCAACTGATATGAGAATTTAATAAATCAAGCTGCAATATCTGTACCTCACAGTTTAACATGGTAGCCACTTGCTGCTATATGTGGCTATTTAAACTTAAATTTAAGTTAACTAAATTAAATTAAATTTTTACTTCCTTGGTCACATTAGCTACTTTTCAAGTGCTTAGTAATCACAAGTGGCTAACAGCTACTAAATTGGAAAGCACAGATATAAAATATTCCTATCATCAGAGAAAGTTCTATTGGGCAGTGCTGACCTGGAATAAAAAAAACACACACAAAAAAAAAAAAAACTGAAAAAAATGTCAAACTACTAAGCTAATAAACAGGAAAAATAAAATAATTTAAAATACCCAGCCAATCCAAAATAAGGCAAGTTTAAAAAAAAAAAAAAATACACAGAACAAAGGGAAAATAGAAAATAATAGATTTAAACCCAAACATGTCAGTAAGTACATTAACTATAGGGCAAAATGATACAATTAAAAGGCAAAGATTGTCAAATATAAATTAAAAAACAACAATAAATATATGCAGATTACAGGAGACATCTAACATGAAAATAAAAGGATGGAAAATGATATAACATGCAAACACTATCCAAAAAAAGGCCAGTGTAGTTTTATATATAAATATCAAAGTAGATTTTAAGAAATAAAAAACACTACTAGAATTAACAAGGGACTCTATAACAATAGGGCATAATGAAAAGTTTCAATTACCCAGTAAAATACAACAATTCTAAAATTTGTATGCACTGAATAATATAGCCTCAAAATACACCAAACAAAAATTGCAAAAACTACAAGGAAGAATAGGCAAATCTACAGTCATAGTGGCAAATTTTAACATACCTACCTCATTAAGTGATAGAACAAGCAGACAAAAAAATTAATTTTTTCAAAAAACCAATAAGGAAGAGGTGGGGCCAAGATGGCAGAGTAGTCAGATGCTTCCAGTGGACCCTCTTACAACAAAGACCCAAAAAACAAGGGATTCAATTATATATGGCAGTCTGGGAGCCCTGAATATCAAAGGCAGAGTTGAGAAACTGGACTGAGTGGCAGAGGGAGGGAGAGACGGTTCAGAAGCAGTGAGGAGTTGCCACACCTGACTCAGTGAGAGCCTGAGCGCTTCAGGCCTGAACAACTCAAGGGTGAGCGGTGAGGCAGGTAAGCAGCAGTGCTCGGGAGGTGTGTTTTCCTCACTGGAAGAGACCCAGCCACTGAGAGTCTACACGGCCACACAGAACCAGTGAGAAGCAGCACTCCACCTGGCGAAAGACAAGTAATTCCGTACGGCCTACCACGCGGATCAAAAACACCCCTTAGGGAAAAACTTCTCTCCCATTTACCTCCCTGCTCCCTGCTCTGCGCTGGGTCCTGGACCAGCTTCAGCAATTGCCAAGTCCCCTGGGATGGAAGTAGGATCCATCATACGCCCAGAGCCATTATCCTGGCCTTGGAGAGGGAACAAATTAACAAATGGGAAAAAATAAACTGTCGGCTCCTGTAAGCCAGGAACCCAGGGTAGACACAGTTCCTTTGCCTAGGCACAGGCATAAGGGATCCATGGACTTTGAGTGCGTTTCCCTCTGATAGACTTGTGTGGGCCCATCTCAACAGCATAGCCCCTCATTACCACAGTATAATAGGGTGTATACCGGAACCCTAACTTCAACTGTTTCAGCTGTGAAGTGGCAATTCTTGACACTTGACACTGCTTTGTCCACTAAGCAGGGTCTTCACCTACCCACCTCAGGGGCCTGAGGACTGGTGGCTCCACCCACACCACCTAGCCACCTGCGATAGGGGCCCCTGAATAAGAGGTGACACCCAGTCATTGCAGCCAACAGCATTAGGTGTTCACAGTCCGGCTGCAAAACCCACCCGCTTAGTTGCTCTAGGGAACAAAGACACGCCTTCCTCCTGGACACTCAGGGGTAGCTGTCAGCCCCCTGCCTTGCTCAGAGTGTGTCCCTCTACTGCAGCCAGATGCCTGTGACTACACCAATCACCCATGCCTGTCTAGGACTGTGAGAGCCTACACCACAAACTTGGTGGCTATCTATGTGGGCACCTGAGCTGAATCCATAAAGGAGGAGTGGGGGGACTCCTGAGCTCATATACCTAGTAACAGATATAACCACCTGGTGATAGGACATTAGAGCTTCAAAGGTGCCAAAAATCAAACTAGCTCATACGAGCAGCATGTTTGGGCATATCAAAACAAAACAAGAAGCTAGGACACAGAAAGCAAACATAAAATAAATAAATATAATAACTTATTGATGACTTGGAGACAACAGTCAATATTAAATCACTTAAAAAGGCAGTCCACGATGGCTTCAGCAAGCTCCCAAAATAAAGGATCTAGAAATTTTCCAGAGGAGGAAAATTTCTTGGAATTACCAGAGGCAGAATACAAAAGATTAATATACAGAATTCTTCAGGAAATCAAGTAAAATGCAGGACACACAACAGAGGAAATTAAAAACATTACATAAGAGCATAATGACAAATTTCACAGGCTGCAAGAATCCATAGAGAAAAAGCAACCAGAAATCCAGAAGATTAACAATAAAATTTCAGAATTAGACAACTCAATAGAAAGTCACAGGAGCAGAACTGAGGCAATGGAAGTCAGAATTAGTGAGATTGAAGATAAAGCACTTGACACCAACTTATTTGAAGAAAAATCAGATAAAAGGATTTAAAAAAATGAAGAAACCCTAAGAATTATGTGGAACTCTATCATGAGAAACAAGCTACGAGTGATTGGAGTACCAGAACGGGTGGGGGGTGGGGGGATAACAGAAAATACAGAGAGAATTGTTGAAGATTTGTTGGCAGAAAACTTCACTGATATCATGAAAGATGACAAGATATCTATCCAAGATGCTCATCGAACTCAACATAAGGTAGATCCCAAAAGAAAGCCACCAAGACATATTATAATCAAACTTGCCAAAACTAAAGATAGAATTTGAAAAGTGGCTAGGGATAAACAAAAAGACATCTACAAAGGAAAGTCAATAAGAATAAGCTCGGACTACTCAGCAGAAACCATACAGGCAAGAAGGCAATGGGATGACATATATAAAGCACTGAAAGAAAAAAATTCCAGCCAAGACATATATATTCAGCAAAACTGTCTCTCAAATATGATGGCAAAATTAGGGCATTTCCAGATAAACAGAAGTTTAGGGAATTTGCAAAGACCAAACCAAAATTACAAGAAATACTAAAGGGAGTCCTACGGTTAGAAAATTAGTAACATCAGATAACAACCCAAAACTAGAACACAGGACAGAGCAACCAAATATCCACCCAGATAGGGAAAACACAAAAGTAAATCAAAGCTAAAACACTGAAAATAGGGAAACAGAAGTCAATATGTAAAAGATGACAACATTAAAACAAAGAAGAGGGACTTAAAAAATGTTGACATACATTTTTCATATGGAGAGGAAGTCAAGGCGATAAAAAGAAAAAAAGACTGATAAACTTAGAAAAATAGGGGTAAATATTAAGGTAACAACACAGGAAACTAACAATCTTAGAAGTCAAAATAAAAAACTAGAAAAATGTAAAGACTCAGCAAACACAAAATCAACAACAGTGAAAAAGATGAGAATAAAATACATGAGGAAAAACGACTCAGCACAGAAAATTAAGTGGAACAAAGAAACTGTGAACAACACACAAAAAAGACATCAAAATGGCAGCACGAAACTCATACCTATCAATAATTACGCTGGATGTAAATGGACTAAATGCACCAAGAAAGAGACACAGAGTAGCATACTGGATTAGAAAAACACTATCCGTCTATATGCTGCCTACAAGAGATACATCTTAGACAAAGATACAAACTAAAACTCAAAGGATGGAAAAAAACATATCAAGCGGACAACACTCAAAAAAGAGCATGAGTGGCAATATTAACCTCTGACAAAATAGACTTTAAAGTAAAATCTGCCACATACGATAAGGAAGGACACTATATAATGATTAAAGGATCAATACACCAGGAGGACCTAACTGTAATAAATATTGATGCACCCAACGACAGGGCTCCAAAATACATGAAACAAACTCTAACAGTACTGAAAAGAGAGAGAGCTCCACAATACTAGTAGGAGACTTCAACACAACACTTTTGGTGAAAGAAAGAATATCCAGAAAGAAGCTCTACAAAGACAAGGAAGAGCTAAATGTTACAATCAACCAACTTGATCTCATAGACATACACTGAGCACTGCAACCAACAGCAGCCAAATAAACTTTCTTTTCCAACGAACACGGAACATTCTCCAGAATAGACCACATATTAGGCATAAAGCAAGCCTTAACAAATCCAAAACATCGAAATATTACAAAGCATCTTTTCTGACTATAAAACCATAAGTGTAAAAATCAACAACAGAAAAAACAAGGAAAAAAATCAAACATACAGAAACAGAACAACACCTTGCTCAAAAACTACTGGGTTATACAAGAAATTAACAATGGAATAAAGAAATTCATAGAATCAAACGAGAATGAAAACACATCCTACCAGAACCTTTGGGAGACAGCAAAAGCAGTTCTAAGAGGTCAGTTTATAGAATAAATGCACACATCCAAAAAGAAGAAAGGGCCATAATTAAAACAGTAACCCTACAACTGGAAAAAGTAGAAAGAGAGCAGCAAAAGAAGCCCCCAGGTGCCAAAAGAAAGGAAAGAGTAAGAAATAGAGCAGAATTAAATGAAATACAGAATAGAAAAACAATTGAATGAGTTAACAAGACCAAAAGCTGGTTCTTTGACAAGATCAACAAAATTGATAAACCATTGGCCAAACTGACAAAGGAAAAACAGGAGAGGAAGCAGATAACCCATGTGAGAAATGAGATTGGTGACATCACAACAGACCCAACTGAAATTGAAAGAATCATAACAGAATACTATGAAAAACTGCACCCTAATGAATTTGAAAACGTAGAGGAAACGGACAAATTTCTAGAAACTCACTACCTACCTAAACTACCACAAACAGAGGTAGAACAGCTAAATAAACCCATAACAAAAGAAGAGATTGAAAAGGTTATTAAAAAAAACTCTCAACAAAAAAAGCCCTGACCCAGATGGCTTCACTGGAGAGTTCTACCCAACTTTCAGAGAACAGTTAACAACACTACTACTAAACGTATTTCAGAGCATGGAAAAGGATGGAATACTCCCAAACTCATTCTATGAAGCCAGCATACCCTGATACCAAAACCAGGTGAAGACACCACAAAAAAAGAAAATTACAGACCAATATCCCTCATGAACATTGACGCAAAAATGCTCAACAAAATTCTAGCCAAGAGAATTCAGCAACATGTTTAAAAACAAAATTCACCATGATCAAGTGGGATTTATACCAGGGATGCAGGGATGGTTCAACATTAGAAAAGCAATCAGTGTAATCCCTCACATAAATAAAACGAAAGACAGGAACCACATGATCTTATCAATCAATGCAGAAAAGGCATTTGACAAAGTCCAGCAGGCATTCCTTACAAAAACTCTCAACAAAATAGAAATAGAGGGGAAATTCCTCAGTATAATTAATGGCATTTATACAAAGCCAATGGCCAACATCATCCTAAATGGAGAGACTTTGAAAGCATTCCCCTTGGGAAACGGAACCAGATAAGGATGCTCTTCATCACCACTCTTATTCAACATTGTACTGGAGGTCCTAGCCAGAGCAGTTAGGCTAGAAAAAGAAATAAAGGACATCCAAATTGGAAGGGAAGAAGTCAAAGAATCTCTATTTGCAGATGATATGATCTTATACCCAGAAAACCCCAAAGAATCCACAAGAAAACTACTGGAACTAATAGAAGATTTCAGCAAAGTTTCACGATACAAGATAACCATACAAAAATCAGTTGGATTCCTTTACACTGACAAAGAGAACCTCGAAAAGGAACTCACCAAATCAATACCATTTACAATAGACCCCAAGAAGATAAAATACTTAAGAATAAATCTAACCAGAGACGTAAAAGACCTATATAATGAAAACTACAAGACACTACTGCAAGAAACCAAAAGAGACCTGCATAAGTGGAAAAACATACCTTGCTCATGGATAGGTAGACTCAACATAGTGAAAACGCCAATTCTACCCAAAGCGATCTACAGATACAATACAATCCCGATCCAAATTCCACAGGCATTTTTTAATGAGATGGAGAAACAAATCACCAACTTCATATGGAAAGGGAAGAGGCCCCGAATAAGTAAAGCATTACTCAAGAAGAAGAACAAAATGGGAGGCCTCACACTACCTGATTTTATAACCTATTATACTGCCACAGTAGTCAAAACAGCCTGGTACTGGTACAACAACAGTACATAGACCAATGGAATAGAATTGAGAATCCAGACGTAAATTCAGCCACCTATGAGCAGCTGATATTTGACAAAGGCCCAAACTCTGTTAATTGGGGAAAAGATAGTCTCTTTAACAAATGGTGCTGGCATAACTGGATATCCATCAGCAAAAAACTGAAAAAAAATCCATACCTCACACCATGCACAAAAACTAACTCGAAGAGGATCAAAGACTTAAATATAAAATCAAAAAGGATAAAGATCTTGTAAGAAAAAAAAAAGGGACAAAGCTAGGAGCCCTAATACATGGCATAAACACTGTATGAACCATATGTAACAATGCACAAGCACCAGAAGAGAGACTAGATAAATGGGAGCTCCTAAAAGTCAAAAACTTATGCTCATCCAAAGACTTCACCAAAAGAGTAAAAATACAAACTACAGACTGGGAAAAACATTTTGGCTACAACAAATCTGGTCAGTGTCTAATCTCTAAAATCTACAAGATACTGCAAAACATCGACAACAAAAAGACAAACAACCTGATCAAAAAATGGGCACAGGATATGAACAGGCACTTCGCCAAAGAAGATATTCAGGCAACTAACAGACACATCATTGCTCACAATCATTAGCCATTAGAGAAATACAGATCAAAACTACAATGAGGTATCATCTCACCCCAACAAGGCTAGCATTAATCCAAAACACACAAAATAATAAATTCTGGAGACGTTGTGGAAAGACTGGAACACTTATACACTGTTGGTGGGAATGTAGGATGGTATAACCACATTGGAAATTGATTTGGCGCTTCCTTAAAAAGCTAGAAATAGAAGTACCATACGATCCAGCTATCCCACTCCTTGGAATATATTCTAGAGAAATCAGAGCTGTCACAAGGATAGATATATGCACACCCATGTTCATTGCAGCAGTGTTCACAATAGCAAAAATATGGAAACAACCTAGGTGCCCATCAACGGACAAATGGATAAACAAATTATGGTATATCCAAACAATGGAATACTATGCAACAATAAAGAACAACAATGAAGCCGTGAAACATAACATGGAGGGAACTGGAGGTCATTATGCTGAGTGAATTTAGTCAGTCACAGAAGGACAAATATTGTATAAGACCACTATTATAAGAACTCAAGGAAAGGTTTAAACACAGAAGAAAACATTCTTTGATGGTTACAAGGGTGGGGAGGGAGGGTGAGTGTTATTTACTAAGTAGATAGTAGATAAGAATCATCTTAGGTGAAGGGCAGGACAACACACACTACAGGGGAAGCCAGCACAACTGGACTAAACCAAAGCTAAGAAGTTTCCTGAATAGAATCAAACACTTTGAGGGACAGAGTAGCAGGGGTAGGTGTCTGTGGACTATGCTTTCCGGGGACATCTAGGTCAATTGGCATAACAAAGTTTATTAAGAAAATGCTCTGCATCCCACTTTGGTGAGTGGCATCTGGGGTCTTAAAAACTTGCAATGGCCATCTAAGATGCATCAATTGGTCCCAGCCATCTGGAGTAAAGGAGAAGGAAGAACACTAAAGACACAGGGAAAGTATTAACCCAAGAGACAGAAAGGGCCACATAAACCAGAGACTTCATCATCCTGAGACCAGAAGAGCTAGATGGTGCCTGGCTACCATCAATGAATGCCCTGACAGGGAACACAACAGAGAGTCCCAGATGGAGCAGGAGAAAAGTGGAGTGCAAAACTCAAATTCTAGCAAAAAGACCAAACTTAATGTTCTGACTGAGATGGGAGGAACCCCAGAAAGCACGGCCCCTGAATTCTTTATCATCCCAGAACTAAAACAATTTCCAAGGCCAACTCTTCAGACAGGGATTGGACTGGACTGTGGGACATAAAGTGATACTTATGAGGAGTGTGCCTCTTAACTCAAGTAGATACAAGAGACTAAATGGGCAGCTTCTGTCCAGAGGTGAGATGGGAAGGTGGAGAGGGTTAGGAGCTGATTGAATGGACACGGGGTATCAGGGGTGGAAAGGAGGAGTGTGCTGTCACAGTATGGGCAAGCAATTAGAGTCAAATAACAATGTATGTGTAAATTTTTTATGGGAAAAATTAAAAAACCCATGAAGATATACAAGATTTGAATAACACAATAAACAAGCTTAACCTAACTGATATATAAGATTGCACTGAACAACTGTAAAATACATACTCTTTTCAACCATACACAGAACATTTATAAACGTTCTTCATATTCTGGGTTATAAAGGAAATTTCAAAGTATTGTTACTATAAAAAAAGTTCCTGGCTACTGTGCAATTAATCTAAAAACCAAAAACTAGAAAATTTTCCCTGACTGAAAATTAAGAAACACATCTTCAAATATTCCATATGTAAAAGAGGAACTCACAGTGGAAATAGGAAATACTTTTACCTGAAACATAATGAAAAGACTACCTATCAAAATGTGTGCTATTGTCAACAAAACCATAAGTTGATTCTTTGAAAACATCAGTAAAATCGACAAATCTTTAGCTAGACTGACAAAGAAAAAAACAGAGAAGATGTAAATAACTAAAAGCAGAAATAAAAGTGGGAACATTATTACTGACCTTACAGAAATAAAAAGGATCATAAGAGAATACTATGAACAATTATATGCCAAAAAATTAGATAACCTAGATGCAATGGACAGATTCCTAGAAACACACAAACTACCTAAACTGACTGAAGAAGAAATAGAAAATCTCAGCAGACACATAACAAGTGAAGACACTGAATTCTTAAACATAAACCTCCCCCAAAAAGAAAAGCCCCAGACCAGATGGCTTCACAGGGGAATCCCACTAAACATTTAAAGAAAAAATAATACCAATGATTCTCAAACTCTTCCAAAAAATAGAAGAGGAGAAAACACTTCCTAACTCATTCCATGAGACAAGCATTGCCCTGATACCAAAGCTAAAGACACCACAAGAAAAGACAACTACAGACCAATATCCTTTATGAACACAGATACAAAAATCCTCATTAAAATAGTAGCAAACCAAATACAACAGTGTATTAAAAAGATTATACACTGTGACCAAGTGGGATTTGTCCCAGGAATGCAAGAGTGGTTCAGTATAAGGAAATCAATCAGTGCAATACACCACGTTAACAGAAAGAAGGAAAAGAGCCACAGGCCATCTTAAGTGAAGCAGAAAATGCATTTAACAACAACACCCTTTCATGATAAAAATGTTCAACAAACTAGGAATAGAAGGGAAATTCCTCAATATAAAAAGGGCATTGATGAAAAGCACACAGCTACTATCATACTTAATGGAGAAAGACTGAAAGTTTTTCCCCTAAGACCAGGAACAAGACAAAGATTTCCACTTTCATGGCATCTATTCAACATTGCACTGGGAGTTATAGGCAGATCAATTAGGGGAGAAAAAAAATAAAAGGTAACGAAATTTGGAAGGAGGAAGTAAAATTATCTATTCACAGGTGACACAATCCTATATATAGAAATCCCCAAAGAATCCTCAAGAAATCTACTAGAGCTAATAAATGATTTCAGAAAACTTGCAGGGTACAAGATTAACACAAAAACTCAGTTGCGTTTCTATACACCAACAACGAACAAGCTGCAAAAGAAATTAAGGAAACAATTCCATTTACAATAATATCTTCTAAAAAAATGCCTAGGAATAAATTTAACCAGGAAGGAAAAGACTTGTACACTAAAAACTATAAAACGTTACTGAAAAAAATTAAAGACAACCTAAATAAATAGAAAGATATCCTGTGTTCATGGTTGGAAGACTTAATATAATATTGTTAAGTTGCCAATACTACCCAGAGCAATATACAGACTCAACACAATCCCTATCAAAATTCTGACAGCTTTATTTGCAGAAAAGGAAAAGTCAATCCTCAAATTCACATGGAATTGCAAGGAGCCCTGAATAACTAAATCAATCTTGAAAAAGGAAAACAATACAGGAGGACTTTCACATTCCAATTTCAAAAGGTACAGTAATCAATATAGTCTGGTACTGGTATAAGTACAGACATACAAACTAATGGAACAAAATTGGTTAACTGATTTTCAACAAGGATGCTAAGTCCATTCCAAACGGAAAGAAGAGTCTCTTCAGTAAGTGGTGCTGGGACAACTGAATTTCTACATGCAAAAGAATGAAGTTGGACCCTCACCTCACACCGTTCTTACATACGACATCAAAAGCACCAGCGACAAAAGACAAAATAGATAAATTGAATTTCATCAAAATTAAAAATATTTGTGCATCAAAGCACTTAAACAGCAAAATTATGAGAAAAACTACAGATAGGTTGTGACAGGGCAGGATGGAAATGGACAGAAAAGAAAAGGAAAGGAACGCTAGAGCCTGTGCTTAAAGAAGAATGAGTCTCGTTTCATGTGCCTTGTCCCAGTTACGTGTGTGTATGTTTGTGTGTGTACACGTAAGTGTGCACTTGATGGCCATGCATTTCATACTGTGGATACTGTGCATGCTGTGGAAGACACTGCTCTAGAGAAAACTTTGCATTTGTGTAAGAGGAGACATAAATAGAATTGTTTATAGCATATAAAAAACTAGGAAAAAAACAAATGTCCATTGATATTAAAATTAATAAGTAAATGTTGGTATATTAATGCAATGGAATTTTATACAGCAATGACAATTGATGAACTAGAGCTAAACAAAGTAATTCATAGAACACACACACAATGTCATTTTTATAAAGCTCAAAAACAATCAGCACTATGCTTAGGATTCATTTATGCAGTTTCAGAGATGTGCATGTATGCACACACACACAAAGGAATTATAGATACAAAATTCAGGAGAATAATTAGCAATGTTGGAGAAACAAAAGAATGGGGTAAAAGAGGAGTAAATTGAGTGGCAAGCACCCAAGTGTTGGTTTAATATTAAACCTCATAACTTATTCATGTATATGTTACATATATTATTTTGTCTATAACAAATTATTATATACTATTTTTAAAGGCTGAATAAATTTTTCGACTTGAACAGAAGGAAAATTAGTGAAGAAATCTCATGAAAATGATTAAATAGGAAATGGGAATTCAAGAAATCCTATGCTGAAATCCTGAAATATGGGATAAAAACTAATTATCATTTCTAGTTAAACTAAGAAACAAAGAAACACTTATTTTTAGATGTCTCCTAAAAATTAAGAAACCAGGAAGGGAAAACAGGTATGAATAGAAATATTCAAGTGTGAAATGAATCGCCAAACCCTGATACGTTGTATTATGTTGAAGTAGGAAAAAGAAATTAAAAGAATTTATTCTTTACACAAAGATTGGACTGGACTGTGGGACATAAAATGATACTTGTGAAGAGTGTGCTTCTTAGCTTAACTAGATACACGAGACTAAACAGGCAGCTTCTGTTTGGAGGTGAAATGGGAAGGCAGTGAGGGTTAGGAGCTGGTTGAATGGACATGGGGAATCGGGGGTGGAAAGGAGGAGTGTGCTGTCACAGTAGAGGGAGAGCAACTAGGGTCACATAACAATGTATGTATAAATTTTTGTATAAAAGACTAACTTGAAATATAAACTTTCACTTAAACTACAACAATAAACAAAAAGAGAAAAAAGGAATTTATTCTTTACAAATGAAGAGTTCTTTTACTTTCCCTATTTGCCAACATAATTAAAATCTTGTTCATTTGTACTCCACTAATCTTGGCAGTGTCCCCTAATTGAAAAATACGTTGGGGTTGAAGTTAACCTTTGTTTAAGCAATTAGTTTTTTTTTCACAGATGGTGTAAATTAATATTTTATAAGATTGTCTAGAAACTTTTAAAATTGACCCAACGGACTTTTAAGAATTGTTAAGTATGACTGAATATTACTAATCAAGAAGTCTAATCATTTATTTAAAATGAGAAAAATTTCAGGAGCAATTTTAGGATGTACTTGAATGTAAGAGTATCAGACATATTTAAGATATAATGTGAATGGTTCTTTCCTCAAGAAAAGTAGTTTAATAGCTAGTGATCCAGTGGTGTGATTTTTGAAGCTTGTAACTCGATGGGGAGGAAACAAGATGGTTCTGGGACAGCAGGGTGGTGACAGCCCCATGGCCATGAGAAGCAGACATACAGGGGATAAAGCCAGTGAGCATGGCTGCTCTGAAGCAGCTTGCCACGACACTGGAAAGGTCAAAACGGAACCATAAAGAAGATTGGTGACTACTTTTTCCAGGGCTTCCACACAGGCGGTAAACTACAACAGTCAACCCCTAGCGTTAAGCAATTCCTTAGACATAAAAGATATACAATCGTTTTTCAAAGCCAATTAACAGTTTGGGAAAGACTCCTGATCAAAAAACTTCAGCACTGTAATAAACACCTCAACCCAATAAATCACTAAATCAGGGTTGAAAAGGTTGTTTTCAGTCAGAAAAACATCTGAGGGGGGAAATGAGACCAACATTCATTCCAGTTAGCTGGAAAGCCTAGAAAATGAATCATTAACATTGGACAGGATTGTGACTGAGCTGGTTATTGAAAAGATAAATCATTTTCATTGCACAAAAAGCAAAAGCATACTCCTCCCCAAACAAATAAGACAGGCTGATGTGTTTTCAAGGAAGGTAACATAAGACTGTCTGTGCTAATGAAAGATGTACAAGCCTTGGGTAAAAAGCTGTATTTTTCTCTAACAGTCATCGTTTCTAAGAGAGACCAATCAATGCTTGAATCCATGAAGGGAAATGTTCTACATTGTACACAGGAATATGGAGGGGTTTGAACGTACCCAAGAATGTTACCACATGCAACTTAAGATCATTGAAATCATCTAAAATGAAAGATCATTTAGAACTTCTGTTAGCGTTTTTCATATCATAAGTGTGTATGCATACCACTTGTTCAGCAGTGATATCCTGGTATGAGAAAAGGGAAGTAGGTGTATTTTTCAAAAATTATTCTGACCAATCACAGATTTGAAATCAATAAAATGTTCAAGGGCATTTTCATGAAGCCAATGGCAAATTTAGTCCCTAGCTCTTGCTCCGAGATATGCCCTGCCATCAGTGTGTTTTGATATATTTCCTGAGCTCTTCTTCACAAGCTACCAGCCCGGCTGAATAGGGGAGGTTCCTGTCTCAAGGCCTGGTGCAGGCCTCAGGCACACAGGAGCTGGGAATGACTGGCAGCACCAAATTCCTCTGCAGATCACAATTCTCCCTCTCACGTGCTATTTCTGTCTACTTGTTCTACTTATTAATACAAATAGGCATTGAAATGTCCAACTACAATTTTTGGTTTGTTTATTTCTCATTTTCTATCAGGTTTTGTTGCATAAGTTTTGAAATTCTGTTATTAGGTTCATAAACACTAAGAATTGTTATGTCTTGTTGATAAATTGACTCCTTTGTCATTAGGAAGTGGGCTTCTTTATCCCTAGTAATATTCTTTGCTCTGTAATTTTTTCTGATATTAACATAGCCACTCCATTTTTCTTTATATAAGTTTTAGAATTATATACCTTTTCCCATCTTTACTTTCAACTTATCTGTAGCTTTTATACTTAAAGTGGATTCCTTATAGGTAGCATCTAGTTCAGTCTTGCTTTTTACCCAATCTTATGTCCACCTTTTAGTTTGGCTATTCAGTCCATTTACGTTTAATGTGATCATTGATATATTTAGGTTAAGTCTATCATCTTGCTGTTTGTTTTCTATTTTTCCATCTGTTCTTTATTCTCTTTTTCTTCTTTTTATGCCTTATTTTACATTAATTATTTTGTATGATTCCCTGTTATCTCTTTGTTGGCTAACTAGCTATAATTCTTCTTTGGTTACTTTAGTTGTTGCTTTAGAGCTTACAGTATACCTCTTTAACTTTTTACTGTCTAACTTCCAGTGATACCATAACCATTCACATGCAGCATACAGCTGTAATATATGTATACACACCGTGTGACTACATACATCTGTAGTACACAGTGGTACACTTACAATAGTGTTCTTCCATTTCCCTCTTGCCAACCTTTGTGCTATGTTGTCATACATTTTACTTTTATCTGTGCTATAAAACTCACACTATATTTTTATTATTTTTGTTTAAACTGTCAATTGTCTTTTAAAGATAAGAAAAAATGCACGTATTTGCCAATGTTGTTATCATTTCTGGTGCTCTCCATTCCTTTAAGCAGACCCATGTTCTCCCAAGGGGCTAGGCGCTCCCCTCCTTTCCCCCACCCCCCCACCCCCCCACCCCCGCTGTACCTTGCACTTACCTCTGCAATGTCCTTAGCTCAACATCTTTTGACCACTTGTTTATATATATCTGCCTCCTCTACTAGACCAGGAGCCCAGTACCCAGCACAGCATCTGGCATGTAGCACACAGAAACGCCAGAATTACTTGAATCTAGACTTCCAGAATTTACCTCTTACAGGTGCTTCTCAGCTGTCAATCATAGTTTCCTCCAAACTCAAGGACGTTAGTTGCTGACACTCTTGAGAAATCTAAGCTATTCAGGCAGTATCAGATTGATATTTAATTTTCATACCAAGACCAAATCGTCACTGCCGTGACAAAAACAACCAGCTGTTCACCAGAGCTACCTGCCTCTCCACAGTTTAGAGTGGCTGCTGGGATACGGTCCGACTACTACATGATGCCTCTTCCCCTTCAGGGGGCCTGGCCATGTCCTGACAGTGCCAACGGAAGAAGTAGCGTGCAGCGCCCCACGCCGGGGGAGGAACTCATGTATGGCAGCTAGTCCCTGTCCTCCTCTGAGGTTCCCCCTTCTCCTTCATGCGGCCCGGATGTTGTCACGGTGCCATCACAGAAGTCCTTTTACCAGCCAAGATCCCAGAAGGAAACAGTCCTCCCATTGCATTAGGATGATTCAAGGTTTCAGTGTAGGACGATTTGCACAGATGTGGCCGGAGTGCAGGGAAACACATGAGCGGGACAATGGTTGTAGCCTGAAGGGGACCGAGCTGGAAGGAGAGAGCCCTGCAGAGAAGGCTATTTTGAGATGAAAAGATGCGGGACACATCAGCCATAAGGGCCTTGCTGAGGTAGGGGAGACTCCCTCTCCTGCCAGGGCTCCCCATGGGCCCACCCAACTGTCTCAGTTATCTAGTGCTGCTGTAACAGAAATACCACAAATGAGTGGCTTTCACAAACACAGAAATGTATTTTCTCACAGTTTAGGGGGCTGGAAGTGCAAATTCAGGGTGCAGCTCTAGGAGGAAACTTTCTATATCTGTTGGCTCTGGAGGAAGATCCTCGTTTGTCTCTTTTAGCTTCCGCTCCTCGGTGATCTTCATGTGGTTTGGTGTCTCTCTTCTGCCATCTCTGCTCTGCTCGCTTGTTTAATCTCTTTATATCTCAGTAGAGATTGACTCAAGATACACCCTACACTAACCCTGCCTCATGAACATGACCAAGACTGCCCATTCCCAAAAAGGATTACAACCACAGGCATACAGGTTAGGATTTACAATATATATTTTGGTGGGGCATAATTCAATCGATAACACCAACCATCAAGGTTAGTCTGGTGGGGGTAAAAAGTTGGTCATGGAGAGTGCAGGACTGTGGGTTGAAGATGACAGGGGTGTGTCATCAAGGTCCTGGATAACCTGGATACACCCCCCCACACACACACCACTGTCACCACCAAGTGGACTCTATCTGAGCAGGAAATAAACTGTCATTGATTAAGCTACTGAGAGCTTGGTTATTCTTTTCCAGAGTTTTGTACTACTTTATATGATCACTCATCAGATTCAAGAAAAGGAACAATTTCCCCAAACTGTCACTGATTTAACAAGTATGTGTTGAGTACCCACCTTTGGCCAGGGACTGATGGAAGGGATGGAGGTAGGGTGCAAGTGGGGGCCTCCTTGACCACAAGCTGAAGATGTAGGGATGAGTAAAGCAGTAAGGCCTGGCATCGTAAAGGTCAGGGTGAATCTGTGGATCCCACAGAGTTCAGAAGAAGGGGACGGAGCTGGAAGGAGAGAGTCCTGCGGTGAGGGCCTTTGTGAGGTGAAGAGAGGAGGGACACAGCAGACGGAAGCGGGGAGCTGACCTTTCTGGCTGCCACAGAGCACCTTGCCTCACAGGGCAGGGGCTGCCAGCCTGGACCACTCCTACTTCAAATTCAACATGTCTGAAATGGAATCTATTCCTTACAAGCTATCTGCTCTGTATTCTCTTCTTGTCACCCTCTTTCAAAACTTTGGGGTCTCCCCATGGTCTCGGGGAATATCTAGCTCAATTGGCATAACACAGTTTATAAAGACATTGTTCTACATTCTACCTTGTTGAGTAGCGTCTGGGGTCTTAAAAGCCTGTGAACAGCCATCTAAGATATTCCACTGGTCTCACCCCTTCGGGAGCAAGGGAGAATGAGGAGAACAAGATACAAGGAAAAGATTAGTCCAAAGGACTAATGGGCCACAGCTACCACGGCCTCCACCAGACTGAGTCCAGCACAGCTAGATGGTGCCCAGCTACCACCACTGACTGCTCTGACCAGGATCACAATAGAGGGTCCTGAAGAGAGCTGGAAAAGGATGTAGAACAGAATTCTAACTCACAAAAACAGACCAGATTTACTGGCCTGACAGACTGGAGAAACCCTGAGAGTATGGCCTCCGGACACCCTTTTAGCCCAGTGGTGAAGCCGCTCCCAAAATTCACCTTTCAGCCAGGTATTGGACAGCCTCATAAAACAAAACAGGACTAATGAGGCACAGCATCCAGGGACAAGGACTAGAAGGCAGGAGGGGACAGGAAACCTGGTGATAGGGAACCCAAGCTTGAGAAGGGACAGTGTTGACATGTCATGGGGTTGTTAACCATTGTCATAGGGCAATATGTGTAGTGTTTAATGAGAAACTATTTGTTTTACAAACCTTCATCTAAGGTTAAAAAAAAAAGAATTATCTATGTGAGATCAAATTGACAACAGCAACTCAAAAGGTTTGATGGGAAGCCTAGGGGAGAGTGAGTTGAAGATAATGGTGATGGAATAATTTGAAAAAGGATAGTGAGAACAGCAGCACAACTGGAAGAATGTAATCAGTGTCACTGAATTGTACACATAGAAACTTTTGAAATGGTGTAGTTTTGGCTGTGTATATTTTCACCAAAAAAAAAGGTCCTCAAGGTTGAGAAGGGAGAGTGTTGACATGTCGTGAGGTTGTTAACCAATGTCATAAAACAATATGTGTATTGACTGTTTAATGAGAAACTATTTATTCTGTAAACCTTCATCTAAAGTACAATAAAAAAAATTTAAAAAAAAACAGACCAGTCAGACTAAAAAAAAAAAAAGAAAAGAAACTTTGGGGTCCCAGAATTATCAAATGTGTAGCTCTGGAACGAACTGAGAGCCACAGCTAAGCAGCAAAGTGTGCCAGATCTCTCTCCACCGTCCCAGTCCACCCCTCCCTTCTGCTTGCCTGGGGCACCTTCCTCCCTCTCGGTGATGCTCCGGCACCATCCCCTGGCCTCTGTCCAGGCCACCCCACAAACTTCAGACTCCCCGACACATTCCCATCTCCCCTTCCACCATAACCAACAGCAGTGGTTCCAAAAGTACAGTTACAGTCAAATCAGGGGAGTTGCTGAAAAAGGCAAGTACCGAGGAATCTGAGTCAGAGGTGGGCTTCGGCTCAGCATCTATATTCTTAACAGCCAGGGTATTCTGATTTAGTGCCACACTTAAAGAATTTCAGACTCTCCAGCCTCCCTCGTACCAATAACATCTGTTCACAGCACAGTCCTTCGGACCAACTTCATCCCCGTTTAGCGCCACAGACAAAACTCCAGGGAAAACGAGGTCTCGGTTCCTGCCCAATGGTAATGTCTTGCTGTCATTTCAACTTAGCATAAGCTCTCTGGGGCTAGGGACCACAATCTGCCACCCAGCCAGTCTGAACTGAACACATACGGTGTGCTCTTGAAGTTCCTGCATGCGGGTGGAGGAGTAACTTAGTTGTAACCATTCATTGAAGACAATGTATTTAATAGTTAAAAAACAAAAATACCACGGAATATATTCGGACTGGATGCACTGAGTGAAAAGTGGGGACCAGCCAAAAATCACTTTGAAATTTGTTGATTCACTCAGTTTGGTTTAAAAACATAATAGAATTAATTCACAATATGCTAGATTAAATTTTTGTCAACATGCATATTTAATTTCATTAAAAGAGAAGTTATTACTGTATCTTCAGCAATAATGTTCTGAAGTTTCCATAGAGTTTCTAACAACAGCCTGTTCTGGCTCAATGCATTCTTCCCCTGTCTGAGGAGTGCTAGCCTCATGGTTTTGGTCAACCGTAGATGGACTTATTTTCAATGCCCAACACTAAAGAAGAGATTTACTGTGTTTGAAAAATATCCCTTTAAAAATGTTGCTCAAATCCCCAAAATCATGCCACCTGGCTTTGCGATGCCTGCCGTAACAAAGTCAGGCACAGGCAGAAGGGGTGTGCTGTGCAGCCGGCTGGGTTAATGCTGCCCACCCTGCCCACACCTGCCTCCTCTGCTCTAGAATGTACCTCGGTCCCCACTTCTGCTGCCCCAGGCACAGCTCTGTTTTCATGTAGCTGTGACAGATGCTTGGAGACAACATGGTGGGGAAGTAATAAATAAA
Organism: Dugong dugon; assembly: GCA_030035585.1. Classification (NCBI taxonomy): domain Eukaryota; kingdom Metazoa; phylum Chordata; class Mammalia; order Sirenia; family Dugongidae; genus Dugong; species Dugong dugon. Next base: position 59,426,085 of record CM057482.1, read on the forward strand.
GGGCCTTGTTATCATTTATAATGAAGGGTGCTGTGTAATTATGTGGGGCCCCAACACTGAAGCAAATTATTATTCCAATTTCTATCCAAAGTAGCCAACCTGATTGCCTGTGGGTCTAATCTTCATCCTGTCATTGATGTCCACCCAGAGAAGCCTGTCCAGCCCCTCAGGAGTGTCTAGCAACCTCCAGAGGGTCACTTTTGCCTCTTGGATTTCTTTTCAACCTAAACAAGGTCATAGTAACTTATCCAGGTTAGAAATGTTATTTTTTCTATAAAAATCACCTTCAGCCCAAGATTTCCTTACAGTCTCTGAAACTGCTGCTTCCTTCCCAAACCATGCTCAAACCACCAATGTTTTCAGTCAAATGCCTCTTAGCTCTTAGCTGAGCCAATGCCACCAAGCAGGACTATTCCCTGGGGTCCCCCCAACTGCCATCTTGCTTCTCACAAGAGTCAGCTTACTTAAAACAAAAGGGAATGCACACCCCAGCCATGCCCCTCTAGCCCACCTGATCAGGTCCCTGAGCCCTCTTCCAGTACCATCAGATACCTCACCTCCTTACACATAATCCCTGTCCTTGTTAGCCTTCGTTCTGCTCCTCAAACACTGCCAGCTCCATCTCTGCCTCAAGGCCTTTGGACATGCTCCTCTCCCTGTCCACACTTCTTTCCCCCTGATCTTTACATGACTGCCTTCTCCAATCGAACATCACCTCTATGGAGAGAAATCCCCTAACTATCCAGAGCTGCACTGTCCAAAACGTGGCCAGAGGTGGCTATTGAGCAATGGAAATGTGATTGGTACAAATTAACATGTGCCCTAAGTGTAAAATACATACCCGATTTTAAAGGTTTGGCATGGAAGAAAAGAACATAAAATATGTCTTTAATAAATCTTTGTATTGATTATATGCTGAGTGAATATTTTGAATATATTGAGTTCAATAAAATGTATGATCGAGATAATTCTACTTTTTTGTTGTGGCTATTATAAAAATTTAAATTACACATATGGCTCATACTATGTTTCTATTGAACAGCACTGATCCAAAGAGTAGAGCCCTCCTTCTGCCTGCCTGCCTGCCCACTCGAACTGCCTTGCCCTGCCCTGGTGTATGTTCCTCATTACTGTCTTTGCCATTGAAGGCCTCTTGTAGTTTGTGTACTTCTGCACCAGAGCAGGGCCTTGGCCTATCTCAGGTCTCAGAGGAAATTCACAAGGCATTTACTCCACCAAGCACTAGTGTTGACCTCACTGGGACTACCTCATCCTTCAAGGGAAAGAACCCCAGGCCAGCCAGGATGTCTCATACATATACTGCCTGCCACCTAGAACCCTGCAACCTAGCCTCCTGCTAAAGCGATTTCCTAGGAACAAGGTTGTCCTCTGCCCCGCTTCTCCCACTCTGCATGTCTCTACTCTTCTTTGGAACCCAGGCGCCAAAATAGCCTTTGAATCAAGAGTCCCAGTTTGCCACAGCCTTACAGAACCAAAGATATCAGAGACAGCGCAGATTATACACCAGATGGACCAATTAACTCCACAATGATGTGAGCGGGAAGGAAAGGTTTCATTAGAAACGTGAGCTACCAGCTCTCACAGTTGTATTCTAATCCCAGGACATGAACGTGTAACAATTACGTCTTTGCTAATAGGCTCTTCACACCTTGTTCAGTCTCAGTCTAAACGTGAGCACTGTGGACCTGGGGTTGATCAGATGCTAATCTGCCAGCTAAAAATGAAACCAGTAAGAGTTGATTGGGGTACGTGAAAATAAATCCATACTCCAAAATAACTCCACTGCATTGGATGCTCTTGTGAGCAGAGGCAATGCACATAATAATATTATATAATACTAGAATATTCTATCTCCTTTTTTTTTTCACAGAGGTCTCATTCCCCATATTAAGAGGATCCACAGGCATAGACAAAACTTAAAAATGTTAAATTCCGAAGTCTATATTTCATAAAAGCATGTAGCCTATTATACCTTCTATTCGCCTGTAGGTGTTGAGCAAGGCACTGCTCTGGAAAGGGTGGTGATGAGAGGTGAGTGGGCTGGAGTGGACAAGCACAGACAAGCGTAGCACAAACAGGACTGTAAAGAAGCAGACACAGCTGCCCACGGCTGCCCCAGAGCAGAAGAAATAGAGTGACACATCTAGAAGCTATTCCCACAACCGTGATGCTAAACCTCCAAGGAACCAAATCCTGTGAGGTTTTTGGTTGTACATAAGCAGCCTCAGTAGCTACTCTTTTTTTTTTTTATCACTGTTGTAAATATATCTATCACACAACTTTTGCCATTAAACTTTTTACAGGTGTACAACTTACTGACAGCAGTTACAATAATTGGCTGTGCAACACTACCCTTAATGCAATTTCTCCATCACTGTTAACCCCTCTCTTTTCTGCCCCTGGTAACCACTAATAATCTTTGGTCTCTATACATTCACCTTTTCTTGTCTTTTTATATAAGTGAGGTCATACAATATTTGTTCTTTTGTGATTGACTTATTTCACTCAGCATAACGTCTTCAAGCTCCACCCATATTGTAGCATGTATCAAGATTTCATTTCTCCTACTGGCTGAGCAGTATTCCATTGTATGTATGTACCAGATTTTGTTTATCTATTCATCTGTTGATGGGCATTTAAGTTGTTTCCACCTTTTGGCTATTGAGAATAGTACCACAATGAACACTGGGGTACAAGTCCTTGTTTGAGTCTCTGCTTTCAAATCTTCTGGGTATTTATATTTACAACAATAACAAAAAAAAAAGAGTAACTGCTGAAGCTGCTTATGTACAACCAAATACTTCATGGGATTTGATTTCTAGGTTTTGAAGGTTAGGGTCATGGTTTCATGGGACATCCCAGTTAACTGGCCTAGTAACGTGTTTAGTGTTTCTGTTCTACCTCCTAGATCATTGTGTAGTGCCTGGGATCTGAAAAACTTGCAAGTGGCCATCTAAGGCAATTGCTCTCTACTTGCCTGGAGCAAGAGAGGAAGAAGGAGAGTCAGGAATAGAAGAAGGATATGGAATGTGTGGCTAGTTGCCTCCATGAACAACTGCCACTTTTGCCATGAGACCAGAAGACCTGGAGGGTACCCACCTACCATTACTGAATATTCTGATCAAGAATTCTATAGCAGAATCAAAAGGGAGGAAATGAAGAACAGAATTTCAAATTCTCATGGAATCCAAACTTTCTTGAGCCATGGAGGCTGGATGAACCCCTGAAACTACTGTCCCAAGATAATCTTTAAACCTTAAACCAAAAATATCCCCTGACATCTTTTTAAAACCAAACAATAGTTTAGCTTAACTAGCAAAAAAATCTGTCTTGAACATTATGCTCTTTTAAGAACTATCTGTATGGGATCAAACTGACAACAGCAACTAGAAAGATTGGATAGGAAACTTAGGAGGCAGTGAGTTTGTTAATGGGGGAGGAACAACTGAGAAAAGGAGGGTAAGAATAGTTGTACAACTCATAGAATGTAATCTGTATCACTGAATTGTATATGTAGAAAACTGTTGAATTGGGTATGTTTTGTTTTATATATTCTCAACTACAACAACAAAATAAATACTTCTTTTTAAAAAAAGCTATTCCCATCATTTTCAAGCCACAATAAGATTTTTTATCTTTAGTGTTATGGATTGAATTGTGTCCCCTAAAAATATGAGTCTGGCCCCTGTTCCTGTGGATGGGATTCTGTTTGGAAGTAGTTTTTTCTTTTATTACATTAATTAGGTCAAGCCCAAATAGGGTAAGCCCTAAATCTAATCACTTTTGAGTTACATAAAGCAGAGTAAATGTAGAGGAGGAAGACATGCACCAAGGAACACCAGGAAATGCCCAAAAACTACCAGAATTGCCAACAAGGAAGAACCTCCCCCTACCATGCCCTGAATTCAGACTTCTAGTCTCCTGAACTGTGAGGAAATAAATTTCTGTTCTTCAAAGCCACCCGTTCGTGGTATTTTTGTTAAGGCAGCACTAGGAAATTAAAACATTTAGCATTCGCCTGAGGGAGGTGCTGAGAGGAGTTTGCACCAGTTTAAAGCTGCAAAAACCATAAGTCCATGCAAACTCAGTATGTATCCTTGTATGTCTACAACAAGCTGGTCACAGATGGTGTCACAGTGGGCAGTGCCCCTTTGTGAAAGCACCACATGGTAGGAAAGGCAGGTGTCACCTCAGCCTGAAGCGGTGCCTCTGGCCCCTAGCCTTGGCCAATCGAGGCCCAGTTACTGGTGCAAAGAAGGGCCCATGATCCAAGCCAATAGATTTACCCTGCGACTGTTGATGGGCCCTGGAGGAAGCTCCCAACCTGGCAGTCTGTGCACCAAGAACTGTGGCATTCCAGGGCACCCACTTGAGGAAACAACACCAGGAAAGCAAAGCAAGACACTAAGAGAGTCCCTGGACCCATCCTGGACTTCCTCTCTCTTTTCATTTATTTTGTGTTATTGAGTTGCCAATTGCAACTAAGGAGTCCCAACAAAGAAATGGACTCTCCCTTATGGAATACATGAGAAAATATACTAAAATTAATCTCCTCAATCCCAAAGGTCAATGAGCGCTTTCAGAATCAGAGATGCCTGTGGGAAATCTGGAGGACCTGCAAAGGGTGAGAGGAGGTGCTGCAGGCAGCAGGAATAGTGAGTACCAAGGCCCAGAGCTGGGACCATTAGGACTGGAACACAGGGGCTGTGGAGGTGCCAGAGAGTCAGGGAGAGAGAGTTGAAGGGTTAATGAACGCTTAGTTAACCCAGTATCACCATCAGGCAGCCATCATGGTAAAAAGTAATTTAGATGAGAAATATTAAAGGATACTAAAATGGGTGGAAAAGTTAGATGAGAAGTGAGACACTGATATATTCACAAAGCATTAATTACAAAAGGGAAAAAAATAACCTCACAGTAGAGAAGCAAAGTGGACTGGACCTTAATCTAGCGATCAAAATAGCCATCATCAGTAATGGAACACATTGAGATCACTCACCAGCCGATAGGATGTGATAACATCACTTCTCTGATACTGATGCCAAAAATGCATAACCTGAACCTAATCAGAAAGAAGCATCAGAGAAACTAATTGAGGACCTTCTATAAAATAGCTGGACTCTAATCTTCAAAAGGTTCAAGTCACGAGAGTTAAGAAAAGACTGAGAAAATGATGTAGACTGAAGGAGACTAAAGAGACTTCACAACTAAATGCATCATATGACTCTGAACTGGGTCCTTTGCTATAAAGGAAGGACATTATTGGGACAGTTAGCAATGCATGACTGGGGTTCTTTGTACTATCCTTGCAACCTTTCTGTAAGTTTAGAATTGTTTCAAAATGAAAAATAATTTGTAGAAGTCTAGAAGTAAACACTGAAATCAGCAAAAAGCATAAGTTAATACTACTGATAAATCTAAATAATTCATGACATTAACTAAGCAATGTACTACATAAAAATTATGCAAAAAGAATAATTTTTAAAGACTTCTCGATATCTTTTGCTTCCCAGTAATAAAGTCTTCTAAAGATTTCCCATCCTTCTTTTTTTTTTAATTGTACTTCAGGTGAAAGTTTACAGAACAAATAGTTTCTCATTAAACAGTAGTACACATGTTGTTTTATGACATTGGTTAACAACCCCACAACATGTCAAACCCTCCCTTCTGGACCTATTTATTTATTTATTTATTTACTTATTTATTTTGGTGAAAATATACATAGCCAAAGTTACACCATGTCAAAAGTTTCTATGAATACAATTCAGTGACACTGATTACATTCTTCCAGTTGTGCTGCTATTCTCACTATCATTTTCCAAATTATTCCATCACTATTATCTTCAACTCGCTGTCCCCTAGGCTTTCCATCCAAACATTTGAGTTGCTGTTGTCAATTTGATCTCACACAGATAATTCTTTTTTTTTTTTTACCTTAAATGAAGGTTTGCAAAACAACTAGTTTCTCATCAAACAGTTAGTACACTTGTTACCCTATGACAATGGTTAACAACCCCACTACACGTCAATACTCTCCTTACTCAACCTTGGATTCCCTATCACCAGCTTTCCTGTCCCCTTCTGCCTTCTAGTCCTTGTCCCTGGACTGCTGTGCCTCAGTAGTCCCATTTTGTTTTATGGGGCTATCCAATCCCCAGCTGAACGGTGAATCTCGGAAGTGACTCAACCATTGAGCTAAAAGGGTGTCTGGGGGTCATACTCTCGGGGTTTCTCCAGTCTCTTTTAGGCCAGTAAATCTGGACTTTTTTGTATGTGTTATAATTTTCTTCCACATCCTTCTCCAGCTCTGTCCAGAACCCTCTGTTGTGATCCCTGTCAGAGCACTCAGTGGTGGTAGCCGGGCACCATCTAGCTGTACTGGACTTAGTCTGGTGGAGGCCTTGGTAGCTATGGTCCATTAGTCTTTTGGACTAATCTTTTCCTTATATCTTGTTCTCCTCATTCTCCCTTGCTCCTGAAGGGGTGAGAGCAGTGGAGTATCTTTCATGGCTGCTCACAGGCTTTTAAGACCCCGGACACTACTCACCAAGGTAGAATGTAGAACATTGTCTTTATAAACTGTGTTATGCCAATTGAGCTAGATGTTTCCAAAAACCATGGTCCCCACAGCCCTCTGCCCAGCAATTCAGTCCCTTGGGGAGTTTGGATGTGTCTATGGGGCTTCCATGACCTTTCCTTGTACAAGTTGTGCTGGTTTCCCCAGTATTGTGTACTGTCTCGTCCTTCACCAAAGATACCACTTATCTATTACTTATTTAGTATTCCCCCCCCGCACACCCCTCCCATCCCTGGTAACCAACAAAGACTGTTACTTTTTGTGTGTAAACTTTTTCATGGGTTCTTACAATAGAGGTCTCATACAATATTTGTCCTTTTGTGATTGACATATTTCACTCAGCATAATGTCCTCCAATTTCATCCATGTTATCAGATGCTGCACAGATTCATTGTTGTTCTTTATCATTGCATAGTACTCCATTGTGTGTATGTACCATAGTTTGTTTATCCATTCATCTGTTGATGGGCATCTAGGTTGTTTCCAACTTTTTTGCTATTGTGAACAATGCTGCCATGAACATAGGTGTGCATATGTCTATTCGAGTGACGGCTCTTATTTCTCTAGGATATATTCCTAGGAGTGGGATTGCTGGATCGAATGGTATGTCTATTTCTAGCTTTCTGAGGAAGCGCCATATCATTTTCCAAAACTGTTTTATCATTTTGCATTCCCATCAGCAGTACATAAGAGTTCCAATCTCCCCACAGCCCCTCCAACATTTGTTATTTCCAGTGTTTTTGATTCATGCCAGTAATGCTGGGGTGAGATAGTATATCATTGTGGTTTTAATTTGCATTTCTCTAATGGCTAGTGATTGTGAGCATTTCTTCATGTGTCTGTTGGTCATTTGAATGTCTTCTTTGGTGAAGTGTCTGTTCATTTCCTTTGGCCATTTTTTAATAGGATTATTTGTCTTTTTTTTGTAGAGGTGTTGGGTTTTCTTGCAAATTATGGAGATTAGACCTTTGTCTGACTTGTACTGTCCAAATTTTTTGGTGAAGTCTTTTGAAGAGCATAGGTGTTTGATTTTTAGAAGATCCCAGTTATCTAGCTTAACTTCTGGGGTTTGTGTTGATGGTTATGGTTTGTATCCTGTTAATGCCGTATATTAGGGCCTGTAGCGTTTGTCCTATTTTTTTTTTTTTTTCTATGAACGTTATAGTTTTTAGCTTTATACTTAGGTCTTTGATCCATTTTGAATTAGTTTTTGTATATGGTGTGAGGCATGGGTCCTGTTTCATTTTTTTGCAGATGGATATCCAGTTTTCCCAGCACCATTTGTTAAAAAGACTGTCTTTTCCCCATTTGATGGACTTTGGGCCCTTGTCGAAGATCAGGTGACCGTAGGTGGATGGATTTACATCTGGGTTCTCAATTCTGCTCCATTGGTCAATGTATCTGTCGTTGTAACAGTATCAGACTGTTTTGACCACTGTCGCTGTATAGTAGGTTCTAAAGTCAGGTAGTGTGAGTCTTCCAACTTTATTCTTCTTCTTCATTAGTGTCTTATTTGGGGCTTCTTCCCTTTCCATATAATGTTAATGATTAGTTTTTCCATCTTTTGAAGAATGTTGTTCATATTTGGATTGGGATTGCCTTGTATTTGTAAATTGCTTTAGGTAGAATTGTCATTTTCACAATGTTGAGTCTGTCTATCCATGACCATGGTATGTTTTTCCATTTATGTAGACCCTTTGGGTTTCTTGCAATAGTGTTTTGTAGTTTTCTCTATATAGAAGAACTTTACTGTCTTTTACATCCCTGGTTAGATTTATTCCTAAGTATTTTATTTTTTTAGGGGCTATTATACTTGGTATTGTTTTTCTGATTTCCTTTTCATCGTTCTCTTTATTGGTGTATAGGAATCCAGGTGATTTTTGTATGTTTATCTTGTATCCTGCTACTCTGCTGAATCTTTCTATTAGTTCCAGTAGATTTCTCGTGGAGTCTTTAGGGTTTTCTACATATAATATCATATCATCCACAAACAAGGAGAGTTTAACTTCTTCATTACCAATTTGGATGCCCTTTATTTCTTTTTCTTGCCTCATTGCTCTAGCTAGAACTTCCAGAACAACGTTAAATAGGAGTGGCGATAAAGGGCATCCTTGTCTTGTTCCTGTTCTCAAGGAGAATGTTCTCAGCCTCTCTCCGTTAAGAATGATGATGGCTATTGGTTTTGCGTAGATGTCCTTTATTATGTTGAGAAATTTCCCTTTTATACCTATTTTATTGAGAGTTTTTATCAGGAATGGGTGTTGGACTTTGTCTAATGTCTTTTCTGTGTCAGTTGAAAGGATCATGTGATTCTTTTCTTTCCTTTCCTTTTATTTGTGTGGTGGATTACATTGATTTTCTAATGTTGAACCATCCTTTCATACCTGGTATGAATCCTACTTGGTCGTGGGGTATTTTTTTTTATATGATGCTGAATTATATTGGCTAGAATTTGAGAATTTTTGCTTCTATATTTATGGGAGATATTGGTCTGTAATTTTCTTTTTTTGTGGCGTCTTTGACTAGTTTTGGTATCAGGGTTATGATGGCTTCATAGAATGAATTCGGAAGTGTTGCTACCTTTTCTATGCTCTGAAATAGCTTGAGTAGTACTGGTACAAGCTCTTCTCTGAATGTTTTGTAGAATTCTCCAGTGAAGCCATCTGGGCCAGGGCTTTTTTGGGGGGAGTTTTTTTTTTTTTTTAATTACCTTTTCGTCTCTTCTTTTATTATGGGTCTGTTCAGATTTTCAACATCACCTTGTTGTAGTTTGGGTAGGTAGTGTGTTTCTAGAAATTTAACCATTTCCTCTAGGTTTTCAAATTTGTTGCAGTATAGTTTTTCATAATATTCTGTTATGATCTTTTTTATTTCAGTTGGGTCTGTTATAATGTCACCCATTTCATTTCTTATTTGGGTTATTAGCGTCCTCTCCTCTTTTTCTTTTGTCAGTCTGGACAGTGGTTTGTCGATTATGTTGATTTTTTCAAAGAACCAACTTTTGGTTTTGATTCTTTCTATTGTTTTTCTATTCTCTATTTCATTTATTTCTGCTCTTATCTTTATTATTTCCTTTCTTCTGGTGGCTGCAGGTTTTTTTTTTTTTTTTTTTTTTTTTTTGCTATTCTCTTTCTATTTGTTTGAGTTCTGTAGTTAATGTTTTGGTTTTGTTCCTTGCTTCTTTTCTGATGTGTGCATCTATTGCTATAAGCTGTCCTCTGAGGACTGCCTTTGCTGTGTCCCAAAAGTTTTGTTATGATGTGTTTTCATTCTCGTTTGATTCTAGGAATTTTTTTATTCCATCTCTGATTTCTTCTATTACCCAGTGGTTTGTAAGCAGGGTGTTATTCAGTTTCCGTGTAATTGATTTTTTTTTTTTCTTGCTCTTTCTGTTGTTAATTTGTACCTTGATAGCATTGTGGTCAAAGAAGATACTTTGTATTATCTCAACGTTTTGGATCTTGTTGAGGATTGCTCTGTGGCCTAAGATATGGTCTATTGTGGAGAAAGCTCCATGTGCGTTGGAAAAGAATGTGTACTTTGCAGTGATTGGATGGAGTATTCTATATATGTCTATGAGGTCAAGTTGGCTGATTGTGCCCTTTAAGTCTTCTGTATCTTTGTTGAGTTTCTTTTTAGTTCTTCTGTCCTTTACTGATAGTGGTGTGTTGAAGTCTCTTACTATTATTGTGGAACTGTCAATTTCCCTTTTCAGTGTTGTTAGAGTTTGTTTTATGTATTTTGGAGCCCTGTCATTGGGTGCATAGATCTTTATTATGGTTATATCTTCATGATGGATTGTCCCCTTTATCACTGTATAGTGTCCTTCTTTGTCTTTTACGGTGGATTTTGTTTTAAACTCTATTTCATCTGAAATTAGTATTGCCACTCCTGCTCTTATTTGGTAGTTGTTGGCTTCATATATTTTTTTCCAACCTTTGGTTTTTAATAAATTCACGTCTTTGTTTCTAAGGTGTGTCTCTTGTAGACAGCATATTAATGAATCCTGTTTTTTTATCCATTCTGTCACTCTCTATCTCTTTATGGGTGCATTGAGTCCATTTATATTCAGTGTAATTATTGATAGATGTGAGTTTATTGGTGTCATTTTGTCGTGCTTTTTTTGTGGTGCTGAAGTTTTCTTTGTTCTTCTTACTCTCTTGTGCTGAATTCCTTTTGTATGTGGATTTTTTTTTCATTTCTTTTGTTTTTGTAGGTTTCGTTTTTACTGAGACTTTGTTTTTCCTCTTTATTTTTATGAGTATGTTTGTTAACTTTCTTTGTGGTTACCATGAAATTTACCCTTATCTTTCTAAGTTTGAAGCAGTCTATTATTACTTGGTATCGCCTTGCCTTCCTCTCTGTTAGAAGGTTCTATACCTACACCATTTATTCCCTCTTTTATTGTTCTGATGTGGTTGTCATTTACAGATTAACCTTTCTGATTCCCTGTTGTATTTCTTTTGGTTTTGGATAGTCCTTGAGAGTTCATTTCCTAGATTGGTATCTGGCTGGTACAATCCTGCATCCTAGGTTCAGTCTGTGAGCTGAAGTTGTTTGTTCTCAGATCGAAGGACTCCCTTTAATAATTCTTGTAAGTTTGGTTTGGTTTTTACGTATTCCCTTAATTTCTGTTTATCTGGAAATGTCCTAATTTCACCATCATATTTGAACAAGAGTTTTGTGGGATAGATTATTCCTGGCTGGCAATTTTTTTCTTTCAAGGTTTTATATATGCATCCCATTGCCTTCTTGCCTGCATGGTTTCTGCCAAATAATCTGAGCTTAGTCTTATTGTTTCTCCTTTGTATGTGACTTCCTTTTTTTCACTAGCTGCTCTCAGGAGTCTTTGTTTGTCTTTGGTTTTGGTGAGTGTGATTATTATATGCCTCGGTGATTTTCTTTTGGGGTCTTATCCTATATGGGGTTCTTTGAGCTTCTTAGATGGCCAGCTTTTCATCTTTCATGATATTGGGGAAGTTTTCTGCCAGCAGTTCAACGATCCTCTCTGTGTTTTCTGTTTTCTCCCCCTGTTCTGGAACTCCAATCACTCGAAAATTTTTGCTTTTGATTGTATCCCACATAACTCTCAGAGTCTCTTCACTTTTCTTTGTTCTTTTTTCTGAGTTTTCCTCGAAGAGAGTTGTGTCCAAGTGTTTGTTTTCAGTTCCACTGATCCTGTCTTCCACCATTTCAAACCTGCTTCTCAGCCCTTCTATGACACTGTTCATTTTTGAAATCTTGTTGTTTATCTTTTGGATTTCTAATTGTTGTTTTTGTATGATTTTTACTTGTGAATTTATTTTGGCGTTTTCTTCCTGAATTATTTTCCTGAATTCTTCCATTTTTTTTTGTCTGTGTTTTCCATGAATTTGTCTGCCTTTTCCATGAATTTGTCTATTTTTTCCTCATTTTTGTCTGTTTTTTGCTTCAACTGTTGGATAATTCTGAGTATTAGAGATTTAAATTCCCTATCAGGTAGTTCTAGTGTTTTTTCTTCCACTGGAAAGTCATCTGGTGTTTTATTTTGGACACCTACTGGAACCATCCTGTCCTGTTTTTGTTAATGTTTTGATATTGTCTGCTGTTTTCGGGGCATTCAGTAGTTATTTTTCTCGTTTATTGATTGTAGATTTGTTTTTTTCATCCTTTTTTTTTTTTGCTATGTCTGAGCAGGTAGGCTGTGTGTTCTTTGTTGCTTGCTTGTCTGTGGTCATGATACTTTTCACCTCCTTCTCCAATTGGCAAGTCAATCACTCAGATATGGTACAGTAGGGCAGGTCTAGCTGAAGAGGAGTTGCTGTGATGGGTTGTTTTTGGCACTCACTACAGCCACCAGGGTGGGTTGGTAATCAGTGCAGGGCAGGTTCTGGTAGGCGGTGCCTGTGTTGCTTGGTAGTGTGATGTTAAGTGCACAGTGCAGGTAGGCAGGATGGAGGGGAGAGATTTTGATGTGTGGAACTAAGATGGATATGGGAGAGCGGAGAAGGAACAGGAGCCAAAAACATACAAACGAATAAAAAGAGTGCTAGGGGAGCTTGCCGTTGGAGTGGAGAGATGAGAGACTATGAAATGGAGAAAAACAAAAAGGGAAAGAAGAAAATGAAAAGAAAAAAATGAATAAATAAATATTAGAAAGAAAAAGAACAGCAAAGCTCCCAGGGATCCCACCAGTGTGGCTACGAGGTCTGGGGAAGTTGTTTCCAGGTGTTGCAGTACAGCCTGGCTAGAAAGCGTAGAGGTATTCAGTACCAGGTATTCAGGGGACAAGAAGAGAAGGAAGGTATAGACAGACAAGAAACTGAGTTATGAAAAAAGACAAAAAGGGAAAAGAAAACAAAACAAATATTTAAAAAAAAAAGAACAATAAAAGCTCCCAAGAAAACCATGAAAAAAGAAATGTCCTCAAGGATCCTTCTGCGCATCTGCACAACCTGAGGGGGAAGGTCCCAAGCCGCATACCGGTGCTCGGCCAGAACGGGCTCCAAACTTGAGAAAAGGAATACAAACAATTCAAAACAAACAAACAAAAGCCCCAGGATCCCACCAGCGTGGCAGCCCCGAGCGGGAAGCAGTTCCACACTCGAACGGAGCTCCACAGCCCCTTAGGAAGAAGAAAAGAATGCGCACGGAGCCAGGTATTTG